>OY101448.1:85317421-86574921 GCA_956483635.1 Panzeria rudis | reverse complement strand
TACATACATACATACATACATACATACATACATACATACATACATACATACATACATACATACATACATACATACATACATACATACATACATACATACATACATACATACATACATACATACATACATACATAATAATAATGAATAAAATGGTTCGTAAATTATCAAAGAAAAAAATTGTTGAATCAGCCGGGTTTTTATTCAAATCTACTTAAATATTCTTCAAATTGAATTTTATTAGTTAAATAAACATAGTTAAATAAACAAGTTGGTTTGAATAAAATTTCTTTAAATATACTCACAAATTTAGTTAAATTAACACGTACATATGTTTATAGTAGGGATGTAACGATTACCGATACCGATACCGATATATCGGCGATACTTCAGATTTTCCGATACATCGGTATCGGCGATATTTTACTGCCGATACGACGATACTTTTAAAAAATTTTTCAGAGTTTTTTTAACCAATAATTTATTTTTGTTCGATTTTAAACACAATTCGTTATTTTTTAAATAATAATTAATTAATATTTTATGCTGTTGTTTTGTAAAAAAATTATTTATTTTTTGTTAATTTTACCATGAATTCAAATTCAAGCCGTTGTTTTTAAATCTTATTCCAGCAAAAAAGAGATACTCCAAAGAAGTCATGAAAATGTCATGGAAGTATTGCAAATTTGGATAATTTCTAATTAGTTTTACATATCCTTGCCATTGCAGGAAGTTCTGTTTTTCGATTACCAATCACCGAATTGGAAGCGATGCTAGGACAAATTTCTTTTTCGGTATTCTATAATGATTTTTCCTCAAGGAAAAAGGATAAAAAGTACCCATTTTCACAATTTTTTTATGCGAATTAAACTCAGAACTGTATTTTCATGTAAATTTAAGTGAATAAATATAAACTTAGAAGTTTTTTTAATAACTAAGCTATTAAGTTATTTAGAAGAATATTAGTTGATAAATGTCCTTTAAAACAAATCGATTTTTTAAAAAGCATGGCGAGTATTTTTTAAAATTATAAAGGAATTAAAAATTTTTTCTTGCTTTTCTACTAATTATCTGCATATTTTTAATATAGATTTTTTGGAAGCAAAGAAAATGTAGCTCCTTAAAAATTACTTCCAACGTTTTATCAATTTTAAATATTCTCTCTTATAATGTAATTTTGTATAATAAAAAATTGAACTTGAGTTTTGTTGATCTAAACTTGAACTCAATTTCAATATTCGTATCGGTATCGGAATCGGTATCGGCGATATTTATTTTTAAATATCGGTATCGGTATCGGATCGGCAAAACGGCGTATCGTTACATCCCTAGTTTATAGTTAAATGGGTAGTAAGTTTTCGTAATAGACTTTCGTAGAAACAACAGAAACATTTATTCAAATAAACAACCTTCGAGGATGTTAAATTGAATAATTTAAGTGTTAAGTTGATAATATTTTGTCAAGTTCACTGTTTCAGATGAAGAAGAACAACAAGAGTTTTGTTTGGTAATATATGTATGTATGTATATGTACATGCACATATATATGTGTACATATATTTTAATACTAATTGATGGCATGTTGAATTGAAGAAAATTCTTAAACATTAAACCCCATATTCATAAATGATTAGTAAAGTTAATGTGTGCATTAAAACCGGGTTTCCCATACAAAATTCGTACAGTAAACCAATATTAGAGTAGAAATACAACCTCATGGTTCCGGCAGTGTTTCTTTTTTTCATATGAATATTTGACAATTTAAAACTTCCAAAAAAACCGCATGAAAATATAATCTATTTTAATTTATTTGCCTTTTCTCTAAAGTTCTCATTCTTTTAATTACTCTCTTCCAATTGTTGCCATAGTCAGCAACAATTTTCATGTTTTTGTGAAGAAAAAATATAAATTTGAAGAGTTTGCTGTGAATGACTACGAAGAAGGTAAAACAAAATATGAAAAAAATAATAAATACAAATTCAAATTTGAAAAAATTTAATAAATCGTACAAAGTTTTCTTTTATTTTGATTTTTTAAATATATAATAATTTTGTTGATAGGTTTCTTTGTGAAACGGAAACTGGGCCCGCAGCCAGGTTGTATTTCTACCCTTAACTTTAATAAATTTTTATAAATATGGGAATAACAATTCTCTTTTATTTCAATTAAAAAAAATTCTTCAATGGGTAGTATGAATAAAAAAAGTATTTGCTTTCGACTTAAAAATTTGTTTTAAAACCAAAAAAATTCGTAGTTTTATATTGAATAATCTCCGGAATTTTGTGTTTCAAACAAATTTTTAAGTAAAAAGCAAATACTTTTTTTTTATTCGTACTACCCAATGTGAATAAATTTATTCATATTGAAGAAAAAACATAGACATTAAGAAACTTCGTTTAAATAAGCAGAACTATCTGAAAATTTTTATTATTTCGGCTTTCTAGTTCAATATTTTTGAATTAATGTAAATTTAAATTATTTTTATTAAGAAAGGAGTGTTGGAATATTCAAATCACGGCTCAGTACTACTGATTTCGACAGGCCACTACACCGTCTCATCAGCGTTCACTTTTACCACTTATGAAGGTGGATGCTTTTTACAAGGAAACATCAGCTATTTAACTAATTTTTGCCAGCAAATAGAATACAAGACTTCTTTTTAAATTCGTGTTATGCATTTTTTTTATTGTGACTCAATTTAGTTTTTGGCGAAATTTCACTATCTGATCAATAATCCCACACTCACAAACTTTTTTTTGTAGTCTCGCTCTGATGGGCATTTTTGAATATCTGCAATCAAAGCTGTTTGTGTTAGTTTATTATGCATGCTAAACTGCTTGAGTTATTTTGTCTGATTTCGACAGGCCGCTACACCGTCTCATCAGCGTTCTTGTTCACTTTTACCACTTATGAAGATGGATGCTTTTTACAAGGAAACATCAGCTAATTAACTAATTTTTGCCGGCAAATAGATATAAGACTTCTTTTTAAATTCGTGTCATGCATTTTTTTATTGCGACTCAATTTAGTTTTTGCCGAAATTTCCCTATCTGATCAATAATCCAGCAAACTTGTTTTTTGTTGTCTCGCTCTGCTGGGCATTTTTTCAATACCTACAATCAAAGCTGTTTGTGTTAGTTTATTATGCATGCTAAACAGCTTGAGTTATTTTGTCAGTAACGGTGTAGCGGCCTGTCGAAATCAGTAGTACTGATCCGTTGTGCTAATCTAATTTGAATATTCCAACATTCCACTCTTAGTAAAAATAATTTGAATTTATATTAATTCAAAAATATTGAAATAATAAAATTTTTTTCATTAGTTTCGTTATTTGTGTGAAATAATTGTTAAATTAAATGTTTAATGGCCTAATTTTGTGAGACAGAACAAAACGTTTTAGCCAGAAATTTTTTGTTTATTATTGTTTTTAAATATTGTAAAACATTTGAAGACGTAATACTTTATAAAACAGTAGTAAACGTTTTCCAACAATTTAAACTTTCAGAAATTGCATTCGTTTTAAAAAAAAACTTTAACAACATTTTTGAATTAGTTTTGATACAGTGGTGAGTAGATTAGTATTTTTTTTAATAGTAAGTAAATATTAATCGCGATTTTCATAACAGTCCAAAAAACAAACTACTAATCCACAATGGGAGATGATTTTAGATCATATGAACAAATATCCAAACTTTGCTATAGGTGTTCCAGTATTTGGAAGCAATAAAAAAGAAATTGAAGACTTATGGGAGGAACTAACTATTAAATTAAATGCAATAGGACCTCCACAGCGTGAAGGCCGGGGCACATAAAATCCGTCGTACTTTATACGTCGCTGACGGATACTAAAATATTGAAGAATTTTAGTGTATTGCCCCAACCCTTATCTATAAAATTGTAGACGAGGGTCACTAAAATGTGCTAGTGAATCTTTGTGTGTCAATAGTGCCAAAGTCTATTGGTAGATTTTCAATGACAAGCTAATGCTAAATGTCAATAGATGATTACATTGGCTGCGGTACACCTGATCAGTAGTAATACTGACAATGTCTCTAATAAATCACTACAATTTCACTATTCGCATTTCCTGCGGGGAAAACATATATGTATTTCAACTTAGTTGTCAGTTGAAAAAGGCGACGTATAACGTACGACGGATTATATGTGCCCCGGCCTTGAATCTAAAGATTAGAAAAAGGTATTTACTAGTGATGCTACGAATATAAATTTTTAATATTCGCGAATACGAATACGAATATCTGAAACAATATTCGCCGAATTCGAATATTCAATCTAAATAGCTAGTACATACCACTTAATATTTCAAGTTTAATTGAAAAAAATCTACCCCATGCGTCAATAGCAATAAATCAGGGACTAAAACCGAACCCGAACCTGAACCCAAACGGGTTCAGGTTCGCTGTTTATAAAGACTTTGAACCCAAACCCGTTGAACCCAAAAATTCATCATGGTTCGGGTTCAAAAAAGTAAAAAAATAGAGAAATATTTAATAGAGAATAATAAAAAGCATTACATTTCTTGCATAAAAAAAAATTAAAAACAAAATAAAAAAAAAATAACGACCAAGGCAAATTCATACCAGGTTGCAGCACCCCTACAGCTGACTATTTTTTGCAATTTTTAAAAGTGCCGAATGGTTGCCAAATTTTTTGCTTTTTCTTGTCCTGGGTGTTTCCAATAATTTCTTATTTGAAGTATAATTTCTTATGTAAATGCGGTACGTACGTTACAAAGACTTTGTTTAATTTAATTATTAAAATTCTTATTATTTAACAACTTCTCGTACGATTTTGCGGACAATCCTGAATTTCATAAAAATTCAGGATTGTGACAGCTGTTTCGTGACCACCAAGGCGACTCGTCACTTTGGATTTAAACCATACAGTTCGACTAAAAATTCATAACTCAATTATATACAAAAAATAAAAATCAGAAATCAAGTAAAATACCAAGTTTCATCAATAATTAATTTTTATTCCATGTAAATATCTTTTCTAATAACATTTATACGCTTATTTTGAATAAAAAGTAGAAAATTTCATCTCAATAACAAGTTACTCAATGCACAGCAGTTAGTATACACATGGAGCAACAAAAGCTACTTTTTACAAATAAAAAAAAGTGGCTACTGGAGCACAAACAAGATTTTTTACTTTCAGTAAAAATATGTTAATTTCTAACCGGATTGATGAAAGTTCACAAAAATTTACATTTTTCTTCCAAATATATGCCGGAAGCAGTGGTTCTTCAAAAATATAATTTTCCGCGTCCAAATTATAAAGTTTATGCTACAAAAAATAACTCTTGACTGACACTTTTGGTTCACACTGTCAGTCAAAAACCAATATGGCCGCTGACTGTCACTCAACCGAATAAATGTTTGTGGTCGATTGTTGACTGACGAAATTTATGTTCACACTACCGGTCAAGGCAAAATTTGAGCAAAACTGTCCCTCAAGTTCACCAATGTGTATGCTACTTTAAAGGCATGTGATTTTCAGAACATGCCTGTGTTAAATAAAATAATTGCGCGTGTTTAAATTTTTGGTTTCAAACACGAACCCGAACCCTGAACCGATCCCGAACCTTAACTTTTTATATTGATTAACCCGAACCCGAAACTGAGCCCATTTTTTCATGGTTTCAGTCCCTGCAATAAATTGAGAAAAACTGTCACAATACTATATCGCGACCTAAGTCTTGTTTTGGCCCACAAACAATTAAAAAAAAAAATTAGTTAAGTATGGGGTATATATATTTTGAATACCCTATTTCAGAATCCAAAAACTGTTTCGCGAAATTATTCCTGGTTTCTGAGATATCAAGCATTCATTGTGCTCGATATCATCAAATTTGATGAATTATTTGTAAAAAAAAATTTTTTTAATAAAAAAATAAAAGTTATTTAATTAGTTTGGCTTAAGTTCATTTTTAATTTAATCTTTCGATCAAACTATTTTTATTTAAGAAAGAAATTCTAAAGCTTATGAATATTGAACTGACAGCTGTTTCATGACCACCAAGCCTACTCGTCAGACTCCTTTACCTACACCACCATTGACAGTGGCAACAACACTGTAGCGAAAATCCTACTAGTTTTAGTAAGCTCAATTAACAGACTGTCGCCATCTTGTGGCGAGTCGCACCTATTAATTAACTTTTCTAAATGTTCGGAACTTCACTAACTGTCTTTTTCTTAGAATGTTCAACTATTCTAATCTTTTTAATTTCAGTCTTACCAGCGTGGAATATCATCGATATTCTCAATGCTGGGGTTTTTTGAATGTTTATTTTGCCCAAGTTTTTGGAACAGTACACATTCATGTTTTAGCTAAGTGCCTTTAGAGTTTTAAATAATTGAGTTATGAATTTTTAGTCGAACTGTATGGTTTAAATCCAAAGTTATTTAATTAGTTTGGCTTAAGTTCATTTTTAATTTAATCTTTCGATTAAATTATTTTTTATTTAAGAAAGAAATTCTAAAGCATGTGAATATTGAACATTCAAAGAAAAATTTGGATGTACGGAGGGTTGAACTGACAGCTGTTTCGTGACCACCAAGTCGACTCGTCACTTTGGATTTAAACCATACAGTTCGACTTAAAATTCATAACTCAATTATATAAAAAAATAAAAATCAGAAATCAAGTAAAATACCAAGTTTAATCAATATTTAATTTTTATTCTATGTAAATATATTTTCTAATAACATTTATACGCTTATTTTCAATAAAAAGTAGAAAATTTCATCTGAATAACAAGTTACTCAATGCACAGCAGTTAGTATACACATGGAGCAACAAAAGCTACTTTTTACAAATAAAAAAAAGTGGCTACTGGAGCACAAACAAGATTTTTTACTTTCAGTAAAAATATGTTAATTTCTAACCGGATTGATGAAAGTTCACAAAAATTTACATTTTTCTTCCAAATATATGCCGGAAGCAGTGGTTAGAATGCAAAAAAATTCTATCGTGTATATTTTGAGAAAACTTTATGTAAATCTTCTTTAGTGTTCTTCTCCATTCCGACTATTTGGCATAAGGGTTAAACCAATAATGAGGTCGCGATATGTATTTAACATTATTATGATATTCCGATGACGGAATTTGAAATTATTAACTTAGCACCTGAATGCCACTTTTTTAAATTTTTGGTGGAAAGTAAATAAGGGAAAATATCAGCTTCTTTTCCCTATACCAAGGCAATATTTAGTGACACCAGCGGCGAGTGTTCCGAGCGATCGAATGTTTAGTGGTGCAGAGCTTATTTACACGCCGCGCAATAGGCTTGATGGAGAAAAGCATTCAAAACTTTTATTTTTGAAGTTCAACATTCCTCTACTGAGCTTTGAGTATTACTTTAACATGATTAATAAATTAATGTAACAGGACTTTACTTTTTAAATATTATGTCGTTGTGAAATATATCTTGTTTCTTTACTAAAAGAAGATTATTGTTTTGCGTTATAGACAAATTTGTTTTAGTAAAAATTTATATTTTTCGTTTAATTTTCAGTATTTTTTATTTATTATTTTTTGGAACGTATTCACAAAATATTCGTGAAATATTCGCTTGAATTTGGCGAATACGAATACGAATATCATGAAAGAGGAGTATATTCGGCGATTCGAATACGAATATTCGTAACATCACTAGTATTTACATATTTATGTAATTTAATATGTAAATACTATTTTTAGTTATACTTAATATATAAATTTTTCCACTCCTTAACAGGTTTGGTCCAATTTAAGAGTACATACGAAAAAGAAAGTTGCGGAAAATAAGTTAAAAATGAATGGAACCGGAAGAGGCGTAAACATATAGATTCCATTGTCCCCAATAGAGCAAGCTTGCGACTCAATAGTTTTCGCATCTCCAAAGCTGTTTATCCAAAAGGTAACATTTTTGGCCTAGATGTTGAACCAAGTTTGAAAGCTGTTCAAGATAGTAAATGCACAGAAGCACGAACAATGCCTAAGGATGACGCTCAATCCAATGGATCCCAACAAGTTTCTGCAAATAATGGTTTCAAAACTCAAGTTCATGGGCCTCAAAAGAGAAAAATTTGAACTGAAATGGGATCACAAAAGGTACAAAGGGGATTTGAAGTTGAGAGTATTAAAATTTTAAAAGAGCAATTAAATACGCAAAAGGAAATGAAGGCCACAGTCAAAAGTATCGCTGGCGCTGCTAAAAGGATCGCAGATGATTTAGAAACATTGGCTGATTGGACAAAGTAATTGCTGATATAAGTATGTAGAAACAAAGTAAATCTACTTTTATTGTTATATACATATGTATGTATATAAAGAAAATGGCATATAATTAACAAAATATACAAAATCTTTGTAATTTATGACAGATTCTCTGCAATTCGACGACGAATTTCCGCAGATGCATTGCTGCTTATTTCATCTTCTTCTTCGATTACGATACTATCAGTGGTATTTGGAATTTCATCAGGAAAGGTCCATTAATTTTTATAAAATATACAGGCATTATGAACACTGCAACATACATTTACAGTTTGTGTTGCTTTTTGAGGAGTATATAATAGACCTAAAAGGATTTATTATCTAATAATAAAAATTTTTAAAATAATAATTATATCGATTACGGTTAACAACCAAATTAAAATTGATATTCGGTTGGTATCCATAGTAGACTTAAAAGAAAAACCTCTGTCGCCAATAATACAACTAAACCGACCTTTTAAAATTCCATTACAACGTTCAATAATATTTCTTGTTCTGCAAAACACTGTATTATAGCGCTCCTCCTGCGTGTTCGAAACATATCGATATGGCGTCATTAGATAAGGAAGCAGTGGATAACCTGAAGCTCCTGAAATAGAATTCCATTAGTTGGATATCGTTACCTTAATATAGAAAGGCCCTAACTCAATTTTTTTCAATCTATTTTTTGCCTATTTCGAAAAATGGAAAAACTCGATTTGACAAAAAATCGAGATAAGTCTTTTCAATCTTAAGGTAACGATATACATACATATATATCGTTATATTAATATAGAAACGCCCTAACACAAATTTTTAAAATCGAGTTTTTTGCATATTTCGAAATATGCAAACAAAGACAATTTGAAAAAAATGTGAGTTAGGGCGTTTCGATATTAAGGTAACGATATGTACATAACCATTACCCTTAATAACACATATCTAACTAAAATTATGGGTATGTTCATACATACATATATGCATTACCATTCTTCGTCACTGAAATTTACAGGTTTTTAAATGTATAAGTGAGCCAGATGATGTTAAAAAGTAAAATTCGAAATAAAAATAGCAGCATAATTATTAGACGTCGTAAAAAAGTGTGCTTTTCTGATGCATCTCAATGATGCATTTATGAACGTATGGTACCATGTAAAAATCTACTTATGTCTTTGTACCTTAAGAAAATATAATTTCAATACTTACCAGCATTACGTTTAAGCTGTAGTAGCATTTTCGGTTATAGTATAAATTTTTTCCTCCTCCTCTATTACACTAATGATTCCTGGAAATCCAAATTTTTCATAAAAATATCGCTTAATAGTGCTCTCTTCATCAGTAGTTTTTGAATATCGTATCCACTTTGCACAAAAATATTTTTCAAAGATATTGAGGCACTCTTTTATTGTATTTGAAATTTCTGATTGTGACATGCATGTTAGGAAATCATTTCCTGCACAATTCTGATAACTTCCCTTACCCAAAAATCTTCAAAACGTTGCAATTTTCAACTGGGTTGAGATCGAAGTTCCTCAGACCATTGTTACAATAAAAATTACTTCGAAGCCATAAACAAATCATTATCGGGCTTTACTAATACTCAGAAATGCTTTCTAAGACATTGGGTGAAAGATGAATCAATAATTCCAAAAACACAACGCAGCAACACTTGTGCGGGACGCGCCATCAAAGTCGTACAAGATATTTTCTCCCAATGCAAATCAACACGAACTCTTAATCTTAAGTTAATTTCACTTAACAAAGATAGTTTTTAGATTGTGATTTTGATTATAATCATATAATTACATTAAGAAATGTAAATAGTTAAATAATTAAAAATTAAAAAATTTTGAAAAAATAAAAAAAAATCTTAAAAGGCTTTCGGAAATCGGCTTCGACGCGGAACGTTTTTGTTCTGAAATGACCTGAGGAAACATTTTTCGGCTTCAGCACAACATCGGCTACAGCGTGGTGATAGGGCCTTATATTGGTTGTACCCCTAATCACCATATTGTAACTACTCCATTTCAGCTAAAATGTACCACGTATTCCAATATTATCTGTAGGGACACAATACTCTTCTTTCCGTCGCAAAGTCTCGTAAAAACTTATACATGTACTTATAGCCTGTGAGTAGCAGGGTTGTCAGATGTGGCGATTTCTCGCCAAACGTGGCAATTTCAAAACTTGCTTGGCGTCTTAATTTTCTATTTGGCAACATGGCGATACTTTGCCGATTTACAAAGTATTTGGCGATTTTGTTGGCTATTTTTGATGAATCATGATTTCTTAAAAATCAGTATGAAAAAAAAACATTCAGCCTAACCCACGTTGTCGATCGACAACTCGACCGATTGACGACAAGTCACTCCTTATAGTTTGTTTGAGCGACCCACTAACTATCGACTTGTCGGTCGTTGTTCACGTAATGCATTTATTCATTGTTAAAATAACATATTGCCACATCAAAGGTTTCACAAATAAAACGCGACTTTGAAAATAAATAGCGCTGAAATCTGAAAAGTGTATCATAAAAAATGCAACTCTATGCTAATTAAACTTACTACAAATGTAAAAAAGACATACATAAGTATATATGTTTTAATACTGTGACATAATAAATACATTTGTTTATGTGATTTATAAACATATTTTTGTTGCTATTTACTTACTAGTTCTTTTCGGCTATAAAACTTCTAAAATTAAAAACTTCTTAAACTTTATTTAATTATCATGTATTGTTATTATTGTTATTCAACTTTATTTTATTATTATTATTATTATTATTAAATTAATAAAAGTTAAACAATTTCTACTTTGTTCTACTTTTTTATTTGTCGACATCAAAAACGCAAGTGACTGATTTTGACATTTGTCGTCGCTTGACTTTTCTTGGTGGGTACCAAATTTGTATGAAAACTGTTACGTTATCGTGCTGAGAGTTTTTACTGGGCCGCAAATAATCTGTTTGTCGTTGAAAATGCAAGCGGTCGATATCGTGGGTTAGGCTGATTATATTTACTCTGGTAGTTTAATCTATGAATTTTTATACATTTATATGTATGTATGTATGCGAACAAAATATATTGAAAGAATATTTTCAACACATAACAACTCATCTGCAAAATAGAATGCAATTTGAACTTTTAGAAGCGTTATTACGAGTTGTAACCCTACCGTCTTCACGAGCCATCGACTTGAACATAACATGAACATGACGCCGGCAGAGCAACTGCAAAAAATGCATCAACTTCTTTGTAGTAGTGAATACGGGCGATGTCCATTTTCTGCCTTATCAATGTATTTGGTGGTAGTGCAATAAAAATGGAATATTTAACAATTTCTTTGTGTCTCTTTTCTTTCTATTAAAAATGGTTGTTGACAGCGAATCTCATGGCGAACATTGATGCTCAGCCATATGTTTGGGCATCGATGGCAGAGCATGAACGAAACATGGACATGAGCGGTCTACATAAGCCATATGTGATGTCCGACATGATGTTCATACCAACTTCATGGCTAATGTAGACCCCCAGTAAAATATATGAATGTCAATAACACTTTGTTGCACTTCTTCTGTACTTACTCAAGAAAGTCTGAACCAATTTAATTACCCTACTCTTAAGGATGAAGTGTATATTGTTCCTGATATGTAATAAAACTGTAATTATATCAAAAAAATATTTTTTGGAGCTTACTACTTAAGAATTGACTTTATATTAGGAGTAAAATCATGAATCATAAAATTAAAATGTAATCGAAATTCTAAGGCATTTCATAAAGTCTAGAAAACCCAAATTTGATACATAAGCAAGGAATTGCGTATAAACCAAGAAAGCGGAAACTTTTCTCCTAACAGACTAAAATTTGGTTTATAGGCTATAAATTGTATATTAGACAAATAAAAAGGATGAATGTCTGTAACACTTTTACATAAAACGCGTACTTCCTAAAGTCTTAGATGACTGAAATTCAATATGTAGGATAGAAATTGCACACTGAATACGTGAATATTAAGAAATCGGACCACTCCAATACTCCTATCAGGTAGTGCAAATTATCGCTAATTTCTCCCCTTAAATATCTGATCATCCGATATCGGAATTTCCCCCCTCCAACCCTCGAGAAGGGGTGTATTATCTATCTTTACATTCTTTTAGTATTACAGTCGTACGTCGGAGCTGACTCGCGCTATTTTTTATTGCTTTAAGTAAACTATAAGCTAGTTTATAGTAAACATTGTACATTTTTTGTGTTCCCCAATCATTTTTGCATAAAAATTAAACTAAATATAAATTTTGGCGACTTTTTTCTATTTGTGGCGAATTTTAGCCATTCGGACCAAATTTATTTTGTATTATTTATAAAAAATATTTATAAAATTAAAAACAAAATTATATATTTTTGGGAAAAACTAAGGAAATTCCAATTTGGCGATTTTTGACATTGAATTTGGCGAAAAAGGTCAAAATAAATCTGACAGCCCTGGTGAATAGCAGGAGTAGCAGTATTTATTCTACAACATGACAATATTTGTCTGATGCTACGCTTAAAATTCTAGTGTTCCTGAAAGGATTGAAATTCTTTTTCTTTTAAAATTTCTGAATAAATATTGTAATTTGTTTTTTGTATTTTAAATACCTCCCCTGAAACTATTTACTATTTTGTATTTTAAATACAACAAAGCATGTATTTTGACCAGCTATAATTATATTACACTTTTTTGTTAGTAGCTTTCGTTTACAGCATGCGATGAAGAACTTCGTTTTAAAAAGACCAATATTTAATCAAGGGTGGAATTTGATTTTTATTGGGAATGATTTTTTGTTCCATCATCGTAAAAGATTAAAATTGGAATTGGAATAAAAGAAAGACAAACTTAAGTTTCAATAAAAGAGTCAATCATACAAAAAGAAATCGTATTATTTTACTTTATTCAACAATATATTAATAAGAACTTATAAAAAGGCATTGAAAAGGAAGTTGAAGAAATAATATTCATTTTTTCTTTTATAGCGACTCATCACTTTGTTTTTGTTTAAAATAAATAAAATCCGTTCAAACAAAATGAAAGAAAAAGAAAACTTTTTCTTTGTAAATCTTTTCAAAATACAGATTTTCATTGAAAAGCAATCTGTGTTGTTTTCCTTACATTTTTTTATGTATGCATACATGTATGTACATATTCGAAAATTGTGATTGATATTTGAAAATATTATTAATGTGACCCAAATGTTGTTCCAAATATCACTCACGTACATCACCTTAACAAGCATGAAAAAAATCCCGGGAGTTGCGTGCTGCTGCTGTACAAATAGTTATGCGGAGTACACATTTCTTTACTTTCTTCTTTAATATTTTTCCCATTTTGGGTTTAAATTATATTATAACGCCAAGGTGACCTACAACAATAACAAAAGGGAAAATAAAATGTGTCAGTAAATACACACACATCCACAAAATGGGTCACAGTGTTAGTTTGTCTTTAAATAAATATTTAATGGTTTAAGAATATATTTATTAAAGATTTGACTTTTTAGCAGCAGATTGAGAGAGAAAGAATAGTAATTGTTTATCTAGCTTTCCACACAGTTCTGCATCTGGGTGACTACCCACACCTTCGTGCTGAGTTTTGTGGGGAAAAGGGTAATTTGATTTTACCAGAGCTTAATCTGTAGCCGATTAACCATAAAAACTTATTATATTACTACCAAATATCTGAGAGTAGTGTGGCCTACGCTAGTCTGGTTATAGTTCAATTGGCTTGCAATGTCTACATCCAGACCTAAAGTCGATAGAAAGTTAACATCTAGGAGCGCGATTTCGAGGACTTACGAGTGACGGCACTGGTACCAAGGGAACCGGTAGCCCAATAGATGACCTCCCTCACAGGGCAAGATATGATGTTCGTTCTTAAGGCATATTCCTTTACAATACGGTATTGGTATGCTAGTGGAGCTCATCTTAACGTCAAGATGAGGGATGATTATGCGACCGGTTACAATGCAAAAATTATATTAAATAAATCCAACGATTGACATTCATTGATCTAGATTCAGTAATTTTTGCAAAAAAATACGTTGAGTTAATGTCAGCATACGTTGTTTCAATGAAAATAATCACTAAATTTCAATGCAAAACGGTTCATTAAAAGCATTCATTGCTGTTATTCTTTAATAAAAATTAATAATTCAGTTCATTGGCTTATCTTAGTAGTACATTAGGTCAAACTTAGTGAACAATTCGCTGAAGCAATCATCTCTTTGCTTGAATTTTTGGTCCAGTATGTTGAGGTTCTTTCGAGAGAACACGTGTTGGATGTGGCTGAAACCAAAAAAAAAATCTAGATGATATTGGTTAAATGGCTGATGCTCAGCCAGGTATAGTTAAATATTAGTCTTGTGCTGTTGCTACAAAAAAAAAACTGCATCAAGTGGTGCTCTATAGTCGGGTACTGATGAAAAAAGTACAGCTGTCATTTACCTTAGCTTTCTAGTTTTTCCTTGGAAATACTCGACTGGATTGCGTAAGCTGCTTATCAAATATGAGTTTATATAGGTTAAATCGTCAAGCAAGGGCTTAGGCAGGTTGCGGGCAAAGAGTTTGAGTCTGTGTCTTCCTTCAAGTCACACACATGCCTTCAAGGTTCACCCAGGAGCGATGGTTAACACTTAATTTTACACGGTGCCGAGAGCACCACCAGGTTAGGCTAAATGGCAGGTACTGACGTTTATCTTAGACATATCTGTTCATATATGTAGCTGTCTGCTTAAGCGGTACGAGAACAGCTAGAAGTCAAATTATATGGACCTGAAAATATCAAATGCGCAACAAAAAATTTTTTTTTAATCAAACACGTTACGGAAGAAATTATATCCGTGTTATTTTTTGCCTCATGCCCCTTTCTTTCTGAATAATATGCCACGAACTTTAGCGTAATCAGATTACTTTCGAATGCAAATTGATTATTAGGCTTAGGTAATTCATCAGCTTTAATAATGGGAAACTGCTTGTTGCGTCACTCCTAATGACTTGGCATAATCGTCTTATTTGTATCAATTTAAAGAAAAAACATGGATTTTGTGTGGAATTTAAAGCTATATTTCCTAAACACATACACATACTATATATTATTGCATATACTAAACAAGTCTAAATCACGAAAAAAGATTTGTATATAAGTCGATTTTGTTCATTAAAACTGACAAATATTTGGATGAATTAAGAAATTATGCTGTTTTTCAAAAGCGAAATTTCGGAAAACGTGTGCAACATAAATCCAGCTTCCGTCTCTCTGCAAAAGGCCAATGCGATACACATTTAAGTTAAAAATAATACTAACAAAATTAAGTAAAGTGCGACTTTGGCTCGCACACGAAGGGTTCCGTACGAATACACATATGTATATCCCTTTTTGTTTTTGCCCCGTTTGTCATTTTTGCAGTTTTTTCGTTGTGCTTTCTTGTTTAATTTTAGTTTTTTATTTTTTAAGTATTTTTCGTTGTTTTTTTTTTGGTTTTTTTTGTTTTGGCGCTTTTCGTGATTTTTTTTAAATTTTTTTCTTTCGATTTTTCGTTTTTTTCATTTTTTTGCCGATTTGTTTAGTTTTGGCGATTTTTTGGTTATGGCATTTATTTAACGTTTTCACTTTCTGACGATATTTTTAGTTTTAGCGATTTATTTTAGTTGTTGCGATTTTTTCAGTTTTGGCGCTTTTTTGTTTTTGGGGATTTCTTCGGTTTTTTGTGGTTTTTTAGTTTTAGCGATTTTTTTTGTTTTGACACTTTTTTCGTTTTGGCGATTTTTTTGGTTTTTGGCGTTTTTTTAGTTTTGGCCCTTTTTTTTTGCTTTTTGCGTTTTTTTCGTTTTTGTGATTTATTTCATTTTTTGCGATTTTTTCATTTTTTGATGATTTATTTAGTTTTAGCGATTTTTCGTTTTGAAGACTTTTTAGATTTTTGACGTTTTTTTAGTTTTTTTGGCGATTTTTTAAAATTTTGCGCTTTTTTCCTTTAAGCGCTTTTTTCATTTTTGCGTTGTTTTTCGTTTTGAAATTTTTTTAATTTTGGATTTCTTTAGTTTTAGCGTGTTTTAAAATTTCAAGATTTTACATCTGACGGTTTCCAAGATACAGCATATTGTCTCAACTACATAGTCAAAATTACAATAACTAATAGAATACCCTTTAATTTTTATTGTTTTAAATATCGGTGTTAATTGGTGTAGTCTATTCTACAGACTACACCAATTAGCACTTACTTTGAAAATTTAAAGTGTCTATATATGTGTCTGTATATTACGTTAGTATTTCAACATATTGCGTTGCTCGCTTTAGAACACCCTCTGTGCAAATTTCAGGTCCGTAGCTCTTACGGTACCCCAGAAAACAGCCTGTGACAGACAGACGGACAGACGGACGGATAGCGTAGCGAAAACAATAGGGCTCCTTTACACTTTTTGTGTATCGGAACCCTAAAAAGGAAAAGAAAATAACAGTAAATAAAATTGCTAATAAACATTTACAGAAATAATTTATATTTATGAGTCCATGATATTATGACCACATTGAAACGCCAAACTTAATGGGTAATGGAATATCACATCCCAAAATATTTTGCAACAATAAAAAAGAGTAGAGAGTGTTTTGTGAATAAGAAACGATTTTCTTTCACTTTCAACGTATTTATATGGTTCACCATAATAAATTCGTTTCAATTGAAATCTGATACATTTTGCGATTAAAATAAGAAACACACAAACACACATACTGGACTCGAATTTAGTAGATGTGGTCGGCAGTATAATGAGTCAGGGTGGGTTTCTAATGGGTTTGACAATAGTTATAGCTTGAGTGAAAATGGTTTTAGCTTTGAGGCTAATTTTTTCATCTTCTAATTTGTGTGCAATTTGTTATGCTTTTAGTAGTTGTTTAAAAACCTAACACACGTTTTGCCAAGTACTTACGCTTTTACGACTTTAATGTGTTTTTTTAAAGCAATGTTCATTATTTTTATAAGATTGCTTACGTTTAAAACATACAAATTCATGGCATTGATAAAAGAAAAGTTAGAGAGAACAAGATTTGCGTAAGGTGTCATCTATGTTAGTCGGAATATTATAGCAGGACGCTGTTGGATTAAATTAAAATTAAAATACGGAGGGGGAGGGTGAAAATAATCCCACCGATTTTCGAGAAAAATTATGGGACCCAACTGCAAGCGAAGCCTTTCAAACAAAAAAAGAGTTTTGAAAATCGGTGCACAAATGGAGGAGTTAAGCGGTAATCAATATTTTGGAACCAAAAATTTATGGGACCAAACTGCAAGAAAGCCTTTTCAGACAAAAAAAGTTGCAGAGTTAACACGAATTGATAACCTCCTTCTTTTTTGAAGTCGATGAAAAATATGTATGTATGTCAAGTTATAAAACATAATTGAAACTAAGTTTTTTATTTCAAATATTTTATTTACCAAAAAAAATGTTTACGAATGATTTTCGCCACTTTCGTAAAACTATCAGCGTTGCCAATTCAGCGAGCTTCGTGCTAGATTTAGCACGTTTTAACTATGACAAACGCGCTTTTTTTCGTCCCAGCGCGTTTAAGAAAAAAGAAGCTTCTTACATTTTGTTAATTGTTGTAGGCATTGATAACATAGATAGCAAAGTCTCGTACTGTCAATAAAATAATGACAGCTCTCTTAACACATACGAGTACTGTGAATTCAACTTACATAAGCGAGAATATTTTATTTATTTCAACTCACTTGAGAGAGCAGTAATTTTGCACTTTATTATCCATTAATTTGCAATTTTTTTGCACGCACAATCACTTTTTAGTTTTAATTAATTTTTTTTCTTCAGTATTTTACACAAATTTTGTGTTGTTATTTACTATATTTTGAAAATAATTGTTTAATTTTTTTGATATTTGTTTGTTGAATTGTATTGATGCGTTGAATTATTTTTTCATTAAACAGTTGTATTTTTGTTCTTATTTGGGATAAACAATTTTAGAACCAAATACAAAAACTTTTAGCAAATCAATATTTTTTGACCTCGAATGTAGTAAAAAGTATTTTTAAATCATAGCTTCATTTATTATTACAACAATAACACTGTGGAACAAATTCAAGTTAGCAAAAGTTAGGTGGATTCTGAGAGTGAGTGGTGAAAATAGAGGCTAAATTAGAAGACCCGTATCACGGTGTTTGTTTATGTTAGTTCGAATTTTTTTCTTAATCGACCTTCGAACTTTTTTGGTTTTAACTCGTCGACTAATTGATATTTTTTAATTCTGTAAAATTTTTTCAAAAATTGATTTAGAAAATTTTTGTGGTGCTTATGAAGCAAAATGTTGGAAAAATTATTATTTTTTCTTTTTTGCTTTCTGTTTGATCTATAATATGCTTCTCCGTTTCTTCTTTGTCTTTCCCTTCTTCGTCTTTTTCATCATCTTCCTCTTTTTCGTCTTCCACTTCCTCAAAAATAAAGATTCAGTTAAGACTCGGAACTCAGCTGAAGCTGATGTCTTTTAATTTTCGCTCGGTCGTGATAAAATTCACTATTAATTTTTTTGGAACTTATTTCATTTTGTGAGTGGTTTAAGTTAAGTGCATCGGTTTAATAAAAATAAAAAAAACATTGTATAATATATATTGTATTAAAAATGTCGGAACCAAAATGTAAAATGGACCTTTTTTGTAATGTTTGTGGACGTTTCATAGCAAGCGATAAAAAATGTGGCAATGCGAGTTTTTTTTAAGCCTATAAACAATATTTCTCGCAAGAGTTTATCACTGACGTAAGCTATGCCCCTAAAATAGTTTGCTTTAATTGCTATTCAACTCTTATGCAATGGAAAAGTGGAAAGAAGAAGGCTATGCCTTTTGGTATACCAATGATGTGGTTAGACAACAGCCCGCATCAAGAAGAAAATTGCAATGGATGTATCAACTACCATAAAACTTTGAATAGAAGGAAAGCAAAGAATAAAGCTTATGTAGCAGTGCCAAGTGTCCAATTACCATTACCGCGCTCAGAATTCGTTCCAGTACTAACATACCGAAGTATTGATCTTCAAACAGATATCAGTACTACAACCGCCGCTGCTACATCCATGGAATTCTTCTCAGAATACGACCCTGGTGAAGGTACATCCTATGAAACATCAAAGGACCCAATCCAAGTGACACAAAACCAATTGGATGGAATTGTTGCAAATTTGTGTTTGACTTAAAAAAAAATCAGTACTACTGGCTTCATTTTTGAAAGGAAATAATTTGCTGGCGAAAGGTACCAAAGTAACAGCATATCGAAAACGCCAAAAAGAGTTAGAAAAGTTCTTCAATGTAAATGATGCAAAAAATTTCGCTTATTGCACCGATATTTAAAAGTTAATGGAGACGATAACCCTATTAACCCTAACCTATAAAAAAGATGATTGTCGTTTATTCATTGATAGTTCACTAATCAGCTTAAAAGTTGTGCTTTTGTACAAGACAAATATAATGCCTTCTGTTCCGATTACGTATAGCACAGACACTAGTGAAAATTTCGATAATTTGAAATACATTCTGGAAGTAGTCAAATATAACGAGCACCAGTGGCGCATGTGCTGCGACCTCAAAATAGTTTCATTGATTACAGGCTTAACAGCATCTGGGCATGCAAAATATTCGTTTTATTTGTGCGATTGGGATTCACGATACGGAGAAGGTATTAAAGCAAGAAACCAGTACAAACAGCATAACTGAAATAGTCGCATTGGACGGAAATATCGACCTTTCTGATGATGACGACGATGACCAAGATATTAGAGAGAGCAGTGATGTTGATCCACAGCCGCCTGCTAAACGGCAGCTGGCCAAATCATTAATTTAATTTTTTTACTTTAAACTTTTCCTAACTAACATTTCAAAACTATATTTTTTCCATATTTTTATAATTTCTTTTTCAATGTTTCGTCAAAACCAACACTGAACAAAATTGGTACATAAAAAATGAAAAGTAAATTAATATTAAGCT
Organism: Panzeria rudis; assembly: GCA_956483635.1. Lineage (NCBI taxonomy): Eukaryota > Metazoa > Arthropoda > Insecta > Diptera > Tachinidae > Panzeria > Panzeria rudis. The sequence continues at coordinate 86,554,638 of OY101448.1, read as the reverse complement.
GGAAAATGCAAGTTTTGTATTATGATTGTTTTCTTTTCAAATGAAAATTATTGAAGAAACTGAGAAGCATATTATAGATCAAACAGAAAGCAAAAAAGAGTTAGTTTTGTGGAAAATATTTTCAAAAAGCATACAAAAATAATTTTTCCAACATTTTGCTTCATAATTGCTGCACAGGCCTCTAGCAATAATTTGGCTTTTACAGATCTAAAAAATATCAATTAGTCGACGAGTTATAGGCAAAAAACCATATAAACAATATGCTGAATATCGGCATTTGACTGCAAAGTTCGAAGGTCGATTAAAAAAAACTAACATAAGCAAACGCCGCGATACGGCTCTTCTAGTTTAGCCTCTATTTTCACCCCTCACTCTCAGAATCGACCTAACTTTTGCTAACTTGAATTTGTTCCACAGTGTAATTGTACAAACTTCAAAAAATGCATGTATAAAAAATATAAATGCTTTAGAATACTTTTCACTGCAACCAAGTGCGTTTTAGTGCCGTGGGGAATTTTTTCTTTTAAACCAATACTGATACAAAATGTTCTATTAATACATTCATAGACTTCAGTTTTTGACAGCAGACTTGGGGTTTTGAAGTTTCTGTTTGGCCTCTAGTTGTAGGTATCTACTTTTTGTCCCTGAATGAAATTTAAAATCAAATACATGTAGATGGTTATTTATTTTGTTTCAATAAATATTTGATTTTTTTCTAATATATGCATCGACTTTTATCCAAAATCAATTTGGGAATAGCGCGTTTTGGTTATAAATATTTGTTAACGCTGTGATTTAGCGCGTTTTGAGAAGGGGAATAGCCCGTTTTGGTTACAAAAAGTTGGCAACGCTGAAAGCTATTGCCTAGTATTTTTTTCGTAATATGCACGAATGATTTCCATATTCCACGAAAAAAGTAACTAAGAATGTTTTTTTTTTCGTAAAATGTTGCATTGACTAGTTTCGTTGTATACCGTTCATTCTTTTACTTAGGAGTAATAACTAAATATTTACTCCTTTATTTTGCGTAGTAAAAATAGTTTTTGTGCCAAAACTTTTTAATGAAAATATATGAAAGCTGTAGACATAAATTTAAAATATGTACTATGATCTGGAATTTCTGAATTTTTCACTTTCGTACAAATGCTCCGAACTGAGAGTTATTGATTTTCAAATAAATACATAATTTATTTGTGAACCATAAATATAATTTCAACCAAACATTTTTACTCAATTGTTTTGTTACGATTTATTTCTGGCAACTTGTTTCTTTTATTTCCAGTTTTTACCACATACATACATATATACATAAGTACATATTTTTGTTACCAATCTATATAGAAATACATTATTTTATTTTACATATATTCATATATGTACATACTTGCATAAGTATGTACTTATTCTATTAAAGTGTCCTTGCTTAAGGCAAAAAGTTAGAAAAAAGTACGCATACAAATTTGCCTAAAGTCATATAAATAATTGTAATAAAATTTTTTTGTGAAACTAAATTTCTAATTTGATTCTATGCAGTACATATGTACATTAGGGTGGCCCTATATTTTTAGAGGTGCTCTAATTCTAATTCTCACCCCATCGAAATATTTAAATAGTCTTAGAACTAATTTGTATCAATTTTTAGACTAATTGAAAAATGTTTAGAGGTGGCTCAAAGCGACTGAAGTCTTAAAAAAGTGAGATTCTTATTACCATTTCTGAATTTTGTTCAACCATATGTAATATATTTTATTCCCAATTTCTTAAAATTTTTCTCTCAAATTACGCGGAGTTTAAACTATTTTAAAAAGTTTAAACTCCGCTAGAAATCACAAAAATCTAATCACCAGTAATAAAGTTATGACATAAAATATCAGCCACTTAATGACAATTTTATGGTTATACTAGCTTTTTTCAACCCGGCAATTCACGGGCCTTGAACATTTTGGGGAAAAGTCCTAATTCGTTATTTATCGCCTATTTGGTCTAGCAATATGGACGAAATAACTCTGCAAAAAAAAACATTTCAATACAAAGATCACATTGAACAGATTACAACACAGACGCAATTGTGCGTTAGCTCAAATAGTGTGTCGTTCTACTAATTGTGTGTTCGTCTGCAATTTTTATAGTATCAAACCTTTCATGTCCTTTTAAATAAAACATTTTGAAATTGGTCAAGAAATGGCGTAGTTATGCGGTAATCAATATATCGAGCTACCAATTTTTCCGCCCCATTTCCACTTCTATGGGACCAAACTTCAAGCAAATCCTTTCAAACAAAGAAATAATTTTGAAATTCGGTTAAAATATGGCAGAGTTAATCATGGGGGGAGAAAACTTCTCCACCGATTTTCGGAAAAAAACTGCAGATTCAATCGGTTCACACGTGACAGTGGTAATCATGAGTTGAGCAAATTTCACCACCGCTTTTCGAAAACAAATTATGGGACTAAGCTTGAGGCAAACCATTTTAAAAAAAATTTATTTTAAAAATTGGTCCACAAATGACATAGTTAAGCATGGGGGCGAGAAAGTTTCCCCACCGATTTGGGAAAAAATAATTATGGAACTAAGCCGCAACCAAAGCCTTTCAAACCAAAAAATAATTTTAAAAATCGGTTGACAAATGACAGAGTTATGCGTGAGGGACCAAACTTTCCCCATCAACTCTCCCACTTTAAAAAAAAAAACAAAAAAATAAAAAAAAATAATAATAATTTCACCAAACCGCAAAGCAAAACCTTCCAAAAAAATAATTTTGAAAATCGGTTCACAAATGACATATTTAAGCATGGGAAGCAAAATTTCCCATCCATTTTGAAAAAAATATTACAGAATAAAACTGCAGGCAAAGCCTTTAAAAAAAAATTAAAATCAGTTCACATATGAAAGCGTTAACTATGGGAGGGGAGCGGTGAGCAAATTTCCCTATCGATTTTCGAAAAAAATAAGTAGCTAAACTTTAGGTAATCCATTTTAAACAAAACAAGAATATTGAAAATCGGTTCACAAATGACAGAGCTAAGCATTGTGGAGGAGGGGGGGGGGGTTGATTTCCCCACCGATTCTCGAAAAAAATTATGTTTCTAAGCAAACCCTTTCAAACAAAAAAATAATTTTAAAAATGGGTTGCCGAATGACAGAGTTAAGAAATGGGGTGCGGGAGTGGCATAGTCCCCCCCCCCTCCGATTTCGGAAAAAAATTATGGAACCTAACTGCAAGCAAACCCTTTCAAACCAAAAATGAAGTTTAAAAATCGGTTGACAAATGACAGAGTTATGCGTGGGGACCAATATTACATCTCTACCCTCTTACATTTATGTCAAAAAAGTTATGGGGCCAACTGTAAACAAAACCTTTCAAACAAAAAAGAATTTTGAAAATCGTTTCACAAATGACACAGTTAAGGGGTGGCGGCGGATTTCCACACCGATTTTCGAAAAAAAAATATGGGACTAAGCAAACCCTTTCAAACAAAAAAAGAATTTTAAAAATTGGTTGCCAAATGACAGAGTTAAGGAGGGACTATGCCCACCAATTTTGAAAAAAAAAAATGTGGAACCCAACTACAATCAAACCTTTTCAAACCAAAAACGAGTTTTAGAAATTAGCGTTTTGGGAAGTTAAAACTCGGTGTAAGTTGAGAATAAATTTGAAGAAATGCGGTGTAAAATTTGTTACATATGGTAGATTAAAATGAAAAAAATTGTAATAAAAATCTATGGTTTTTAAGACTTCATTCGCTTTGAGCAACCCCTAAATATTTTTCAATCGTTTTTAAAAATTGGTACACATTAGGCTCAAGACTACGCATAGTAATACGATAAATAAGTTCTACTCATTACTTTGTAACCCTATAATAAAGTACTACCGATTACAAAAATGTCAAAAAAAATTTGCTGGGTACGTATGTAGAGGGTGTTTTTTTTAGAGGTATAGAACTTCGAATTGAAATAAAACACAAGAAAATCGTTTTAATGTCCATCAATTTGGCTTTATTGGAAGGATAATTTTATGCCATTAATGTTTAAATATGATTTCGGGCATGTGGCCGCCGCGGCTGGCTCGAATAAAGCCAATTCTACAGGTCCAATTTTCAACCACTTTTTCGAGCATATGGGGCCGTATGTTAGCAATAACGCCACGAATGTTGGCTTCCAAGTCCCCTAACGTTTCTGGTTTGTTGGCGTAGACGAGCGACTTCACATATCCCCAAAGAAAATAATCCAATGGTGTCAAATCACACGATCTTGGTGGCCAATTGACAGGTCCATTCCGCGAAATTATGCGCTCATCGAATGTTTCCTTCAATAAATCGATTGTGACGTGCGCTGTGTGGCATGTAGCGCCGTCTTGTTGGAACCATAACTCATCCACATTCATGCCATCCAATTCGGGAACAAAATAATCGGTTATCATGGCTCTATACCGGTGCACGGTGGCGAATCGATTCATTCGGGTCCTCTTCAACACTTTGCTCTACAGCGGCAATTGTTTCTTCGGTGCGCACTGTTCGACGTCTCTGCGGATGCGTATTATCACATAGAGTAAACGTAGTGCGAAAACGATCCATGGTTAACCGAATTAATTGCTCTGATGGACGATTATGTCGACCATAAAATGGACGGAGCTTGCGGTAAACTTCGCGAACTGAACCATTATTTTCGAAATAAATTTGCACGATTTGCAAGCGTTGTTTTTTTGTCAACCTGTTCATGATGAAATGGCAAACCAAACTAAATATTAATCACTTGACAGCTGACAAAATGGCCGCCAGTTAAAAAAGTGATGCCAACTTAAAGTTCTATACCTCAATAAAAAACACCCATTATATGTATAACATTTGTTACTCAGTTGTATTAAATTCATTATGGTTATCTATAAACTCTTTGCCTTTGTACATAAATTTGACCTAATTTTTAACAAATAAAACAGCAAAGGAAATATTAAATTTAATAAAGTTTTATAATATGTTGGTTGGTATCAACGTCGTTTGTGCAATTTAACTTTTTGTATTTTGAGATTATTTTGCACGTTGTATACTTCTCCGTATTTGAGTCATAAAGCTGGCTAAAAAGTCAAAACTGAATTTACAGAATACTTGAAAACAAAGATATTCTACTTCACACTGTGAATTTTCAAGGCTTTAAGTTGAGATTTGTAGTTTTACTGCTAAAGTCAGGAAAGTGAAAAAATTACATGCGTTCTTAATAGTTTTTTTCGGTGTCAAGATGTTTATAGTATTTTTTGTGGCTGAACGAATAGAGGTATTACATTGAATATTTTTTCGCTGAAAGACTTGATCAATTATCTTAAATATTTATGTTGAAATAATTCGTTTTAAAGTAAAAAAAATTCTTTTTATACACTTTTTTTTGCAAAAAAAAAAAACAAAAAGAAGAAGGTTTTCAAAAGTGAAGGTAGCGAACAAAAAACAAACAAAAAAAGTTTGCGCTAGTTTTGATGATTTTTCGAAAATTTTCTTTTTTTCTATTTTTGCTCATCAGGCACAAAGGGGTATATGTCGTATTAAACTTTTCTGTATTTTGAATTATTAATTTTAAATATTATTCAACACCTCACAATGTCTATAAAAGAACGAATTTTAGAAGAACAAGTACATATTCATATATTCAAATCTGCAAAATGCTTTATTATCGTTAACACTTTTAAGTGTAGACTGTATATATAACATTATTTGTTAAAACAATAAAGATGCTTGCCTAATTAAAAAATGTTAAAAAGCATTAACACAAAAATTAGATAAAAAGGCATAAGGCACCCTTCCAAGCACTAGCTTATTGATTAACTAACGTCTAAAAAATATACGTATAAAAACACAAACTTATCTATATATGGTTCATTGCACAAATTTTTGAGTGGTGACCCATTTTTACACACAAAAAATGCAAAAAAAAACCTTTTTCATCCGATACTACTACTTCTTCCTGGGTTGGGTGAAAAACAACACGAACCCACCAAAAATCTGCCACTAGATTTTTTATATCAAATTAAACCTAAAACTATCAAAAAAAAACTCAAACTTTTAATTAAAAAAACACGTTTCATAATTTTGGTCAGTTTTTCCCGCAAAATACTCTGTTCGTTAGGACAGAATTAAAAACTGAGCGGAAGTCCGAAAATCGAAGTTGTATTCTAGATGTAATATGTGGCTTAAGCAGTTGGCAACTAACCACTGAGATCGAAAATGTACTGTTTTGAAGGTTCCATGCACCTGGCAAGGGGACCAAACTTGACTATTTTTCCAATACCTGCATGGAGGCTAATATTAGACTATTTTCAGTAGATGTGTGTTACATGTAGGCTATGTTTTTGGTAGTTGTAAACTTTATTCATTTATTTTGTGTTACAGAGCCACGAAATTGTGCATTAGGTTAATTACATTTATATGTAGTCTATTATCATATCACGTGTTGACTTCAATATTAGTGATATTTTTTTCCAAATAAAGGGTACAAAAGTACAATCCTTCCGGTTAATAATGAAGAATAATTTCATTCAAATGGTTGCCTCGGCTGGCCATGCAGTAGCCTACACGATCGGTCCAATTTTTAAGCACATTATCGATTGTGTGCAGCTGTATTTCTCCAATGGCTTCACGAATATTGTCCTTTAAAGCGTCAATTGTCTCTGGCTTGTCAGCGTAACACTTATCTTTGACGGCACCCCACAAATAATAGTCCAACGGTGTCAAATCGCAGATCCGAGGTGGCCAAACGACATCAGCTCTGCGGCTGATAATGCGATCTTCAAAAACAGGACGCAAAACATCGAGTGTCGCTTCGACTGTGTGGCACGTAGCGCCATCCTGTTGAAACCAAATGTTGCCAATATCCTCCTCTTCAATTTTTGTGAACAAAAATTCGTTCAACATGGCCCGATAACGATCGCCATTGATTGTAACGGCCACTCCTTGCTCATTTTCGAAGAAAAATGGCCCAATTATGCCTCTGGACCAAAATCCGCACCAAACAGTGACTCGTCTTGGGTGCGTCGGCTTTTCAATGTATGCGTGCGGGTTTTCTGTGCCCCAAATGCGACAATTTTGCTACGGAACATACGGACCTGACGGTGCTTCTCTTCTTCCAAAATCCGTGCGCAATTTTCGCACACATTCTGCAACATTACCATGATTTTCAAAGTAATGTCGCAATATTTCCCAGCGTTGTTCAAGCGTATACACAACCATATTCGTTCAGCGGAAGGATAAAACTAATTTTCTGTAAAATCAGACATGAGCTAAGTGTTACCGTTCACGAAATAAGCACTAGTTGAAAAAAAGTTAGATGGCGGACCCTTTATATAGACAGTATCGAATTCGATATTTTTTTCAGCTTTTGGTTTGTTTTCCGTGCAATTTTTAAAAACATTTCGGCAGTCTTCATCAAATAGAATATTACTAACAAAATCTTTTGTTTTATTTATAACATTTTGTCTATTCGAAAAAGTATCATTCTGTGAGTGTAATTTTGTTGATGTTGAAATTGTGAAATGTATCAAGACCCTAAAAAACAACAAATCACCCGGCTGTGACGGGATTCCACCGGAGCTACTAAAAGTCCACCAGATGAACCCTAAGAAGGCATTATCGTTAAGTTGCCAAAGAAAGGGGATTTAACTGACCGAAGCAACTGGAGCGGCATAACTTTGCTCAGCTCCATTAACAAAGTTATCGCTCATATTATCTCTACCCGAATATCGGACAAACTGTTACCAGAATTAAGGGCAGAGCAAGCAGGTTTCCGATCACAGAAATCTTGTACAGACCACGTGAATCGCCTAAGAGCAATTGTAGAGGAATCTGTGGAATTGCGATCCCCGTTGTATTTAATATTTATAGATTTTGAAATGGCATTCGATACACTATCGCACGACGTTATATAAGCGCTATACAGGGAAGCAAACTGTCGTATCCTACATGAGAACCAATTTAGGCGCAGAGTCCCTGTGATTAAAGGTGTCAGGTAAGGCTGCGTCATGTCTCCATTGCTCTTTAACATTGTTCTTGACATAGTCATGGGAGAAGCCCTTGTAGAAGAACGAGGAATAGTGTGGGGATTCGGTACTCGGCTAGAGGATCTAGACTATGCTGACGACATCTGTCTGATGTCTCACAGCTACTCGGACATGTAAAAAAACTAGACAGTGTTGTCAAAGCCGCAGTGAGGGCAGGACTAAGAATAAATACAGGGAAAACTAAAGTACTGAGAACAAATAGCGATATATCCAGACCATTCAAAATCTACGATAACATCGTAGAGGACGTAGACAAATTTTGGTACCTAGGTAGCACTATAACAAATTCAGGTGGCTCCTCAATGCATATGTATATAAAACCGCATTAAGTCTGCAAAGCAAGCATTTGGACGATTGACGAACGTTTGGAAATCAACCTCACTGTCAACGAATATGAAAATCAGTATTTTCAATTCAAACGTCAAGTCAATATTATTGTATGGCTGTGAGACCTGGATCCCAGCACCACGTGACTTCAAGGATGTACAGGTCCTTATTAATAGGTGCTTGCGGAGAGTCCTGGGAATATTCTGGCCCAAAACAATTTCAAATAGTATGGTATGAGCACAAACAAATCAAATACATATTGAACGTGAAATCAGGAGACGTAAATGGAATTGGATTGTACATACACTACGTAAGCCCTACGACGACATAGCCCGAAATGCAATAGACTGGAATCCACAAGGTAGCCGTCGAAGAGGAAGACCTGCTTACACCGGGCGGAGAGAGATCGACAAAGAGTGAGATTAAGATCACAGCAATGGATAGGTCAAGTTGGAGATCATATGTTGAGGCCCTATGCTCCTTATAGGATCGAAGGGAACATACATATATTGTTGATGTGTGTTCCATGAAATATTGGTGAAACAGTAAAGATGTTAGAAATTAACTCTTTTTGTTTTAATTAAAAAAAAATTTGGGGACTACGTATGAATTAGCATTGTTGAAAAAATATCGATATTTCGATATATCGATATTTTTTATTTGATATATATCGATGCCGATCGATATTTAAAAATATATCGATATCGATTATAACGATATATTTTTTTCACTTGCCCATCCCTAATATATACATACATAGATCCCAATAAGCAATTTTGCTTGAAATAAAGCGTAAAACAATTGATATTCAAGTCAAACAATCCAGTTTCAAGGGTTGAAATACACTTTATTTCAATAGCATTATCCAGTAAAATGGGAACTTGAATTCAAGTAAAACATTACAGTTTTAAAAAGGTTTAATTCATGCCTTGAATTATAGTTTATTTCAAGCGTTGAATTTAAGTTTAATTCAACTCTTGAAATATAGTTTACATGAAGGGTTGAGTAAAAGTGTGTTTCAAGTTGAAAATATAATTCATTTCAAGCTTTATTAGAAAATTCTTTATTACAAACAAAGATTAAATTAATAAATAAATTAATGGTGGATATTCTGGAAAGCGAGTCAGAGAAGTGAACGTCTCCATGCGTTACAATAATCAAATAAACGTATTTGTACGCATTTCACTTACTTTTATATTTCATGTATTTTTGAAATTTTTGCAATTTAGTTTTTATTTTGGATGTTTCTTTCACAACGCGATTCCCAGAATATCCACCACTAATACATATACATATGTTACATAATTGCTCATTTTTTATAATTTTGACAATTTAGCTATTTTTTAATTCTGAAAAATGATTTAATTTTTCATTATTTGACAAACAAAAGAAAGTTTGAGCATACATTTTTGTTGCTTTTAAATTATTTTCAAACTTGCAAAGAACTTGAAGCTAAGCTTGAAATAAATTTTACTTCCAGTTGAATTTCAAGTACTGGAAGTTTAAGTTTTTGAGTGCTTATTGGGATACAAGAAAAGTTTTCTGATAGATTCAAGCAATCACGAAAAAATTAATTTTAATAAAAAAGCTAGTCGAATTTTTAAAATAATTGTTTTTTCTTGAAAGTGCATTAATTTATGAATAATTCAAGATATCTACCAGCTTATTATGAAATATTATGCTATTTACAAAAATACGTGTTCTACATGCTTGCTATTAATTCTCTGCCGACGTTCTCTCTGATATTATATCAAAGTTAATCGCTCGTGACGGGGTGTTACGTAAGATTGCTAGTTAAAGTGCAATGAAAAATATTGAATAAAAAACATATATTTTTTCTTTTTTTGGACCGGCAAAAATTGGGGCCGGCTAGGTCCGGCGCCCGATTTGCACTTCTGAATACTTTGGATCCTAACCGAAGTCTACCATTGTACTATGTTACCCATTGCCACCATTTGCTGAAGAAAAAATTTTTTTTAACTTATTCATTTATTAACCTACATATGTATTTTAAAAAAATAAGAAGGTTATCAACTCGTGTGTATTTTTTTTAAATCTTTGCACACGCATAACTCCGTCATTGTGAATCGATTTAAAATTATATTTTTTTATTTGATAGGGTTTGCCTGCAGTTTGGTTCCATAGTTTTTTTCAAAAATCGGTGGGGCAATTGCTCCACTCATTATTAACGCTGTCATTTGTGAACCGATTTTCAAAATGCTTAAATGTTTTTTGAAAGTCTGTGCATAAAATAAAAGGTTTGTAACATTAGGGTATCGACTTAGTAAAGATCCGTATCAATATTGTTATTAGCAATACTCTTATTAAAGATCATTATCAATATCATTATGATCATTACTCTCTATCATTATTGTTATTATTACTCAGTACATATTATAATGAGTGTATGCATTTTTGAAAACAAAGGGATAACTGTAACAAATATTTTACTGTCTACTTCATTTGTAAAATTTATAGTTAAGTCACTCACTAAATATTCAGTAAAGAAGCAACATTAAAATTCATACTTAAGAAATTGAAATAAAAGATATACATATTTTTAATATAATAAACTCTGTGTCTTACTTTTTAAAAGCTGAATTTATTACAGTAACTTTTCAAAGTTGTAGTTGAAGTCTACTGACGATTTGGTAAAGGGCAAATGAAATGCATATAGACAATGCTTATAGGCAGTTATATTTTTATAAATTGAAAAATTTGGTTATGTTGAACATTGTCGTTATGAAAATACGTACTCCATATCCTTATGTACATAAATAGCTGGGATAGACCAATAGCCCATAAACTCTGCTTTTGTAGCGCCAAATAGAGACAAAAGTGCAATTACCGATTGCAGCTCATTTATACGAAAAGTCGTTTATATGCCAATCCAGTTTAAAAGATTACTATATCTCACTTTCATTGATAGTTGTTTTAAAAGATCAACCTTCTGTCATTTAGAAATAGCAAGTTTCGTCAACATATTTTTCTTACTAGTTTCTAACTATTAGCTTTTAGTAAAAGTTATGTACATATTTATAAACTATTTTGCTAAGCTTAAATTTTTAAAACAAAAGAAACTCTAAGTTAGATTGTTGAGTGCGGCGTTAATAGATGGGTACTTTTTTACAGTACATTTTAAGACAAAAAACTTACTTTCACTATACAAAAAATACCGGTAGTATATTTTTCTTATGCGAAACTAGTTAGTTAGGTCTTTTTGCATTTAATAATTCATCGCTCTTGCAGATAGGTCTTTTTTATTATGCAATTAATACCCTGTTCAGACATGGATTTTTAATTGAGACAATTTAACTTTAATTGAGCAATTAAAGTTAGTGTTCACACATAGTAAATTAAGCTTACTCAATTAGAATTTGACTTGCCAATGGTATAATAAGTATACAACGAATGCAACAATAAAACGAACACTTGATAATGGTTGTCAAAAAAATACACGTGTTTGACGTAGCTTATTCACAAAATTACCAAAGCAAAAAATAATCGTTTGACTTTATACTGCCATCTGTATACTTATTATACTATGGACTTGCCACTTTATACAATTTTCACTTCTCACTGAACATACTTCGCAGTAAACATACTTGTCACAAAGGGTTGCATTTTGAACTTTACTCATTTTATGAAACAATTAAGTACTAATTGCTCAATTTACTAATTGAATCCTTGTATGGTGAATTGAGCTCAATTAAGGCCTTAATTGCGTAAATTTCCTAAATTGGGTATAAACAGGGTATAAAATCCTTATTTATGGTCGGAAGAGTCTGAAATAATGGATTTTGAAATTTTTGTTAGATAGGGCTTTTTGCATTTTCGGTGACGATATGTTTGTTCCTATGTATGTTTTTTCATGTTTGTACACGCATAACTCTGTAATTTTTTAACCAATTTTCAAAATTCTTTTTTTTTTTGAAAGGTCTTGCTTGCAGATTGGTCCCAAATGTTTCCCCCAAAAATATTCATTATCGCATAACTCCTCCATTTTTGCATGGATTTTCAGAATTATTTTATTGTTTGCTTCCAGGTTGGTCCCACAAATTTTTTTCGAAAATCGGGGGAAGTTCGCCCCCCTCCACAAATATTGATTATCGCATAACTCTTGCATTTATGAACCGATTTTCAAAATTCTTTTTATGTTTAAAAAGCTTTTCTTGCAGTTTAATTCCCTTTTTTTTGAAAAGCGGACGGGCCATTGCCCCCCACCCATTCTCACACAAATATTGCTTATCGCATAACTCCTCCATTAATGAACAGATTCTTAAAATTATTCTTTTGTTTCAAAAGGTTTGCTTGCAGTTTGGTCCCATAATTTGCTTTTGAAAATCGGTAAGGCGATTTGACAACCTCGGCCCCAATTTTTAATTATCGCATAGCTCTGCCATGTATGGACCAAATTTGAAAATTTTTTATATTAAATGGTGTACAAGATTTGGCTCTTTGTATTGAAGTCGGTTTTTTGCCAGAATTATTTATTAAAAAATTATTAGGAATGATTTGTTTTATTTCAGAAACACTTTACAATATATATTTTGTACATATAATTTGTACATATAATATATTTTGTTAGTTTTTTCTTAATTTATGAGTAATTTATTCAGGTAAATGTGTTTTATCCCGATGTTTAAGTGTAGTATGCAGTTCATACTGAAATTCAGGTTTGGAGCTTTGCATTTATTTCTACACTGAAAAATAATCGTGTAGAACTCTATACAGAATTTTGTTTGCATACACACAAATTTATATATTTTTTAATTTACAACACACAAAAACACTAAAAATTAATAACAATGTACAAAAAATTAGAAATGTCAAAAATTCCGTGACCAAACAATTGTCTGAACATTAATTTTTGTTTCAGTTGACGGAAAAAATTCTCCACTTATTGTTATAACATGCCTGTGATAAATAATAAATGCCAAAATTCCGTGGACTTTTCTTTTGGAACTGCGTACTAGTAAACGGAAATTTCTTTAAGAAGTTTACCAACCTGAATTTCAGTTTGTTTTTTTTACACATCCTTTTTATGCATACTACGCTTTACTCTTTGACAACCTTTCTCAACTGAGCTAATTTCACAATACACAATACCACAAACAGGTACCATCAGCAAAATATCAAACTCTGTTTGACATCGCTACAGCAAAGAGTACAATCTCACCAAATGCCCATACACGACCAAACCACTGGCGCCAACACTTGATTGCGCGTGCATACTGGAAATAGTTTATGGGGCCCCTTTATACCCTGTCAGACATACGCCTTAATAGCGCAATTTAGGAAATTTACGCAATTAAGGCCTTAATTGAGCCCAGTTTAGCATACAAGGCTTCAATTTATAAATTGAGCAATTCGTACTTAATTGTTTCATCAATTGAGTAAAGTTCGAAATGCAACCTTTGTAACAAGTATGTTTACTGCGAAGTATGTTCAGTGAGAAGTCAAAATTTGTATCAGTGGCAAGCCCATGGTGTAACAAGTATACAGATGGCAGTATAATGTCTGATGATAATATATTTTGCTCTAATAATTTTGTGCATAGCTTACGTCAAACACGTGTATTTTTTTGACAACCATTATCTAGTTTTTGTTTTATTGTTGCATTCGTTGCCCTTATGCGGCCACCTGTATACTTATTACACCATTGGCAAGTCAAATGCTAATTGAGTAAACTTAATTTACTATGTGTGAACACTAAATTTAATTGCACAATTGAATTTAAATTGTCTCAATTGAAAATCCATGTCTGAACAGGGTATTAGTAAAGGTGTCTACCAAATATTAGATCAATGACAAATGACTGTTGTGCTCTTGTTGTTGTTCATTTTGATTATTTGTGTTGTGTACATGTAAATTGTCGGCTGTATACATGTAAAATTTAATAATAGCCGAAAAGTAGTCGGCAAACGTCGTGGCTCACGGCTACACATCGCCTGCGCCTGGTATAAAGCACGGGCAGCTCCTAATACCAGCCAAGGACTAAGTATGCCCACAGCGTCCATAATTGGTCCAACGCCCATTTCATAGACAACTAACTAGACCCGTCACTATACAACAACATTACGAAGATTGTATGAAAGAGAAAGCAAATCTCATTTTCTAACGTGGTTTCTAATTGACTATCTCATTCATACAATCTTAGTAAACACAACAACAACATGTAAAATGCATAACACATGAGAACAACCTTTTTTAGCTGTCAAAAGTGAGGATTCTGTGTATCTGTGGCCCACAAGGCATATTCATTATAGGTACCACCATAACTAAAACAAATACAACACCAAAAAACACATGTATTTTGTTGGTAGAAATACGCCAGAAATATGTCAAATCCATTATCTGTGAGTCTCACACATTCATAATCTCTCTCCAATTTGCTAACACATGCCCGTTGTTGATAGAAAAATCCCAGACATGTGTCAAAACCTATTGTCTGTGTGACGCACACATTCTCAAATTTACTAAAACAGCTGTTCTTGTAGTGGTACCTGTTCAATCTACCTTGGTGGCCCATTTAAGACTTTGGCCAAATACGTACACACAAGAGTTTTAAGAAGTGGCAATTCTTTTTGACCCTGGATTTGGGATTTTATAAGTTAATCAAAATTCGATTTAAAATAGGTCGTATTAGGAAGCGCCCAGGACTAACTATATTAGGAGTATTTTGCTTACCGTCGACTCACGTCTGTGCAGATACCTTTCAGCTAATCATACATTTGCTATATGCTCCAGAAAAATTTGTCTTTTTATGTATATAAAAGAGTTATGGGGTGCTTTTTGGCAAAACATGTAGACAATTCAAAATTTTTTTTAAAATTTTAATTTAAAAATTTTATATTTTTCAACTTAGACGGCAGAGTTGAATATAATTTGTTCCAAACTCTTTTACATTTTTTTTATAAATTAGATGATATTTGGATCCGGTATCTGAAAAATGCTGGACCAACGTTTTCAAAAATTTAGCAATTAAATTTTCTAATAAGTACAACTCATTAAATATAAGAGACACATAAGTGTACAATCGAACATATGTCTTTTAGATCTTATCGAGGGCTATAACACAGCAAAAAAGTTTTGAAATCGGAAGAAGAAACAAAAAAGTGCAATCAGTAAAAACTTTATATGGCCGAAGTGCCCTACTTTGAGACCTCATAGCACCGCTCCTTAAAAATATAGAGAGCTGATACTTAAAATATAAATGGAAATACTCCTGTGATATGTGCCTGATTTTTGTTCAAAATATTTTTGTAGTACTCCACTGTGTACTGTGTATAATTTTTTCTAACGAATAGACAAAAGCCTAGAAATTCGTTTAACATTACAGTGACTCCAACAAGTGCGGTGAAAAATTACAGAAGTTGCTTTTTAGGAACAACTTTTCAACTGATTCCAAAGAGTCAATAAGTGTGTATTTTCGATTTCCCAGAAAATCGTTATTAACAGCATTTATATATATAATTAATAGGAATGATGTTCTACTTCCGCAAACCTATCTGCCACATTTTTTCTCGCAGACACGCTCAAAGATATTTTATGTACACAGAAAAAACTAAATTTCATTTGCGGTAAAGAAATTCACTGAATTGGTAAATAATTTGTCTAGAAACGGACCTACAAACAAATTTGTAAATACAGACAAAAACATCTCAACAATTTCATTAAAAAAACCGGCGGTTTTCAAACATATCAATTAACCAAACAAATAAATAGTGCACTGATTTTTTGTAATTTATTAATGCTGACTTTAGACGACATGTATTTTACATCTGACTTGTCAAATTTCCCACTGCAAAAGTGATACATGCCGTGTGAAACATATGAAACATTGTCAGATGACATTTACAGAAGCAAAGTCAGATGAAAAATTTTCAATTAGAGCGTGTTCTATTTTCATCTGACAAGGCATCTGACATCAGCTGTATTAAATTATCAAAAGTGTGGTTTGGCTGAAAAAACATTAAAAAGCAAAGAGCGCTTTATATATTTACGAAAATTGTGCAAAAACTCAGCTGTTGTGAATACTCAGATGTTATGTCAGATGTAATTGCACATGTACGTGTTAAAGCAAATATTATAAACCGTCTGTAAATTGACAATTTCGACAAACATGCGAAGTTACATATGTCTCACACATCTAGCAAGCCATATGTAAAAAACATGTCGTCTAAAGTCAGCATAAACAATCTCTTTGTCTCTAAAACGGTTTGTTTGAAAATATTTTCAAATATCAAACAAAATAGTTTACTAATGCTGACTTTAGACGACATGTTTTTTACATATGGCTTGTTAGGTGTGTGAGACATATGTAACTTCGCATGTTTGTCAAAATTGTCAATTTACAGACGGTTTATAATATTTGCTTTCACACGTACATGTGCAATTATATCTGACATAACCTCTGAGTGTTCACAACAGCTGAGTTTTTGCACAATTTTCGTAAATATATAAAGCGCTCTTTCCTTTTTAATGTTTTTTCAGCCAAACCACTCTTTTGATAATTTAATACAGCTGATGTCAGATGCCTTGTCAGATGAAAATAGAACACGCTCTAATTGAAAGTTTTCCACCTGACTTTGCTTCTGTAAATGTCATCTGACAATGTTTCATATGTTTCACACGGCATGTATCACTTTTGCAGTGGGAAATTTGATAAGTCAGATATAAAATACATCTCGTCTAAAGTCAGCATAAGGGCAGAATTATGTATGTCGAAGTTGAATTTGTGACTACGACAAATTGTCATTGAATAAATAATAGCTGGAATTGTTTTCCTTATTGAAGTTTTATATATAAATTTTTTTAACTTTTAAATTTATTTATTTAATCTTCAATTGTAAAATTGAACTAACAAGAAGTATTCAAATCTTAAAACTAAAATTGTTGATAATTAGTCCAGCCACTGCTAGACAAAATATTTGGATTCAACGGTTGCTGCTTTACACAGCGTCTTCACGAGACATTAACTATGAGATAACATGAGAAAAAACGTCGGCAGAATACTAAAAACAAAATGTTGAATTTTCTCTTCATCTCATACTAGGGGAAGACGTAATTTTACTTTTCCGATAAGATTTCATTTTATGCAAATGCTCATCGAGTTAACATGTACTACTTTTACATAATTAGCTATTTTATTTTTAATTTTTCACACAAATTTAAATTTATAAATCAATTACACACATTTATTCATTTATTTAACACAGAAATTTTATCAAAAACATCGTTTTTCGTTTATTTTAATAAACACTCACACATGCACACTATTTTATATTCATATACATGTGATTTTTGACAGTTCATCTCATAAGATTGTTGTTATAAGAATTCTTATAACAACGCTCTCATAAAAATTCTTATAACATTGAGATAACACTAATTTTAAGTCTACACGTAACATAATTCTCTCTGCGATTGAATTTTACAATGTCATCTTACATATTATGTTACGTGTAGACCTCAAGTTAGTTGTCTTACGTCTCTCTTGTTCGGCTGAGAGCAAGATTGTCTCTCCTTCTCACCCGAGAGTGCCTTCTAACATTAATGATGTTGCGGGCTACAGGATCTGGATGCCATTATAGCTTTTTTATATACATATGTTGTCACATGTTTCACACATGAAAACACAGTCTTTACTAATGAAACATTTAGATCTTTATGAGTATGCTGGTTTCTGGCATACGAAGGTGCCACTGTAATCAAACGAAGAATTTTATTTTGTCGCCTTTGAATTTTCTCTATATTTAATGCAGAGGCGGAGCCTCATAACTGAATACCATGGCACCAAATTAGTTTTATTATGCTTATCTAAGCAGCTCAACAAAAATACTGCTTCGCCATAAGCAGGTTTGTAAAGGAGAGATTTGTTGGTGTAACTTACAAACCTGCTTACGTATTGCATGATATTTGTTCGCGATGTCCCACTTAGGAGTATTTATTGTTGAACGCTTATTTCAGCGCATTCAGTATGAAATAAAATCATGCTATTATTTTGTTGTTTTAAGATCGTAACTCGTCGTTATTCATCGTAAAATTTACATTTTTATAATCTCTGCCTTACAATAGCCCATTCTTGTATGCACCACTGTAAGTGGATGTGTTTTTAAGAGGACAAAAAAGAAAAGCGTAAGAAGCTTAAGCATTTTGTGCCATACATTATTGAATATATTCAGGCACTACATTAATCACTACTACGAAGCATATTTGTTTAACAGGACAACTATGTACTGCTTCCAAAATCATGATTTTTTTTTGCTGGGAGGTTTGTAAAGGACAGTCTTGTTGGTGTAGCTTACAAACATGCTTACGTATTGCATGCTATTTGTTCGCGATGTCCCGTTTTTGAGCATTTCTTGTTAAACGCTTATTTCAGCGCATTGGGTATATAATAAAATCATATTATTGTTTTGTCGTTCTAAGATCGCAACTCATCGTCATTCTTCGTAAAATGTATATTTTCATAATCTCTGCCTTACAGTAGCGCTTCCTTGAATGCACCACTGTAATTGAATGTGCAAATTTTTTTTAGTAGACGAAAAGAAAAATATAAGAAGCTTAAGCATTTCTTGCCATACATTATTGCTTCTATTCAGGAAATACATTTGTCGCTACTAAGAAACGCATTTGTATAACAGGAAAAGTTTGCACTGTTTCCAAAATCTGGATTATTTTTTGCTAGAATCCTCCATTCAGCAGGATAGTATTCTATTCGTAAAACAGCGTATACAATGAATAGCATTATCCTTTTCTATAAGCATTTTAAGTCAGTGATATCATTTTAAATTTCGCGAATGTTAAATCTAAAAGGAACGACAGCTTTAGCAGCAACTGGTGGCAGCTCCACTATATTAGAAGGTGTGTTTTTAGGAAATATATTTTTTAAGTGTTTAACGAACAGCGTACCTTTTTCAGCATCAGTCCTTGCCCAGTCTCCATTTGAACATCGTAATGGAGGTTTACGAAATTCTGGTCTTTTAAGTCCTCTGGCTGCTTGCCATAACGAATAATCCGTTTGTGGTGTTGCATCGAGTTCGTGCAGAAATTTTTGCAAAGATGCAGTTTTTTGGAGTTCTAATAATTTTTAAGCTGCTTGGTGCATTCCTTCAGCAGGGATCTGTAGCGTGTCCATTCTCTTCAAACTCTTCTTTTTTCAGACAATAGCCGTTCCACATCCTGAGAGTAAATTTTGTTAAATTTCACCTGTCGATAGGTAGAAGTAGCATTTTCAGCAGCTTGCTTAATGTTAGCCTCTAACTGTGTAATATAGATGTCTATGCTCTTAGGCGTTCTTAGTGGCAAATTTTCCGTGCAATGGGTACTTAAATATTTTTTGTATTTTAGCCAGTGCATGCTAGAAATTGCAAGTGGGTGAGGTTGTTAAGAGTGAGTATATGGTAATAATAGTGGGAGAGTGGTCTGAAGATAAATCTAAGGCAGCTTCAACCTTAATTACATATTTCGCTGGGAACTCCTTTTACTACTCCGAAGTCAATAACCCCATACATTTTTTGCCGATCTCTTGTCGAATTAGTTGGCCGACCACTTGAAATAACATTCAAGCCCATTTTAGTAATTGTGTCGAACAAAACGCGACCTTTAGGAGTGATTAGCCGCTATCCCCAAAAAGCATGCTTAGCGTTGTAGTCACCGGCAGCCAAAAGGCGTGGGTCTAATGAATTAAAAAAACTACTATATTGCCTTTCTGTAATATAATGCCTGCGAGGAGAGGAAATTGATCAAATCACCAGGTGTAGATGAGCACTTTCAATGCAGATGTTAGCTGCTTGAAGATAGTCTAGTGTTTTAATCGGGATATCATTAGTATAGCCGTTCCACCACAAGCTCTACCTGGGGGTCCTTTGTGTCGTACAGAGTATGTCCGTTGATTTTAATAAAGCTTCTAGCCGTCAAATGCGTCTCAGAGACAAGCATAATATCAATTTGTTTATCCATCATAAAGTATTCGAGTTCCTTTTTATGTTGGCGGATACCGTTTGCGTTCCAGAAACAGATTTTTAAGTTCATGGTCTCTTTAATTTTCATTTTCAACATTGCCTGCATCATGCAGGGCATGTTGGTTGTAAAAAATTTATTGTTTGAATTAAATTATCTATTGAAGCCTCAATTCGATCAAAACTGAAAACAGTGTTATCTACAACTTTCTGTAGCAACAACAGTAACATGCGCATTCCTGATATTTGTTGCTGTTTAATTTTTTCTTTGCTAGTGTTAAGTGGCTATTACATAGCGAACATTTTGTCCATGATGTTGGTCGTCATTGTGCTATTACACTGTAGAACATGTTAGGGTACATTAGAATAACTAAATATTCATAAATGTTTGGAATGGACACATGAATTTGTGTAATGAGTGTAAACAATAAAAAACCTAGAAAAAGAAAAATCATATATGAAAAAATTTTGAAAACACGCCAGCATGCTCGACAACATGATTTATGCTTTATTTCACGAGCGAATCGGTTGGTTCAACATAAATGTTCCTCAACATGCTCGAAGTGTAATAGCCGCTTTACTCATATATGAGTACATGCACACACAGTTGTGTTTGATTTATGATTTCTTTATGAACTTATGATTTCTTTATGATTTCTTTTCACAAGCAAAAGGAAAAAAATATAAACATTTTAAACAAACGATAATTTTTCATATTTTGTTGTTGCAAATATTTGTCTTTTTTATATTATATATTTGTATGTTTATTTTGTTCACTGTCCGACGGCAAATTAAACCTTGTGTTTACTTCAAGAGTAAGTTGGAATAACATGCAATTTGCCGTAAAATGTGGGTGATATAAGAGGGGGAAACGGGTACCACCATACGAGGTAATTCTTAATTTTCCTATATCTGTACAACTTTAATAGTGAGGCTCTACAAATTCGATGTATGTTATTCTTAGAGTAATATGAAATTTCCAGCAAAATATTGTTTGTATAGGAGTGGGAAACGGGTATCCCCCATACGGTGCTCTCTAAATTCGTTGTGTGTTATTCTTTGAATAACGTGCATTTTTCAGCAAAATCTTGATCGTATAAAGAGGGGAGAGACGGGTACCCTTCATACCTGGTAATTATTTAATTTCCTACATCTATACAAATATAAGAGTGAAGTTCTGTAAATTTTATTCTCAAAATTTAATGTGGATTGATCTTTGAACAAATTGCTACTTCTAAAAAATTTGCGGATATCAGAGGGGGAACACGGGTACCCCCATAAAAAGTAATTATTAATCTTTTCATATCAGCATGACGTGGCCTACTCTTAGAATGAGGTGCAATTTCCAACAAAATCGCGTGGGTATCACAGGGTAAAGATGGGTGCCTCCCATGCAAGCTAATTATTCATTTTCCTATATCTGCACAAGAATGGGTTAGCGAAGCACACCGGGTGGGGCTAGTAAATATATCAATTTGTGGATACTTTTTACTTGTATTGTAAGGTTTTGCACTAATTATCCATTTAGTTTTCATCATATAGTTTCCATATAGTTTTCATTTAAATGCTTCTCCTGCAAAACTTTTAAAATGTCAGTTGCGGCTTTTTAATTTTCTGTGACGATATATTGTTTTACAGCTCTCATTTATCATTGTTGTCGCTTTTGTTTTTGTAGTTTTCGTACCATTTTATTGCCATTTTTATCTTTATTTATTTGACATAATCAAATGCCAAGCAAATTAACACATAAAAAAATAGGCAGGCAGCCCGGCCTTTAGGTCGGCAGCTGTCGCTCAGTCTGGCATACACTGACAGCGAAGTACCGAGAGAGACGTAGAGGGTGGCTCAGTATTATTCGGTGTCAGCAGAAAAAACACAAGTGACAAAATGACATGCAAATATTATTGTTGTTTTATTTGCATTTTTATTATTATTATTATGTGGTTCGCACAATATTAAATATTATATGCAGTGTGGCCACATCTAAAAATATTTTGCTGCTCAATCGGTTAAAAAATAATGCTTAAAAATTATAAAACAAATTTTAAAATGCTAAAAATAAAGTTAAAATTTTATTATATTCTAAATTATATTTGAATATCTTTAAAAGCTATAGACGTTTTGTAATGCTAACTAACGAAATATTTGATATGAAAAACGTATAAGCCACAATGAAATAGCCATAACTATTGAGCCTTTTAAAATACTAATTTTTAAACCACAGAGACTACATGTACACGATGAAATTTTCAATGATTTTTTTCAAATCTGTTTCAAAATTACAATTCAATAGTTGAATTCTGGTTTATAAATCATATAAACTTTTTTTTTAAATAGAGTATTTTTTCTATGACATTTTAATATAGTTTGATATATATTTAAAAAAATGCTTGAAAATGCCGAATAAATAGTAAAAAAATGCTAAAAAATAATGCTAACTGCTAAATAGAAAATTTGCAGCTAAATCAAAATACAAAATTCTAAATTTAGCTGCAAAAATGCTAAAATGGCCACACTGATTATATGTTACAAATATATAACGAAAATATTTGAAACCGACTATACTTCCTATACTGTTCCTGAATATACGAAAAAAATTTATTCCAAGTATTTTCTATTAAAGGAGGAAGAGGTTTTTGGTCGGAGGTAGTTGTTGGACTTACATTTTGATTATCAGTTGCCGTTTTGTGTATGCAGGCTAAATTGTAATAACGATTTAGTTTTATTGAAATCTTTTATCGATACAAATTGGATTTTTTATTATTATTATTCCTATAAGATTAAAATTTAATTTCAAAATAATTTTCATAATGAAGGAAAAGAAAATTTAAAAAATAGTTTCTTTTATTTGCAAAGAATTGGCTAAGTTTAGTATAAAGTATTTTTAGAGCTGTAGATAGGACATTAAACCAAAATTTCAAGAAAATCTTCCTTTTGTAGCTTTTAAGCTAGCCGAAGGAACTTGGTGGTGAACATTATTGATATTCCGATTGAACAGCGACTATGGGTTAAGTTCCCCCTCCCCCTTTTTTGCACATATTTATATTGACTCGGTATAGGAAATCTGGTAAACACCACGAGGAACATTTTGAAATTAAGAATCTTTTCTTGAATCCAACATTCTGTACTTGGTTTAAGAAATTCCATGTTTACCGTACTTTTGATATCGCTGTCTTCGTTTAGGTAAGGATGATTTAATTTTAATTTTGTGTATACACAGAAATAAAACAATTTCACGCCAGATATTGGAATCGGAAGGTCGCAAATTTATTCTTGGAATGCATTTTCCAGACTTGATTTTTAAGGTTACTAGAAATAATGATAAAAATACTGGGTACCCTGTCATCTACAGAGGTACCTTTAGATTTTCCGTGCCTTTTTCGATACATTTAAGACGAAATGGGCAACTTTCAGCCTTGTACGGTTTCTGCGGCAGATGGCATTTTTGGATCACTTTTGCAACACTTACTTAGAGTCAGAGATAGAAAAGTTATTTCAACGCCAAAACCTGGGGAATTACGAATTGCCCTGGGAAAGTGCCAAAACAAAACAAAGTCCAGGATAAATTTTAAGATCCTACTTTGCCTTGACGAAAGTGTTCGGAATGACTTAAAGTAGGATTGATAATGAAAATGGCAAAGAAGGGAAACCTACAAGAATGCAGCAATTGGAGGGTAATAACCCTACTCAACATGATCAATAAAATTACAGCCCTTGAGCCACATCTTAAAAGAGAACAAACCGGTTTTAGGCTAAAATATTTCCTGAATAGATCACATCAATAGATACACATTATTGTTGAGCAATCGGTCAAATGACTATCACCTTCATATCTGGTGTTTAACCAACTGTAAGCGCAAACTTAATACGCCACAAGCTTCTATTACTGAGAAATCCTAATGTCCTTGGACATTATGTCACTGCTAAATGTGTCATAACGTCCTTAGACATTATGACACTTTTAAAATTGTCATAATATGCATGAGTGCAATGCCGCAAGGTCCATTGACATTATGACACTTTTTAGAGTGTAGAGATTGTTGCATAGCCCGCCTTCGGCCCGGCTTAAGGGTGTTCTCTCTTGGTATATCGAATAGCGGCTTCGCTGAGCTAAGACGTTCTACTTAATCAGGAGAAAATCCTTAAGCACTGCCAATGTCCTGCTATGCAAAATCTTTACTCAGCGAAGTCGACTTTCGATATACTGAGAAGAGAAAATGCTTAAGCCCGGCCGAAGAACCGCCGCCTTTCGCTATACCGAGAGGAAGAAATCCCTAAGCATGGCCGAAGTCCGGCTACGCACAAAATCTTTAGTAACAAAAGTAAAATTTGTTAAAACTTTTAATTAATTTCCAAATATTTCTTTGGGTCGACATACTTTAAGCATTATTGACGCTTTTTCCAAATTTTTGTTGATATAAATTGACTTTACTTCCCACTATTGTAACTGCTCACAAGGATATAAAAATATATAAGCATACATATAAATATATGTATTTGAAATATTTCTCATATCCAAAAGTACGGACATTATGACACATTTAAAAGTTTCATAATATCTATATAGCCCAGTCAAATAAGGAGAAAAAAAGCAGGCAAGTGCGGAATGAGAGATACTAAGCTGTAAACTCGTACACTCCTTAATTTTGGTGTTCTAAACGTTGTGTCAAAAGTCTCATAAGCTCTCGTGTCTGCGCGGTAATTTACTCAAGGTCAAAGATCACAAAAATCAGTTTTTCGCGACTACTTCGGTTTCTATAGCTCCAATGATGTTAACATTTATTATAAAAATAGTAGAGCATAAAATTTACGACAAATTTTGAATAAAACATTTTTTCATACACTCAACCGTTTCTGAGATAGGGGGCAGAGAGCCCGTAATGAGAGATGATAAGCTGTAAGCGCCGTAAGTTATTTAAGGCCAAAGGACACAAAAACCAGCTTTTTCGCGACTATTTCGGTTTCTATAGCTCCAATGATGTTAACATTTATTATACAAGTTTTAGAATTTACCCGTTTTATTTCTACTTAAAATCTACTTTAAATAAATTAGTATAAGATTAGAATATACAATAAATATTTCATCTAATGAAACAGGAAAGAAAAATCAATCCATCCATATTTTTTGTTTTGTTGTTCTTTATTTTCATTTCTTGGGCATAGCCGTAAAAGCGACAAACGTCGTATTAAATGCTTGATTCTAACCCGCTGCATACTTGAATCAATCCCACCGCATATTTGAATCAATTCTACTGAGTACTTTAATCAATCCCGTCGCGTTCTTGAATCAATCCCGAATCAGGCGTATTTTTCCTTATTTAATCCTAGAACAGACTTGAGAATTTATATTTTTAAAACATAGCTGAATTTAAAATACTTACTTACTTGCTTTAATTTAAAATTTATTTTTGTTCATTCCTGGTATTGAACTTAACTCATTATTTTTGTAAGACAAAACCTTAGACAACTCAGCTAAATCAGTACATGAAAGAACGACACTTAAGATCCAGTATACATCAGCAGCATGTAATACGATGTTTGCCGGTTATTTGTCGGCACTGCACGAACAAACAAAACTATCAAAAAAAAAACCACAACAAGAGCACTGCAGTGAAATGTGGCTAGCAATAAGCAAACAAATACAACACACTATCAGGGCTGTCAGATATGGCGATTTCTCATTGCCTGGAGTCCAAATTTTTGGTTTGGCGACATGGCGATTTTTCTGGCGATAAATAAATTTGTTGGCGATTTTTATTACTACTTACTTAAAAAAGAAATAGATTTTGGCCAAACGTTTATCAAAAGTGAAATGCAAAATATCGCAGCTTTTTTATGAAAAACAACAGTAAAATACACAAAATTGTTGTTTGATTCCATAAAAAAGCTACGATATTTTACATTTTCACTTTTGCAACCCCATTTGCATCAAAAACTGAACGCCGATAATGTTATTTTGATGTTTTATTAAGCAATACAAAACTACTTACATCTCAAACACTGAATGCGCCAATATTTTGCAATTTTCGCACCTTGTTTATGTTGAAAACTTGCAACCAGCGTTGCTATAACTTTTTTTATAAAAACTGCAAATTTAGAATAAAAAAACTGATTTTCACGTGAAAAAACTGCACACAAGAAATCCAAAATATAGTATATAAAATTTAAAAAGTTTTCTTTTAAAACATAGCACTCTTTCTTAAAATGCGTCAATATCAGAACAGCCTGCGGCGCAAATTTTTGTATTGTTCGTCAAAAGACCAACAAGGCACCTATCGTGTGCGTTGAATGTGACGAAAATTCTTGCGTTGTTTCTGTGCGTCGCACACGTCCACACTACCTGAAATGAGATGCAAATATTTGAGGCGAACGCTTTACCATCTCGGAAGTTAGGAAAATGTGGAACTCCAAATTTATAACTTTTTGAACTATATGAAAAGGAAGTCTATTCTATCAGTTGCACTATGGAACATTTATTATAACATTTCTACAAATTACACAGGGAAATTGATTATTATTTCCGAATCGGCTTAAAAACGTAAGGAGCAAAATTTAACAAATAGAGTAGTTGAAATTTTGGCTTCCGTATTTAAGTTTTTTAAGTATACAATTATTTTTTGAGGAAAGAAACTACAGCTTTTTGTTTTTATGAACCACCAAAAATTTCGCCGAGAGAATTCTGAAAAAAAATTTACGTACATATGAACTATAATAGCAAACTCCATAAGAAAAACACAACTTTCTTACACCTAAATGAGTGTGAATTCCCTCTTGCCTCTTTCCGACAATGTAATGTTGCATTAAAAAAGTAAAATTATGACTTTACAATTTGGAATTAATAGAAAAAAATTTGAGAGCAAAAAATTAAAATGTGAAAACTGCAAAAATCTGCTCAATTTGCAGAAAAACCGTTTTTTAAGCAAAAAACTACAAAACAGCTCAATGCTTAGAAGAACTGCAAAATACAGATAAATCTGCACATTTGGCAACGCTGCTTGCAACGCTCATACAATGTTTCTGAAACAGGATTACTAATCTGATGACAATTTTAGGTAGATAAAATGTATTAGAACTCATTCCATTTTTCTTATATGAATTAACCGTAATCATTAATTGTTCTTGAATTTTGATGAAAAAAATTTACAAGAAATAATTTTTGGGGATAGTTTTTCTACTTTGGCGATTTTCTTCCATTTTTTATGCGATTATTTTAGAAAAATTTCTATAAAGAAAATCTGTTATATAAACACACATTTTTTATATATATTAAGAAAAACTGCATAAAATATATTTTGGCGGCTTTTGGCGATTTTTAAAATCAATTTGGCGAAATAGGCCAGAAAAGATCTCCACACTACGACTTTGTATAAAGTTTATAAAAATAGTCGTACTTAATATAAGAATTTTTTACATAATTTAAGAAATTTGTACGTGATTCAAGATTTTTTACATAATTTAAAAATTTTATCCCGTTTTCGGCTTGATTTAAGTGCATTATAGTGTTATTCGTACTTAAATTTTTGAGTACGCCTCGTACTCAAAGTAAGTAGAAAACACTTGAATTTAGAATGGCGTTTTTCTTTCTGTGTAAGTATTATTAAACGAATATATTAAAACAGTGATGGCCATACATACAGTATCTTATTCTTTGTTTGTGTATGTGCTTCGCGGCTAAATAGAGTCATATGTCTCTATGTCAACACTCTTTCCTCTAGCGACAATAGTTAAAATGTCGACAACTTTCCTTTTATGCGAGAGTACACAGAAAAAAATAGACAAGAATTATATTCAATAAGACCATGTTATTAAAAAAAAATGAATTTCAATAACATTTATCTTTAACATAATAAAATATTTCGTTGTATTTCTTTTCCATGCCGGTTATTTCTTTTCTTTTTATACATAAGTACTTAAAACAAGTTGTATCCCATAAAAAAATAAATGGGATATGGCTCAGCTAGAGAGTGTATGCTTTACATCCGGAAAGCCCGGGTTCGTATTCCAGCCATGTCAACATTTTTTTAATTTATATATATATTTTTATTTTGAAATAATTTTGTTATCAATATAGGGGAATTCTTTATCACAGGTAATTTGAAAAAAAAAATATTGAATACCGGGATTTTTGTTATCAAAAACGAAACTTATTTTTTTCTGTGTAGAGATACGTTATAGACAACAGTTCTAGTGTCTTTCTGGTGACGTTGTCAACGAAAGCGTCAATAGTTTGTTTTCTTTTTTCATAATGCTGTGCAGTCAATAGCCGAGTTGCAAGCCGATCGGCGCCTAGCCGCTGCAGCTTCTGATTGACTATTTCGATTTAAAAAAAATGTTTTTAGCTGAATAAATGTTTAAGTATATTGCCCCAACGCTTATAAAATTGTAGACGAGGGTCATTAAAATGTACTAGTGAATCTTTGGTTCAAATATCTCCATATGGTACGAGTAGTAAAAGAACTACCTCGTCAATAGTGCTAAAGTCTATTGGTAGATTTTCAATGACAAGCCTATGTTATATGTCAATAGGCGATTACATTGATATACCTGGTCAGTAGTAGTATTGATAATATCACTAATAAATCACTACAATTTCACTATCAGCATAGGGCGAGGAAATACCAATATGTAGACTAGAGCTACTAAAATTTACTAGTGAATTTTTGATGCCAATGTCTCCATGTCGTCCCAAAAGAACTACTTAGTCAGTAGAGCTACGGTCCACTGTAGGGATGGGGAAGTGAAAATAAATATATCGATATATATCGATATATTTTTAAATATCGATCGGCATCGATATATTTATATCGAATAAAAAATATCGATATATCGAAATATCGACATTTTTTTAACAATGATAATTCATACATAGTACCCAAATTTTTTTAAAATAAAAAAAAAGTAACTTTCTTATAAATAATTCAGTTGAAAGAGTTAATTTCCAAGATCCTTACTGCTCCACCAATATTTCATGGAACATACATCAACAAGATTATACTCAAAGAATGATAATTTTTCGAATAGACATAATATTATAAAGAAAACAAAGATTTTGTTAGTAATATTCTATGTGATGAAAACTGTGCCGGAATGTTTTTAAAACAGCACGAAAACCAAAACCAAAGCTAAAAAATATCGAATTTGATACTGTCGATATTTTTTCCAAAAATATAGAAATTAAAAATATCGGTATATCGATATTTTTTGCCCATCCCTAGTCTACTGGTAGATTTTTAAATGACAAGCTAATGTTAAATGTCGATAGATGATTACATTGGCTGGGGTGCACATGGTCAGTAGTACTACTCACAATGTACTATTCGCATTTCCTGCAGAGTAGGCTGTGTGTCTCACATACAGTGTACGTGTGTTGATGGTAAAAAACAGCCTGTTTGGAGTGATATAATGTCCATGGACATTATGGCATGCCTCCTCGCAAAAATGAGATTGGATAAAGGAAAACACACGTTCGGTGCTTTACTACGTTTTCAAAATCACAGAACATATTAAAAGGTACAAAGCTCTAAGTATTCAACACCCTCGTAAAATATGTTCTGTTGTATGGATCAGAAATATGAACGACATCGAAGCGTACCTAATATGCAAAGGAAGCAATCACTTTCAAACAATGTGGACTAATTACTCATCGCTAAGTTTCATACATATACCTAAACAAAGTCCAGAACTGACCGAATTTAATAAAAATTCAACTGATAGGGCCACGCATTGAGGAAACCAGCAGACGACGAGACAGTCAGTCAAATACAACCCTCAAGGTTCCGCATGAACTGTTCGAGCCGCAAACACCTCGTGGTGTCAAATTTAGAAAGAGCTTCCACAGAACAGATACATTGAAAACTTTTCTCATGTAGATCAGACCCTACTTGAGTATCGGAACATAGCCGTATTTATTGATTTCGATGTGATTACTTCTAGTGCAGTCAAAGGCTCTTCTCTCTACACTCCTTTGGTCGTTCGTAATTGGTAAACTTATTGGTAGTCGTGTCTTTTAAAAAATATTTTCCCCTTGCGGAAGCTATTTCAAAATAATCTCCCTTACTCCGTAACTATTTGTCGACGTCACGTCAAGGCTATACCAAAAAATTGGCACTGGTATACTCGCTGTCGACAAAAATTGGCCTCTTTCCATTTTCTATGCCTTAGAGAATAGTAAGTGGCTATTAGTAATAGTAAATTGTTGTCGATGACGAGTATAAATGTGCCAATTTTTTGGTATTGTCTTGACGTGACGTCGACAAATAGTTACGGAATAAGGGAAAATATTCGTAGCAAATGCTATTACCTCGCTTCGAAGAATATTTATATCAGAAAGATGTTGATCTTTTTGCCAATCAATTTGAAAAATTAGTGCTGGCTTATGTATTCCTTTTTTCTTTAAAAAACGTTTTCTAATTAGCATTAATTTTAAGTAACTTTAATATACATACATACATTTTAATAAATCTTTACGAAATTCCTAAAACAAACTGAGATTTTCTTAAAAACATAGTAAACTGAAATAAAATAGACAGCCGTTTGTAAGATTATTTTGACATGCCAAGGATTTTAAAACTTAAAATATGTAAAAAAGTGGCTGATACTCTAAATGTGTGCCTGTGTGTACAATAGTGTAAAAGTGCTTACAAAAATGTTTTTGCATAAAAAGAGTTGTTATCGTTCTTATGGTCGCTTTGGCTGCTTCACTCACAGTAAATGCAGAGAGGGAAGGTATCCTAGTGGCAGGTAGCGCAAATCTATATACATATAATAAAACCGCAAAAGGGGCATGAAATATTTTTTGAACATTTTTATGGTGGCGTAAACAGTAATCGATGTAGAACACAAAACACCAACTTTTGGAATTTTTGTCTGTCTGTCTGTCCGAACACGCATCATGCAAAAACCACTAAACGGATTTTCATGAAATTTGGTATGCAGGTACCTTAGAGTCCTTGCTGAAACTTATCGTACTCTTTACCGCGATAGAATATCATATTTCCAAGTTAAAATATAAGAAAAGGAAAAATACTCAATTTTACTAACAAATGTTGCTGGAAATTAGAAAGATGTTTTTGTTTTTTAACATTGGTAGCACTGTTTATTTTGTATAACGGGAACTATAAACAATATGTAAAGAACTTTATATTATTTGCTTAATTCACAAAACCTATTGTATCTTTGTACCGATTGTATTATAGTATTAAGTACAATAGTGTAAAATTTGTTGTTAATTTTCATATAAAAATGAAATACACTTTTTTTCATGTTTTGCAAAATTCGTATTTCATACGATACTGGGAACAAGGTAGATTGAACAGGTACCACTACAAGATCAGCTGTTTTAGTAAATTTGAGAATGTGTGCGTCACACAGATAATAGATTTTGACACATGTCTGGGAGTTTTCTATCAACAACGGGCATGTGTTAGTAAGTTTGAGAGAGCTTATGAATGTGTGCGACTCACAGATAATGGATTTGACATATTTCGGGGGTATTTCTATCAACAAAATCCATGTGATTTTTGGTGTTGTATTTGTTTTATTTGAGGTGGTACCTGTAATGAATATGCCTTGACTGGGAATTTATTTGTAAATACTCTCAGAGAGTATTTGTAGGGTGCTTGTTCTTTTTTTATTTATCAATACAAGATACAAACCGATACAATATACATACACTGGATGTTCACAAACAAATAAACAAAAAGTGTATTTGACACAAGTTCGGCGATACAAATTGTTATCAATTAAGCAATTATATTTTACAGAGTCCTCCTAATTGTCATAAAGCGAACTTTAAGCGCGCGAAACGGGCAGGCACACCTAGTCTTTCATAAAATAGAAACAATTAAGTAATTGATTGATCAAATGTAAATTAGATTTGATATGACGGTAATAAGGACTGGCTTAAGCTGAGTGTTGCTAATTAAATATATGACGCTGTACTTGGCTCGATTTTTAATCTTTGCTTTTTGATCATAGCTAGAGATGGGCGCGTGTCGCGTTTTTTTTTCGGGACACGAACACGCATGACTCAACACGAAGTGATAGTGATAGAAACTCTGACTTCTTTTGTGTTCGGGTCGTGTCGTGTTGAGCAAACTTGACACGAAAGATCACGAAACGCTTTTCAGATTAAAATATATATGAATGCAGAAGCTTGCTGCACAAGACTATTGAGCGAAAATCTTGATAAGTTACTGTTTCTCAACAAAAATATGCAAATAAAAATACAAATAGAACATGTTCTATTTGTATTTTTATTTGCATATTTTTGTTGAGAAACAGTAACTTATCAAGATTTTCGCTCAATAGTCTTGTGCAGCAAGCTTCTGCATTCATATATATTTTAATCTGAAAAGCGTTTCGTGATCTTAAAATAGAAGAAAAATATGTCTTTGACTCTAAAAATTTTTTTTGGACTTGATTTCGTGCGTGTTGTTTTGTGTTCGTATTTTGAAAATTTTGGGCGGGCGTGTTTCGTACGTGTTGGACATCTGGGATTCGTGTTCGTATCGTGTTGGAAAATGTAGACAGGTGCCCATCTCTAATTATAGCCGAACCGTTTGTATTTATAGTTCAATTTGCCAGGTCCAAATAAGTTTTTTTCTTCTCCGTTCGGAATGAGAATGATTTTAATTAATGTTATATTTTTTGAAGAAGACAGTAAAAGTTAGAGATTTCAGCAATATTATTTTCTCCGTGCAAGTGAAAAGCCTAGTGTTTGATCTGCTAGCATTTATGACTAGTTCTTGCCACGATAAATGGTGTAGCTTCGCTTTCCGCTAAATTGTATCTTTTGCTTCAATTCTTTTAAATGTCATCACTAGGCATCCTTCATAGTGTGAAGTCAGTGAAAAGAAAAGAAGGAAATAGCCCAAAAATTACATACTTATATAAGCATCTAAAATAGTACTTATTTCCTTTTCTCGCCTTTTACGATAAAAACGAAAGTTGAAATGAAAAAAATAGATTTAAACAGTTTTACGCTGTTGTGGTCTGCAATTGAATTTTTAACTTTTTTCTTTTTAGCTTTTTCAGTGGCTATTAGAACGCATATAAACTAGGGATGTAACGAATACCGATACCGATACCGATATATCGGCGATACTTCAGATTTTCCGATACATCGGTATCGGCGATATTTTACTGCCGATACGACGATACTTTAAAAAATTTTTTCAGAGTTTTTTTTAACAAATAATTTATTTTTGTTCGATTTTACCATGAATTAAATACACGTCGTTATTTTTTAAATCTTATTAATATCAATTCTAAGAATTAATAATATTTTATGCTGTTATTTTGTAAAAAAATTATTCTTTTTTTTTAATTTTGCCATGAATTCAAATTCAAGCCGTTGTTTTTTAAATCTTATTCCAGCAAAAAAGAGATACTCCAAAGAAGTCATGAAAATGTAGAATTCGCGATCTGGAAGTATTGCAAATTTGGATAATTTCTAATTAGTTTTACATATCCTTGCCCTTGCAAGAAGTTCCGTTTTTCGATTACCAATCACCGAATTGGAAGCGATGCTAGGACAAATTTCTCTTTCGGTATTCTAGAATGATTTTTCCTTAAGGAAAAAGGATAAAAAGTACCCATTTTCACAATTTTTTTATGCGAATTTAAACTCAGAACTGTATTTTCATGTAAATTTAAGTGAATAAATATAAACTTAGAAGTCTTTTAATAATTAAGCTATTAAGTTATTTAGATGAATATTAGTTGATAAATGTCCTTTAAAAAAATCGATTTTTTAAAAAGCATGGCGAGTATTTTTTTAATTATAAAGGAATTAAAAAATTTTTCTTGCTTTTCTACTAATTATCTGCATATTTTTAATATAGATTTGCTGGAAGCAAAGAAAATGTAGCTCCTTAAAAATTACTTCCAATGTCTTATAAATTTTAAATATTCTCTCTTATAATGTAATTTTGTATAATAAAAAATTACACTTGAGTTTTGTTAATCTAAACTTGGACTCAATTTCAATATTCGTATCGGAATCGGTATCGGCGATATTTATTTTTAAATATCGGTATCGGTATCGGATCGGCAAAACGGCGTATCGTTACATCTCTAATATAAACTTACTCATGGTTTACATATGTATATTTTTAGGGAAAAATAGAGCAACAACTATTAAATTTTAATTTTCAACATAAAACTTTGAAAAGGAAAAAATATGAATGTAAAGAAAATTATATTGCAAAAACTAAATGCAAAGAATTCAATGTAAATAAGTGGTTAGAACCATGGTAGAATAATATAACAGGTAGCAGCATAACTAATACAAATGTACATTTTGGGATAGAAAATGTCAAACATTAATAGAGAGAGTATGTGTGTGTTTGTATAACTGAAGCATCAAATATACGTGCAGCATTGAGTGTGCAACGTAGTTATTTCACATATACACAACATTTGACAGTTCGTACCATGAAAAAAGCAAAATATAATCAGCTGGCGTTCCAGAGCTACCTTGTATATTATTCTACCATGGCTAGAACATACCAAGGAATATTCATTACAGGTACCACCATAACTAAAACAAATACAACACCAAAAAAACATATGTATTTTGTTAGTAGAAATACCTCAGAAATATGTCAAATCCATTATCTGTGAGTCGCACACATTCATAAGCTCTCTCAAATTTACTAACACATGCCCGTTGCTGATAGAAAACTCCCAGACATGTGTCAAAATCTATTGTCTGTGTGACGCACACATTCTCAAATTTACAAAAACAGCTGTTCTTGTAGTGGTACCTGTTCAATCTACCTTGGAACATACTGCGAAATATATACGCTCTCAAGCGGAATGTGTTTTTGGACGAGAACAGTTAAAGTTTTATTTTGCTAGACTTATTAATGCAGCGAGGATTGCAGTAGCAGTGCTGTTGGGCAGAGATATGTAACTGAAA
This sequence comes from Panzeria rudis, assembly GCA_956483635.1. NCBI lineage: Eukaryota > Metazoa > Arthropoda > Insecta > Diptera > Tachinidae > Panzeria > Panzeria rudis. The sequence continues at coordinate 86,519,384 of OY101448.1, read as the reverse complement.
CGGGGTTTTTGTATTTACATTAGAGATGGGCAAGTGAACATAATATATCGATATATATCGATATATTTTTAAATATCGATCGGAATCGATACATATCGAATAAAAAATATCGATATTTTTCAACAATGATAATTCATCCGTAGTCCCCACATTTTTTTTAAATAAAACAAAAAAAGTACCTTTCGTATAAATAATTAAGCTGGAATGAGATAATTTCCAAGATCCTTACTGTTCCACCAATATTTCATGGAACATACATCAACAAAATTACACTCAAAGAATGATAACATTTCGAATAGACAAAATATTATAAATAAAACAAAAGATTTGGTTAGTAATATTCTATTGGATGAAGACTGTGCCGAAATGTTTTTAAAAATTGCACGAAAAATAAAACCAAAGCTAAAAAATATCGACGATATATATCGATATATTTTTTAAGAAAATATCGATATATCGATGTATCGATATTTTTGCCCATCCCTTATGTACATACAAACTAATAATTTCAAGCTATTAAAAATTTTTGAAGAAAATACTAAAACAAACCGGAAAATTTTTATTTCTAATAAATATGAGGGACTTAAAGCACAAGAGGTTAAAATTTTAATTATTTTCAAAATTGAGTTTACACATGGAATTACCAGGTGAAGCTCAGAAAAATTTAGAGTAAAAGAGGTCAACATGGAATTTCCATCCTTTGGCGAGATAAGGATAGCGATTATGGTACTTCTCATTACAATACCTGTTGCTATTGGAGCACAAGGGGTATATGATCACTTAAACCCCTTGTGCTCAAACAAATATTATTATTTTTCACATTGGGAAATAAAACTCAGGGAAGTTCTGAGCTAAAATTTAGCGCCTAATTGTAGCACTTGCTATCAAAATACCTGTTTCAGAACAAATGTGTAAGTGCTGCTTATCAACTGGTAGGATATAGAGTTTGCAAATAAAATTCCCTGGCAATAAAATTCCAGATGTATCGATTCAATTGGTAAAATAACACATTCTGGTATGTGATGTAAATTTTATTGTTATAATTTTATTGTTATAATTATTGTTATTGTATAAAACCTCAGAAAATAGCGCTACGTAATATGTGAATAGGCCCTAAGTCATATTTCAATAAATTTTTTGTTTGAAATCGGCACATTCACGTTAGCAGGCTACCGACCAAAACCTGCCAAAAATGGAATACATGTGTATATATTAAAATTATCATTTTCACGACAACAGAGCTACACGACTGCAGGTTGTTGTCAATGCTACTTTTGTCGTGTAGTCAAATTAAACTAATTTCTATTTTTGTTGGCTACAAAACAATATAACAAAATATGTAAAGCAAATAAAAAAGAAAATTTCAAAATTTAAATGTTGCCATATTTATGCTTCAATAGCTTTTAAATAAATAAATTTAATTGTTTTATTGTTATATACCTAGTAGGTATAATATATACAGTGACTCACAGCTTATTTGATGCAGCCCATAATTTTATTGAAAAAATTAAATAGTTCGTTCTCTATCGCATATGGACGACAAATTTTAAGCTGCATGTCAAAATATTTATGCTATGATGATATTGACGAAGAAAGAACAGCAAAAACTTACACCGTTGGTGACATTTCCACAAAGCAATAAATGTACCCATTAAAATCATCTCACACCTTAAATTATGCAGTGTATAAAGCCGTTATCAGATTGAGAAATTGCGCACCAAAAATACACTTTTTGGTGTAGGTCAGTAACAAGGATCATATTTAAAGCATATTTGAAAATAAATTATTAAATTCAAAATATTTATCAGTATTTTTTAGCATAGAACAATAAATATCGCCTGACAGGCGGAAAGATGCAAGTTCAGAATTGCAAAAGCCAATAAAAAAATTAAATTGTTGCGTTTAGCCCCTCAGCAGTAATTAAAAGCTTTATCCACAAAAATGTAATAGAAAACGCTGATAGATCTGCATCTATTCAGATATTTAATGATGCAGATAGCCGGTGGTGTATAACTCATGTTAAGAAATACACCACTATCAGTGCTCCAAAACGGAAAATATCAGCTGAAAAGTGTTTGGGAAGACTAAAACTTCAGAAAATAGTCCAATATTTTTGTGAGACGCAAATTTTCACGGCCAGACAGTCCGAAATACATCATTCATACATCCCACAAACAGAAAATTCATAATAGAGTTCTCTTGAGATGACATAACCTAGTATATTAGACTTCGAAATCGCTGAGTTTTGTTGACTAAGCCTAATTTAATCTATAAATATCTTTAGCGTAAATATCAACGGCAAAAGCATCCGATTTTCAACTGAATATCCCTGCTTATATCTTCTCTAGGAAACTCTATTATGAGTTTTATGTTTGTGGTATTAATTAATAATATATTTCGGACAGTCGGACCGTTAAAATTTACAATTGATAAAACTTTTGGATTATTTTCTGGAGTCTTTGTCTTCCCAAACACTTTTCAGCTGATATTTCCATGTTTGGAGCAGCGGCCATTAGGCTATTTCTTAACCTGCCTTAAACCCCACCGGTTATCTGTATCGTTAAATATTTGATTATAAGCAATTTATTAGCGTTTTCGATTCCATTTTTATGGAGAAAGCTTTAATTACTGCTTAGGGACTGAATGCAGCAATTTCAAAAAAATGTAGGTGGTTTTTCAATCCTGTATACACCGAATTGCATCTTTCCGGCTGTCAGTCGATATTCATTGTTCTATGTTTAAAAATATTTTGAATTTAATAATTTATTTATTCAATTATGCTTGAAAAATGCTCCTTGGCACTGACCTAAACCAAAAACGTGTATCTTTGGTGCGCAATTTCTCTATCCGATAACGATTTTATACACTGCATCATTTAAGCTGCGAGATGATTTTAATGGGTACATTTATTGCTTTGTGGAAATGCCACCAACGGTGTAAGTTTTTGCTGTTCTTTCTTCGTCAATATCATCATAGCATAAATATTTTGACATGCAGCTTAAAATTTTTCGTCCATATGCGATAGAGAACGAACTATTTAATTTTTTCAAAAAAATAATGGGCTGCATCAAATAAGCTGTGAGTCACTGTACATACATATACCTACATACATATCTGTGGACTTTTGACAAAAGCACTTAATTCAAGTTAAGACAATTTTACAAATAACGGTATTTATAAATGCAGAATTTAATGTGCGTCTTTTGGTGTAATGAGAGATTTTTCTCTGATGTGTAGTCACATATATAATAATATTTTAAATATTTCACTTATCTTCATGTATTTTATTTTGCTACTGATCAATGCCAATTTCGAATTTGTCAAAAAACTAAATATTTTAAATAAAATTCTAATCGGGATAGGTTAGTAATATTTAGTTTTTCCTTACACGTATACACACAAATTTTCATTCTGCTTTTACTTGAAGTCTACACGTAACATAATATGTAAGATGAGATTGTCAAATTCAATCGCAGAGAGAATTATGTTACATGTAGACTTCACATTTGTGTTATCGCAATGTTATAAGAATTTTTGTGACAGCGTTGTTATAAGAATTCTTATAATAACAATCTTATGAGATGAACTGTCAAAAACCCATGCACATGAAAATAAAATAGTGTGCATGTGTGAGTGTTTATTAAAATAAATGAAAAGCGATGTTTTTGATAAAATTTCTGTGTTAAATAAATGAATAAATGTATTTATTTGATTTATAAATTAAAATTTGTGTGAAAAATTAAAAAGAAACGTAAATTTCAAGTTGAACATTCTTACATTTTTTCGACAGGCTCTCATTTTTTTTTCGATAACATTAGTAAAAGCTTTGACAATTTGGTAAGTAGTTATATATGCTCTCCTGAAAATTTTAAAATATATACTTAAGTTCTTTTGTCAAAAGTCTACAGATATGTATTCAAAATAAGTTATTGTAACTAGGAGTTTGAAAATATTTTGAAAAAAGTCAAGAAACCAACATTGTTAAAAATTTAAGAAAATCCCGGGGTAATAGCCCTTTTTAACCTTGCGCAGAATTACAGATATTTAATATCAAAATACACTAACAATAATAGATGAAAGGTGTTTTTTAAGAACTTTTCATAGTATTAAGTTTTTTGTTGTGTTTAAACATTTTTTCAATTTTAATTTCAAATAATTTTTCAAATATTTTCTTTTTGTGACAATTTGTATTGTTAATAATTTATTTTTATTCGATAAATTCTTAAAAAATTTTATTCCTGATAAGTATACAAAGTGTAACGAAATACTGGAATCATTATATAACTTTTTATAAAAAAACTGACCTAGTGCTTAATATTCGATAAAAAATAATTTTAAATATAAAAAATTTCGAAATGAAATAGCGATAATACTAAAAATATTGCTGTGTTTTTCTTCTGCGCTTTCCCTTGGTTCCAAAGCTACAGGGTTCAAAATTTTAATTTTTTAATTGATCATAACTTTTAAAATATAGAACAGATATAAACGATAAAGGTATCATTTCAAAGTGCTTTAAAATATCTTTGCACTTGTATAGAGTATGCAAAAACTGGAATTTTTCAAGAAAACGGTTTTCGAATTATTCGAAAAATTGCTTTTTTAAAAAACCCGGTTTCGAATACGGTTTTGTGGAAATAAATCGGTTAACCGGTTTTTATAAAATGTATGTGTATATTTTATTTTTTCCCATTTGTTTACAAAAATCTTTATAATAGTATACATATGCCTTGAAATAAGTTGTTTTCAAAGTAATTTCATTACACAGGCCAACAGTGAAATACCTTTTTGGAACAAAATTACATTTCTAAGCAATTTAATGCGCTAAAAAATAGTGTCCTCAGTTTTTCCTATCAGCTAAAAATTTTTTAATCAGCATGTCTATCAACAAATCACCAAAAGATGCATGACACAATTATCTGCAAACTATCCTAATGTAGTTTCATGATTTGCTCTAGAGTTGGGCAAAATCGTTCCTTTTGCGGAATCGTTCCGACCCATCCGAAAGACTAGAGGAACTAGGTCGTTCCTTTCGTTCATCCTTCCGGTTTTTTGTTTGAACAGTGAATGAACGAGGAACGAGAGAATCCCCCCTATTATGTATGGCTACGTCGACGTCACATCAACACGATAGTAAACAATTGTCAATTGTCTACTCATTTTCGCAGTCTCTTACTATTTTCTGAAGCTTATGAAATTAGTCCAGCATGTTAATATTAATCAATTGTTGTCGACAAAGAGTAGACAAGTGACAATTTTTTGATGTCGTGTTGATGTGAAGTTGATGTCGCCTTTCACAATAGAGGGGAATGTCTCTGTCGCTCCTAAAAACGTAAACAAACATTTTTCATGGTTTATTTTTATTTTCTGACATAATAACATAATTTTTTGTTTTCGTAAAATATTTGTAAAAAAACACTAGCCCACAACAAGCAATAAATTTTTGAAAATAATAAAATCTATCATAAACATTAATAAAGAAATTATTCTCTATACAAAAAGTTGTACACAAATAAGTGAACGAAGCAAATGTGTTGTCTTGAACGTTTGTCAAAGCAAATTAATTACTTCTCAAGACGGTTTGTAATTGCGGAACGAGGAACGATATAAGAGGAACGTTTGGATCGGTCCGTACCGTTCCATTTAGGGTAATCGTTCCATGGAACTAGGTCGTTCTGGAACGACACAACTCTAATTTGCTCAACTTTCTTTTTTCTTTATAGAAACTCATAAAAAGTTTAAAACTTCAAACACTTTACCTGTTAATTATTGTTCTTCAGGACAGTCTCTTAAGATCAAAATAAGCCATATATCATGAAAATCGATGGACAAATGTTGATTTTATTAGCAATTAACTGAATATACCCACACACTTGAAAGGTACTTACGTTTTAAATCTTTTAAGTTAAAAAATTAATTTATTTCCTAAAGAAGTCTGTCTGAAAATGGTACGACCGATTTGGATGATACTTTTTTGTTGTTTGTGTACTCAATGCTACTAATGAGGTAAAATTTCGGGCTTTCGGTAAATGGTACTTTTAATATTCGTTTGAAATCTATTAGAATTTAAACTAGTGGGACCGATATTTATAAAGTTTTTAGTTTGTTACTGATTGTCCATAAAGTGGCCCAGGCAATAAAATGTTTGATATGTAAAGTGGGACGGGTCGGTAAACCATCGGCACTATTCGTTTTCTCCCCAAACGGAAACACCAAAAATAGCATAAAAATCAATTTCGACTCGAAGATCTGACAGCGAAACCAGGCTGAGCAGGTAGGTTTTTCGTAAATGAGGCGGTAAATTTTAATGCGTTATCAATAGTAATTAAAGTTTTAGTTTTAAAGCAAATAAGCAGTTGCTTTAAAATCTAAAATTGATTCAGATTTTAATTACTTTCAGAGAAATAACTTCAAGCATTTAATGCACATTTTTTCTTTGTATATACTTTGTTTAATAAATTTAATAAGGTCTAACCATGTTTTTTAAATAATATATAGGACAGGATGACGCAATTTCAACCGATTTGTTTGCATATTTTTAATTAAACTTGATGCTAAATAAACGCTCGCTAAAATAAAAGTTAAAGAAGTGGAAAAAGGCCATTTGAGGTATCTTTTTTAAATATAAAGTATAAAAAATTAATTTTTTTGCCAACAAAATCTAGGAAATTAGTTTCCGTGAAAAAACCGGTTAATCAACACATAAAAACCGGCATGCCGAATCAAGGTAAATTCGTAGGTATTTAACCTCAAAGTGCTGCGGTATATGATTATTGTTATAAATTGGCGGACATGTTTCCCTGCGTAATATAAACGTAACATGTACTCATTTCTGTTCGTTTATTTTTATTCTCCACTGCTTTAATCATTTTTCCCGATGCAATATATATTCCTGCAATTTTTCCGATGCTTCTTGTGGACTTGCGCTTACGCTTAGAAAAACTGTATCGTCAGCAAATGTTGATGTGTGTGTGTCTTAGCCTGTGTGCATGTCGGAGGTATATATCAGGTACAACAGAGCACCCAAAATGCTACCTTGAGGAACCCCAGGTTGAATCGTCTGAGGTGTGCTTAGAAAATTACCTTCCTTGATTATGAATTTTCGTCCAGTTAAATAGCTTTCTAATAGCTTTGTGCGTGTTAGAGGGTAAATTTTGCGTATGCTCGATAGTGCTATGTTGTCTTCTCATAAGCAGTTCCTCAAATAGTTTTGATGTATTTGACAATAAGCTTATAGGCCTATAAGATTCCATTTTGGTATGGCCTTCTCCAGGCTTAGGTGATCAATGACATTCTCCATTCCTTAGGATAGTATTCTATTGGTAAAACTGATTTAAAAATTAACAGAATTATCCTTTTTTCTATACGGGGTAGCTCTAGGAGTATTTTGTTACTGATTTTATCAGCCCCTGAGGCTTTCTTCGAATTTAAGTCGGCGATAGCATTTTCAATTTCTCGCATGTAAAATCTCAAAGGAACGACAGTTTCAGCGACAACTGTCGGTAGCTCAACTATATCAGATGGTGTGATTGAGTGAATACATTTTTCAAGTGGTTAACGAACAGCGTGCCTTTTTCAGCATCAGTTCTTGCCCAGTCCCCAGTCGACCTTCGTAATGAAGTTTTACATATCACCGCCCTTTTAAGACATCTTGCTGCTCGCCATAGCGAATACTTCGTTTGTGTGTTGCGTCAAGTTCGTGCAGGAATTTTTGCAAAGATGTAGCTTTTTGGAGTTCTAATAATTTTTTAAGCTGCTTGGTGCATTCTTTCAGCATAATTTGTAACTGCGGGGATCTATTGTTTTGCCATTCTCTATGAATTCTTCTTTTTTCAGATAATATCCTTTCCACATCCTCAGAATAAATTTTGTTAAATCTCACCTGTCTTCTACCTTTCGACAGTATAATTTTCAGCAGCTTGCTTAATGTTTCGGTGCAATCCGCATTTAAATCTTTTTTACATTTCAGCGAATCAATGAGTGTGTGCATCAAACCGCGAGTGGGTAAAGTTGTTGTGAGTGAGTATATAGTTATAATAGTGGGTGAGTGATCTGAAGATAAATCTAAGGAGGCTTCAACTTTAATTATTTCGCTGGGAACTCCTTTTACTACTCCGAAGTCAATAGCATCAGGTATTTTTCGGCGATCTGTTGGCCAGTAAGTTGGCTATCCACTTGAAACTACATTCAATCGCCTTTTAGGGGTGATAAGCCGCAATCCCTAGAACGTATGCTTAGCGTTGTAGTCACCGGCGGCCAACAAGTGTGAGCCTAGTGAATTAAAAAATGTACTATATTTACTTTCGATAAATTAATGAAATCACCAGGTTTTGATGAACACTTTCAATGCAGATGCTGGTTGCTTGAAGATAGTCTTTACAATGATCAACCATTAGGTAGTGCTTTAATCAGGATTTTGTTAGTATAGTCGAGCCACCACAATCGTACAGAGTGTATCCGCTGATTTTGAAAATGCTTTTAGCCGTCAAGTGTGTCTCCGCGATAAGTATAATGACCATGTAAATGACAACATCCTCAGGAATGTCCTCATTACTTTTTCGTATGTTTCTTTTTTACATGTGCTCTACAAAACCAATTTGAGGAATTTGTCGCTCAGATAGTCTTTAATACAAGAAGTTTTAATAGACATTGTAACAGAACCTTTCATCAGTTCAATTTCGCTTAATTTTAGCAATCAGGAGTATCAAAATGTTTTAAACTGGCGACAGACTGAGTGACAATATCCACAAGAAGTTCATTTGGCTAGTTGGCATGATCTGTTGAGTAGTTTTTCTTTTACCCATTTTTTTAGTGAAGGTAAAGGACTCTGATGAGTAGACTTGGTAGTCTCGAAACAGCTGTCAGTTCAACCTTCCGTACACTCAAATTTTTCTTTGAATGTTCAATATGGACATGCTTTAGAATTTCTTTCTTAAATAAAAAATAATTTGATCGAAAGATTAAATTAAAAATGAGCTTAAGCAAACTAACTAAATAACTTTAGATAAAAGCCTTACAGTTCGACTAAGAACTCATAACTCAATTATTAAAACTCTAAAGGCACTTAGCTAACACATGAATGTGTACTGTTCCAAAAACTTGGCAAAATAAACATACAAAAAAATCACAACATTGAGAATATCGATGATATTCCACGCTGGTAAGACCAAAATGAAAAAAGCTTAAAATAGTTGAGCATGCTAAGAAAAGACAGTTAGTGAAGTTCCGAACATTTTGAAAAAAGTTCATTAATAGGTGCGACAAGCCGCGAGATGGCGACAGTCTATTAATTGAGCTTACTAAAATTAGTAGGATTTTCGCTACAGTGTTGTTGCCGCTGTCAGTGGTAATGTAGGTAAAGGAGTCTAATGAGTAGACTTGGTAGTCTCGAAACAGCTGTCAGTTCAACCTTCTGTACATCCAAATTTTTTTTAAATGTTCGATATTTACATGCTTTAGAATTTCTTTCTTAAATAAAAATTAATTAAATAACTTTGGATAAAAACCATACAGTTCGACTAAAAATGCATAACTCAATTATTAAAATTCTAAAGGCACTTAGCTAAAACATGAATGTGTACTGTTCCAAAAACTTGGGCAAAATAAACATTAAAAAAATCGCAGCATTGAAAATATCGATGATAAAATGAAAAAAGCTTAAAATAGTTTAGCATGCTAAGAAAATACAGTTGGTGAAGTTCCGAACATTAACAAAAGTTCATTAATAGGTGCGACTCGCCGCGAGATCTCGACAGTCTGTTAATTAAGTTTACTAAAATTAGTAGGATTTTCGCTACAGTGTTGTTACCACTGTGAGTGGTAGTGTAGGTAAAGGGCAATATACACAGTCAACATGCTTGACAAGCGTGGTAATAGTATGTGTGAAATTTCGTTAGTATTAGTGACACTGACGACGATTGATGGCAAATCTACTTGGTTTTGACTTTTCGTCAAGCACACGTACACGAATCTGACATCAAGCTGATTGATTGTGTATTATGCTCTTAAAGGACTCTGATGAGTAGACTTGGTAGTCTCGAAACAGCTGTCAGTTCAACCTTCCGTACATCCAAGGTAGATTGAACAGGTACCACTACAAGAGCAGCTGTTTTTGTAAATTTGAAAATGTGTGCGCCACACAGACAAGATTTTGACACATGGCCGGGAGTTTTCTATCAACAACGGGCATGTGTTACTAAATTTGAGAGAGCTTATGAATGTGTGCGACTCACAGATAACGGATTTGACATATTTCTGGGGTATTTCTACTAACAAAATACATGTGTTTTTTGGTGTTGTATTTGTTTTAGTTATGGTGGTACCAGTAATGAATATGCCTTGCGTACATCCAAATTTTTCTTTGAATGCTCAATATTTACATGCTTTAGAATTTCTTTCTTAAATAAAAAATAATTTGATCGAAAGATTAAATTAAAAATGAACTTAAGCCAAACTAATTAAATAACTTTGGATAAAAACCATACAGATCGACTAAAAATTCATAACTCAATTATTTTTTTTGTCTTAAAATAAACTGTAATCGATAAATATCGTGCATGAAAAATGTCGAAATTTCCTTAAGTAGTCGTTGATGAAAACGTCCTCTACGACGAGTCAGCCAACCGGTTGGTTTAAGTTGCGTTTCCGCAGACAACGTAATTGTCATCGAAAATGAAAACTGACAGACGTAGCTGTTCGTCACTGTCTCATTCCTGAAAAATTTTCGTTTCAGTTGAGAAAGTGAAACTTAACTCATATGTAGTTGAGTTGTCAAATTCTTAATATCGATTACAACCATTGGCGTAGCTAGGTACTTTATAGGGGGACAATGTAATCTCTATTTCGAAAAAAAACCTGCGGAAAATTTGGTGAAAAATGATCCAAAAGTGCTCGTCCTATGACTTGAGAAAATGAGACTGGTACCAAAAATAAGGAATAGTGAATGGTGAAAAAAGACATATTGTGTAAATGGTCACATATTAACTATTTTCAGTCAATTTAGTTGGTACTCCGGCTAGTATTGTAGTAAACGGCAATCACATAGTATCTATATAATATTAGTATTAATTATCTCACTTCAATGATATTGCCATGCCACTCAGGAACCTGTTCCGTAACTAAATTCAGATATTAACTCCAGCTTAACTTGTATTTATAACATTGAAATATAAGTTCCCCTAATTACAGCTGAGTTTTGGAATAATTATATATAATCTATATTATTCTACACCGATTAGGACTGCATAAGATAGTTCAGAGACAAGTTACAAGGTGCATACAAAGTATCAATTAACCCCATCCTAGGCCATTCTCATGTAAAAGTGGCTGGTCTGCTTCACAGGAAGTGTTAGAACTCGCACAGGTCCCTACCACCTGGGGAGCGGTGACGTGACTTGTTTTGTGTCAGTTCCATTTACCGTAGGGAATGTAGTTACGAGGTTGAAGTAAAAAGCGACGATATGTAACCCCGGACTAAATTCGATTTGGTTGATCCAAAACTGTTATAGATTAATTTTTAGACTACGAGACAAAGAATTTGTATACGCTTTTTCTTCATATAACAGACGGATGCCCTAATATAAATGCCCATATCTATCATGTTTCCATTTTATTTCCTTCTTTTTGTGTGATGAAATTGTTGATACATAGATGTGCATATGTAATACTTTTATATGGAACCAGTACATATTTTTGACCTATTTCTTCCTACATAACCAAACGCAAGCATACGCAAGTATATACTCAGCTTATGAGCATATACCTATATACTATATTTTCAATTATAGATACAGTTATGGCTGCAGTTGTATGCGTTCGTGTATAATTTTTAATACATAAGTAAATTGCATCAAGTTTTTGTTATTATAACTATGATGATGATGATTTGGCGATGGTTGTCGTCATGAGAGTTCTTTCGAAGAGTTCTAATTTGTATTGTGTGCTTGACATTTTTGACATTTATTAAAAAAAAAGCTGTTACTTTTGTGTTAGCGATAGGGTATTCATTGTAATAAATTTTTAAATTGTTAGATTAATCAAATAATCTGATTCTAATAATACTGTAAAATTCGCTTATAGTCCACTGCCTCATTTGCACGCTATTTGTTGACTACAACGCGAATTGGACTACATCTTGAATTTTATATAAGCCAATTTTTGGCTTATAAGCGAATCTCTGTATAATTATTTCTTTTAACAGTAGAAAAATAAAACTAACGCTTAGAAATTACTTCCTTATGTACTCAATTCATAAATATTGCAATTAAGATTGCTAAAATAAAAAAAGCAAAATTCCCCACCGATTTTCGAAAAAAAATTATGGGCTAGGCCGCGCAAACCATAGTGAGCGAAATATCTATCTGTGTACCTAATTTCATTTAAATCGGCTCAGCCGTTTAGGCGTGATGCCGTAAAAAATGACAAATTATAGTTATGCGTAGGAAGAGGGTTTGACCCATTGTATCCCCTCCCGGTCCGAATTCCGGGAAAAATATAGCAGCCGTTTATGCGCGATGCCGTAAAAAAAAATCTACAAACAAACAATCATACACCTCATTTTTATATAATATAAGGCTTATGGTATTGGTTTAATCGGGCTTTTGTTTTAATCGGTTAATCGCTCGATTAATTAACCGAGGTTTTGGTTAGTCGGTTAATAAGCAGTTAATTTCGTTATTAATCTGTTAACCGATTAACAAAGTTTTTCATAAATTATGTAGTTTCACTTAATAAAAAAGCATAATTTATTTATTATTTTGAGTTTATTGAACTAAAACAAAAAGAAAAATTCATAAATATGTATTAACAAAAAAAAGCAAGTTTGTGACATCAGATTATTAGTTATTGCCATAGTTGAAGGATATGTTCTAAAATAATCTTTTAGAAAAAAATGTGGCTTAAATGTTTAGGATTTAAGAGATTCTTTTCGAAAGTTTTAATAAAGCTTGACTTCGCAAAAATCCTTTCGCTTATCGCAGATATTGGTGAAATCGAAAGCAATCCATAATACAGAATATCTAGTTTCTCAGTCGTTATCTTAGATTTGTCTAAACACATAAAATCTTCTATTATGCTGTTGGCCAAATACTGATGACACCGTTTTTTGAGGCCCCACAGATTTTCAGAAACTTTGGAGGTCCATAAAATGAAATTGGTCACCAAATTCGCCAAACTGAGTATAGGGTTTTACCAACCCGTGGTAGTAGAATGGAACCAGTACTGTCAAGTCCTTGTGGTTTTCCAAAACTCATCATTTGTTGCATAGTGTAATTAAACACACGAAAACATATATTTTACGTCCATGTCATAGAGTTTAATTCCGTTCGGAAACGGAATTCAACCTACCCCATTTTTGTAGCAGCTGGTGTCTAAAAAAGAAAACTAAAATACGCAAATTTTTTAGGTGTGTCCAGACTAGGGATGCCAATCGGGATTGATTTTTAAAAATCCCGGGATTCGGGATTTTGTAAATCCCTATCCCGAAATCCCGGGATTTTTCGGGATCCAACGATTTTTGGTAAAATCCAAATTCTTTTTATTAAACAATACTTTAATAACAAATTTTTATTTTATTTATGCATTATAAAAGTTTTTATATAGAGAATATACCATTACAGACATATTTATATAAAGCAGTGGTGCCCACGCACACAATATCACATCCTGTGTTTGGGTGTGTGCTTCGCGTCCAAATGCCCAGTTGGCCACGTCTTTAAGAAGACATCATCAATGATGGGTGGACAACTATGTTAAATACTCAACGGCATATGTCGAACAGCCGAAACAAATCATCAAGGAAGTTTTCAAACAAGTGTCGCGAAAATCGTGTGCGATTAAATGAGCCACAATGTCACTCAGATACTAGTGTGACTACATGGCCGACATTTTCACCAATGATTAAAAATGCGACAATGTCGCCTATTATGTCGTCAATGACTACGTCGGATACTGAAGAAAAAATGTAAGACATTGTCGCTCATATTGTTCTCAACAAAGTTGGATTGAGAACAGCAATTAAGACATCTTGTCCTCCACAATGTTAGTGAAGACAAACTGTAAGACATTATAGCTCATATTGACCTCAAAAAAGTTAGATTGAGGGCAAAACGAAAGATATTGTCGCTCATATTTTCGTTAAAAGTGTGTAATATAGGACAACATTCAAGAATTTGTCGCTCAGATTGTCGTGAACGACGATTCACTAAAATTTTTGATTAGAAAACCTAATCGACAGAGGACAATTCGTAAAAGAATCGTAGATGACAATGTCGTGCATGGCAGTCAGGCCAACTGGATAGGTAGGCTATGAATCTCACGCACAATGTACGTGAGATTGTGTTGAAAACCACAGCCATTGCACGATTGCAAACAAAATTGAGATTTTTCCCACTACTGATGTATGGCATTTGAGTTTTGTTAACAGGAAAATCTTTAAGAAATTTATTATTTGACATATTGTGATAATTTGATTTTAAATGCAATTTATTTGTTGTTGGTTAAGCATTGTCTATATGCATTTCATGAGTGCTTTAAGAAATCGTCAGAAGACTTCAACCACACTTTTGAACAGTTAAAAACCCCTTATTTTATATACAGACTTGCAAAACACATCTGAGAATTTACAAATGATTTTCAAAAATAAGCAATGGATTTCTAATTGTATAAAGGTGTGGAAAAATAAAATAGATTCATATGGAATAAATATTATTTGTTGGGTTTTTGTATAAGTTTCAAAGCCTACAATGTTTATTTTTGAAAATCATTTGTAAGATAAGGAGTTTGTAACTGTTAAAAAGTGTGGTTGAAGTCTACTGACGATTTGGTAAAGTACTAATGAAATGCATATAGACAATGCTTAACCATCAACAAATAAATTTCAATTAAGAGGAAAATTTTCACTCTATTTAAATTTCATCAGCTTTGAAGACATACGAATAATTGACGACTGTAGCATGTATTTGTGTTTTGTGTGAACCGAATTTATTGTCACAATATTCCTACAATATTAGGTTGCGTTTTAATATTTATCTGTTAATTTTTTTTTAATTTGTGACTGATCAGCAACGAATTTTAAATGTGTCGAAAAGGAAAATATAAAATCTATAAAAATTCTAAACAAATTCAATTAACTATGTTTAATTATCAGATTATTGAGCAGTTTAACAGTATTTTTGCTTGTTAGCCTTCTCCTCTATAACACACAAACTGGAATATTTTTTGTTCGAGTCAAAATAGTCCCCTATATTTTGTAACTATTTATCGTCTTCACATCAACCCAACAACAGAAAATATGCACTTGTCGAACCGTAACCGAAAAAATTTTACTACTATTAATAGTCTCTTCGCATTTTCTAGACCTTAAAGAATTGTAAATACCCAATTGTTATCGATAACGAGTACAAAAGTGCCCATTTTGTGGTGTGGGGTTAAAGTAACGTCGTAGTTATAGAATAAGAAGGATTGAATTTTTCAAAATGATGAATTTTCCAAATACATATCTGTAGCTTGGTGCTAAAATGTTTTGCTATTTTGAGTTAATCATTGCATTAGGTTTCTGTTCTTACTCTCTTTTATTTTGCTGAAACAGCCAATGTCTAACGTAACCCAGAACAGCTTCATAAGGGTTTTGCTAGCCACTGTTACTATGAACTCATATAGAAAACTTAAATTTAAATAGTTTTTTCTCACAAGTGAATATTTTGACATTGGCTCTTTTAGCACCAAAACATAGGTATTATAATTTTTTTCATATTACTGCTTTATCTTTTCAAAATAATTATCAGTTGTATATTGGCAGAAGATTTGATGAAAATAATCGTAAGAAAGTACCTAATTTATTTGCTCTTGCTTTTAATTTATAGACAGTTTTTCACGAATAATCATTAAATTGTTAAAACAGACATGTAAAAATTTATTGGGAGTTCTAAATAGTATAAAAGATGGCATAAATTAAATGAATATAAAATATATAAAATATATAAAAATTTTTTACATAAAAATTGTTATACAAGAAATCCCGAAAAATCCCGGGATTCGGGATTTACCAATCCCGAAAAATCCCGCGATTTCGGGATTCGGGATTTCCCGTTTGGCATCCCTAATCCAGACTGTTGGCGGCGTTGCTATGCTGCGGTATGCTTCAGTTAGGGCTTGACATATTAGGGTGGATTGAATTCCGTTTCCAAATGAAATTGAACTCTGTGATATGGCTGACAACATCACAAAAAACGAATAAATTTCCTAATAGGCAGATTTTGAGAAAATTTCGTTTCTAAATGTTTCAAATTTGTATGAAAAATAACGCAAATACGTTAAAAAATTTTTTTCATACAACCTTCAAAACGCAAAAGCGTTTGTATTTACAAAATCTGGCCTTTAAAAAAACAGCTGTTCACAATAAACAAAGAACAATCCAAAAAATATATTTTTCTTCATGCAAGAAATAAGAATAATAAGAGTTGCTGCATTGTTTTAAAATAATAAAAATATCTTACAAAATCACAAAAAACAAATATAGACACAAAAAGCCCAAATTTCACTCTAAAAATAGTAGAATTGTCAGCGGCCACAATTTTTTTGTTTGCACAAGAAAAAAGCAGTCAAAATCATATTGTATTTTATAAAACTTAAATCGAATTTAGGTGTACAAGATTGGTGCTATAAGTTATATTTAAATATGATCTATAAAAATAAAATTTCTATTTAAATAGAACTTAAGTTTAAAAAGCAGTTAATTATTAAGTCAAAAACTGGAGTTTAGTGCTTAAACTTCCAAATAATAAAAATTTCGTTTTTTGTTTAGCGATTTCTTTGCAATGGCATCTAGCTTGATGCTAAATTTTATTTAAATTATTTATGTGTAGTTTTTTGCCTTAAATTTGCGAGGCCGGTGATTACAACGCTAAGCACACGTTCTGGGGATCTCGCCTCATCACGCCAAAGGGTCGCGTTTTGTTTGACACAATATCAAAAATGTGGTTAAATGTTATATCAAGTGGGCAGCCAACTTACTGGCCAACAGATCGCCGAAAAACACCTGATGCTATTGATTTTGGAGTGGTAAAGGGTGGGCCCAGCGAAATGATCCAAGTTGAAACATCTTTAGATTTGTCTTCAGATCACTCACCAACTATTGTCACTATATATTCACATACACCCACTTGTGATTTAACGATGACAACCACACGTATAAATTGGTTGAAATACAAAAAAATATTTGAGTGCTCATTGCCCAGAAAATATTCCGTTAAAAACGCCTGCTGAGATAGATGACTCTATTAGAATGTTTGAGGCAAACCTTAAACAAGCTGCTCTAAATGCTACTACTACAAATCGTCAGGTGAGATATAATAAAATTTTTCCAGCAGATGTAGAACGGCTTTTATCCGAAAAAGAAGAGTTCGTAGAGAATGGCAACGCTACAGATCCCCTCAGCTAAAATCTAGGCTGAAGGAATGTACTAAACAGCTGAAAACTCTACTAGAATATCAAACAACCGCTTCTTTTCAAAACTTTCTGAATGGGCTCGACGCAACACCTCAAACAGACTGTTCGATATGGAGAGCAGCCCGAGGCCTCAAAAGACCAGTGATATATAAGCCTCCATTGCGAGCTTCGAATAGAGACTGGGCAAGAACTGACGCTCAAAAAGGTACTCTGTTTGTAAACTACTTGCAGTAAGTATTTACTCCAAATACGTCTGATACTATAGTTGAGCTGCCACCAGTCCTCGCTATACCAGATGTTACTTTGAGGTTCAATATTCGTGAGATTGAACACTATATTGCAGGCTTAAACTAGAAAAAAGCTCCAGGCGCTGACAAAATAAGCAATAAAATGCTCTTAGAGCTACCCTATACTGCAAAACGGATAATTCTATTTATTTGTAACAGTATTTTGCGCCTCAAATGCTATCCCGCAGAATGGAAGGTTTCGCTGATTACCATAATACCTAAACCAGGCAAAGATCAGACGATACTGAAGTCCTATAGGCCGATAAGCCTGTTGTCTAACATGTCAAAACTATTTGAAAAGCTACTTATGAGTAAGCTAATACCCATACTGAATCGTGCTGGATGCATTCCAGACCACCAATTCGGTTTTAGGAGACAACATAGTACGATTGAACAAACACATAGACTCGTGAACGTGATTAGAAAAACCTTCGAAGAAAAGGTTCTGCGCTCTTCATCGATGTTTCTCAGGCATTTGATAAAGTATGGCACGAAGGTTTAATACATAAACTAAAGCAAAACCTACCCGAAAACATCCTTAAACTTTTAGAAAGCTACTTAACTGAGCGAAAATTTGTTGTTAAAGAAGGTAATTTTCAAAGCCCCCCGCAACCCATTGAAGCCGGAGTTCCTCAAGGCAGTATCCTCTGTCCTGTATTATATCTGATATATGCCTCTGACTTGCCGGAAAGCAGTAATATACACATATCAACATGATACAGCTTTTCTAAGTGTTCACAAAAGCCATCAAGAAGCCACCCGCAATTTGCTAGATTATATACCCCAGTTGGAACAATGGCTAAAACAATGGCGGATAAAAATTAACGAAAAAAAAAATTTCTACACATTACTTTTACATTGTGCAAAGAAACCTGCCCACCTATACAAATAAATAACCAAACTATACCTCAACACACTGAAGTAAAATATCTCGGTGTTCATCATGATCGTCGTCTAACATGGAAGTCACACATAAATGCAAAGGTGACCCAAATGAAATTAAAAGCAGCTCAAATGAATTGGCTCATTGGAAGGAACTCTACTCTAAGCCTAGATTGTAAACTTCTTCTATACAACTCCATTCTAAAACCAATATGGTCCTACGGAATCCAGTTATTGGGCACTGCCTCGGCATCAAATGTAGAAAAAATTCAATGCCAACAAAATAAAATACTCCGTACGATTACAGCAGCCCCATGGTATGTCAGAAACAACCGAATTCATAAAGACCTAGATGTGCCGCCGGTTCAGACAGTGTTTTCTAAACAGACTTGAGTTGCACAAAAATCCCCTAGCCCGAACCATCATTAACTTTAGAGGCCACATTCGGGTGAGAAGGAGGGACACTCTTGCTCTCAGCCGAACACGAGAGACGTAAACAACCAAACAACCAACCACTGAAACAAATATTTTTGTCTGGCACTGGCTGGACTAAAAAATTAAAATTTTAGAGTTAAGATTTGATTACTTATTGTTAGTTCAATTTTATTGAAGATACAATAAATAAATACATATAACCGAAAAAAATAAGAATTTACGAGGGATAAAATGTAAAAAATATCGCATTAAATAAGGTTAGATATATGTATGTATAATAGTGGCAAAGCATTTGCAAGCCTTGGTCCAGTATATTGAAATTCTCCGCTTTCGACACAATCTCCTTATCAAATATAAGCTCTGTGTGTACAACAATCCTCTATTGATGTTTCTAGAATCTTAAAATATTTAAAATCAAGGAAATCAGGACGATTAGGTTAAAAAATGGTTACCAACTGTGAATATCCATGAGGTTACTACTTCTGCATCATCTGTTAATTAATAAAAAACAAAACTGTATGGTCTTTAAAACTAAGGTTTAAGGATATGTAAATATTCCCTAGTACTCGTACAAATAAGCGTAACTTTTTCCTTAAACAATTTTTCTTCAGCGTCCTCATTCTTAGTGAAAAAGGGCACGAAGTTATAGGGTACGCCGATGACCTGGTTGTGATGGTAACTGGCAACTTCGGCAACGTTTTCACAGACGTCATGAAGGATGCTTTGTGCACTGTTAAGACATGGTGTGGCAGACACGGCCTGTCGGTCAACTCTGACATGACTATTCTGGTACTATTCTCTCTTGATCTGGGGACAGTTGCGTTGAATGAGTACAATATTCCTTATTCGACCAGCGTCAAATATTTGAGGGTTACTCTTGATAGTAGGTTGACTTGGAACCGTCATGTTGAACGCATAACACAGAAAGCCACTAGGGCGATCTGGTCGGTAAAGAGTTGTGCGGGGTGCAAAACTATCATGTGGATCTATACAATGATGGTTAGGCCAATCATTACGTACGGCGCGATTGTATGGTGCAGAAGACACAACAGGTTGCGGCGACAACCAAACTCTGCATGGTTCAGAGATTGTCGTGTCTTCTTATTACAGACGCAATGAGGTCATATCCAACCTTGGCCATTGATGCCTTGATTCGATTAACACCCATACAAGTCTTTATAAGATCCTCTGCGGCAATGACTACTTTTAGGATGCGTCTCGGGAACTCTGCCCGTCATGTAGACAACGGGCACTCATCGACCCTGAATACTATGCCCTGCAGAGGGCTCCTAGGAATGCCTAGTGACAGCATAAACTGTGAACTTAGGTTTGACAGGAGATTCAATGTCAGAATTCCGCTCAGGGCAACGTGGGAAGAAAATGGTCTCACTGCGGATTCCAGAAGTTTATGCTGGTATGGGGATGAATCCAAAACGGAAGTGGTGTTGGCGCTGGAGTGTTGAAAAGTGCGAACAACGCAAAATTTTTATTTTTTTTTTTGTAGAAAAGAAAACGCCATAAGTTAGGAATTTATATATAAGCTAATGTTTTTGCAAATAGATTTGCCTGCCCAAGAGGAGAAAAAAGTCCACCACATTTATGGGTTTCCGTTTACAGTTAAGGAGATATTCGACAAGAAAAATTAAAATTTTAAATTTTTTTACCCACATTGGTCCGCTGTTTTGCTAATAAGGAAATCATATTTTGCCCGATTTGCAAAAACTTACTTTTCGTAGATTTATAACAAAATTATTAAAATTGTTTAAAAATCACAACGTAGTCAAAAGTTATACGCAGTTTAATTTAAAATTTTGAAAAAAATCGATTTTCCTTGTTTTTTGCATACTTATACCCATTAGAAAGGTAATACTAAATGCTGCTGTCATCTGCAATAGCCTATACTATAGATTGGGTTGGATGTTTGACAGAGAAGGTCATTAAGAAATATAAGTAGGAGAAAGAATGGAGCCCTGTCGTACCTTTGAGTTAATTTTGAACTCGTTTGATGAGATCCCATCTATAACAACTCGTATAGTACGATGCCTGAGAAAGGGCGATGTAAATCTAGTGAAGTCATCACCGACACCAAAAGCAATAATTTTTGATAAAAGTTCCCCATGTCACACTCTATCCAACGCCACTTTATTTTCGCCGGAATGATATATGGAGAGGCAACACTTTTCCCAAAGGAAGGCCAGTAAGTCACCCGTAAAGCGGCCACTACGGAAGCCATACTGCCGGTCGCTGAGTAAACTCTTGGACTCCAAATACCGCACAAGATGGAAATTCACCATAATTTCCATTACTTTGGAAAATGTAAGAAAAATCGCGATTGGGAGGTAATTTTCAGTGTTACTATCCTTTCCCTTTTAGGTATTAGCGTTATATTGACAACCTTCCAACACCTTGGAAATTCACCAGCATGGTACAAAGCTGAAGAGGGTTACCAATGGACGCGCTAACGTCGAAAGCACTGCTTCAAGAGCAGTGATGGAATACCATCTGGCCCAGGAGACTTATTAATGTTGAGCTCCGCTAAAACCTTTTTAACTGCACGCACTAGAAAATTGTTTTTTAGCATAGTGCGGATAAGTCAGCCAGAAGGTAAGCTTTATTAACCGGGCCAGTAAATATTTGGTCATCATTTTTAAGAGTTGGAATCGAGGAACTAGCAGTATCCTTTACTGTCTCACCGAATGACCAAAAGATCTTGCTACCCCGAGGAGCAGAAGGAGCTTTAGCACGAAGACGCTGCTCGTACATAGCTTTTTCATGCCCTATTACTCTGGCACATGAAACTCTCGCCGTTTTGCGCAGCGAATCAGTGTCTGCATTTTTGTTACTACGCCAGATACTGAACGCTTCCTATCTGGATCTGACTGCAAGTCTGATCGAACAAGACTTCACTCTGGATTTAATCAAGATTTGGTTGGATGGAATGAAAGCTTTCATTCCCAGTAAAATGGTATTGTCAACCATTTTCGCCATAGCATTGACATTTTTGTCTAGGAAACATAGTTTCCAGTTGAACTGCCTAAATAACTTCGTTGATCTCAGCCGCACGATCTTTTTCGTAAATATATTTTGAGCTTCTCATACGAAGTGACAAAAAATCGAGAGTATTGTTTTGGTGCTCTTCCGCACCAAAACAATACTCCTTCACTAATTTCGCGAGGCAGGGATGCCAACTCAGCCATTTTGGGGGAAATTAATCCCGTTTTTAGTCAATCAAAACGCAAGAAAAAAATGTTTAGCCTCGAACTAAAAAACGTGCAAATCTAGCACTTTTTACAATTATCATTCAGCCCTTTTAGCTCCTTTTCTTTCTTTTTTTTTGCTGAATATGGGTATATTTTTTATTTTTGCGAACTTGTTCTTTCCGTATTCTAGTAAATCTATATTTACATGGTAATACAAAGTATTAAAGACTTTGTAGAATCAAAATATTTGAAATTCTCTTCGTGTTTAAAAAAGAGAACAAAAGTCTGTTGTAAGTATTTTCATGTTTACACCTCTGGTATGATGATAATTCATAAGTTTCTAATAGTACGTTGCCATTATGAGCAAATTACGTAGATTTGGGAAATTACTTCGAAGTGTTTCTATTTAGCTTGTGAGTAATTTGGTGTTCGAATTTTCGTAGTCAAATGATGCATTTACTTTATAAGGTGTACGCAGCAGCTGTAACTGAATTTTTTCCATATATAGTTTGACATTTAAAATTAATGAAATATTCTTTAATGTCATTTTTTCGAAATTGACAATCACAATTGATGGATGACACAGGGATGGAGTTTGTAATTTTAAAAGCAACGCCGGGTTGCCTAGAGTATTTTCGACATAATTTGGAGCACAGTAAGTCATTTGAGATAATTTGCCAATATGAAAAATATATGAGAAATCATGTCGCAAATTATCTCATTTGGGCAAATGTAATATTTTGGCCGAAATTATGTATATGGAAATACATTACAAAATGGTTTAGAAAATAAACATTGAACGAACGCTTGTCAGATTTTGTATCTGTATTCTCTCCTACTCAATACATTTTGCGTTTACATGATAAGATTTTTTTTTCATTTTTGGAAATATCGTAATAGACGTATGCGTCTATTACCATGTAAAGGCACCTTAAGAGCGACATATTAATTAACGTGAAAATATTGTTCTTAGTCAATTTCTCTTGTTAATTTGCTTTAAATCAGAGCCATGCAGAGAGAAAACTAAATAAATGAGAAAAAAATAGTTTATTAAGTGTGTTGGTGTTTAATTGCATTGTTGATAGGTATAAATGACTGTTGTGCTCTTGTTGTTGTTTATTTTGATTGTTTGTTTTTTGTAAATCTAAAATTTTGTGTAAATGTAAAATTTAAAAATAGCCGAAAAGAAGTTGGCAAACGTCGTGGCTCACAGCTATACATCGTCTGCGCCTGCTTTAAATAACCAATAATCTTCTATTTGTGTCAAAATTGGTTGTGCTTTGGAAGATCGTCCCAAAATGTAATCGTTGTTTATAAATTAGCCCCTTTTCACGCATTTTCAAAAAAATTTACTGGATATTGCTTTAAACCTATTTTTTTCAATTTAGCTTCTTTTTCGAAGAATTTCACGGGTTTTGAGTCTCAAAACCTGGCAGCACTGCCGCGCGGCGAATAACTCAACATATTGGCCTTCTTTAATTGTATGGCTTGAATGCCGAAGCCAAGAGGAATTGTAAACATTGGTGATATAATAGTTTTAAATTGACAAATTAATCCTTTCGATTAATCGTGCACTCTCTACTGGTATCTAGTCCATAACCACTGTCACAATCTTAGTTGCAACGAAATTGTGGACTATATCTCTAATGTTACTATAAGCCTAATTTTCATATATGTATGCCATTCAGAGGCATATAACCAAATTCGCATACAAAAGTTAATACAAAGGTATCTCGTCCCTTGTACCAAAGATAAAAAGGTAATATGTTCTTCTAGTAGAGAATTGTTGACAGAAACATTAAATGATTTAACGCTTACATACATAGTACATACTTTTTTAAATGGTTTGTGGCTTCGAGAACTAAACAATTTAGTAAATTTTTCTAGTGTGATTATAACGCAAATGTGCTTATATCACAATTGGACTATAACGTGAATATTTTCTATGAAATTTGGTAACGAATGCAATAAATACAGATAAAATGGACTATGAACGGTAGTGACTATAAACGAAAAGTGCTGTACATGCTTTGGCAGGTGACAGTACACTGAGAGGAAAGTCATTCATTCAGGCAATGAAACGGTTTCATTAAATGATCTTCATTGTATATATGAAACTTTTCATTAATACAATGATCAATTACATTGCATACATGAAATCCTTCAATCTCTACTCTTCATAAGTTTTTCATAGTTCATTGTATTAATGAAAATCGTTACATTGTTTAAATTCATTTTCTTTTTAGCAAATTAATCAAAAATATAATTAAGTCATACAATTGTTGACAACTTAGTGTACGATATTTTTCAAACGAGTAAATGAACTTTTATTTAGTTTAAAAAGGTTACCTATTTCTTATTTTTGAAATCTTTTTTAATTTCAAACCAATATGGTCATCATAAATGCAATGAAAATATTTCTTTTATACAATGTAATATTCTTCATTATATAAAACACGTTGTTAGCTATTCGTCTCTCTTTTTTCCAAACATACCTCTTTTATGTATTTAAAATATTGAGAAACAAGAGAGGCTGTTGGCTGAAGTGGTTAGCGCGTTGATTACGAATCCTGAGGTGTTGAGTTCGAGACTAGTTTCAGGCAAGCTGCATTGTCTGAATGAAGGGGTTCCTTTCAGTGTATCTTCTCTATTAGTTTTATAAAATCTTTTGTTTATTTCCTTGAAACAACTTATTCATAGAATTCCTATTATTCACGTCTTTGTACCTCTTAAGTCTTTCAGTATCCACATTTATGTTCGGTTTAGCAAGTTCTTCTAGGGGATGTGGTGCAAAAGCTCAAGAAAAATCAACAACGCAGTTTTAGAAATTCAGAATTGCTTTGCCTGATTATTCCTGTCAGTAAAGTTTTATTGGCTATACATAAATACATTTGATATAATATAAAAAAACTAAACAGATTTCAGATTTCTTTTATATAAATGATGATAAATTTATTTATTTATTTTTAAATTAAAAGTATAGATACGATTTAAACCGTCTTATGACTATACAAACATATCAATTCATTAATTCATTCGCATGATGAGTTTTTCATGTATTAAAGCTTTTATCATAGTTAATGTGTTGTCAATGTCATTGACATATTTTTTATTTTTTTTTTGTTGTCACACTTTTGTTTGTGGCAATAATATTATTCCACTCAGTTTGGTAAAAAAAAGTGCTGATATTTCATACAAATTGGAATTTTGTTCATATTTTTTCATTTTTATAAGACGCAATTTATAAATATTTTTTTTAGCCTTGTATGTACTAAGTAAAAAACGAATCGAAATTAGGTTAATATCAAACCATTTAATGAAAATTGAAAAGAAAAATTATAACACGCATCATTAAGGAATTATTTTCGTCAGTCAATCTAACTAGTCGAATGTTGGAACTAATGCCACAAATATCCTAAGCACGCACTAGCACGTACATACTAAGGAATAAATAAAGAATCGCATTTGAATTAAAAGCACATCCATAGGAAATGCGTGGAAAGGGTGGAGTAGGCACATAAGCGTAGAAACATCATTTTGGGAGTGTCATGTCCATACCTGGAATAAATTTTCGTAGCCGTAGAAATTTACTATATAAGTTTTCCAGCGGGATAAAACGAGCTATGAGCAGCTGCTTTTGTAAATTTGGACTTTGCTGATGGTACAATATACATACATATATTTTAGTTAGTCATATGGTGCTTATGATTTTATAAATGTGTCTGAATTTATTAAATTTTTTCATGGTTCTTGTTACTTTAACTAACTGTAAACATACTTTTGTGCTGTATTAATGATTTTTTTCTCATACAATATAAAAATAGAATTCCTCATCGCACCTAACTACCCCAAATACTCAACAGCACTTTAGCATTTTAAGCCAAATATACCAAGTAGAATGTACATGTTTGTTTGACGTCACAATTTAATGCTTCTTGACGTCATAACGTTTACGAATTCTTGTTTTAAAAATATTGCTGAGAATAAACATAATGTTCACTTTTCAACATTGCTCTCTTTCCTATTCAGGAGCATAAATAGTTTCGTATTTGCTGCAAAGAGAGTGAAGTAATTAAAAAAAAAATTCCGAGACTCTCATATTTACGATTTGCACGAATGAAGCCAAGAGACAAGAAGCATTATATATGTATATGTACATGGGTTTTTTTGCTGAGAAAAGTAACTATAAACCAGTTTACGTATTTAAACAGTAGGTGACTGGGTAAGGATTCATTCAGATGTGTGTGAATGCTCAGATATATACATACATCCATACGTGTGTATGTTTGCTGTTTTCGTTGTTTTATTTTCTGCAAAATATTTTAAAAATAAAATTGGGTTAAAAGCTTTGCAGGGCCAAAGTAGGCAACAAAAGAGGTTCAAACAAGTCATTCAGTCTAACTAGAGAAATACTAGAATAAAATAGAACAAAAGTTTAAAACAACAGAAACAGCAATGTAATCAAAAAATATAAACACGTATAAGCATCTTTTCGCAAATTGTTTCAGGAGTATATTTGTGTTGAATTTTTTTACACGAAGGGAGTGCGCTACACGAATTTACGCAAAGACAGAGATGAGAGATCTTTTGTGACTTTTTCGTATGCAGTTTTCCTAATATGAAGACATACATATGTATATATGTATATGTTATAACAAGTTTTTTTTATTATAGTTTTTTTTATATATGCAACTCTATGGCATTCCTGATGATTGGAATACTCCCATTGCGTGCTATTGGATTCTCAAAATTCTGCGAAGACATTGATTTATAAAGACTTGGGTCTTATGCATGTCTAAGTACAGCGTTCTACATCTCGCAACAATAGAAAAGGGTGGACTTTACATATGCGTTGAATTTCACACGCTGGGAAAGAGATACCGAGCACCAGGTGGGTTTTAATCGATCGAAAGTTTGTCGAGCTTTTTGTAAGCGGTTGTCAATATCTATGCTTGATCCGCCGTTTTTGGATATTATGCTTCCAAAGTAGCAAAGTTGTTTGACATTACCTGAATATTAATAATATGGAATAAGTCTTAGTTTGTTGTATTGACTACGAAGGATTTTGTTTTTCCCGTATTGATTTTTAAACCTGCTGCTACTGCAGCTTCTGATACTCAGATTTGATGAAAGATCTGAGAAGCTCTGCACTAGAAGACATATATCATCCTCGTAGTCCAGGTCATTTGGGCGACCTTGTAGTCCCCATGCTATTCCTTCGCCATTGTGAAGCGCTCTTTTCAAAATTGTGTCTAACACAATGTTAAAAGGAGGGGTGATATGACGCAGCCTTATTGGAATTTAGTTTCCACTTTTATTGATCTGCTTAGTATTTTTCCATATGTCGGCTCGTCGGGTAGGGTTTCATTTTCCCAGAAGATACGGATGATTGGATGGATTATCTTAGCGCTTGTATAAGAGTCTGCTTTTAATAACTCCGCTGCGATTCCGTTCTGGCCTGGTGATGCCTGGTAGTGTTGATGGAGGTTATAGTCCCATGCACAGTTGGACAAGTGGTAGGTATGTCAGGATCGTCCATATGTGTTTCACACTCGCAGCTTTTATCATGAATGTGACCAATTGAGGTAAGCATGCCACTGCAGAAGTCTGCCCAGACATCTAACTGATCTTCCGTAGATGTCGGAATTTCACCGTTCTGTCTTCTCAATGGCCTTTGTGCCGTTATATAACCATTGCTGTGGCCTATGTTTCCTTGCCGATGTCGTTGATCCATTTAACTGTTTTGTCCAATTAATAGTTTATTTTTGCACTACGTGTCTTTGCCATGTTAAGATCGGCTTTGATTTGATTTCTTCGTCGGATTGCTCACCAAGTTTCATCAGAAATTCATTCTTTTCTACACTGTACTGTTTCTAACCGATAATGTTGATGGCGGGGTCTATAAAAGCTGTTTTCAATCCTTCCCATCTATCAAGGTGATTTTCATATGAATTATTAAGTGACTGTCTCAAGGCTTCCACATAAGTAGAATATATTGCTGGGTTCATCAGTTCATTGACGACAACTAGTCTAATGTTGCTGTTGTTGGTAATACATCTTATGGCGCCGAAGATTTACGTATTTCTGCAACTAGTATGTGATGATTGCTCGCCATGTCGGCGCCTCTACGATTGCGTACATCTAAACGAGATCATCGGCACTTACTGTATATTGCAATGTGGTCAATTGGATTCTATGTACATTGGTCAGGTGACACCCACGTTACTTTGTGTATTGTTTTATGCAGGAAATATTGATCCACCTACGACCATGTTGTTATGTGCGCACATTCCTAGAAAAAGCTCCCCATTTTCCAAGGCCATGCGTGCCCATAATTGGCTTTAAGTTGGTGTTGTCTGCTCCAGTCTGGGCGTTAAAATCTTCCATTACAATTAATATATCGTCACGGTTGCTTTCGATAATTGCTTTGTCAAGGGTATTGTAAAAGCCATTCTTGATAGCACGTTCGGCGGCAACTGTCGGTGCGTAACACTGGATGCATGTGAGACGTCGTCCTCTCGTTCGGAATCTGTCAGATATAACTCTGTCAGAGAATGATTTCCAGTCGATAGGGGCCCTTTTCGCTGTTTTTGTTAAAAGAAAAACGACACCACTGGATTTCGGAAAGTTTTCAGGTTTGCCAGAATACAATAAGGAGAGACCATCAAAAGTTGTGTCTTCTCCTACACCAGGCCATCGAGTCTCGCAGATTGCTAGAATCAGCAGATTAAAGCTATGTAGCTATTTGCAAAGCTGTGCTATGCGTGATAGTTCCAAAAGCATCCGTACATTCCAGGATCCAAATTCTGTACTTGTTTTCTTGATAAGTCATCAACGGTAATTCGGATTGTCCATTCATAATATTATTAGAGGTTAAATTATATGTTTAGAGTCAAATCATGTTATTATCAAAATAAATCTGTTCAAAATATTATATTGTTATCTAATTTAGCTATAACTATAAACATAATAATTATAATAATACAATGAAATTGGCTCCATACACGTGTTCGGCCTACTGACTTATTGATCCTGGTCAATTCCCAGATTCGATTTTAATATGGCTGTAATAACAAAGTATTGCCTGTCTGTCTGATCAACTGCCTCTCAGACAGAGTTATCTCCTGATCCGTTTATGTAGAGACTCATATTTTTCACATTTGTTGAATTACTGTGATCGGAACAACAGAAAATATTAAAAATGAAACATCGCTAAGTCCGTCAATCTTTCTGCCAACCCATTTATCAGAGTACCATATATTTGTATTATTATTTATTAATAAATATTATAGGGTGACTTATAGTGAAATTTTACGTTAAACATATTTTGAATACAAACAAATTTTATATGCTGATGCATTATAACAATGTGTAAAGTTCTCCGCAAAATGAGTACTAGATGTAAAATTTCAAAACGACGATATACCTATATTTATTATGCCTTCTACCAGAATCAGTCGTTAGTACCTTATTATTTGATTTTGTTGTACAGTTTGCAAGCGAGTAATAAATATTATGTTAATAAAACTATGATTACAATTTAACTGTGTGATAAGGAACTTCGTTCTAAAAATTCCTTGAATTCCAAAAAAATTCAATTGTTTTTGGCTTGAGTTCGGTTTCAATTTAATTTTTCAATTAAATTAAAAAGAAAATTTTCTTTGTCTACATGCTTCACATTTATCTCTAAATAAAGATATAATTTAATTGCAATATTAAATTAAAACCGAACTCAAGCCAAAAATAATCAAATTACTTTAGATATAAAGCCATACAGTTCGACAAAAACTCATAACTTAATTCCTCTAATTAAAATATACGAATGAATATAGCCTATATATTAAAAACGGTTCATATTATAGAACTTGTTAAAATATGTATAAAAAAAACTAAGATGAATGTATATTAAAAGCACTTTATTAAAAATTGTAGGCGCCTTCAAAACACTATTAACCTGCTTATGCCTGGGAGTTCTAGCACCTACCACGCATTTGCTGTTGTAATTGTAAGTGAAGAAACGAAGAAGGACATCATGGCCATTTTCATTTTGTTATTGTTATATATTTTTTTATTTAATATTTTATTTTTTATTTTTTTCTAAAAATTTGTTGTTGTTGTTGTGGGTTTAACAATGTTACTTTTAAGTGCACGAGTAAAAAGCTTTTCTATTTTATTTATTGCTTGTCTTGTTATTGGTGTTGTTGCTATTATTCTTGCTTTTCTTACAATATAGTGTTGTTGTTTTGCCTGCCTTTTGTTGGTTGTTATTTTCTCTCGTGAAACTCCTTTGGAACAAATTACGTTTTATTGTGGCCATTATTTGGTACGCGATGGGGAACCACTATTCATAATTTGTTTGAAATTACTATAATATTTTTGCACAAATGCCAGTGGTGGTATTCGTATTTGTCCATCATAAAAAAAGAAGTAAACACCAAATGCCTTGTTATAATTAGTTAAATTATTATGTTTTTATTATCTTTTTTCATTTCTTTTGCTAGTTTATATCGTTAGGGTTAATTGAATATTTTTACACAGAATACATGTACATAAAACTCTTTAATGTAGTTAGTAGTAACTTACTATAATTTCTTAAATTGAAGAATAAATTTATGCTTAAGTAATAATTATGGACAAAAAATAGAAAACAAAAATATATGGTTTAAAAATATCTGTTATTTTTAAATATCTTAAAGAACTATACAAATGCAATGTTTATAGTCCGGTCAAAAGTCTTAAGAAAAAATGCTCAATGGCCATGCTTACGCGAGAGCAGTCCAAGCTCACTCATTACTTTAGCTCACCTTAGCAATAATAATATCGAAAGAGCTAGTTGTTGATGAAGAGATGGATTCAAATCTCAATATTACTGTTGAAAATATTCTAAATAACACTATTTCATACAATGATATTGAAGATGATCGTATAATATCTCAAACATTACTTAGACAGTTCAATAGAAAACTGCAGGAATATCAAAAACGAGGACATGCGGCACAACTGTGGATGCAATATTTTCAGATCATATCAATTGCATAGCTTTTTATAAGAGTTGACCGTATGGGGGCTTGGCAAACTCATTTAAACAGCGTTAAAGAAATGCTTCATTATTTTTATGGTAATGAAATCAATTAAGACAGATGGAATAGTACGAAGAAGAAGTACGAAAGAGAGTGTGTATACACTGAATACTGTGTATAACGGATTGTAAGATCTTGCTGATGTTCGTCATTAAAAACTAGTTCTTTCGATATTATTATTGCTAAAGTGAGCTGAAGTAATGAGTGAGCTCGAATTGCTCACGCGTTATCATGGCCATTGTGTATTTTATTAAAAGATTTCGGAGAATAAATTAAATAAAGCACTTCTTTCATCCCACTTCCTTGCATAATATAATCTATTGCTAAAAAAAAACGATATAAATATTTAAAATCCTCCAACTCTAACAATGATTTTCGTCAATTAAAATCCTTCAGGTGCAGTAGATATTTTATGTGGGCACCACTGGCGGTGTGAGCAGTACTGGAGTAGATAAATATTATTGCAGGTCAGGCGGATAGACTGAATAAGGGGCTAAGTTATAAGACGCAAAATTTAGTTTTTTTACTTATATTAAATGTGGGAATGTAACTCCTTTAACTTTTAGAATCTCGATGTCTCGGATATGGCGATTTTTTAAGAAAAAATATCAAAACAATTTTTGTATATAATTTTATGATCTACAATTTCGTCTAAAATACTGGTCTTAGGTTTTTCTTATATTTTTACAGTATTTAGCAATCTAAAATCTCATTTTGTTAAAATATAAAAATTGAGATTTTAGGATATATTACAGCTATGTTTGTTTTTACTATTATTGTTAACACATATTTTATAGAAATGTTAGAGCTATCATAAAAAAAATATTGTAAATTTTTAATTTTGACTCATTTCAACTGGAAAACTTTACACAATAAAAACCAGTCAGTCAGTCGGCTGCATTCCAAAAAAAAAAAAGACAATTAAAGTAGCATTTTTCAGGCTATTTAATGATAAAGGATACTTTGGCATTTTCGAGGCACTTGTAGCAGGAATCTATAAGAGTTGAAAGCAGCCTTTTGAATGACACCAAAATTATTAATATCTGACAACGCGATCTATCTTGAATATGACCAATTTTTCACAAAAATGGTCGAGATTATCAAATTAAGTCAGCCATAAAACACGAACCATAAGTGGTATCGTGCTAATTCTATATATATATATATATATATATATATATATATATATATATATATATATAAATATATATATATATATATATATATATATATATATATATATATATATATATATATATATATATATATATATATATATATATATATATATATATATATATATATATATATATATATATGTATATATATATATATATATATATATATATATATACATATATATATATATATATATATATATATATATATATATATATATATATATATATATATATATATATATATATATATATATATATATATATACATATATGTCTTGAATTTAATTAAAATCGGAGATGGTAAGAATCCAGGCCGTGTCGGTAATTTTTGAATTTACTCTATTTCTTTCGCACTAAAACCATTTGAATTTATTTAAATTCAAGTATTGAATTTATGCCGAGAGAATAATTTTCAACTAATATAAATATCGTCACCTTAACGTGCTAACGTGATAAGTCCACTTTTTTCCAAAATGCATGTTTTGATGTCATACTGCATCAATATGCATAATACAACGCAAAATACATCATTTACAGAAAAAAGTTACCATTATGTCATTTTTACTTACTGTTGCAGTGACATGCAAATGTTCTAAGTCCACAAAACAGCAAACAAACCAAACAAAATGTTCTAAGTCCGGGTAAAATCTAAAAATTATTATTTTTAATTAACTTGTGCGTTAGATGGAAACACTATTTGCACTCCTTTCATTTAAACAAAGTGACCAATGTGCCAAAGCATCAGTAAAGTTTTTTCATGATCGATTTGTTGGTATACCTGAACCGCGAGTTGGTAACACAAATTACAAATTATACATTTTCCAGCTTAGCCGTACTATTTGCTTAAAATTTTTAATACAATTTACACTTTTGTTGCGTAACTAATAGCGGAATAATTGTTACAATGCGTTGTTATTTGGATACCATATCTTGAAAATACTGAACAAAGGTTAAAAAAATTGGAAAATTTTAATTTTCGAATGAGTATACCTCAAGATGAGTGCTTAATCAAACGGACTTACATAAAAAATTTTTGGAATCGAGCGGGAAATAAAAAATTACAAACGTTGAAAAATTTTAGATGTGTAAAGTGACCTTCTTTGGGACTCCATAGCTCCGCTCCGGTGCAATGTGGGAAGTTAATATTTCTGGGATCAATAGGCGCACTCCTCTGCCATGTTCGTATGTACAGAATCCGGTCGGTTTTGAAATGGTTTATCTTTTTGTAAAATATTTTGATTCTGCACTACTGTGTGTCGTTTATTACATGTTATATTTACTATTAGTGCGTTTGAACCAGTTTGAAACCTTTTTTCTGGTTTTTGCGAGTTTCCTGCGAAATTTCGCCGTATCTCTTTTAATAAGTTCAGTTATGTTGAAAAATTTTCAAGTTGTTTCCAATTTTTGTGCAATTTTATGTGTGCAAAAGTTTTTGATAGAAGAGCTCATGTCAAAATAATACATTTTCCTTTTCAAATTAAATTTTTTTGTTGATGGTTATTAAACATTGTCTATATGCATTTCAGTACAGGAATTGTGCAGAAGACATAGCCAGCACGTTCCTCGGAATGACGTCGACTCAAACATACCCTGTATTGCTGAAATCGAAGAAGCAGTTGGACAGCTCAAACTGAAAAAAGCCGCGGGGCCAGACAATATTGACCCTGAGTTGCTCAAAGCCGACAAAAGCCTGACCGCTCGGATCCTGCAACCAATTATCGGCTATTTTTGGGAAAACAAAACCCTACCAAACAGCATAAAGGACGGTATTATTATTAACCTTCCAAAGAAAAGCAATTTAATGGAATGCGCAAATTGGAGAGGCATAACTCTATTAAATGCAGTAAACAAAGTCATTGCTCAGATTCTGCATAACAGAATAGCTGCCGCAGTTGAGCCTGGTTTACGAAGTAGCAAGCTGGCTTCAGGCCACATTGGTCTTGCATCGACCATATCAGCAGCCTCCGAATTATCGTTGAGCAATCAAGCGAATGGCGAGCTCCCCTCTACCTGATCTTTGTCGATTTCAAACGCGCCTTTGACACTCTGCCATTTGCAACAGCTTTGAATGTAAGGGTATTCCAAGAAAACTTATAAACTTGGTGAAGCAATTATACTCCGACGCGCACTGCTCTGTGCTGCACGGGGGCTGCACCAGTGGGCAAATTAAAATCTAGTCGGGCGTTCAACAAGGCTTCATCCATCCTATCGCCATTGCTTTTTAATATAGTCCTCAATATAGTTATGTCTCAATCCGTAAGTGCAGAGCAAGGCATCACATTTGGTCTGCAAAACAAGCTTAGTGATCTTGATTATGCGGACGACATTTACCTGTTATCGCATACCTTCTCCCAGATGCAGGAGTCGCTGCGTAATATCGCATTGCACGCTCGTGAAGCGGGTCTCTCGATAAACTTCGACAAAATCAAATCTATGCGCCTGAACACCACCTGCATTACTAACTTTTCATAAGAAGACGCCAGCATAGAAGAAGTTCAAAGCTTTTACTATCTGGGTAGTTACATATCAAATAACGGCGGTAGCCATCAAGATGTACAACACAGACTTACCAAAGCAAAACAAGCATTTGGCACACTCAACGAAATTTGGAGATCGGCGAATATTTCACTTCGAACGAAAATGCGCCTGTTTAACTCCAATGTAAAGTCAACTCTGACTTTCCACTAGCGACTCACAAAGGCTTCAGGTTTTCGTAAACCGCTGTCTACAGCGCATTCTTAGCGTATTTTGGCCAGAAACAATATCTAATAGCGACCTGTTGTTCCGAGCCGCACAGCCGCCTATAGCCGAAGACATCATGTGCTGGAAATATAGATGGCTTGGCCACACGTTAAGAAAGCCAGCAGACGACATCAAAAGGAAGGCCGTCGACTTCAACCCACAAGGCAGTAGAAGATCTGGACGTCCACGCAACAATTGAAAGAGGCAGATTATTGCCGAGCTAAGAAGCTGCGGAAGAAGTTGGAGCGAATGTAAACGTCTAGATTTAGATAGAGCTCAATGGAAATTGTTTATTACGGCCCTATGTTCCTCCTAGGAATTAAAGGATTAAATATATATATATATATATATATATATATATATATATATATATATATATATATATATATATATATATATATATATATATATATATATATATATATATATATATATATATATATATATATATATATATATATATATATATATATATATATATATATATATATATATATATATATATATATATATATATATATATATATATATATATATATATATATATATATATATATATATATATATATATATATATATATATATATATATATGCATTTCATTGGTGCTTTACCAAATCGTCAGTAGGCTTCAACCACAACTTTGAACAGTTACAAACCTCTCATCTTATGCACAGAGAGTACTTATACAATACCCAACAAATAATTTGTATTCGATATGAATCAATTTTATTTTTCCACACCTTTATACAATTAGAAATCCATTGGATAACAATAAAAGTATTTATGAGACAAAATGTCAAATAATAAATTTCTTAAAGATTTGCTTTGCCAATAAACCAACTTTATGGTTTTTTCTCTGTCCTAGAAAATTTTGGAATATGTTCGTAATTTTGGTTTTCGCAACATGAAAAAAGTTAATAACACACATTCTATGTATTTAAAAACAATCGATTAGCTGTAAATTTAGCTAATAAAAATACAAAATTTTAACATTTATATATAATAAAACGAAAAATAAATAATAAGAAAATGTTCAAAGTCCAAACTAAAAAAAGCATAATCATAAAAAGCCCAAAAAAGGCATTTCGCCGCGAACAGCATTTTTTTGAAATATTTTAATTACCGATATTAATGAGCGATGAATCGACGAAGAACTGTTTACAGATTTAAAAATATTAAGCTCAAAAAAAGTTAGACAGTTTTTTGTCCCTCCTGTAAACTTTCAAAAAAAAGGACTTATCACGTTTGTACGTTAAGATGACGATATATGTATTTAAAATTTTCTTCATATTTTAGCTCACAATAAAAGGATAACTTAAAAATTCAACTACCTAAATATATTTTGCCTCAGGCAAAAAATAAATTCAAACGTCTGATGTCGCATATGTACTACAAAAGTAGCATAACTAAAGAATTTGCGTGTATGACTAACAGCCTGTTTGTAGAACACGACAAAGCTAACTCGGGACCAGCCAATTGATGGACGAATAAG
This sequence comes from Panzeria rudis, assembly GCA_956483635.1. Lineage (NCBI taxonomy): Eukaryota > Metazoa > Arthropoda > Insecta > Diptera > Tachinidae > Panzeria > Panzeria rudis. Next base: position 86,482,641 of record OY101448.1, on the reverse strand, counting down.
TAATGAAAAGAGTTTGTATAACACGACTTGACTTTGACGTGCGTCTTACGTTAATTCGCGTATACGTCAAACATGGTAAAAATACTTTTTGTTTATATTTTTTAATTTGAAATTGTAATTTCAGCGACACCCTATTCTCGTGCATAAATGAAACTCGACTGATATACATACATACTTGCTTACATTAGAGCGACTCGACTTGTACGAAGATGAAAAACGTGTTTTTGTTACCCATCTCAAATTAAAGACCGGTCTTTTTAATGAGGTTTCCTAAAAAAATTTAGGGGTATAGCGATGACCGTCAGTGAGCTGGACCGTATCTAAAAAAGAAATATTTTTTGCATATTTTCGTATTTTCTCCCAAGATAACATATAAAAAAATTACATCGTTTGAAGGATCTTTTCAAGCTGCATCCAATGCTGCATTAAACTTTACCATTCACACCATCAGCAATGCAGTATTCCTTAAAAAACACAATTTTGTAAGCGTTTTTATTCCACATGCGACTTATATTAAAATAAATTTTACTTTTTTTTAGGAATTATTTGATTTGAGGCATTGTTTATTTATTTCTGTTCTTAGAAACGTGCGAATTTTTGCAATTCCTACAAACAGAAATAAATAAACAACGCCTGAAATTGTATAATACTAAAAAAAGTAAAATTTATTTTAATATAAGTAGCACCTGCAATAAAAATGCTTAAAAAGCCGTGGTTTTTATTGAATATCGCATTGCTGATAATATGAATGATAAAGTTTAATGCACCATTGGATACAGCTTGAAAAGATCTTTCAAACGATGTAATTTTTTTTTTGTCTTGGGAGAAAATACCAAAATATGCAAAAAAACTACAAAAATAGAGCTCTTTTAGACACGGTTCAGCCCACGGGCGGTCATCGCTAGACCCCGCAAATGTTTTAGGAAACCTCATTAAAAAGACCGATCTTTAAATATGAGAGGGCAACACACATACTTCTGTGCTTATAAATAAACAAAAATAATTTTGTTTGGAAGTTTTATAATTTTTGTTTTAAAAAGTGTTTTGTTAAAAAACATTTCAACTAAAGTGGTGGAACTTTTTTAATAATGATGTGCATACATATAAGTATGTACATATGTACATATGTACAAAGAAACAAGAGGACGAGTATAGTTTCTTATTCGTCCAACTTTGATATTTATGACGAGTCAAACCGCAATATACAAACCAAAGTTAATTTACAGATGTGACGTTTTTTAATAAAAATCGTCAATAGTCGCGATTTAAAATCCAAAAAAAGAAAAACCTTAAAATATTAGCGCTTATTATCACCGAGTCGCGTTCTAGAAACAGGCTGTAAATTTGTGCAACAAATTTACCTATCACCATGTGATAGCCAATGCTAAATTAATAATAAAAATCGTGATTTAATTTTTGATTTTGGTTTATTTAGGTCTATAGAATATAAATTCTTACAGACTAAAGATATGATACAAAAGCAATTTACATTAACTATTTAAATACAATAGCCCAATTCACAATCTTGTGCAAATGGTATTGCATCGTAGCATTTGCAAAATGGTATAGTATATTTATACACACCACTAACAATTGTTATGTGGTGAGTACAATATACAATACCATTTTGCAAATGCTACGATGCAAGACCATTTGCACAAGATTTTTATGACATCATTACTCTCAGAGATATCTATAATGTGATAATATTTATTGAAATTTTCACAAATTCTACGAAAAGAGTCATTGTTAGCAAAAACAGATCTGTAGTAATTTAGATTTATCAGCTGAAAGTTACGAGTTGGCCTAGTTGGTACACTAAAGTTAATTTCACCAAGCAGGAACTCAGAATCAACATCACCACGAATTAGTCCAAGTAGAAAAGAGATACTCAGCACTACGCGACGGCTTTTTAAATTTGGTAGCTTAATAAGGCCAAGTCTGCTAACTTATAACGGTAGAACATAAGAATTCCATCCGAGGCCTCGTAAGCAAAATATCAAAAATTGCTTTTGCACCGATACAATACTGTTGATATAAATATAATAGTAAGGCTGGGTTTTTGAGATTTCAGTTAAACTAGGTTTAGTAAATCTGAACACAGATTTGTGCCGCCATTACCAAGTTTGTATACAAAATTTTGACGGAACAGCTTAGTTTTGCTTAAAATATTGGTCTTTAATGATATAATAAAAAAAATCAAATTTCGCCGGAAAATTCAGAGTTTCAGAATATGTTAAACTAAGTTTAGACTTAATCCACATCGCAAAAATCCAGACTAAGGATCCCATTTAATTGATCCGTATTCGAGAATAGGCCGAACTAAAGAAGTATGAAGTTGTTTCGTGATATATGGGTCGGAAAATTCTTTAGATCATCGAAAACCAAGAACACCATTAGCTTTACTGACAGTTAACGCAATGTGTTTACGGAAATCAAGCCTGTGATTTAACCGAAAACCAAGATCAGTAATATTATGCACTATTTCCAGGGTTGTTTCATTGACATAATTGCAAGAATCTAATTTGTTTATTCTATAGAATGCCATAAGTTTATATTTTTTAATATTTATGTCCATTAAATTAATTCTACACCACTGGGAATTTACAATCTTTCCCAGACTGCAGATCTGCAATCAGACTCAGACTGCAGTATGAGTTGATCATAAGAGTCCTCAAAAGTCTTAAATAATTTGGCATCGTTTGCATACATTAGTACTTTAGAATGCGAAATAATCGAAGGCAGGTCGTTTATAAATAACGTAAACAGTATTGGACCCATGTGACTTCCCTGAGGAACACCAGAAGAAACATCAATGTCTACTGACGTAACATTTCTGAACTTTACTTTTTGATGACTTCCCTGTGGAACACCAAAAGAAACATCAATGTCTATTGACGTACCATATCTGAACTTTGCTTTCTGAGTTCTATTAGATAGATAGGAACGCAACCACTTAAGGTCTATAATGCTAAATCCCATAAGTGATAATTTGTAAAGTAGTATTTCGTGGTTTCCTTTGCCAAAGACTTTACTAAAATCCGTATAGATCACATCTGTTTGCATGCTTTTTAAAAATCCATAATTTACCATAGTGGTAAGTTATAGAATATTAGTTGCAGTTGAACGCGACTTACAAAAGTCATGTTGACAATGGGATTATAACGAAGAAGTTTGGTGAGATAAGCTGTCTGTTAAAATATTTTCCAAAAGTTTAGGAATAGCATCCAGCTTAGCAATTCCCCTATAATTTTGTACTTCAAGTTGGCTGCCACTTTTAAACATGGGGATTATAAAAAAAATTTTCCAATGGAGTGATAAATAACAGAATTCAATAGACTTGTTGAAAATTGCAGTAAGTAGACCGCACAAAAATTCAGCACAATTTTTTAGAAGACAACTAGGTATTCCCTAAGGACCAGAATTATAGGACGACTTTAACGATATTAAGTTTGATAAAACTGTTGCATTGCTTATAAATGAAAAATCTATACCAGCAGAATCCGGTATATTAAATGGATAGGGAGAATTATGATCGTATGTATTTTTGGAATATGTTGAAGCAAAAAAATTCGCAAATATATTGCTAATTAGTGTATCATCTTCAGCAGTACAGGAACCAAATTTCAGATATTTTAAATAGTCAGGACCTCAACGTTTAGAGTTGATAAATTTATAAAACGATTTAGGATTAGATTTCAATTGTGAGCTCATACGTGCTATATAGTTATCATATGCCAATTTGTTTGTGGTGTTGTATTCGGAGCGCGCAATAGAGTAATTTCTAGAGTCAGCTAAGGAGCCAGATAGATCTCTTATATTTCTTGTAAAATTTGTTTTTCTTATTTTTTGCATTGGTTAAATAATTATTATTCCATAGTGGGCCTTTATTATCGCGACTAATTATTTTCGGAACGGTTTCAAAGATAAAGTGTTATAATATTGAGTAAAAGTTAGAATAAGTATAATCCAAATTATATCCAGAAAATATAATTGGGCAATTCAAAGCGAGCTTGCATATTGTTCTATCCCATATTTTGTGTCTAAATACTACCTGATACTTTGAACAGATTATATCTCATAACGGTTATAATTTCTATAGCTTTTCCCGAAAAGCTAATTTTAAAATCGGCACGTATTAAATAAATTGCGATGTCTTTTACACTTTTATTTTTCATAAACACGTTTTTTATTTATTTTCTACATTTTAATTTATTTATTTTAAACATCAAAATTTTAAATAAAATTATGAAATATGAAATACAAATTTCTTAAAACACATGCTATTCATGTGTAAAATATTATGAATTTTTTGTTTGAAAATTTTCAGTAGAATTTTAAGCATGCATAAAATAATATGAAATATGAAAAATAGGACTGATATGGCACCACTTTGAATTGCCCAAATATCCCAATTGAAATTCGATAATAAATAACTAAGTTTTGTATAATTTGTATGTGGAAAGTAGTAGAATTTGTTGAGATTATGTTTGCAACTATTCGAAGGCAGAACTGATATATTTGATGAGAGATAAATTTCAACATCTATTATAGGATGATAGCGATCTTCAGGATAAGTGATAGGAAGACATTTTTGTAAGTGTATATCAATCGGCTGATTAGCAAAAGCGAGATCCAAGAGTTTCCCACATGCATTGTGTACATGGTTAACTTGGAAGTGTCCGAAGTCAACCAATGATTGAATAAATACATTTGATCGTAAGGCTTATTCCACAATATATTTGGAAGGTTAAAGTATCCAAGTACCACAAATATATCAGACGGTTCAGATTCCTGCAGAGCAGTGTTAATTGTAGAACTGTGTGCTTCATAAAGATCAGAAAAAGAATTAGGAGGGATGTAGGAGCAAGTAATAAACATATATCAAATTGTGTGTTTGATTTTAACGGCAACAAATTCAATAATATCACTTTGCGGAAATTCAATACGTTCACAAGGAAAAATATATAATAAGTCAATAAGAACGCTCCCACCAATTTTATGAGCCCGATCATATCTAAATAGTTGGTATTTTGGACATCATATTTCAGTATTGTGAATATTTTTCTTATCATTCAGCCAGGTTTCTGTAAAAACAATAATATGATGTATAAAATCGAAGCTGCTTGCGTAAAGAGACGTTATTTTTGTGTGAAGGCCGCGTATATTTTGATATACTATATTTATCGAGTTATCAGTAGGCAATTGAATTAGTTTTTTTAGACATTATTTTGAGATGGTAAGTAAACAATGTCCGAACGGTATTGTTTTTGTAAATATATTCATGAATAATAGCTTTAGGTGACCAAAACTCAGGATTTACTATAGCTTAAAAATGTTCTTCCGGAACAATTATTTTGAAAGAAGGTTTACTTCTATGTTCAGTGTATTTAAATTTTAAAACGGTGACATCAATTTTATAAACAATCTTCTGTTTTATATATTTAATAACAGCATCTGTCGTGGTTTCGGATGCAAAACGCGCAGTAAAGTCCATCTTTTTAGGCGAAATGAGGATTACTGGATTGCAGGTCATTTTGGCAGAAAACCTTCCGCACCAAATGCAATTTCTAAAAACCCACACATATTTATTTTATTTTTTTAAAATTAATATATGTACACAAAGTATATTAATACAAGTACGCTCACTTCGTCTGGTTAACATCAGCTGATTTCTACTAAATTATCAAATTATTTTTAATTTCTTTTCCAGTTTTTACCCAGCAAACATAAAATACATTGTTTGAAACAAATAGTTTTTTAAAATAAATTGTTATTTTATTTTTGTATAAATTAGGATAATATCGAATTAGTTTATAATAGCCTCGCCATCTGGTAATTGTTTTCATTATATATCGTAAAATTAAATGCAAACGGACGTAACTACACTTTTATTTTTTTACAGCAGAAGCAAAAAAAAAAATATTTGAATCCTATTAGAATTTTGTAAATGGAATAAAACAAAACGAAAAACTGCAAATTCAAAGCACCCTTAACACCGTTGCTTATAATCTCAGGCAATATATGCGTTTGTATATTATTTACGTCGCTTAGCATTAAAAAATATATGAACTTGCAGTTACGTCCGTTTAGATTTCTCTAATAAAGTCGGCGTTTTTGATGGAAGGAATCTAAAATTTTGCGTGAACGTCCATTTGCATATGTACTTCTTTATTGAAGCTGAAACTATATTTAGAATGCTACAAAATGGATTTTTCTGATATTTTAATTCGTCCTAGAAGTGATTTGAAAGAAGTGAAAGTGTAGTTCTTTAAAAAGTACTTATACTTTTTTAGTTCCACATTTGAAAAATGTAAAAAAACTTATAAATAACTATATTGGCATTTCCAGAATAGTTCAGCTTTTGTCGCGTTTGTCGTCAAACACTTAAGTTGGTTTTTTCAATAAAAAACTTTATTTTTTTTACTTCTTTATATTTATGCGTAGAACATAATTAGCTCTAAATTAAGTAAAAGAAAAGGGAAACAACCCTTGAGTTTTTCTTTGATAAAAAAAGAACCTTTAGTGCTTGGCAACGGACGCGACAAAAATGAATTTTATCTGGAATTTCCCATATCTATATGTCCCCAATTTGAGAAACCATTTGCTATTCTTCTTCAGAAAGGTATATTTTAAATATGAAACCCACTTGTTTGTTAGATATATGGTGCTTAAATATGTGTGTGTGTTTTTAGCAATTTAAATTGCTTATAACTCCCAAGATATTCAGCGGATTTTTGTAAGTCTTGAGTAGTCCAGTTCTATGATTTAACAGTATCCAACGGTATGCTGTCAGTGAAAATCTCCAGCATATTTTGCGCGTAAAAAATTAAAAAATATTTTATTTATATATTAATATTAAATTTACAAATGTAAACATTTTATTTATTTTCTTTTGTTTGCTTTTGTTAACCCTTTTATGCCGACTTCTTGTTAAATACAAACCCCCATATTTATAAAATTTAAAATGAGTTTGAAATGCATTTTATTTCAAAATTTTCATAGAAAGTTTTCTTTAAATGCATTTTATTTTTTATGAATATGGTGGACATATTTTAATTTCAACATTTTCCCTCTACCATATTCAACAGCAAAAATCTACATATTTTAACAGGATCGCAAATATACATACATACATATGATTATATATATATTAGCATTATTTTGGTCAGCCATTATATGGTAACAAACACACGGCATTGTTTATAATGAAAAATTGGCATGAAGTTAGCATTAGCGACGAAATTGAACTTGATCTTAATGAGTTCCTCCATACAATTTTGCACTAAAAATCGGCGCATAATGTAGTTTAAACTCACGATTACATTCTAGCGTTATTTTTACTGTAAAATTGTATGAAAAACTCGTTAAGACCATTTTAAATTTTGCCACATCATGCAAATTTTTCATTATACATAATGCTGATAGAAATTAAATTTAAATTGTGTATTAAGTATTGGCAATTTTGGGTAATTGTATAAAATATAATCGCGCAGATTATGTATATAGAAGTTCAAGTTGTGACTACGACAATTTGTCCTAGAATAAAGAAAAGTTTGGCAAGTTATCTTTATATTACGAAAATTTGTCGAAGTCACAAATTCGACTTCAACATACATAGTCCGGGTGAGTGTCTTTCTACAATTTGTATATTTATGCTGTTTGATTTATTTGGGTATTCACGCGAATAATGTTTGCTCGATTAATCGAATAATTAAAGTCAAATAATGTTCGATCAAACAAAAAATTTAAATTTCAAGTAAAAATTTATTCGAGTAATTTAGGTCGATTAATCGAATAACTCGATTAAAAAATTTTATGTAAATTTTCTTTTTTTTAATGAGTTTTTGTAGATTTCTTAATAAAAAGTGGAAAAATTTTTTAATTTATATAAAATTTGCCATTCAATTCGAACGTTATTTCATACTAATAGTTCGCATGATCAAAAAATTAAGTAAATAATGTAGTAACAATAATAGGGAGAAAGAAACCAACTTCAAATGTCTTTTAAAAAAATTCGGAAATATAAACATCAAACAAAAATTATTATAAATAAAGAAGATAATTTGAGAGCAACAAGTTAACTAGATGTTTAAGGTACGGTCACACTTGGCAAATATTTGCCGAAAAAACGTTACACACAGAGAAGTTACAATTAGGGATGTAACGATACGCCGTTTTGCCGATCCGATACCGATTCCGATATTTAAAAATAAATATCGACGATACCGATTCCGATACCGATACGAATATAGAAATTGAGTTAAAGTTTAGATTAACAAAACTGAAGAAGGGCAATTTTTTTATTATACAAAATTACAGTGTAAGAGATTATTAATATATAAAATTAATATTAACCCAGTATAAAAAATTGGAAGTAATTTTTAAGCAACTAAATTTTCATTGCTTCCAAAAAATCTATATTAAAAATATGCAGATAATTAGTAGAAAAGCAAGTAAAAGTTTGTAATTCATTGATAATTTTAAAAAAATGGCATGTTTTTTTACTCGTGAAAAATGATTTAGTGGGGCTTGTAGGTCTAGTTCATTTTGCCATTTAAAAAAATTGCAATACATCCTCAAAATCGGAAGTTATCGATAAAAAAAACGATTTTTTGGGACTTCACGGACAAAAACAATTTTAACTGCATTGTTTCTGCACAGATTTTTAATTTTTAAACAGTGTCGAAAGGACTTAAGCTTTCCGTGCATATTTAAAATAATTTGTTTTGACTTATATTTCATGTTAATATCGTCAAAAGAAAAATTTTATATTTTATTTTATTCCGATTTTGCGATTTTATTCCAATTTGCTTGAAAACCTACCTATTTTATATTTTCATATAAAGCGTATTTTATAGCGATTATAATAAGTCTTGTGTCTTTTTTTTTGGTGGGAATAAGATTTAAAAAACAACGAATTGAATTCATGGTATAATGTTACCATGAAATAAATTATTTTTTTACAAAATAATAGCGCAAAATATTATTAAATTTTAAAATTGATATTAATAAGATTTAAAAAATAGCGAAATGAATTTAGTTCATGGTAAAATTAACAAAAAATAAATAATTTCCTAAAAAAAAGCTCTGAAAAAATTTTTAAAAGTATCGTCGTATCGACAGTAAAATATCGCCGATACCGATGTATCGGAAAATCTGAAGTATCGCCGATATATCGGTATCGGTATCGGAATCGGTTACATCCCTAGTTAGAATTGTATTTCCTTTAATTACAATATTTTTTTAAAAATATGGGTTCGTATTTATTAAAATTATATAAAAATAGCTTTTTGCAGCATAGCTTATTTTGCGATATAAAAAACAACTTAAATCAAACTAACTCTGAGCAAAAGTAGTGGTTACGTTTTTTTGGGCAAATATTTCCAAAGTGTAATCGTATTTATATTTATAACAACAATAATGTTATGCCAATTCCGACTATTTTTATTCTGCATTGAATACAGGACAGGGCGGAATGGTATTAAATATTTCCTGGCGCAAAATTTTCTCAAAGCGCGGCATTTGAATAGTGAAAAAATCTATTTTAAAGGATCAGTTTATGATCTAATTTATGTAGAATTTATGGTGTTTTCTTTTGTTTTTATTATTAAAATATATAAAAACCCGAAAAAACTTGTCTTGTTTTCTTTTTGTCCACAAAAATGTACAAAAACCGATTAAATTCAAACATTTTCCGATTAACTCGAAAAATTTTTAGCAGTAAAGCTTACTCGAATAACTCGAACGAAATAAAAGTTTTACTCGATTGCTCGAGTAATTTAAAATTATCAATTTCGATTAATTGATTAATCGAACAATTGAAAAGTCGATTAAAATGAATACCCTAGTATACATGTATGTAATTTGAGTATATGAAGAATTATTCAAGATAATCAGGCCTAACGTATTTAATGTTAATTAAAAAAATTTATTACATTTTGTACCCAACGTTTCATCAATTGTTTGTTGACTTCTTCAGGGGCTTTCGTCTATTTAAATTTCAAAAACATTACCTGCCTGGCTCACGATGTCGACAAGTCGAGTTCGTTCTCATATTTATATTGAGAACAATAATAAAAAAATTAAATTTGTTTTTGTTTTCAATATAGATATGAGAACGAACTCGACTTGTCGACATGGTGACCAGGCAGTACATTATTACAAAGTTAATCAGATTTTACACAATTTTACTTACAATGTAATGGTTTTAAGTTACATAAATATTACAATAAATAATTGCATTTTAATATTAATTTATTAAAATTAATAAACCACTAAGATATTTTAAGCTAATTGTATTTTCGTTGGTATATTAAGATGTGTATACTATGGTGTACTGGGATGGTGAAAGGGTTAATCAATATTTTTCATTTTCTTCTTTATATAGTTTTTGACAATTCAGTAGAAAATACAAAAACAAAATGCCTGTTGTTTTTGTTGTTGTAGATGTGAGCGTACTTGTATTAATATACTTTGTATGTACATATACATTGTTTATATATTTTGATAAAATTTAGTGATCCCTATGGTAAAAATACTATTAGTGCAAAACCTTAGCTCAATACTTTGCTTAGTTCGCGAAATATCGCAACTTTAACATTGGGAAATTCATTAAAAAAATTACAAAACTTACTTCACAAAATTATGCAAGTATTTAAGACTATTTATCGAAGATATTTCATTAAAGTGTCAAATTAAATGACACAAAATGGCCATTAAAATGACATGCTTTGATTTTACTCTGTATTATTCAGAGGTAAAATTTTACGGACCTTATGTTCGTGGGCGATTTTCTTAAAGAATGGTATTTTTAAAATTCTTAAAAAAACACATGTCATTGGCAATTTCGTACCCTTTAACATGACACCTTAATGGAATATCTAGAATAAGTAGTTTTAAATATATATGTACATATTTTTGTGAAGTCAGTTTAGTAAATTTTTGATGAATTTTGCTAATCTAAAGTCCCGATATTTGGCGAACTAGTTAAGATAGTAAGCTTAGATTTTGCACCAATATAGTTTTGCCAGGGGCATCATTCGTATCAAATTTTATCAAAATATAAAGGGGTAAGGAAAACTGGTTGGTTGGTTTTATATGTTTTAACACATAGACCCAATTTAAACTTGTTTGGTGCGGGAACTTATTTGACGAGAGCATAAAAGTAAGATGGCGTTTCTTTATACTTCTTATGGCCATTTTGGCTAGGGCATGTCAAATTTGATATTTGCAAAAATAGTCATAACCCTAATCAGCATACGCTATTCATATGATATTAAAAAAATCATACAAATACATTACGTAGTAACTTCTTTTTATTTTCCCATAGAGATGTGAGTAAATTTTAAAATTTATTTACGTTTTCTGCAATACCGGTATTTTGAGTTATGTTACTTCTCTTTTTTGTGTTTGTACGATGTCATACCATCTATTATATGGGTAATTCCATGTCAAATCAAGTAAGAGTTAGACACGACCCCTTTCAATTTTGATGAAATTTTGTCAGATGTTGGCATTCATCCTAAAGGAAAAAAATTAAAAATGTTTATTTCAAAAGTTATGACATATTCAAAATGTCATTATTTCGTCAAATTTACAAAATGTGTTGAGTTTAGTTTTTAATTATCCCTGAAACTATTTTATGTACAAGGATGTTTTGTATGCCATTTTAAAGAGGATATTTGGGGCAACAAAAAATACATGGAACAAAAATTTGTTTTGGAAAAATTACTTATCTGCAAAGTATTGAAAATTTCAAAACTGACTAAATCAAAAACCTATATATTTTTCGTCTGAATTTTTTTATATAATACCTCTAAATGTCTTTAATAGATCGTGAAAATTTGAAGGAGGTGTTTTTTTTCTTTTTTGAGAAATGATTTTTTTCTTTCGCAACCTTCAACAATATAGTATCAAAAATATTTTAAATTTGTAGTTTTGAGCAATATGCATTAAATTTTTTTTAATTTAAAGTTATGTTGGAAATTTTGTGTTAAAAAGGTAAATTTTTTGTCATATCTCAAAAAAGAAAAAAAAACACCTCCTTAGAAATTTCAGGATTTTTTAAGGACGTTTTCCCTATACTTTTTTGTAGCCCCAAATATTTTGCTTAAAATGACATACAAACTAATCTTGTATATAAACTAGTTTTCGAGATATTTAAAAACTAAACTCAACACTTTCGGTAAATTTTGCGAAATAGTGACATTTTGGATATGTCATAACTTCTGAAATAAACATTTTTAATTTTTTCCCTTTGGCATAAGTTCGTTATAGGCTTAAAGAAAACATCTGAACAAATTTCATTAAAATCGAAAGGGGTCATGTGTAAATATTAGTTGATTTGACATGAAATTACCCATATGTAATGAAGAACAGGATATCATCATAAAATTACCACATACGCTCATAGTTTTTTTCGACCTTTTATTTTTATTACTATTTGTTCCTTTGAACTTCCCAGTGTGTAACTTTGTTGAGAACTTTTTATATATTAATTTTTTACATTTTTCCTTTTCTACTCAGTAATTATAAAAGCATTGAAATATAATTATTAATACGTGCAATATTAATTTTTCAATGCAAAAGTATTGTCTGCAGATTTGCTATAATGGAATTGTTGTTGAGAAGACTTCTTTCGCTATGATTTTACTTGTCAACTATAACGTTCTATTTATCATTTAGAGCTGCGACTGGATGCGACCTAAAAAGAAACTATGATTAGCACTCTATTTTCTGCTCATTCTGGCCTTAGAAGTACCCCAAAAAGATAAAATATATTGGTAGGTCACACATACATATATACTCATCTGCAATTTTCAAGTTATTTGCATGTCTGTTCTTCTATAGTAACAAATGTTTGTACTAGTGTATATATGTATATATGTGTGTTTGAATTTTAAGTTGCTTTTGTACACGCGCACCTGAACTACGTATATACATACATGCATACATACATACATATGTATTTATGCATGTATGTTTTATTACTTGCATTTTACTTTAAACTCTTTAAAATAATCACAAACTAAAAAGCATAGTTTATATTTACAGTTTTATGTGCAACGAAGCCTTTGTGCTTTCCTTTTATATGTTTGACTTGTGTGTTGTTTAAAAAAAACTCATCACCATTATCATCTTAGTTAACAGGATTGTGGCACATACTTACTGCATAAATTGCTTAAGGTTTCATATGCATCGTAATGTTTTCCTGAACTAATTAAAAGTTTTGTAACTTAAGAAAAATACAATTTATGTAAGATAAATTAAAAAAGAGAGAAAGAAACAGTTACAACTTGTAGTGATTTTAAGTATAAAATTAAATTAATCATACCAGTGCACTGCAGTGCAACAATACGTATGAGAAATAATAATTTATTTCAAATGGCAAATATATTTATTATACGCATTGGTATTGAAAGTGCCAATTGAAAAAAGTACTTTTCAGAAGTGCTAAACTTTTTGTGAAAAATGTTTATTGAATAAGGTACCTATTATATAAATTAGTATATGAAAATAGTATAGCTTGAAGTAGGTATTTTTTAAGGAAAGTACAATATGGAAAAATTGGATGCTAAAACAGGTACATGTACAACTAATTTTTAAGAAGAGTACCTTTGAAAGATGAAACTGTTAAGAAATATCTTTCGAAATAAATATGTAAGTTCAGAACCAAAGTAACTTTTAAAATAAATACCTTCTGTACAAAGCACCTTTTAAAAACATACCTTTTGAAAAAAATCACTAAAAACTTCTGAAACTACATCTCTTGAAAATATACCTTTTTGAAAAAGTACGTTTTAAGAAAGTATTTTAAAAAAATTTTCTTCAGAATAAAATACCTTAGTGAATTAAAAAAAGTACCCGCGAAAATAAGTAGCTTTTGAAAAAAGTATCTTTTGATAGAATGAACCTTTGAAGAAAATACAAGTTCGAAAAAGTAACATTAAAAAGTAAATAACAAAAAAATGTTTTTTTAAAAGTACGTTTTTAGAAAGTAATTTTCTAGGAATTAATTTTTTGAAAAGGGACCTATTAAAATTAATACCTTTGCAAAAAGTTCAAAAAAGATGCTATTGAGAAAAGTATCTTTTGAAAACAAATATAATTTGATGAAAGTTCCTTTTAAAAAAAGTGCCTTTTGCAAAAAGTACCTTTAAAAAATATATAGTACTTTTTAATAACGTAAACTATATTTTGAAAACAGAAACTTTAAAAAAATCACATCCTGATAAAATAAATTTTTTAAAAAGTTCTTTTTGAAATAAATACCTTTAGAGCAGAGATGGGCTCGCGACTAACTTTTGAATCATGCACGATCTGCATAGTTTTATTGTTCACGTTCATGCACGAATGAAAACAAGTTAGCCGCGATCAAAAAATGCCGATAAAACTCATATAACAAAATTTGCATGAATTGTTCTTGAACAAATGTTGCAGAAATAGGTAGTAAGTACTCTGTTCATTTTGTGAAAAATATTTGATATGTGTATGCAATATTTTAAGTCTTCATGCCAAATAATATGAGTGGCATTTGTTTCGAAGGTTACATGTAAAATTTTTCGTGTGAGGTAATCATTGCTGCTCAACATTTTTAACAAATTTGAAAGTGAGAACGGTTTGATTTCGATCATTCTACATCTTTTTTATTCCTAAAATAAATTTATTACCGAAAGTCCCTTTCATGTATCTGGGTGTATTCACTTAATCTCTAATAAAATCAACATTTCTCCATTGATTGTCATGATATCTCTCGTTATGTTCGTAAGATAGTTAAAAGGTAAATTTTATGTAGCTTAAAATTTTGTATGAGTTTTAAGAAACACAATTTTTTTTTTAATTTTGCTTGAAAAAGAACTTTTCTCGATACTAATTGCTGAATCAGTCCGAAAGCGTTGCTTAAATAAAAAAACTATATTAAGAAAGTTTGAATGCAGTTTTGTCATGCATAGTTTGCCGTTTTGTTGATCGAATTCGCGCATACAGTTCTCGAGCTAGGTTGAAATATCCTGATGTACCTAGTGAAAATATTAGTCACGCTCATTAAAAAATTTTTACGTAATAGAAAGAAACTGAAAACGCGTTTTAATTTAGCGCATTAAACTATTCCACATATTTTATTTATTTAAAGGAAGTTTTCTTTGTAGACCATTGTTAAGCGGCCCATCCATTATACAAGATTATTGCATATGTTATTGTACATATTATTGTCGTTTTTACCTATACTATGCAGTAAATGGCATATTACTTTCAAACAAAATATTGCCCAATTTTCCCGACAGTGAAAAGTAAACATAACACTGAACACTGTTGCTAACACATTGGCCAAATTTCTTGATTGCACTATAAAAATCAAAAGCCTTTTGATTTTTGCCAATATATTGTGGCACCTTCGAATATGACAAACACATGGCGATATTATTGTACAATACGAAAAATTGCACAATTATATTGCAAGTGGGTGGGCCGCTTTATTGAACCACATTGCGTATATTCTTGAATTATTGACCATTTTATTATTAATCATACGCCTTGATAAGCAAAAATAATTGCATTAGGACTTTTAATCATTTGTGAATGTGTACGATTATATTGGTTCTAATTAAACAAGTTAAATTACATTGTAACTCCTTTTAATTCTGTATTTTTTTTTGCTGCACATCCTAAGCACTTTTGACTTTTATAATTTAGATGGAAATTTGCAAAACTAACTATGAATATTATATGTTAGCATTTCATATGTTTAACAGGAAAATTTAATTGTTTTCGCCTTAAATTAAAAATTTGCTCAAAACTTTTAAAGCTGCTGACATTTTATGACTTCTGACATTTGTTTATAGCTTGTACTACCCACGGATTATTTGTTTGCAAAAGTTGCAGAAGTTTTTCCGTTTTTATGCACACAAATAAATTTATTATCGCCAGTTTAACTTCAACATGCTGTTGAAATATAATTTGTTAAAGTATTCTTTTATTTTTTAAATTGCACTTTAAATGAAATATGTGACATTAAGTAATTTAGAATGTATAGAACTTTTGTTTTTAATTTATTATTTTAAATTCATATCTTAAGTTTTCACAAAAATTTTTACAATTTGCTAAAATTTATATATGCATATTTTATTGAAAATTAGTATTTTACACGTGGTTGACCTATTATTTATATGGTTTTGGCACAGCTTTCTAGAATTGAATTAGTGCTTATTTGCTTTAAAGCAAAAACTTTAATTACTAACCGACTAGAAATTTTCTTCTGCTCCCAATTGGGACCCAAATGGGTTGTCCAATTAGTTCCCGAATTGGGATGTAACGCAGAAACGTATTTGGGGTCGGATAGGGCAATCCTTATAAGTTCGCCACCGGGAAATCCCCACAAGATACCAATCGAGCAGTCTACTGTGGTCTTTAATTGGGAAATCCCTGCACTCATTTTTATTATTATTAAAATTATTATCTTAGCTCACATTAAATTCGAAACAGTAAAAACTGCATATATATTTTCTTTATTGATTTTTTTTCTCTTATAATAGATTTATACGTTTTCAACCCAACTTGTTTCCCTGTGCATTCTATTAGCAAATAAGAAAGTTTCATGTCACAAATTTCATGAAATATTTCATCGTGTAAAATTTGTCTTATAAAGTTCTACAATGTAATAAACTATTTTGTTAATATAAGGAAAAATATACATATATATATAAGAGCAAAAGTAGCTAAATATTACAAACTTATAATATAAGTATACAATTTTTGAGTCATTACAAGATATTTTGGGAAACATCAAAAATTCCAATTACAATTTTAAGGAATAACAAGTATAAATTTTTGAACTTCTTATGAAGTGTCTCTTACGTCCATTCAAAACTCTTTAAAATGGAATGGAAATGGAATTTGTGACTACGACAAATTGTCCTAGAATAAAAAAAATTTTTACAATTTTCTTCAACTTCGACACACATAATCCTATAACACTATTTCTGACACGTTCTGTAGGGAAAAATTGTAAAAAAAAAACTTCAAGAACATTTTTAGATAGGATCCAGTTCACGGATTTTAATTTCTGAACTCCCAAAATGTTTTAGGAATCACCCTTTAACAAACCAATCTGTATGTAGCCATTATTGTTAAAGGGCAATTAAGGATAATAATAATTTTTATATTCTACCTTATTCTGAAACTTTATTTGTCGAAGTGATTTCAACCCAATATTCTAGGCTTAGTGAACAGTAAGGGTGTATCAATAGTAGTTAATTTTTATCGACAACGGCTAGAAAACTGCAAAATTTTGGTGTCGGGTTGAGGTGGTATCTATAAATAGGAGAATTAAGAATATCACTTTGTGAACAAGAATAATTGCCTTTGTGCCACGGCTCAAATCAAGACATCCGTGATCGTACTGACAATCGTACGGAAATAAATTACGTGTTACGTCAATCGTATAAGCTGAATGTAGTTACAGTGCGTTCACGTATGTTACAATCCGGAAATGGTTTCTACGTGACAAGTTGTACGTTTACAGATGTGATGATTCGAACCTTGGTCATAGTAATTTTATTCCTACCTGACCCAAGTAAAAATATCTTAGCTCTGCATCTTTCTGCAAATTTGAAATATATACTAATATTGATACTAATGTACATATATACATATGTAGATCCAATGAAATATTAAGTCTGCAATTTTGTATGTTTCTGTGCCTATAAAAATATGCAAATATTATTATTGAATTCAGCGATTTATCTAATATACTTAACAATTATCATTTTCATTCCTTCAGGAAATATTTTTATTATTACATATGACATTTTTTAAAAATTTTTAGCTTCAAATATTTTGTTTGTCTTTTGGGTAACAGCGAAAGCTATTCTTAGTAAATAATCTAGAAAACTTTTAACTTAACAAAAAACTTTTTGAATAAAGCTGAATTCACCTATTTTGTCCGGACAAAATTTATTTTCGAAAAAATAACAAATTAATATTGATTATAAATCGCTAAGCCTGTCCAAGGGACAAAAGTAAGCAAAAATCATATGTATCGAAAACAGTCCAAAAATTAAATTATATTAGATTTTCCCAACAATCTATATTAGATTTTCCCAACAAGTTCCCACTAGTTACCCACTTGGAAAGAACAGATGTTAATAACTAATTTGTAAATGGGCTATCCCAACAAGCTCCTGCTTGGATCCCGAATCGAATAAACCTTTTGCGTTTGCCCCATGCCTTCTCCATTGGGCCCCAATATGTGTATTGGGAAAATTTCTAGTCAGGTATTGATAACACATAATTACAAAATTTCGAAAAACATTTTCATTCACTAGAAATGAAAGTTTTTTCTTTAGTTATTTGGAACGCTGAACGCGAATCTGTACTACATTTTTTTTCAACAGCTCCAGTTTTCGCGATATAGCGTTATGTAAGAAATAAAGTCACTTTCACCACATGTAGTACCGATGTTCTGTAATTATGTGTAATGCATTAAAATGTAATGCCTTGTTGATGAAAAATTTAACTGCTCGGCCTGGTTTCGCACAGTCATAATCCAGGCGCGGATCCAGCTGGAGCTTTTGGAGGTTCGGGGGAACTTCCAACCAAAACATACTATTTAGCAAAATTTCCTTTAGAAACTCAATAGAAATTGGTAATATTTTACTCGTTTTTGGGGGGTGAGAATATGCCGTTTCACCCCCCTTGTATGCGCGCTTAAATATACTAAACTTTGACCTTTAGCACTTAGCACTTTTCTGAAAACTCTTAGTGCTAAATGAGATAAGAAAATGCTAAATCTTTCACTAAAAATGATAAAATGGCAAGCTTGCTGTCCAACCATTTAAGCAAACTCTTGTCACTTATTAATTACCAACAACATCTTATTACTGGTAAGAGAATTTTGTGGTTTTAAAAGTTTATATTACGTTTGCTGTGTGCTCAGTCTGTTTGTTGGATTGTTACCACCTCATTTACTTGAATACGTTTAATTTGAAAGTATTAAATGAGATGGGGAAACTCGACATGCTTTCTAATTCTCAACCATGTTCTTAATAAATTGTGCCTTTATCAAATTTATACATTGTTGTTTTAACAAATGTTTTTGTTGTTGCGGTTGAAGACAATGTGGTAAGACAACATTATATTATTACAGTGCACACAGAAGCTTTTTTCAAATCAACGGATATACTCTCTACGCTACAAAGGACCCCCAAGGTAGAGCATTTGGTGGCTCGGCTATACTACTAAAATCGCGATTAAAACACCATTTAATGGGTGATCATTGTGAAGACTATCTTCAAGCAACTAACATCTGCATTGAAGCTGCTCACCAAAACCTGGTGATTTCATCAATTTACTCTCCTCCCAGGTACCCTATTACAAGAAATCAATATAGTAGATTTTTTAATTCACTAGGCCCACGCTTTTTGGCCGCCGGTGACTACAACGCTAAGCACACGTTCTGGGGATCTCGTTTCATCACACAGAAGGGACGCGTTTTGCTTGACACGATTTCTAAAATGCGTTTGAATGTTATATCAAGTGAGCAGTCAACTTACTGGCCAACATATCGTCGAAAAATACCTGATGCTATTGATTTTGGAGTGGTAAAGGGTGTGCCCAGCGAAATGATCCAAGTTGAAGCATCTTTAGTTTTGTCTTCTTATCACTCACCAACTATTGTAACTATATATTCACTACTACAAATCTTCAGGTAAGATATAATAATCTGACGCTGAAAAAGGTACTCCGTGTGTAAACCACTTGCAGAAAGTATTTACTCCAAATACGTCTGATACTATAGTTGAGCTGCCACCAGTCTTCCCTATACCAGATATTACTTTAATGTCCAATATTCGTGAGATTGAACACTGTATTGCGGGCTTAAATTCGCCAAACTCCAGCCTCAGATAAAGTAAGCAATAAAATGCTTTTAGAGCTACACTATACTGCAAAAAGGATAACTTTATTTATTTTTAGCGGTATTTTGCCTCAGATGCTATTCCGCAGAAGGGAAGGTTTCGCTGATTACCATGATACCTTACCTAGGCAAAGATCATACGAAGGTGGGATCGTATAGGCCTATTGTCTAACATGCTACTTATGTGTAAGCTAATACCCATACTGAATGGTACTGGATGCATTCCAGACCACCAATTCAGTTTTAGGAGACAACATAGCACGATTGAACAAACACATACTCTCGTGAATGTTCCTTGTTCCAAGGAACAAGGGAAAATTAACATCAACTAATTTTTCAACGTACACAGCACTTCACTTCAGCCGATACACTTCCATCGTCAATGCTCACGTGTATTTTGCTTATCACCACTTGTCAGGTGGCTGTGTTGAATGTGATTTCACTTCTTATATATACATACAACTTTTTCGTGAAAATTGAAAAGCTACTCGCTTGAGCTTTTCACATGTTTACATGTTCATATATACTTAAGTATAAAATCAAACCAAAAAAGTTTTTCTCGAGTAGAACAAAAACCAGAAAAATGGGAATGCAAAAAAAAATAAACCAATGGCAGCACTGGGAAAATGCAGTTAATATCAACTTGAAAGTGAATTTAATTCTCGTATTAAATTTTCACGAAAAAGTTGTATATATAAGAATTGAAATCACATTCAACAGAGCCACCTGAGAAGTGGTGATACGCAAAATACACGTGAAGACTAACGATGGAAGTGTAGCGGCTTCCGAAAGTGGCACGATACTCTGTTCTGCTGTGTACGTTGAAAAATTAAGTTCATGTTAATTTTCCCTTGTTCCTTAAAATATTAATCAAGCACAATTCTTTCTCAATGATAACGTTACGAACCTTAGCCTAATAATCAATTTGGATTCACAATCAAATACGTTCGAAATAATCATATTAATATACATTGTTGCTATGTAATCGTTGACAACTAGATAAACGACATTGTAGCCTACATAGTCATTCACGACATAATAGGCGAAGTCGTTGCTTTTGTATTCGTTGAAGACAAGACAGGCGACATTTTCACTTATATAATCATTGACGACAAAATAGGCGGCACTGTCGCCCACGTATTCACACTAGTATTATGTGAACGATATTGTCGCTTCATTGAATCGTACGTACACGTTTTTCGCGACACTTGCTCGAAAGCTTCCTTCATGATTTGTTACGGCTGTCCAACATTTGTCGTCGGGATTTAACATTATCCTGCACCCGTCAAAAAGCTGACAAACTTCGTAATTTGAAGAATATGAACACTGAAGAATATGAGCATCCTGGATGCGATTACAAACATCGCATGTGGAAGGCATGCACTTTTTTTGCTGCTTCCAGAAACATAAATTTTTTTTCCTGGAATGTATGCATGTACTAGTTACATCAAATGCTTATATCTCCTAAAATGCGCAGCCGATTTAAATTACATCTGTAAATAAATACCTTTAAAATAGCAAATTCTTTGTCTTAATTTACTGTATAAAGTAGGCGTAAAGGGGATAACAACAAGTAGTATTTGCTATTAATTATAAAAGCTACACGATTTTCTTACAACTATTATGGTGTGTTTAAATGAAATAGTATTCCGCTCCACAGAAAATATTTCTTAAAGAATGAAAACCTTTTCTTAATATATATATGGGGCATTAGTTTGAAGCGGACAACCGAAAAATTTCTTTTGCTAAAATTCCTTGATATTTGGCATAACTATAGTTCTAGTAGGTGCAAATGTGTATGCAAATATTGTTTTTCTATGATGTTTATTTGTCGAGTTATGGGGTGCGAAAGTGTTGTCGTTTCTTTAAAAAATGGTAATTATTGTTTCGAACTAGAAAAAAATAAGAAAAAAAAAATTAAAATAACTTATTCTTATAGGAAATTGTCTGATGTTTCCAAAAAAAAAAATATTTAATGTACAAACATTTTTTTTCATGTTCAAAACTGGAAACTAAAATTTTTCTAACGTCAACATCTTTGATGTTATTTTATTTTTTTACCAAAATTTGATAATGGTATCTCAATAAGTTTAAAAGTTATTCAAATTTCTTTACATGCCCCCATATCGTGTAAACCTTACGTTTAATGTTTAGTGTTTAGCAGTTTTACGTATAGTGTTTACGTTTGGTGTTTAGCAGGCTTATGTTAAGCCCCAGGAGAAATAATTTCATGAAACATTTTAACCCTCTAGCTTCGCTGTATGGATCTCCTCTTCCACGGCGAGATAGTGAGTGAAGTCTTTAAAGACAACAAATTTCTAAACTCAACTAAAATGGCAGAAATCATTAAAATCTAATTGTGAATAAGTACGAAATTAACCCTCAACTACATTTTATGTTTTTTACCTCTATCTCGCCGTCAAAGGGGAGTTTTTCACCCTTTCTGAAGAAAGGGTCAAAAAATACCCATACAGTGAAGCGCTAGAGGGTTGAAATGTTCCATGAAACTATTTGCCGTGGAGTTTTACATGAAAGTGCTGAATACATCTAATACATTAAACGCAGGGTTTTAATGTTATATTGATTTTCTATAACAATGAGCAAAAAAACTTTTAAACTTATGGAGATACCATTATCAAACTTTTACAGTACTTATAACGAGGACATCCTGGACTAATTTTGGTAAAAAAATAAAACTAAATCAAACCTGTCGACGTTAGAAAAATTTTAATATCTAGTTTTGAACGCGAACAATTTTTTTCACATTATATATTTTTTTAATAGATCAGACAATTTCCTATAAGAATCAATTATTTTAATTTGTTTGTTTTATTTTATTTATTTTTTGTTCCAAACAATAATTAAAAAAAATTTTTTTTAAACGGCAACACTCGATAAATAAATATCATTTATACCTACTAGAACTATAGTTATGCCAACTATCAAGGAATTCATTTCGACAAAAAAATTGGGGTTTCCGCTTCAAAAATAATGCCCCATATTCATCTTTACTATAGAACAATAAATTACCATAAGGTTGACATAAGTGACGGAATTCACCCTGATTGTGTTTCTCTATATTAGTGGACCTGATCACAGAAGAATATAGTTGCGACTACAATCTACTCTGATTTTTAACGTCAAATTGCAGAAAAAAAACTCGTTAAAGCCCAGGTCATTTTCTAGCTTCATACCAAATTTTTGTATGAACAAAAAAAAAAAACAAATACTTTTGCCGAGGGTTAGTGTGATTTAACTTGGAATTAAAGAAAATGCAATTTTAGCTTGTCTGTTGGTCACGTTTTTTTTTTGGCAAATAATTGCCAAGTGTACCGCACCTTAAGTTTTCAACCAATATATACAAAGAAAATAAAAAATTGAGGTAAAAAATTTTATATTTGTTTCTACATAGAAACGGTAACCGCCCCCTCCCCCTCTTAATAATTAAATAAAACAAGAAACAATATTTTGTAGCAAAAATGCTAATCCTTAAAGTTTTATATTTATAAATAAAAAAAGGATTAATAATTTAAATAACTTTATATATTAAAAGTTTGTACGTTTTTTCTAATTAAAAACACTTTATAAACTCTCTTTTTTCAATATTGAAAACCATGGGATAAACTGGTTAAGTAAGGGTGGCTTTTAATAAGAAAATTTTCTAATTTTATTACACGCCTTATAAAACATGTTATCTGCCACATTAAAGTCTGTAATAGGGATAATTTGTTTCCTTGACACTTGAGTTGTGCGTGTGCTTGAACACTTCACCCTTAAAGCACAGATTTATATTAAATATTATTAAAATTTAGCAAATTTAAATTTGTATTTATAGTGGTTATTTGAATTGGGTTAACAAACCTTTAACGCTACATTAATTTAATACGTACTTTATATGGTAATCTTACGACTAACGTCATAATTTGGTATCCATATGAACGGGATAAATCCAATTCAAGGGGAAGAAGTGGGAACAAAATATATTAAACAAATAAAACGAGAATAGTTGAAAAGTAAACCAATACATTCAATTTAAAAAATTAAAGATTATCAAGAAATTGTTCAAAATTGTGATTTTTGCAATTCGGGAGATTTGTTTCATGCAGCTCCATTTTAAGAACAATTGAGAAAAAGAGTGTAAACAAAGAAAAGTCGAAAAAGTTCCGTTAGATCTGAGTTTCTTTTTATAATTTGTGAAGAAATATGTGAATTTATTTTTCGTCAGTTGAAAAGGTGCACTTGTTCATCATCACTTGTTAATCGATTGTATGGTCATTTTCGTAAATTTCAAGTACAAAATAGCTTAGTATTATTTAAAAACCAACAACAAAAGTAATTTTTGATCGGTTTTAATTGGAAATGGGCCGTGGTAAATCATTAACGATTTCAGAGAAGGCAAAAATCGATGCCTATAAGGATCAAGGTATGTCCGGCCATGAAATTTCAGAAAAGATTAATAAAAGTTCTAACGTTGTGTGGAATTACTTAAGGAATAGAGAAAAATATGGCAAAAACATGAAAGGAAGGCAAACAATGGCCACAACAGCTACACAAAGGCGAAATATTCTAAGAATAGCTTCCAATTCGAGTAACTCTGCTGCAAAAATCAAAGCAAAAAGTGGTTTCAGTGCTAGCGTTTCTACTGTTAGAAGAATAATAAATGCAGCAGAACATTTAACACGAATTATATTGCAGAAAAAAACACCATTAAGCCAGCAACGTAAGGAATTACGTTTGCATTTTTGCAAAGAACACATGACTTGGAAGAGTGAGTGGAATAAAGTAGTTTACTCAGATGAAAAAAAGTTTAATTTTGATGGACCCGATGGTTTTCACTACTAATTCTATGATTTGAGGAAGGAAGAACGTTTTTTAGCCCGTCGAGTAGGTGGTGTTATGGTCTGGGGTGCGATATCGTACCATGGAATCATAGACTTGGATTTTCAAACCACTAAAATAACAGCAAATTCTTATCAATCTATTCTGCAAACAGCGTTTCCAAAATTTCAAGACTCGTTTGGACCCATCCCATGGAACTTCCAACAGGATAATGCACCTATACACACCGCAAGGACTATTAAAACGTGGATTAGCGAGCAAAATGTTGAATTGCTGCCGTGGCCACCGTACTCCCCGAACTTAAATATAATGGAAAACGTGTGGGGATGGTTGTCGCGGAAAGTGTATGAGCCTGGACAGCAATTTGATGACCGAGAGTCTTTAATTGCTGCAATAAAATCGGCATGGTCGCAAATTTCCCTACAATATTTATCGCAATTGTATAACTCTCTTCCAAATAGAATTTATGAGTTAATTTTGTAGAAAGGCGGAAGTACACATTATTAAAAATGAATAAAAAATAAAATTAATTAACAAAACTTTATTGTTTTCGTGTTTTTATTATATTTTTTTACTTTTTTATGCTTTTTTCAATAAGCACCTATTCAATTAACGCAAAAATAATTCACATTTTCCATCAGCTCAGATTAAATCTAACGGAACGTTTTCGGCTTTTTTTTACACTCTTTTTCTCAATTGTTAGACCTTTAATAAAAAGTACAACATAATACTCTCCATAGATTACCTTGAGAGCAGAAATCTTAAGTTAATTGCTAAAACACTGCACCTCTTCATGTGAAGTAAAGTGTATGTACGTTATACAAAATTAATAAAATAAAAAAAAGCTATAAACATTTAATTAAAACATAATTAAATCCAGATGAGTTACAATTAGTGGGAGGTGTTTATTTAAACTAAATAAACTCTTACTTTCCTTGGAACTATAGCCGAGACCACTATTATAGAAACTACTACTGGCACGATTCTTTAGATCAGTCCAGTGACGCATCACAAAATGTCTAAAAGGTATTAATTGCTCCCACCTATGAGGAAGACATGTTAAAGTGATAGGTGCCTTCCATACAAAGTGCTAGAACTCAAACCAGTCCCTATCCCCAAAGGACTAGTCACGTAACAGGTTCAGTGTCAGTTCCCTTTCCACTAGGGCAGTTATTAAAAGTGTACAACGATATATATGCCAACTGTAGCATAGACAAATTGTTCGTCCAAACAATAATTTTTCCTATCTTTAAGAAAGGAGATATTCAACCCAATCACGAACAAAAATTCCGTGAGAGTTTTTTCAGTTTTCCCTTTTCTCCTAAATTTATATTATATTATATATATATATATATATATATATATATATATATATATATATATATATATATATATATATATATATATATATATATATATATATATATATATATATATATATATATATATATATATATATATATATATATATATATATATATATATATATATATATATATATATATATATATATATATATATATATATATATATATATATATATATATATATATATATACATATAAATAAAAGAGTAACGTTATTGAGTGACTGACTGACTGATTCATCATCGCCCAGCCCAAACCACTAAAGCTAGAAAGTTGAAATTTCGTATGTGGGCTCCCCTCAGGATGTATAGATCCACTAAGACGGGGTTTGGGAAATTCAAACGCTAAGGGGGTAAAAACGCGAAAAAATGGTAAATTCGGTAACATTATATCTCCGGATCTAACTAAGGTAGACATAAAATTCCAAAAACAGCATAATACGATCAAAAAATAAGCGAAGGGTGTTTGGAAATTTTTTGAAATTTTTACATATAGGGGCCGAAAAAAAGTAAAAATATAATTTTGGTACTTTTTTGTTAACCGTTTATCCCCTAAAGTAATGAAGATAGAAATTAAATTTAAAATGCATTCTTCTATCCTTACGAAGCCCTCAAACATGTTTTGGTACTTTTTGTAATTCGAATATATAAAGGGTAAAATTGGTTGCTCTTTTTGATACTTTTTTCCATACAACTATTTTTTATGCAAATTGATATACATAGTGAATGAATATGTTTGTACATTTTCACTAAGAAAGGAATTTTGAAATTTTTGTTAACCGTTTATATTTTAAAGTAAAGGTACTTTTGCGAAAACCTCCTTTTTGAAAATGTAGTTTTAAGAAATTGTACTTCCTCAAAAATGTTTTTTGGAAAGGGTACTTTTTAAAATTGGTACTCTTTTGAAAATGGTTACTTTTTGATAAGTTACTTTTGGAAAAGATTCTTTTTAGGGTTCTGTACACCAAAAGTGTAAATTAATCTTATTGTTTTCGATACGCTGTCCGTCAGTCCGTCTGTCTGTCTCAGGCTGTTTTCTCGAAAGCCGTAAGAACTACGGCCTAAAGATTAAAGGGTGCTCTAAAGCGAGCAACGAAACATGTTGAAATACTAATGTAATATACAAAGTTAGTGTTAATTGGTGTAGTCTGTAGACAACAAAAATTAAAGGGTGTTCTGAAAGTTAATGTAATTTTGACTATGTAGCTTAAACAGTTTGCTGTATCTTGGAAACCGTAAGAAGCAAACTCTTGAAATTTTAAAAAACTCTAAAACTAAAAAATTCCAGAAATAAAAAAGTCAATACGAAAAATCGCCAAAATGAAAAAATCGCTAAAACGCAAAAATTTACCAAAACTAAAAAGATCGACAAAAAAACTAACTGATTTTATTGTTATTTTTAAATGAGTTAATTAATTTTTCTATATCTGCACAACAATTGGGTAGCGAAGCACGCCGGGTATAGCTAGTATATTATATTATAAATAATTTTATGAATAAAAATTCCGTCGAAAAAATTCGATGGGGGAAAAAAGTACCTATTCCTAATGCATTGGAACTTCGTTTTTTCCACCGGAATTTTTTACTTGCAAAACAGAAGGGAGTTTGCATAAAAATCGATGTAATATTTAAATAAAACAAAATTTCTATCAATAAAAAAATATTTTATTGTTCTTGTAGGTCGAATACCACAAACAAAGCACAAACACAAACTTTTTTTTTTAACTTTAATCGATCCATTGCTTTCCGTTTCCATAAATGCAGCAAAGAGTAACTTGCACGATTTTTTCTTCTACAGCACCAATATCCTTCACAAATGCTTGTACAGCTATGTTATTACTTTTTTATTCACTTTTTTAATTAATTTTACTTTAAATTTAATTAAAACATTAATATTATTTATTTTTGGACACAAAAACACTGAATAAATAAATGTCAACAGGCAAAACAGCCGCAATTGTTATTCAATGATGCCACTGTTTCATATTTTTGTTCCCGAAAAGTTTAAGATTGGAGGAATTTTTTCTCGAGAAAAGTGTTTTCCGGGGGAAAGAGGTACCTAGGGAATATACATGATTGGGCTGATTAACTCACTTTGCAATTAGGGGCATTTCCTTTATCAACTGCATAGTAGAGATAATGATGGGTATGTTAAGCGAAAGAATGTATAAATGGGAGGTTTTCAGAGGAGCTACTCTACGGTAGGCAACATACATAATCTTTCAGGGATTGTAAATACCAAACTTGCTGAGAAAAAGAAAGTATATGCTTTTTTTTATTGATTTTAAAGCCGATTTTGATAGTGTTCCTAGAAAAGCTTTAATATATAAACTTTTCACGATTGGTGTTTTGCACATTGAATCTAAATCAGGCGTGAAACAGGGATGTATCTTATCACCATTACTTTTTGCACTATATACATATAAACAATCTAAATGAATATCTTGAAGGTGGACTATTTGTGGATAATATAACTATCAGACTTTTAATGCATGCGGATGATATTGTATTAATGGCAGAGGATGTGGCGGTACTACAAAAAATGCTTAAGACGCTTGAACGTGAAA
Source organism: Panzeria rudis (assembly GCA_956483635.1). Taxonomy (NCBI): domain Eukaryota; kingdom Metazoa; phylum Arthropoda; class Insecta; order Diptera; family Tachinidae; genus Panzeria; species Panzeria rudis. Next base: position 86,453,957 of record OY101448.1, on the reverse strand, counting down.
TCTTGAAGTAAATCTCAACAAATCGGAAATTATAGTTTTAAGTAGGGGCATTAAAGGCGCACACATAGTTATCTTCTCCGATAGTCAGGCAGCTCTTAAGTCCCTCCTTTGTTGGGAACTCCGTTCTATGCTGGCTTTAGAGTGCTTTGACTTACTACAGCGGCTATCGATACGGAACAAAGTTTCCATTTGCTGGATACCTGCCCACAGTGGTCATCCGGGTAACGAAGAGGCGGACGAATTGGCCAGAAGGGCCTCTGCTGCTCCTCTCATGGGCCCAGCGCCCTTTGGTGGTGCAAACTGGTCGGCTGTCAAGTCCTTAATCAAGGGAAATGACATATCGACCCCAAGGGAGGTGTGGCAGCCATTTTCATAAAGTGGGATCCTGAATTTCGACACTAATGATTTACGGCTGGTTACAGGATTTCTCTCTGGACCCTTTGGACTGAACTATCCTCTGTGGAAAAGTAACCAAGTTCGTTCACCTGTGTGTCGCTTATGCTTGGAAGAGGACGAGTAGAAGGCGTGTTTTCTATTCTGTGTTTCTGTGTTCGGATGATGTTAGGCGGGCTTCTCCAACCTCTGTCCTAACTTTCATAAGGAGAGTCATGCAGAGCTTGATTTAATAATATAGATCTATGTAACAAAAGATCCATTAGGTGTCGCAGTGCCGGTCTTTGGACCAGATCTTGCCCCTATTCTACCCTAAAAAATGTATTAGAAAATTTAAACTTTTTTAAAAAAAATTTAAAGCAGTATTAATAATTTTTTGTCTTTGTAATACTAATAAATTTAGATATGTAAAAAAATACAAAACTTCCATTTTCCAGCAGAAAATCTTAATTTTGTTCACTAATTATTAGAAATCCTGACGAAGAATTTAAATCAGGAATTTTTAGTTTCGTCAAATTTTCCGAAATTTTAGAGTGTCCGCAAAAAAGTATAGTTATTGCTTCCAATTTTGATTTTAATTTTTTGTGCTATTTGAAAAAAAGTTGCACACTACATAAAAATTGAGTTAATTTTTTTACTAACAAAGAAATAAAAGTTTGAAAACTTCATTTTTACCAATTTTGGCACTACCCATAAGCTGACCTCTTTGGAACTTTTTCGGTAACTTACGAAATATTGCTCAGGAACGGCTTGACCGATTTCGCTAATTTTTTTTGAAATGTGTGTAATAGTCTGGGAAAGGTTTTTATGGAAAGAAAAATTGGAAAAGTTAAAAATTATTTAGACAGGACAATGTCTGTCAAGTTAGCTTGTTGAATAAAAAATTAGGAGCTCTTAACAAATTTTTTGTTTCACTCTATCAAACTTAAGCAATTTTGAGAATTCCAAAAAAAAATTCAAAAAAGTTTTCGATAGTAAAAAAATTTTTTTATAAAATATATTTAAAGAAAATAATTTCTGTTTTTTGTATGTTTAGTAGTTAACTGTTGTCTCAAAAGAATACATAAAAAAATTAATTTTTGCCAATTTTTTAGTAAAACGGATAAGTCGATTTTCAATTAACAGCTATAATAGCTCAAACATTTTTTGATTTTAGCGCCCTCTACTGTCAACAAAAAGTAGAAATGATAAATTCTACTTACATATAGTATATTCAAGATACTATGCTAGTTTTACAAAAATGTATATTACATAAATACTCTAAGCACTTTATATATTGCTAGTTTTGCCTATGGACCAAAAGCACTGTGCGGAGTCAGCACAACCATATCATCTGAGTTTGGAGAAAATAACTTTAGCAAATGATTGACGAAAAGATTGCCTTTTTCGGTATCAGTTCTTGGCCAGTCTCCATTCACATATGTCAAGGCAGGCTTGCGTATTTTTTATTTATTTATTTTTTCATCATAAGAACATCAAGAATATAATTATTTTGTAGTTCAATAACTTTTTCAAAATTAATGGCCATCTTAGCGATCTGGCTGGCTGCTCGTCATAACGAGTAATCTGATTGTGGTGTTGCGTCAAGTTCTCGCAGAAATTTGTTCAGAAATGTAGTTTTTCGAATATCTCGTAACTTTTTAAGCTGATTTGAAAATTCCTTCAAATATATAAAATTTTGGCCATCAGGACATGTTTTTCATATTTTTTCTATAAAGCAGCAAAAATGCATAATACTCTCCTCTTGTTATTTGTCTATAAACTGTAAATAACAATCTAGACGAAATTGGCATTGCTAAAAAAATACTCAAAAGTAATTGAAAAATGTTAAAGCTGTGAATAAAAGCGGTTTTTAGAACCGCTTACTTTATCACAATTTAAAGCTTTACAGAGCGAAAGTTAATTTTACTCTCATATTGTGCACCTTTCGAACAGTCTTGCGGATCCTTGCGACTAATCAAACAGTCTGCCTTTCGTTGGTTGCCATTAGGATTTTTCCCGGGATTCCGGGAATTAAAAAACGTATTAAAATAAATAACAAAAATTTTAATGTCCGGAATCCATTGATTTTTATCTAGCTTTAAGCTAAGTACGCTGCTCAATATTGCGAAAAATGTTGAACAACATTCGATTTTTCATACGAAGAATATGACAAGTAACCAATTATAATATCCCTTGAAAGTATGCTGCAATTGTGTACGTTTTAAAAAAAAACCAATGTGTTTTTGTAAATTCCACACGAAAAAAGTGGTGCTTATATTATTTCGCATGAAGACTCAAAATGTTGTAGATACATTTCATATGTTTTTCACAAAGTAAACAGAGTACAACTTCTGCAACAATTTTTCATGAGAAATTCGTGACATTTTTTTTATATGAACTTTTGACAGCAGTTCGCACGAAATGATGAACACGTACCATGCTTTAAGCTTAATACTCTGTTCAAGTTTGCGAAAAATATTGTTCAACATTGGTTTTTCATACGAAAAATTTTATAAGTAGCCAATCATAACTCGCCCTGGTAAGTATGCTGCAATTGTGTACGTTTTTAAAAAAACCCAATGTGTTTGTTGTAAATTCCACACGAAAAAAATGGTGCTCATATTATTTCGCATGAAGACTCAAAATGTTGTAGATACATTTCATATGTTTATCATAATATAAACAGAGTACTACTTCTGCAGCCATTTTTCGTAAGCAATTCGTGTCAATGTTTTTATATGGACTTTTGACAGCACTTCGCACGAAATGATGAACAGAGTAATATGCTTTACGCGTAAAGGTTTTAAAATTTTTTTTTGCATGTTGCAATGAAGTGACGGACGCATACCTGCCAGACTGTGGTTACCATGCTTAAAAAAAGATAAAAATCGCCACTAAAATAATTTTCAGCCGTACACGCAGACTGTTAGCAAAATTTTCACTACCTCTCCGTCTAATGTTAAAATTTAAGAAGTCCAAAATTTGCAAGAAAAAAACTAAATATGTATGTTCAAAAACTAGAAAATTGTCCCAAGTACAGTGCGAGCACGATATTCGCAGCCCGAAAAATATAAGCCTGTTGCAATTATCGAAAAGCTGCAATGATCGAACTTTGTTTATTATAGTTGATGACAACTCATTTTTTAATAAAAAAAAATTTACACAAATTATTTATTAAGACATCCAAAATACACTTAAACATGACTGTAATATGAAAATATTGCCTGTTGCGATAATTGGGGTGTTGCGATAATCGATTGTTGCGAATATCGAGCTCGCACTGTATTTCACTACATCTCAAATATGCAAAAACATGCTGTAAATTGTAAAATATGCTAAATTCTTAAAATTTCTGAAACGCATAGATATGCTATTTGTGCGTACATACAACTCACAGGAAAAAACATGGGGTTTCCTTGGTAATGGTATTCAGTATTAAGGCACAGACTATACAGACATGACACTAGACGGAAGATATTTCCTACTCACTCTTGACAGAGCACCGTTCAAAATAGAAATAAGAAAGCATTGGTGTTGAATTGTGTTTTGCTTTTCGCATATATTTGTAAAATGTGCAAACCTTTTATTTAAATAAAATGAAACACAAACATTTAATTGTTGTCTCTTTCTCAAACTGGAACCCTCAAAAACTGAGTTCAATGGATATATTTCAATGGCTTTTAAAATTTCTTGATATGCAAAAATTAAAATGTGTAGAGTATACCCCTTTATTTACACATTTGCTCCCTTTGGAGCCATCAATTTACCTTCCAATGTCCCCATATATCAGGCGCATAAAACATCGTCCTTGAAGAAGAAAACTAAAATTAAACACATGTTTCTTATCTTTTCTTGCAAAACCACATCTAGAACATAATTTTATCACTTTTAGAGACACCACCGATTTGAAACTTTCATACTCTGTCTAAAATAATACGTCTATAAATTACCAGTATTTTGCAACACAAAAAGAAAAACTTAAAAATTGCATTATATTTTCCAGTTATCTTTCCTCATTTTCGTTGCCTTTAGTTGCCATAAAATAAACAAATGTATTTAAGTAGAAACTAGAAGAAATAAACCACCTTATTTACTACACTTCCCCCCTAAAACGAAGGTAAAATAATAAAAACAAAATGTTAAAAAAAGTCTTCATATAAATTAAATGAACTTTACGATATATTAAAAAAAAGTAAATAGAAAACTTCCACAAGCCACATTACACTAGATGCGATTTCCTTTTCAAACTGTTTGCATATACTGTTGGCACCTGCTACTGACATTTTTCTAAAAAAATAATCTTGTTCATACGTTTTACAAAATATGGCGCAGAAAAAGCATTGTTAAATAAAAGAAATAAACTATATTTAGTTAAAATGTAATATACAAATAAAATTTATGTATGTATATGCTAGGGAATTCATTTAATCCAGCTTCTGCTTTGATCGGTTAATAGCTCGATTAATTAATCGGGGTTTTGGTTTATTCGGTTAATTTCGATATTAATCGGTTAACCGATTAATAAAATTTTTTCATAAATTGAGTCATTTCAACTAATAAAAATGCATAAATTATATATTATTCTGAGTTTATTACTAAAAAAGCGGTAACATAACAAAAATAACAATTCTTGAACTAAATCAAGCAAAAAAAGAGAATTCATAAATTTATGTATTAATTAAAAATAAACAAATTTGTGCGACAATTTTATTTGTTATTTCAATAGTTGAAGGAGATCTTCTAAAATAATCTTTTAGACAAATAATTTGGTTTAAATGTTTATGCGATTCTTTTCTTTGATGAAACTTGACTGGCGCAAATCCTTTCACTTATCGTAGATCTAGAAGAAATTGAACGCAGTACATAATACAAAATATCTAATTTCTCAGTCCTTTTCATGGATTTCTCTGAACATATAAAAACTTCCATTATGTCATTAGAGTACTGTTTTAATTTTTTCAAACTCTTAACTCTTCGGTTAATTCTCTTAAAAGATTGCTTGTATTAATATCGATATTTTCATCTCTTGTCAGGTTATCATCTGACTTATCCTGTTAAAGCTCAGCACTGAACATTCTGCAAAAAAGTTCATGTACAAATTCCTTAGTTTCCGTTTTTGTACTGTATTTTAAAACGCTGTTGCTGGAAGGTAAAGTTCCTGAGTGGAGATATAAAATAAGTGTATTTAAAACTTAAATTCGTCTCTCAATAAATCGTTGGCAATAGTATTATTGGCTTTTATTTTGTGTTTTATTAAGCAAAATCTTAATATTTCCTTCAAGTTCAATTACAGTAGTAGAGTCTTTACTAAGCTCTTTGAAAAAATAACTTCTAAAGACATACTTTTTGTATATGAGCCGAAACATATTGTTAAAGGCACAAGAAAGATATGGGGGATTCACAAGGTAGTCATAAAGTCATATGTTTTAAAATAATAACACGAAAATATATGACTGCTGTGAGCAATCCCTCATAAGTTAGTGTGCTATTTCAAATTTGTATCAGCTGATAAAAAAAACAATTATAAATACTTGAAATCAGAATGCCAAGAACAAGTGCAAAAATTTTAATATTAGCCAGTTTGTTTTTTATTCAACTTGTTAATAAAGTAAATAAAACCCAGTTGAATATCTTTTAAACTCTTCATTTTAATTAAAGTAAAAACAAATTTCAACGCACACAGAAAGATAAATTGTTCAAACACATACACATAAACGAAACCAGCTGTTGCCGTTGACGGAGCCGACTAATATTCCACGCAGCTGCTAGTGAGAAAACGTTAGTTGGCTGCCAGCCAGCTAAAGTATACAAACAAAATTTTCTCATTTGCATATTTTTAAATGCATCGATTTTTTATTTTTATTTGTGAAGTTATAAAACTATGAACAATTTTAGGACATACTTTACTGCATATTACATATATTCATTTATATCAATGGCGGCGGATTGTAAATATTATCACCGGCTCGACGAAAGAGTTTCGGCCGGTCGGCTCAGATTTTAACTATGTAGTTATGACAAAATAATAAACATAGCACAAAAAGTCTTATTATTGTAGGACTTTTTTGTTTGAAGCACAACAACAATGTTTTTAAACTTTCTTAAAATATTAGCACTTTATGACATTATGACATGATAAGGCACCTTGTGAACACCCCAAATATAATACATACTACAAAAAATGAAAAATTTTGTTACATCGGTTAATCGACTGAAATTAACCGGTTTAACAGTTAATCGAAAATAGCCAATTTTAAATTAACCGGTCATTTAATCGGGTAGTAATTAACTGGTTAACCGATTAACGGTTAACTGAAAAAATACCCTTGTATATGCCGTTGATTATTTCGTGCAAATGTGCTTATGATTGTTTATTACTACGTTCATACCATGATCCAATAATCAGGTCAATGCAACTCGACAACTGTTTATTGTTTACCATCGTAAAGATGTCAGACTTCATATATAAAAATTTTTTTTATTAAAAAACCTAAAAAAAAATTTTTTATATATGGAGTTTGTTTGACATCTTCAAGATTATGGCATTTTTGTTGTAGAGATGCATAGACCTAGTTATTGGATCATGGTTTATACGCAGTGCTTATTTGCAAATAAGAACGTAAAATGCTGCCAAATACTTTTTTATTGTCATTTATTAAATCAGTGAATATTTAGCTATTTATTAATATATTTAACAAACATGTGTAAAGGTGGCATCTCAAACTTCTTATTTGCAAATAGTGCGTTAATCAACAATTGTTTTCGTGAGCTAGCAAGTTAAATTAAAAATACATACTTGGCAGCACTACGTTATTATTTGCAAATAAGAAATGCTTATAAACATAGTATATATGTGATGAGGAAAAATTGATAGTCTGTTCACAAATTAGGTACCCTGGAGATAACGTGACTAGTCCATACACGTATGTAAAGTATACTCCATAGAGGCAGCGTGACCGTTTTGCGACTGCCTTGCCACTTTTAATGCCTCTTTTAAAAATGACCTAAATATGCCACCTTTTGATACATTATGCCACTTTTTTCACCTTTTTATGAAGTGGTACCGTTTGTTTTAATATGAGTTTTTAACGGTACGAAACTGTTTATATAAAAATCGTAATACAAAAATATGTTTTTAAGTCCGCTATTAATAAAGTCCTATGCAAAAGTAAACTATTTTGAAATAGTTTAGACCTATACATATTCATTATTGAACTAAAATTACTAGAAACCTTGATTACCACGAGAAAGAACATCTTGTTAAAAGTTTGTATGAAAAGTTTTTAAATATTTTTAAAGTCATTTTCAGCAAATTTTTGCTTGAAAGTTTCATTTATTTTTACGGAATCAGTCCCTGAGGAAAAAAAATGTAATGATGTTTTACAATGAAATATGTACGTAATTTGAAAAATTGGTTCGTCGAATATTTATAATGAAACTAATAAGCCGTTTCCTCATATATCTTTGGTTTTCGCAAATAATCACGTATGTTACAAAATACATTCTTTGTAGGAGAGTCAAGAAAGATTCTATTGAAAACGATTAAAACTTTTTACATTTACACGAATATTAGTGCTAAAACTCAAAAAAGCAATAGAGCGGTCCATCCATTCGGCTATGTCACGGAGTTCAATTCCGTTCGGAAATGGAATTCAACCTGCCAAAATTTTGTAGCAGCTGGTGTCTAAGAAAGAAAACTAAAATACGCAAATTTGTCAGGTGTGTCCAGACTGTTGGCGGTGCTAGTATGGGGGGATATGCTTCAGCTAGGGCTTGACATCGTGTGGTGGATTGAATCCCGTTTCCGAACGGAATAGAGTTCTGTGACATGGCCGGTATTACAATATTATTGTATATGTTATTGTACATTTTGTCGGGTTAAGCTATACTATGCAATAAATTGCACAATATTTTGAAACAAAATATTGCCCAATTTTCCTGAGTGTGAAAAGAAAACATAACGCTGAATAATGTAGTCAACACATTACCAAATTTTCTCGATTGCACAATAAAAATCAAAAGTCTTTTCATTTTTGCCAATATATTGTATCACCTTCGAATATGACATACACATTGGCGATATTATTGTACAATACGAAAAATTGCACAATTATATTGCATGTGGGTGGGCCGCTTAAAAGTGTGTGACACATAGGGTGATCGATTAATCGACAATTCGGTGTTTCGAATAGTTGATATCTTTAAAAATCCGGGTTTCGGTTACACATAAGAACATAAGAAATAACAGAAAAATTAATTTATTGAAAAAAATATATGTGAATAAAAACCAAGAATAGAAAAAAATATTACAAAAAGTAATTTAAAAAAAAAAAGTTTAGAATTATTTAAAAGTTCTAAGCCAATTGACTACCATTTGCATTATTTCGTATAATTTCGATAATTTTACTTTATAATTATACTTTTTAATTTTTTGACAAACCAAACGACTGACTTGAAAAATCCAATAAGTTCTATTTAGTTCGCGTTATAAAAGGCAAGGAGATAAACGTTTATTCAAAAGAACACTGAAGATGTTACATAGCCTAAGCCGGTCTGAATATCAACCAAATTTGACATGGAATGACGAAAAATCCGGGGTTTGAAATTAAAATAACCGGTTTGTTCGAATTATATTTGACCAATATTAACAAAAGGAGAATACTATGAGTTTCTTAGTATTTTTATGTTTGTTCCCTCATAGCTCCGCCAATTAAAGGCCATATTGGTCCGCTATTTAAAAATATCAAACTTATAATCTGTGCTGTTGGCTGAGTACTTAGCGCATTTGACTACAAATCCTGAGGTCTTGAGTTCAACACTAGTTTTAGGCAAACCAACAACATCATAAATTTTTCTCATGTGCATTGGTGTACACTGATTACTTTGGCAGTACCGGCAGCGATTAATACTAGCATATCCTAATGCACTACACAGCACCCTCCTTCGTCGGCATTGTAGCAGAACCGTCGGCGAAGTAAACGAACTAATAAAATGGCTATGAGTTTAACAACTCATTGCCACTACTTTACACCAGAGGGGCGGCAATACTGCTCTACAAAAAACACGCAATTATAGAGTTGTAAATAAATTCAGCTTTCTATCTCCCACTTCACCACCTGTGCTATCTACACTATCCCTTTCCCAAAGAAGGTAACACATTAATTAATTTAAAAAACTGTCTCTTTGTTCAAAAGTCAGGTATAACTACGTACGTGTTGTGTTTAATTAAAAGTTGGTGGTGAAAACTCTTTGTTTTTTAGAAAGAAAAAACATCAAAATTGCTTAATTTTATTCCAAAACTATTATATGGTCTAGAAATTCATTATATACAAGAATTTGGTTCAACTACTTCCTCTTTAAAAAAGCTGCACGTTTTTTCCAAAAATCTTTCTTTTGTTGTCACTTTTTTCTTCAAAATCCCCTTTTTGTGCCACTTTTTGAAAATTTTCAACGGTCGCCCTGCATAGAAGACTACCCTGCAAAAATCGTGACTAGTCCATACATGTGTGTAAAGAATACTCCATAATGGACCAGGACTAGGCCCAAACTACCCCAAACGTATGCATTAGACGTGGACTATTTAACATTGCTATGTCCTAGGACTGGACCACGTGGTCCAGCTTTGCATTACATCGGACTAACCCAAAAACTAGACTATGTAACTACTCCATGGAGCACCTACAAGAGCTAGTTTTGAAACTACTCTATGTCACTACTCCATGGTTCACAAACAGAAAACTAGTTTTAATTTTCACTTTGTAGTCTACGTAAATGATTTTCCCTCTGCTTTAATAAATCTCCTTTTATGATGGGAGCTACACTGCATTTTTGATTTCTTATAAACAAAACTCACTTTTATTTATTTTTTCGCTTTTACCAAAAAAATAAACTGGTATTGCTGGTAGTTGATGATATTTTATGAAATAACATTCTTGGCAACACTACATTTCGTGCTAAAATACGAAGATTTGTTTGAAAGTGGTCCATAGCTGCATTCATAGGACCATGTTGTAACTAGTCCATATCAGCTAAAATGGACCATATAAACTAATAATTTTTGCAGGGTAGGACTAGTCCAAATATAACCCAAATGTATGGAGAAAACATGGTCGATTTAACATTACGATGTCCTAGGGCTGGACCATGTAACCCAAATTTGCACTACATCGAAGTAGTCTCAAAACTACTCCATGTCACTACTTGATGGAGCACTCAAGTGTTCTTGTTGAAATTGTTAAGACACGAGCACTTCTACGAGCCCTTATATCCTATTCACACTTAAGTACATTTTATGGAAATTAATAGAAAATGTTGAAAAAGTGAAACATTTGTTCACATTTAAAATTTAACATCATATACATATCGCACCTGTTCATAAAAAGTAACACAACTCAAAATTTACAAGTTTTCAGCAGAGGCAAAAAACTAATTGCGCCAATATAATGGAATTATTGTTATAAACAAATATACCGTTGTAAAGGAAACTCAATAATATTTCAATAAAATAATACAATACCAAAATTTTTACAGTGGTTAGATATGGTAATCATACACTGTTTCCTTCAAAAAAGTGGAAAATAGAATTTTTTGAGTTGTGTTACTCTTGATGAACAGGTGCGATATGTACATAAATAAAAAAAATATTAAAAGTCAAGACTTAAATGGAAAAAAAATAATTTATATAGAAAATAAAATAAATTAAAAATTATCAAAACGCCGAAAAAATTTATGATAACTTCAAAAGGTCTGGCGCGATTTTCTTCAAGCATATATTAGAAGATTATTTATGTATATCGAGTCACTTTTCAAACAAAAACAAAAAACTAAATCGAAATCGATCCAGCCGTTTAGAAGCTACTGCGCCACAGACAGACACATTCAAGAGTCCATGGACGTAATTTCCACTTCAAAAAGGATATAATGTCCATGGGCATTATTTCCTTTTTGAAAAGAAATATACTAGCTTTGCAGAGTAAAAATTTTCTGCATAGGCTGCATTCGGCCGGGCTCCTCGTCTGGGTATGTCGAATATTGGCTTCGGCACTATTTTTGGTCGTTATTTCCATTTTTTATGGACATTATTTTCTTTTCAATGTGAAAATAACGTCCATGGACATAATTTCCTTGGACGTTATTACATGCACCCTAGAAAACAAGGGATAGCTTCTAAATGCCTACACCGAACAAGATATGAGCCCTCTAGATCAAAGCATATTTTAAATAGACCGACATACACACTCTTCAAACTTATAACACTCCTCTTTTATGGTTGGGGACTAAAAATAAATACATATGCACATATTTATGTAATTATTCAGCCGCCAAATAAGTCCGACGTCTGTCAGATGTCTGAAAGAAACGTCGACAAAAAAGTTCGAATCGTATACGAATTCTGTCAGACTTCTGACCAAAAAATGTATAAAGTGGTTGACACGAATTCTTACAGATATGTCGTGGGAAATTCTGAGTTTTTGCCGACATTTCTGATAGAAATCTGACAGAAATCTTATGAAAAATCATGGGAAATTCTGATGAGTTAGCCGACATTCGTATTATTTTCTGACAGATATCTGAAAGAATGTCGAATCCAATTCGTATCGACTAATCGTACCATCTTACCATCTTACCATCTTAAAAATGTCAGATATGCACAAGAAAAGTCACATTTTTCGAAATAAATTAAAAAAATTAATTTATTAATAAAAACGAGAAATTTATTGTTTATAATTTAAAATGAGAAAAGCAATAATTAGTGCAGTGTTTTTAATTAATAAAAACCCATCATAGAGCAAGGAGATAAAGATTTAATATATATGCGACTTTTTATCTGAATTAAATTTATGTTTTGCGGAGTATTGAGAACAAAGTTCGCCTTAAAAATAGAAATATATAAGGTGGTCCAAAAATGTTAGCTCACGAAACGAACCGTCTGCTAATTTACAGCTCTTGCTTATCATGATACATATTAAAGTCTGAAACAAATCGCATTTTTATAAATTTATTTGCATTGTAGAAAAAGAGAATATTTCGGAGCTTTATTCAGAATATATCGTTTTAACTTCCAATAGCTATTATGTCTAAATTAATGACCTTTTTTCGAGTAGAAATTGGATTTGCTAAGTCCGACTTAAGCACTCTTTATTTTTGCCACGGATATATGTATAGAAAAGTGATATATTTTCTGTACTTAATACATGTTTCTGGTCTTTTGGTACAATTATTTTAAAAAAGTAAAATTTTAGACAGCAATTGGTACAATTTTAATATTTCATGTGCCATCCCTGGCTCACTAGCTTTTGATTGATTTCGTTCCAATTTAATGTAATTTTTCTAGTGGTGATACCAAAGTTATCGAAAAATTTAAGATACTACAAAATGAGATAGGAACATCTTTTAAATATGTAGAATGATGTAGATTTTTAGCACTGTATAATTCTTATGGGAAAATGTTGTCATCTTCGCAAATTGATGGTAGATGTTGGCAAGTGGGAAAAGCCTATAAATGTGTTCAAATTAGGGTGATCAATTATTCGACATTTTCCAGAAACCGGGTTTCGAATAGTTCGACTATTTGCAATTTTAGCAAAACCGGTTACGGTTTTTAAATTTAGAAAAAACCGGTCGACCGAAAAAATAGTTAACAGTTCATGTAAATAATATCCGCATTAAAACATAACTTTGAAAATAAGGGCAAGTTCATACTCAAAAAGGTCAAGTTCTTGATAAGTATGATACCATCTAATTTCTAAGCTAACTTGGAAACATTTTCCCCATAATTCTTCCCAATATTAGGAATGTAAAAAAAATATTGCCAAATAGCAGGTTACCTAAAAATGAACTATCAAGAACTTGGTCTTCATTTTATCTCAGTAATTTTAACAGGCAAAACTTTTGGATAGGAACTTGGCCTTATTTTCTCATCAATGTTTTTGTGCGGATCTGACTACTTTTTTCACATTTTTTCTAATAATTTCCATCGCTATAATTTCCCATATTATAACGCCCCTTATATGGGGCACGCTTTCTCATTACGTGATCAGCACAGTTTTTTTTACTAAAAAGACCTCTCCAAGATTATTTACAATCAAAATTAGAAAAAAATTTGTTCCACACATATAGGTGGAACCCTGGTGCACAGATTTACATGTTTTCTTTTTCTCCTTTATTTCTTGACATTTACGCAACAATACTTTTTTGTCTATGATTGATGTCGAACTCCATATAAAATATGAAGCTTGATATAAATTCGACATCACAAGGCCAATTTAATTTTCCCCTGCTACCATCTTATTAAATTAGTTCACCTTAATTGCCTGCTTCAGTAAATGCTCTTGAACAAAAATACTTAAGAAAATCAACAGTAAAAGTTCGTCAAGTTTTAAAAACTAGTAAAATATACGAATCGAAAAGTATTCGACTGGGCGGGTTTTTTAATTTGAAAAAAAAAGTCGGACTATTCGACATTCAAAAAATCAATATTTTGAAAAAACCGACAATCGTATTGCGGAAAACCCGGCTTAAAAACCGGTTGCAAAAATGAGTCGATCACCCTACTACAAACTTTTTTAGAAAATGACATGGTCCACGTCTACATTTCATCGGACTAGTTTTAAAACGACTCTTTGTCACTATTCGATGGAGCAATCCAGTAAGTGTTCGTGCAAACACTTGACGGTTAACTAAAGCTATTGTTTGCAAATGACATGGTCTATGACTGCATTATATGGGACCATGTTGTAACTACTCCATTTCACCTAAAATGAACCACGGAGTCCAATATTACCTGTGGGGTATTTCTGAGAGTTGTATATTTGGGATTCGCTTTATCACAATGAGTAAAAATACTGATTTTATTATTTTGATAATTTCGAACGTATTTGCTTGTGAATCCAAATTGATTACTAGGTTAAAATTTGTAATGTTTAATTCAGAAAGAATTTGGCATAATTAATATTTCAAGGAACAAGAAAAAATTAACATCAACTTAATTTATCAAAGTTAATTGTTCAAAGTAGTTCCACTTTCGGAAGCCGCTACACTTGCGTTGAAAAATTAAGTTGCTGTTAATTTTTTCTTGTTTCTTGGAATATTAATCATACCCAATTCTTTTTGAATTAAACGTTACGAAGCTTAAGCTGTGTACAGACGATTGTCAGGTCTTACAATATTGTAAGTAAAATATGCTAAAAATTTCTTACAATCGTGCGAACTGAATATTTTTGTCTGACAACGTTGGCAGAAAAAGCATTTTAATACTACCTGGTGACAAAAAATTGTCAGACATCTCAAAATCGTGTGAACACATCGCGTTGCCATTGTCATATTATTGTCAGACATTTTTTAATTGGCATATGTGCGAAGTTTCTGCATCTGACAATGGCGTCACTGTCAGAGTTTTTTATATTGGCAGCACTGCACGAATCTTTTTTTAGGGACAAATTACAATAAAAGAAACTATGCAGCTAAAATAGTTCAAATTGCTTCTTTATGTTTAATAATAATTTATATTTTCACTTTTTAAAGTTGACACAAGCACAGATGATAAATAATTGATAATTGCTGTTAAATGATCTGAGTCTGGCAGCGCCAAACAACAGATCTGAAAATTTTTGCATCTAACAATCGTGTGAACTGCCAAGTTTTTACTGACAATATTGTCAGATAAATTTATTGTCAGATAATTGTCTGCCAATAAATTCTAAGCTTTTCTAGCAACTTTGATGCAACCGTGTGAACTAACAATACACCTTGTGCTAAAAATTTTTTATTGTTAGTACATCGTCAGCCCATTGGCAGATCTTACAATATTGTAAGATCTGACAACCGTCTGTACAGGGGCTTAGCCTAATAATCAATAATAATCAGGTACAATGATATTTCGAGGGGCGCCATATCATTCCCTACGCTTGAACAGACTCACCTGAATCTTGCGGGAAGTCGAATACGCCGGCCATATGAAGACGGGCATGGGTGTCTAGTGACTGCTGATGAATGATGGGAGTGTCTGTTAATTCTGGCAATGAGGAAAGAGTGCTTAAGTCGTATTTTAAAGATTTGTAGAAGAGCACTTTTAAACGTTCAAGTGGATTTTTAGAAATTTATTCCTATTGCACTTAATGTTGACTTTTCGTTCTTCGATTATTTTAAGTTAGGAATATATGGTTCGTTCTATTATATTAAAGATATTTAATTTGAAATTTAATATATTATAAGCTGAATTAAGCAATTATTCCATATGAGATTATGCGTTAAAAAAAAGATAAGTAGCAAGTCATTATACTATAACTTCCTAAACAATCGCACGAAATAAATGAAAAATTGCCCAGAAGTACTTTTGAATATGGAGAATAGTAACTCCAAATTTGCATATCTCGACTTAAGCACTTATTCCTTATTGCCACAGAATTGCTGCTGTGTTTCAGATGTTTTGGTGTTATGAAAGCATGTTTTAAACGATCTAAACTGATGTTAGTGTGACGACCTCGAATTAAAATTAAAAAAAAAATTTCAAAACGTTTTATTGCAAAGTAATACTACATTTACACTAGAGCGAAATCTAGTCGATTTCAATTGAAATATATTTTCAAATCTATACCGTTTACACCAAGCTTTTTTTAATTTTTTTAAATTTTACTGTCAAACTACATTAAGCTTGAAAACCAAAATAGCTAGAGGATAAACCTAATAGCAAATACACAAACCTTATGCAATTTATTTTTTATTACAATATGAAAAAATCAGAGTTGTAGTTCCCATACACAACAAGATTTTGACAAAATCCAGTAAGGAGCTAGATTTTATTTTCTATGGGAAATCTGATAAAATAAACTAGATTTTGCACAAAATCTCGTTTGAACTAGATTTCATGCCGATGTAAATCAGGACCATCGTACGGGATGTATAAGTGATGGTCGGATCGAGTCGTTACAAACAAACACATGAATTGCGGACTACAGGCTTTTCGATAGAGAAGTTGGAGGTGCTGAGTGATGGAAGGTGACAGGAAGACTGAGTTCTTGCGAAGTCGGTAATAAAATCGCTATTTGAGCTCGTAATTTTCGCTGGCTGAACAAATAATCCTGGAATCGATAGGGTTGTGCCCCACACCATTTCTGCTGGTGATGCATTTATATCAGTTTTAAATGCGACCCGTGAACCAAGCAGAATCATAGGGAGGTGCGATACCTGTTTGTCTGAATTATAGCCCAATATTCCGGACTTTAAAGTTCTGTGCCATCTCCCAATCCTTCCGTTTGCTTGCGGGTGATAGAGTGTAATGCGAAGATGGGCTGCACCAATCATTTTTAGAAATTCACCGAAAATCTATCGGCCATGTTCTGAAAACCATTTCGTTTTGAAATCGCCAAATTTCAGGAAATAATTTAACTGAAAAGCTCACTTATTGTAGCTTTTTAATTGGTTCTTAAGTTTTAGACGTTTCAGAAATTTTATCCAAACTTAACTTCGAATGCACGAAATTGTCCGGTTAAAAGAACACTGTATTCCGGTTTTGAAATTTTGCGGTTTCAAAACGAAATGGTTTTCAGAACATAGCCGTATGACTCGAATGGCGGCCCCGGTCGAATGTTATTCGCGCGGGAGCTCCAAACTTAAAAATCCACAGAGTTTGCACTCATATCAGGAATCGGAATCACATTGGACCAACGCGTGAATCTGTCGACTATTTTCAAGCAATATCGTTGACCTTCGCACAATGGAAACGACTCAACGATGTTGATAAGGGGCGAGACGCTGTCTAGTCGGCTGGTATTTTGCGGGAGTTAGCGAGTGTGATGCTGGATTTTCAATCGTTGACATTGTAGACAATTTCGCACGAAAATAGCAAAATCATTTCGAATCCCAGGCTAACAAAATCTTGCAATGGCTATGTTGGTAGTAACCCGAAGGCCTGGATGCGACAGGTTATGCCTGGTCGTTTAAATTTTATGACGAAATTCATTCTAAATTCGGTCTTTAAACATTTGTTGAAGCTCCTCATCGCGTTGCTGTGCATCTGCTATGAGGGAATAGCCACCAGTTTTGTCGATTAACGAGAGTGCGTCAGCTGTGATGTTTGCTGGACTAGGCGTATGACGAATATCGAGTTTGTTGAAATACGAATATTTAGATTTCAACGAAACCCAAGACACCGGAATGCTGACGAAGTGCGTTGCAGTACAGAAAATATGAATTCCATTCTGCTGGTGTAGGGCCATAGTCCACAAACTCTGCTTTGGTACTACCAAACAGAGATAACAATTGCAATTCCTGCTACTTATTTACAATCCTTCGAGCCGGATGTGGTACCGGTGTTAACGGTACCGGAGGCCACTAGAAGAATATGGTCCGAAAAAGCCAATCACCAATCAACACTACATCCTTCACGACACCCAAAGCCACATCATAAACCTGATCGTTACAACGAATTCATTGTTTGCAGCAGTACTGGCTGCAACCTGAGTGTTCACGACGCCACGAGCCAGCAACTGCAGCCATGTCAGTACGTCACGAACATCGCTCGTCATCAACGATGTCATCGTCACCATGTACGTCGATTGCACATCCAATGCCATCAATAAGCTCTGTGTTCACGACACAAGCAGTGATGAAAGTTTTAGTGAAAAACAGTGTCAACGACACCACCAGCAACAGCGATCTTCGCAACAGCATCAACAACAACTGGGACGTCGCAAGGTTCTCTCAACTGTCCCAAGTTCCTGGTCCTGCCAACTGAGTTTCCACAAATTGCCCCAGTGCAAGGCGGACGCCATGTTAAGGTTTCCGATTTTAACTTGTTTAACGAATATAAGCGGGCCGTGATCGGTCACGACGTAGCAGCGGCTTCCTTCAATCATATACTGGAAATTACATACAGCTTGGTATTTTGCTGTTAGCTCTTGGTCAAATTTAGGGTAGTTTTGTTGCGTTTTCGTGAGTTTTTTTTAATAAAAAGCTAAAGGCTGAAGAGAACAATCAATTATGTGATGGAGCGCTACTCCCACTGTTATATCGCAGGCGTCTACGGAGACTGTGAGCTTGGACTATTAAGCAGGGTTTGCCAAAAGTGCGGCTTTAGCTAGCTCATCTTTGCATCGTTGGAACGCTAGATCTGCGATTTGATCCCATTTTAAAATCGAACGAAATTTTATCGCATCTTGTAGAAATTTAAAATGCCGATAAACATATTAATCTCCTGAGCAATTTTGCGCTCCGGAAAATTTTGGATGGCCTTTTCTGCTAAGGGACTAATGCCTTCAGCGGTGAATAAATATCCGTGGAATTCAAACTCACTATTGTTAGATTTATGGCAAGGTGATTTTGTCGATGGCACCGAAATACCTTTATAAATTCGCGATGGTATTACTGAATGGACAGTGATGCTACGGTAATTTCGTCAATGTAGGGGAAAACAAAATCTAAACCACGCAGTACCTAGAGTATTAGGCTGCATGATACAGCCCAAACGTCCTGAATTTAAATTCATATAAGTGGAAATGTGTTTTGGTGGCGGTATTCGGAACGTCATCGGGGTGAATTGGCATCTGATGAAAGGCATTTTGTGGGTCGATTTTTCAAAAAACGATCAGTCAATGTTTGTGCTTTTTTTATCTGAGTGCAATGCACTGCTATTGCCAATTGCTATTTGAGGCCTGACTAATACCGGTTTTTTGACTGCTGCGGGCTTATCTGGTGATAAGCGGCGCAGCTACAAAAACAGTTCGCGCTGATGTAATACTCTATGCTCGACTAAAGATTTCGTTTTCGAACCGTATGGCGAGAGCTTAGCAATATCCGCAAATTCTTTTAAATGTTTTCAAAAGGATCATTAATATTAAATGTTTTAATAAAAGCTGCTTCACCAAACGAGTAAGCTGAGAAGTAAACCCGGAAGTGCTGTCTATGAGGCGATTGCGTCGCAGGTCTATAAGTAAGACGAAATTTTTTATGATATCCGATCCGATAATCGGTAACGTAACGTCGGCTACTACAAAAAACCAAACGATATCGCGACGTAACCCAATGTCTATTTTCAGCGATTTTCGCTGACTACTTTAATCTTAGAGCCGTTGGTAGTGTGTACAATAATTGATGTAGGACACAAGTGAAATGATTTTGAAGTTAAGGGTAGCACAGAAAAGTTTGCGATGCTATCTGGCTGTCGCTTGGTGTTTGGCACACCTGGAGCCATGATGTTGAACTTACGTTGCTTATGTCTGCGATGTATGCGCTGCGGCATTTCCGTGCACCTTGTCCGTGCTTAAGCAACAGCATTCGGAGCCAGAAGTATTGTACAGGTAAGTCGCATGTACTCTTGATTGACTGCTTGTAGGGATGGCCAAATGAAAAAAATGTATCAATATATGTATATCGTATCGATATTTTTGAACAGTATCGATATATATTTTTTAAAAACATCGATATATCGAAAAGTATTTAAATAAAAACAGAAAATTCAACAAAAACAAAGGAAGAATTAAAAAAGTTGTCAGCTCGCCATATTAAAAAATAAATGAAAAAATTTTTAATGGCAGCAAATAAGTTACGAAAGCATCATCTTACACTTATGTATATGTTAGTTAAGCCAGTACTCATCGGATATGTTCATTAGGAGCACTCTTTGCTTTATGTGTTCGCATGTCAATCTTATTCTTTGATAAGGGACTGCTTAATTTACAGCAGAAGCGACGCTTTTGGACGATATTGTAAAGAAGAACATTTTAAAAAGCATTCAAATATATTTAACAACAAAATATGTATTAATTTTCTATTACATATTAACCTCAAAATATAGTATATGTACATATGCTACAAAATAATGAATTTATTAAACTCAAATTGTGTCACTGCTATAACGTTAATTAGGAATTCAAATAAGTAAATATATTGTTAATTTAAAAAAATTATATTAGCCTTATAACATCAAGAAATCATTAGCTTAAAATTGTATATATCGCATAATAAAATTTTTAACATAATTTATATCAACATATATACTCATGCCTAGACGATGATCACCACCCGATGCAACACCACACAACTGATTGTTAAACACTGCAGGACCGCCAAAGTCACCATCGAGCGAATCCTTTTCATCAAGAACTCCAGCGCAGTAATAATTGTTGGGTACTCGATAATTAAAATGTACCTCACATTCTTCATTATCTATCACAGGAACTTGCACCTCTCTTAGTTTCCGCTTTGAGTAAACATTAATATCATCATTCTCCGAAGTTTTACCCCAGCCATAAACGTTAAATAAATCACCTATCTTCCATTCAGTATTACACAATTGAATTGTGTCTATATTTGGTCCTCTTAAGGCAGTCTGTAATTTTAGCACAGCAATATCTAATGCTCGGTTTTCATTCATATGTTTTCTGCGGACCCTTCGACGAATACCTTCTTCTTGGTAATATGTGGCTCCACCAATAACTATAATATCATACAGTGGCACATGGTGCACACAATGGGCAGCTGTTATGACATAAAGTGGTGTTACAAGACTTCCACCGCACATATTGTGTAAATAAGAAAGGTGATCAGTTATTACTTGCACAACGAATTTAGCTTCGCTTATGTCTATATCGTATCCTCCAAAGATTCGACTTGTAAGGTTTTTGCTTGTTGTATTTAGAGTTTGAGTTAAAAGAATCAAAAGAACTTGTATAAAGATGCCGGAAATTTTTTGATATCTCATTTTTTCGCCTTTTTGTAACTTTTTGGAGTTATTTTTGTATTTTAATTTGTCATAAATCTAATTTATTAGTCAAGACGTTTGCAAACTCTTTCACAATTTGTTTTGCAAGTAAAAACTCTATTCGAAGATAATCTTTATTCTAAAACTGTAACGAGATTGATTCTGTTTTCTGTTTCGACTGCTGTATTTATACGGTTGCTAACGCAATTATCTTTATCAGTATAATGAGTGTTGTAAAGTTTCTTTATTGAAATGTTTAAGTTCGATAAATAATTTTTATTCTATGTATTTTAATTATATATTCTATAGAGTTCTGCAATACAAACAAGTTAAAGGCGCCAAAAATCTGCTTTAAACTTAAATTGTTTAATAGTTATTAATATTAAGAGAGCCGACTGCAAATTTCTGCACTCATCTGTTTTTTTTTAACGAATTAATTTTTTTATTGATATTTTGAAGTAGTGGAATATAATGGTGGAAGGTTGCCAGTTTAAATATAGTCGCAAGTATTTTTTGTCCTCTAAAGCGCGCTATATTGAATTTTATGTGACGCGCGTTTTTGCCGATACGATACCGATACTCAAAAGAAATATCGGCGATACCGATTCCGATACGCATATTGAAATTGAGTTCCAGTTTAAATTAACAAAACTCAAGTAGGGTAATTTTTTATTATACAAAATTACAGCGTAAAAGATTATTAATATTTGAAATTGATATTAGCCCAGTATAAAAAATTGGAAGTTATTTTTAAGGAACTACATTTTCATTGCTTGCAAAGAATCTACATTAAAAATATGCAGATAATTAGTAGAAAAGTAAGTAAAATTTTATTTAAGTCATACAACAGCTTGAACTCCTTTATAATTTTAAAAACTACTCGCCATGCTTTTTAAAAAATCGATTTTTAAAGGACATTTATTAACTAATATTATTCTAATTAGCTCAATAGTTTAATTGTTAAAACTCTTTTAAAAGCTTATATATGTATATTCACTTAAGTTTACATGAATACAGTTTTGCGATTCAATTCGCATAAAAAGAAACAAGTTGCGAAAAGGGGTAAATCTTTTATCCTTTTTACTTGAGGAAAAATTATAGGTCAGCGAAAAATAAATTTTTCCTTACATCGCCGATACCGATATCGGTTGCTCCCTAATTTTATTGGTATAGTGTGTAAACTTTCATTCATTCTTGTCTACATTAAACAGCTAGCAACCCTAAGTTGTACCCAAATGAGTGTAGATGGGAAAAGGGTAAATACACAATTGGTAAGTACCCGGTAAAATTAGTAAATTGGGTAAAAATGGGTAAATACTCGGTATGTACCCAAAGGCTGGGAATAAATTTTGTTGTAGAAAATTTAATAATCGAACACATTGCGCGGCAAGTTTTATGATTAAAACTCGCTCAAACTACAAGAAGTGTTAGCCCCCTCGGTAAAAATTGCGAAAATTACGAAAATTCTCAAAAACTTGCTTATGTGTGAAAGATTACAATGTTGCAAATAATTAAAATGTAAGAAAACCAAAACCTTTGAAAAAGTTTCTCCTATCGCGAAAATAGCGAAAATTCGCGAAAAATTGCAAAATTGTAAACAAGCCATAATGTTGATTAAAAATCGCTAAAACTGCAAGGAATGCCAAAAATTCGGAAAATATCGCGAAAATGACGAGAATTTGCAAAAACTTGCTAACAGCGACATGATAACAAACTCTAATATGATATAAAAATCATGTAAACTGTAAATAACCTAAAAACTTGCGAAACGTGGCTTCTATCCCGAACATTGCAAAAATTCGTGAGAAGTTTCAGCATCGGAAACAAGCATTAGCATTGATTATTCATGAGAAATCGCTAACTTTATAGATGAAAGCAGTAAAACTGCAAAGAATAACAAAATTAATATGTATATTAAACGTTTTTGTTTTTTAATTTTGATGTCAAAAAATGTTCCTTTTCAAATGCTTTTTATGAATAGCCAAATAATACCTGGTATTTACCTAATATTTATCCATACATCGGGTAAATACCGGGTAGAGTCCCATCTATACAAATGAGGAATGGTAAGTTTTTTTTTTTTAACTTCCTTACACATCCCCTGTGACGCGAACTATAATTTATAAAAAAACGCATGAGTGAAAGTGACCGCCAAAAATTAATGATAATAAATATACTTGCGGCATATGTAAAATAAACAAATTATTTCGTAAAAAAATATATGAGTTCAGAAATTTGCAGTCAGCTCTTACATATAAAAGAAAAATAAGTTTAGGCGAAAATATAAAAAAATTATTAAGGACATGTTCAGACGAACATATTAAAAAATGGTGTCTTCTGAAATTTTTAACCAAATTGACCATTTTGATTATAATCTTATCGAAAAAATTGCTGTGTATTTTTCTGTTAAAAATATTATTTTATGAAAATTGTGGGTCAGAATTGGGTAATCAATCGACTAATCGGTAATCTGATAAGCGATTAATTTAATACTGTATATTTTAAATTAACGATTAAATATGTTAATATCTGATTTGATCGAATAATGAAAATTTGCAGATAAATAAATGTGTATTAACTGATTAACCGAATAAATTTAAAATTTTGTCTGAGTATTTGTACATACACAGAAAAAAAAATGTAGTTATGACAAATACGTTTTGTAGTTGACCAATTTGTATTTGTCGCAAATGAAAAGTAGTTGATTCAAATGATATTTTATTTACAACAAGTTGTGGCGAATAAGCTGCATTTATTACAAGAGCGAAATTGCAGCTGACAAGAATCAAGAGATAAATAATTTGATCCGAGTCCGATTAAATGTGATTGCATTTGAAAACGCATGTAAACCAAATGATTTTTATTTGAGATTACATGACAAAAATTATTTACGCCAAATGCGGATCGATTTTATTTAAATAGTAGGCTTGCCTTTTCAAATACAATCCGCAATTAATATTGTTGCGTTTTTTGACAGTGCTCGTTCATTTTCATTTAGTTTGTGAAAGTAAAAACACGTGGAAAAAAAATGAAAGACCACCCCACTATATTAGGAAGTAAACAATAAATGACGTTGAATCAATTAAGATTTGGCTTGCAATCGTACAATAAAATGATTCAATTTAAATTTCTGATTATTAGCCTACGCTGGATACGGAAAATTAGGAAAATCCTCTTAAAAGACGCAGCACTACAAATTTATTTTTGCTGGGAAATAATTTATCGATAGCTTATGAATTGTACATATCTAGAAGAAAAACTAACGTAAAATCCATCTGTAAAAATCATCAGTGAAATGTGCTTGTCACCCTGATCAACTTTCGATAAGCCATGCGTGCAGCGTTGCCAGAAGCTTTCCGAAGAAAATCATTAATTGGTGAAATAAAAATCATATTTTGATATAAAAAATCATCATAAATATTTTATTCCAAAATATTATTCAAAGCAAAGAAAAATAATGAAACTTTTTTATAACACTATAATAACGTGGCAAGGTTACTTCCACCGCGAAAATGATCAAATGCATGCACAAAATTATAAAGAAGTTAGGTAAACATAGTTCGAGTAAATATTAAAAACATGCTAATATCAGCAAAAAAGCTTTAAATTCATCAATATCACTAAAATGAAATATTTTATGATATTTTCTTCGCGCGCTTAAAGTTTGCATTATGACTATAAAGTATATATAAAATAATACTAATAAAGCGTTCTTTATACATTGTTTAAAGTTCCCGTTATACAAAATAAACAGTGCTACCAACGTTACAAAAAAGAAATCTTTCTAATTTCCAACAACATTTATATTAGTAAAATAAGGTACATTTTGGTTTTTTTCTATTTTAACTTAGAAATGAGATATTTCATCGCGGTAAAAAATAACCTATGTTTGAATCAGGACTCTAAAGTACCTCCATACCAAATTTCATGAAAATCCATTTAGTGGTTTTCGCGAGAAGCGTGTTCGGACAGACAGACAAAAATTCCAAAATTTGGTGTTTTGTTCTCTACATCGATTACTGTTTACGCCACCATAAAAATTTTCAAAAAAAATTTCATGTACAGATACGCCCCTTTTACAATTTTATTATATGTATAGATTTTATTATTCTACATCTTCACGAGTTTCCCAAAACTTTTAAATGTTAAAAAATTTCCTCTGAAAAATTAACTTAATAAAATATGTAACGAAAAAAGAAGTTCCGAAAAGTGTCCAAAAACAAATGTTTGAAGTATGTAAGGTTTTTCTTATGTCAAATAAATGTTTTTTTTGCTCTGTTTTACTAAAACTGCATCTTCAAAATGTGATTTGATATTTTTGACGCAGCCAAAAACTATAGAAATCAATGAAACATATATCTTTATACAGTGGTGGCAGAAATAATAGGAACACATACAATTTTCAATATTTTCTTAAATGTTTATAAGCTTTTGGATAAATAACATTAAATATACAAATTAAATTCGTCCATGTAAAAAATACAAAAAAGTACAATCCTGCTGCATTCGGAAATTTATGTAATTCAAAAATATATGTATATGTACCTGGAAAAAATAATAGGGACATTTTATATATTACAGAACAAAATTATCTTTTACTATTTAATCCTAATATTATTCCAATATTTGGTAGAAGCTCCTCTTTGAATACTTGCTGACAACGTCACATCGTTGAACTCAGAAGGTTGGCGCAGATATCCGTAGAATTGGAGTACTAAGGTTACTGAATTGTGTCCCACATAACCTGTTTATTTGCAAGTTTTTACGTTCTAACGTTTTATTTCTTAGAACTCTACAGAGGTGCTCTATGGGATTCGAGTGTGGTGATTGGGACTATCACTCTATAAAATTTTAGCTCAAAAAAGTTTATGAGCCATTATTGTGAAAAAAGAAATTACCCTATTATTTCTTTCCCCACTGTATATCTTTATAAAAAAATTGCGAATAATAGTTAAGCAGGGTACACACCATCGAACAGGAATGACAGTTTGGCTCTAATTTTTGCTTGCTAGATAGTGTGGCCACTAATTTCGTCATTCAACAGTCAATTACAAAAAAATTATAGTTGATTGAAAAGTCAGCGGCCATATTGGTTTTTGACTGATAGTGTGTACCAAACAATTTCAGTCAAGAGTTTTATTTGTAGCATAAAAATTACAAATTGCTTTTAACAGTGATTTGTTAAAAGCATTTCTCTGGTACTATGATATGGAATGTTGTCTTGGGATATAACAGGATTAGGGGGTAACTCGTGATGTTAAAACAAAAGCATCTCAGGAGTTGCTATATATTATGAAAAAAATAAAATTATTATCAACGAAGTGCATCCATTTTCCTTACTTTCTATGTTATCTAGTAAATTATTTTCTTGAATGGCTTTTAACACCCAACATTAATATAGTTTTGTTAGTCAAAACCGTCATTAAAAGTTGATGAATTTTTTACCATCACTCATGCTCGATAATATGTACACTGCTTTACACATTCAAAGTCGCTAAAATGGAAAAGTGATAATTTTAGAAGAACTAACTAAATTCGGAGAACAGAGAAATATTATTATCCAAAATACTTTAGTCAGAGAAAGTTTACGACTGCAAAATAACCTACCATAAGCTTTTATGTTAAAAACTATGGAAAGTTATAAATTAATTGATCTAAATAACTCAAATAACCATTTAAAATATTTAAAAGCAAGTATGAAATATCATCATTTGGGTGAATCAAAAATCATCATTTGGGAAAGAAAATCATCAAATCATATTTTGCTTTAAAAATCATCAAAAAAATATGATAAAATCATCATTCTGGCAACGCTGCATGCGTGTGCAATTCTTCCCAGAAACATTGAGTTTTTAGTGCAAAGAATTAAGAGCTCTTCTAATTTGACATTCTTGTAAATAGGAGTTGTAAGCCATTAGATCCATTAGAATGTTAGAACTTTCAGCACCGCTCAACTTTAGGAGTTAGTCACTCAGAACATCACCGCAAGCAATTCCGTCAGCTATTTGTTTTTTATTGTAATGACCAAGGCTCGGACTTTCATGCAACTAAAAATTGATTTTAAGCGCTTTACAAATGCACCTAAAAATGAAATATATGCGCAAAAATATGCATTTACCCAAGAACAAAGTACCAAAACTAAAATAGTATGCAAATATTTTATTTTTATTTTTTATTATTATTAGAGAAGAAAACACAAAACAAACATAATTGGGTTCATTATTTAATGCAGCCGAACTGTAATTGCGTTGCCAGTTGGCAACTGAAAACTAATGATTAACAGAAAGGCACTTAATAGCAACTGAAATTGACAAGTCTCAGTTGCCAGTTGCTATCAATAGTATAATTTTCTGCAACTGGTAACCCAACTGAGGCTCAGTTGCCATCGATAATCGGTCTATTAATATTTTTATTAAAATTGATAAATGTGCATTAAAAATTTTTATTACTCCAAAAATATGACTTTATTGCCGAAATATGCACTTACCACCAAAATATGCAAAAATGTGCAAGTCGATGCCAAACGACTTAAAAATTGATGATTCGCATAGATAATTAGATTAATACGTCTTTACCTATCACCACAAAATACATGCATTTGCATGATAGTCCGAGCCCTGGTAATTAATTACTTTGGCATTAATGTATGACCTGTATTATATATACATAGTAATTTTAGTGAAATTTTTTATGTAGATCCAAATTTTGTAAGTAGACCCAAGTTAAAGATACTTGTACTGGTTTTTTAGTACTAATCAAATTACTGTAATTTAAAAAAATACTTTGGATTTGAAAAAAATTGCTTGTACACTCATAGAAAAAACAGCAGGAAATCAACAATTTCAACCTTAATTCAACAAAAAACAGTTATCAAAAAAGTTGGAAATTGTATATTCAACAATATTCAACATAAAAGCAAGATTAATCCGAAATCAAGGTGGATTCAACGCTAATTTAAAATTGCTCGACATTAAATGAAAACTATGGCATCTTTAAATCAAATACGAGCAACATTAAGCTTAGTCTAGACGATATGTTGAATCAGTATATTTATGGTAAAAAATTTGTTACCAGTGCCAACATATCGTGTAGACACAAAATTTTTTCAACATACGTATGTTTAACCACATATGGCGGCCATTTTTTAACGTTGTCAACAAACGTATGTTCACGATTTTAGCATATCGTGTAGACACCATATTTTTACGTTTTAACAAATTTACTACGTACGCTGACAGATATGTTGTTTGTTGAAAAGCGTACGCAAGCTTTTCAGCATATACATAACAAAATTGATAGCATATAGAATTTATATTTCAGCTCAACTCTCATATTGCCTGATTCGGCACGAGACATTCCAATTTCCGGGATGTTATCAATTTCTTGCGTATTTTCGCGATTTATTTGATTTTCTTATTCTTTGGAGTTTAGTAATTTCTTCGGAACAAGTCAAGAATACCAACGCTGTTGAAAATTGAAATAAAAAAACATGAGGTAATAGCACTTTTTAGACAAACAATATTTGTGAATTTTTTTTCGGCGCTCTCTTTTGGTTCCGGAGTTACGGGGTTCAAAAATGGCCATAACTCCTACAATTCTGCACGGATATAAACGATATGTACATCATTTTAAAGCGCTATAAAATACCTTTCTACTGGTTTATCTGAAAAAATTACCAAATATATCGATACTTAAGCATATATATATAATTTTGTAGAGAACCTTCCAAGTTTTCATTTGATATGCTTTTTTTCATTATTTATGTCGAATGGTGGTTTCGCTGAGTAAAGATTGCCTGATTAACCGGCCTTTGGCCGGGCTTAGAGATTTTCTCCTTTATGTATGTCGAATAGTGGCTTCGCTGAGGAAAAATGTTTTGCCTAGCAAAAAACCTGTCATAAATTTTAGCATCTCCTAAACTAAACAGCACTTTTCAATGCACACATGAAGATTGCGTCGAAAAAAAATGTATTTTTGAAAACTCATTTTTGAAGTTGTATATCTTCCGTATTTCATTAGTGATAGCTTTCAAGAAAGTTCTCTATATATTTATATACATGGTTAAGTACCGTTATATGGGTAAGTTTTTGAGATAACGGTGTTTCTACGTAAAAAGTCCGGTTAATTTTTTTTAATTACATTTGGCTCACAATGGGTTAATGGATTTCAAAAGTTTATATACCAGTAGAAAAGTGCTTTAGAGCACTTTAAAATGATATACATATCGATTATCCATGAAGAATTGTAGGAGTTATGGCCAATTCAAAATAAAAGTTTTGAACCCCGTAACTCCGAAACCAAAAGAGAGCGCCGAAAAAAAATTCACAAAAATTATTTGTCTAAAAAGGGCTATTACCTCATGATTATTATTATTTTTATTTTCAAAAGCGTTGGTATTCTTGACTTAAGCAATTTCTTCAACACATTTTAGCAATTTTTCGCGTATTTTCTAATTGTTTGCGTTCTTCATAACAATACTAGTGCTATATACATCGATGATATTGTTTTATTTTTAAAAATTTATTTCGCACTATAAATATTAATTTTGCAATAAAAGCGATATTTGATAGAAATAAGTAATAAAGAAAGAGTATTGTAAAATTTATTTGAAGTTTATAAACAAATGTTTGCATGACTCTGCATATACATATGTATATCATCATACGGAATTCAACATATCATGTAGACGCAAAAATTGTATGCTAACTGATATGTTGACATATCATTTGCTGTTATATGTTGACTTCAAAAAATTTGATACTTTCAGCATACCGTGTAGACGCTTAGCATATTGAATTTGCTGACAGACGCATTTGTTGTTATTTTAAAGTATATGAGTGTTAGCATACATTTGCTGATTCAACATACCGTCTAGACTAAGCTTTATATCAAAAAAATTCTAAGTTGTTTCAAAGAAGAAACATTTTCAAATCAAAGGTGGAAATTTTTGA
This sequence comes from Panzeria rudis, assembly GCA_956483635.1. Classification (NCBI taxonomy): domain Eukaryota; kingdom Metazoa; phylum Arthropoda; class Insecta; order Diptera; family Tachinidae; genus Panzeria; species Panzeria rudis. The sequence goes on along the minus strand of OY101448.1, from coordinate 86,423,933 downwards.
ATCAAGACTGCACAACTTCTTTTTAAATTAGTAGCGTTTTTGAACTGAAAACGTTCAACGTTGATTTAAAGTTGGTACTAGGGATGCCAATCGGGATTGATTTTTAAAAATGCCGGGATCGCGCCAACGATGTTTGGTAAAATCCAATTTTTTTTAATAACCGATACTTTAATAACAAATTTTTATATTATCGACCTAAAATTAGACACGCATTATTTTTGTTGATTTTTGAACAAAATATGTTTACTTACACAAATAAAAATTAGCGGCAAAGCGGTTGGCTGTCTGCAGCATCGAACAGCCACCTCTTGGCTGATAATCTGGTGTATCTACCTATCAGCCATAGGCATATTATACTTTTTATGCCATTTTATCCACTTGAACTAAATATGTATGTTTAATTTGTGAAGTCAAATTAGACAAATTATGTTTTTTTGTTGCAAATACCTACAAAGTCGTTACAATTCTAGACAACGAGAAATTTTCAGCACAAATTTAGACAATGTATGATCCTAAATTGTAAGTATTGTTTTAGAGTGCAGACATATGAATATATAGTAGTGGTGCCCATACATACACTATCACATTCTATGTTTGTGTGTGTGCTTCGCGTCTAAATAACCAGTTGGCCACGTCTTTAAGATATCAACAATGACGGGTGCATGACAATGCTAAAACCTCGACGATAAATGTCGGACAGCCGGAACAAATCATCAAGGAAGCTTTTGAACAAGTGTCGCAAAAATCGTGTGCGATTCAATAGCCACAATCTTTCTCAGATACTACTGCGACTACATGGGCGACATTGCCACCTATTTTATCGGCTGTCTTGTTGTCAATGATTAAAACACTTTTGTTGAAAATAAGGTCGATAATAGTCGGCAACACTTTACTGATCATTATCGACCTAAAATTAGAAAATTTTTTGATTTTTGAATTAAATATGTTTAATACAAAAAAAAAACGTCTGCGAAGCGATTACCTGCGAGCAGCTTCGAACCGTGACCTCATGCCTCATAGTCTATCGTAGCTACCATTAAGCTATAGGCGTATTATACTTTATATTAAACTTTGTTCACTTGGACTAAATATATTTAATTTGAAAAGTTTTTTTTTATAAAAATGTATAAAGTACTTTTATTACATTTATTAAAACAAGAAAAAGCCTTAGAATTTTTTTTAGGTTAACAATATTTACTTACCAATAATTACAAAATTTATATTTAAAAACCTTTAAATACCAGAAACTAAACTTTGATGACCGAAGAAAAATATGGTGTGCTTCTAATGTTTAAACATTTTTTTCCTGGTTTTTTAGACAGGTTGCTTAATATTCAAAACTTTAATGTTATTTAGGCATACGTTGTTCAAAAATAAATACTTTTAACAGCAGATTTATATTTTTGCCCAATTTTAGACAAATTATGTTTTTTTGTTACAAATAACTATAAACTCGATGTTATTTTAGACAACCAGAACTTTTCAACACAAATTTAATATATACATATATAAAAAATAAGAATAATAAAATAAGAAGAATGAAAAATGAAATCGTGATTTTAATCAGATTCATAAACTGATTTTGAAAAATTTAAACATAAATCCAATCGATAAAAAATGTGTATCATGCTATTTAATATATCAATGAAATAGTGCATCATATGATCATTAAGGAATAGAAAAGATTCGATAAGAAAAAGACAAAAAACTCAAAAAATACTTAATCCGTACTATGAACTGATTGGAAGCAAGGCTAACCTGTCAGTCCAAAGTAGGGATGGGCAATCGATCTGCATCGATATATATCGAATAAAAAATATAGATTTTTCGATATATATCGATATATTTTAAAGCATGATTATTCATACATAGTCCCAACAATTTTTAAAAATAAAATACGAAAAGTACTTTTTTTATGAATAATTAAGCTGAAAAGTGCTGATTTCCAACATCTTAACTGATTCACCAATATTTTATGGAACGTACATCAACAAAATTATACTCAAATCGAGATAATTTTTTGAATGCACAAAATTTTACGAATAAAACAAAAGATTTTTTAATAATATCTTATTTGATAAAGATTGTATCCAAATTTTTTTAAAATACTGCACGAAAAACGAAACCAAAGCTAAGCAAATATCAAATTTGATACTGTCGATATATTTTGAAAAAAATATCGATATATCGATATATTGCAATTAAAAATATCGACGATATATATCGATATATTTTTAAGAAAATATCGATATATCGATATTTTTTGCCCATCCCTATTCCAAAGGTCTCGGCTTCGATTCGCGATATAGACGCTGAGTGATTTTGGCAGACAAGCTACAAAAATCGCTACGGGGATTGTGTTTATGAATTTAAAAATATATATATATATATTAACAAGAATTGTATATGCATGTAAACATTTTTGAATTATTGGCTCATTCTTTTGTAGAGAAAAATTCTAATTTTTACCCTTTTCAGTGAAAATTTGCAATAGAATGAGTTTTTGAGATACTGAATTTATTACAAGTTATTTCAACACTTACCAGGGTAAATTTTTATCTTAAGAGAACGCTAATTTGCTAAGTTTGCTTAGAAAACGACGTAAGCGAAATAAAATTTAATACATATTCTGCAAGATTTAATTTTTTACAAGCTGCATTGAAAACTTTTTTTTAATAATTATGCATAAATATATTCTCAAACCTACCAAAAAAAGATTTAGCCTACCATCCTACCAAACGAAAAAGTTTCTACCAAATTTGCTAGGAACCTACCAACAATGGCAACGCTGTCACCGCTTCAGAGAAAAATAGATTTTTATTTTTCCGTTAAGTTGTATGCAAATTAAAAACTTTAAATGAGCGATATGTTTCTTAATTTTAGTTTCTTATTTACTATTGTTTTTAGATAAGAGAATTTACTATTTTTTCTAAACTTATTTCAATTATTTACTTTAGAGTAAAACTAAATAATTGTTTTTGTTGCAATTTATAAAATGTCAAGTATATTATCTAAAACGCATTCCAAAATGTTTCAAAAGTGTAGTGATATAGAAAAAAAGTTTTAATAGTTAAAACAGTAATGACACTGACCTTAAGCATTAAAAATTAACTTGAATTGTTTTGTCGTAGGAGGTAAAAAGATTTTTGCTGATAAGGTGACCAGGGCTTAAAACAAATATTTAATGATAAATATATTACATATTTTCCAAACATATATATATTTGAAAAATAGTAGAGATAATTTAATTGTAAATACCATTCTTCTAAAATAGAACAAGAAAAAATATAATTAGCATTTACTGAACATTTACTGAAAAAGAAAAGGATACAATTATTTACCAATTCGTTTGCGTGTTTATAATATGTCTTTCCTCAGAACTCTGCTTTTCGGAGCCAGTTTTTCGTTTGAAAGATATACCTTACGCCAGAGAGGTTTCATTTTTTGTATTCATAATTCTGCTGTAGAGTAGGTTTTTCTTCAAAAGTTTCCATAACTACGCTTAACATGGTTTATTCTTTTGAATTTTACCTGATGAAAAATAATATTAATAGATCAATCTGTTTGTATGTTCTGAATTGTTGAAACGGAATAAAAAATGCTGTAAACAAAAATCAGTGAGGGAAATAAGTTTTTGTCGCAAAGCTCTCGAAACTTTATAATCCTATCAAAAATCGAGCTACTGTGCTCCCTGGCCGATCAACGTCTTTAGGTAAGAGCCTAATGTTTCAGGAAATTAAACACAGAACGAACCTAAGGATATCAAGCTAGAGCTTTGAAATTTTTTTCAAATCCCAAAAATTTTACAAATAAAACAAAGGAGAAAAAATTAACATGTTTGGTTTCCAAGTTATGGAGCATCAACCGGCAAAACATAGCACATGTGGCTTTATACTGTTTTACTCTCACATGTGTGTACTCACACGCATTAACAAAAAGTAAAATATATCAACCAGTTGAACATGAACATTCACACAAGCAGGTTGTGTTGTCGCTTGTTTCTTGCTATTGCTTAATATACACTAACAAAAACTTTGTAAGTTGCAAAAAAACATACTATCGTAAAGCGTAATAACGTATGGTGAAAAATACGAACAATTGTAAAATTAACGCCAAATCCGGAAAAGAAATGTTTTTTCTTTTCAATGAAATGTCTAAGTGCTGGCACAGTTTCCAAGATACAGCAAATTAACACAAACTTTGAAAACTTTAAGTGTCCATACCCACTAAACCTGAGATTCGAAATAAAAGAAGGTTCGCTAAAACGAAGAATTTTCGAAACAAATTTGTTTCGTGAATCTAAAAAAATCTAATGTTCGCTAAAGCGAGCTTTTGTCGATAATGTCGCGATAATAAGCGCAATTGCCAAATTTCATAAAATGTGAATGTTCGCAACATCGAAATATGTCGCGATTTTAAGCGCAATTGCCAAATTTCATAATATGTGAATGTTCGCAGCATCGAACTATTTTCAATAATTTCTCGAAGGTGTAATTTGCATTCATGTTCAATAATTGAATAAAAAAAAATTTGCCACGATAGCCTAGTGGATGTGTTCTAATTTGTTAGCCTGGAGGTACCGTGTTCGAATCTGATTGAATGCAGCGTAAGTTAAAATTGAAAATAAATAATTATTCCATTTACAATAAAATAGATAAATTAAAAAATAAAGATAACAATATTGAAAAATTATTTTTTCCTGCATTTTTGTGGTATCGATATTTCTTCGATATTGGTTCGCTATTGATTTGTCAGCGAAACATCGAAATCGAAAGATTTGCTGCCACAAACTGAGCGACGAGTGAGCTCTAGCAGCTCTTTCTCTTTCCGACTTCGATAGCCGTTCGCGAGTGTTTTGTCCGAGAAACGTGTGCGCAACATTCGAATGCGTTATTATTATTTTCGAATGTTTTGGTTTGCTGGGTATATAATTGTCTGTTTATTACATTAGTATTTCAATATTTTTTTGTACTGATCACTCACCCATTATTATTACTACACATATGTAAGCCCAAGAGATTGTATCACAGAATGTTAATTTGGGATTGCTTTAAATATATAAAATAGTTTTAATGATCTTAGTTAAATTAATTTTTATATTAAAATGTTTAAATCATTTACTTGCAGGCGCGGAACATACCATTTTGTAATATTTCTTTTAGAAACTTCATAGAAATAGTTATATTTTATTCGCTTTGGAAGGGAATTATCTCTTTTTCCCCTCCCCTGAATCCGAGCCTGTTTACTTGATATGTATTATATACGCCCGTGACGGTTCAAGGCTTATTGGTAGAAACTCTACAGTGCATTTAAATTGTAAACTTCGAATTTAGAGCCTGCAGTAATGGGACGGACACTGCTTCAACTTCAAATATAGAAACATAGAAACTATGATAACCAGGGCTCGGACTTCCATGCAAATTCATTTTTTTGTGGTGATAGATAAAGATGTATTATTAACTAATTATCTACGCGAATCGTCAAATTTGAAGTAGTTTGGCATCGATTTGTAGCTGCATATTTTGGTGGTAAGTGCATATTTTTACATATTTTGGCAATAAATGCATATTTTTAAAGCTATAAAAATGTTTTAATCTTTTAATGCATATTTTGAAAAAATATTACTACGCCGATTATGTATGGCAGCCGAGCCTAAGTTCGGTTAATTTTCAGTTGCCTACTGGCAACGCAACTATAGTTCAGTTGCATTAAACAATAGACCCAATTATATTTGTTTTAGGTTTTTTCTCTAATAATAATTGAAATTAAAAACAAAATTTCATATCATTTTAGTTGTGGTAGTTCGTTCGTAGGTAAATGCATGTTTTTGAGCATAGTTTTCATTTTTAGGTGAATTTGTTAAGCGCTTAAAACCAATTTTTAGTTACATTAAAGTCCAAGCCCTGATGATAACTTCTTAGGAATGGTGACAAGAGTTATATTAAAAAATTAAAGCTAGTCGTCAAAGAAATATATGTACCATTGGAAAAAACAGATATGTATTCCTAAAATTGTGACAACATGTTTTAAGATGCTTGAGTCCTCGGTGCAGTTATTCTGCCTTATTACAGTTGTCGTACACTCAAAATAAAATGAGAGCTAAATCTTACAAATTTAAACAGTTTAATATAATTGTTGTTGCAATTTTTATGGAATAACAATTTTCATTGGTTAAAATAACTTTTGAAACATTTTATGTCTATGTTTACTTTGTGCTATTGTTATTCAACAAGATGGCTTAGCTGACATGGTAAGGGCGGCCGGTTCATAAACATGAGAACCTAAGTTCAAGACAGATATATTACATTTTACTGGGCTGTAAAGTATAAATTTGGGAAAAACGACATTTGAAAACTAAAACTATTTTTGATGGATACAATTACTAATTTAACTTTTAAAAATTTTTGTGGTTAAAATTGCCAATTTTTATGGTTAAAATTACCAATCTTATATGTATGTATACTTTATGCTTTCATTATTTAACAAGATGACTTAGCTGAGATGGTAAAGGCGTCCAGTTTATAAACATGAAGAAGAAGAAGAAGAAGACAATTGAATCGTTTATTTCAAAAACCAGTCAAGCGAACAATTTTTTATTTTGAGTAAATCAAAGAAAGCTTCCTAGCAATCTTAAAATAATTTTTTCAAAACTGATATTTTTTCCTATGGAAGTTATCCATTTTTGCAACTGTTTGATAACAATAAAACTTATTTTATTTATATTGACATATATTTAAATAACAGTATAAAGATTCCACTTGACTGGTTTCTGAAACAAACAACCATCGCTATCGTAAATTTCGTACGAAATGTTTTAATTTTATTAAGGACCTACTATTAAATCTTCCATTAACACACAAATTTATTAAGAATCTAACAACAGTGTGATTTTTATTTTGTCCTGATGGACCATCACTGTACAGTATTAATTTTCTCACTGTATCCGGCACCTCTGTGTTTAGCAACGGTAAATTTTGTATATAGTCGAAGCACAATGCAACAGTTTCATTATCTTCATCTCTTAAAGCATCTTTCATATTGGAATAAAATTTCTTAGCAGTATTTCTTAGCAGTTCTGTTGCAGTATTTCACTTAGCATTGTCACATTGAGAGCTTCACATTGGCTACACACATCAACCTATGGTCTACCAAACGAGTAACAAAAGTTTTCCTTAAACTAATAATAGCAAAAATTATATTTTACAACATCCTTTAGGTCTGCATTGCCATTAATGAACATTTGATGCATTTTAGTAATATTCAAGCGGGCATCTAAATATTGTTTCTGTATCGCTCGATAATGTGTCTCTTTAACCTCAAACCTATATTTATGGTTAGGGATTCTAATGCAAATATTTCCAGGCTCCCACTGCTATTTTGGCCACGTCTATCTTTCGATGGCTTATTTTCTAGTAGTAACTTGCAAATTCACTCTAACCTATTGTGTGTAATGCCATGAATCTTCATAAAAACATTTTTACATGCTATTTTTCTTTTTCCCCCTATCATTAAGCTATATTTATAACAACGATTTCTTTTAAAACTGCATTCAACAACGTTTTCGCTATTTTCTTCTTCTGGAGTTTTTTTTTATAGTTCTACGTTTGACTTCATTCATTTCAATCAATGTTTGAATAATTGTGTCCTGAAAATTTTTATTTTCAAGGGAATAAAAATAATCCCACGTATCATCTATTATTTGACGATTAGTTTGCTTTGAGCATTTAGCATTACACTTACAGACTAAACTGTCTAGGCTAGGCTTGGCGTTTTCCGTTACTTACTTATCGGATTGCGAAACATAACCTTGTCCTTTGACCCTAGCATTTCGAACAATATTACGTTTGTAGGTCTCTTTATTGACAACTCTCTTCGCTTCGAAACAGGTTCTTCATCAGAACTAGACATGGTTATTAATACAATGTAATCAACACATTCAGCATTAACAAAACTAAGAAACGCACCAAACGACTACTGAAAAATGCAAGACAGACACAGCTGTGGAATCCAGTCTGGAATTCAGACAAAACTGTGAATTCCAGACACGGTTGCCAAATTATTGACCAAGCGCGACGACAAAAAACCCGCCGTTTTCAGCAGAAACCTGTCAAACGCCGTCACTTGACTTCTTTCTGCACTAAACAAGGATTTCTCGACATTGCTTCACCATCAGATGAAGACAGTATTTGATTTTTTTTGCATTAAACGATGTATTTACCTTTACAGAACAGTAATCGACCAATAACTCAATTTTTGATTTTTTGTTGCTTGACTGGTTTTTGAAATAAACGATTCAATTACAAACAAACAACATTTAAAATTTTTTTTTAACAAACGCACTTACTGCTTAAGCCTTGACAGACATCGAACATGCGACCTTCCGTTTAGTAGTTTTACACACTATCATTGGTTAGTTTTTAATGAATTTTATGGGTTGGCGCAACTCTAACCTATGAAATTGGTTAGATTTACCAATTTTGCACTTTCAAAATTAAATATCTTCGATTCTACAAGACTACTGAAACTAAAAATGGCTGTGAGAAACTTTACGAGTGCCCCATAACTTAAATATTGTGAAAAATTAGGGGGGGGGAGGGAGGGCGGTAATATATCCTCCGACCTTTTTGAGTACTTTCTTGAATGTTTATTCTACTTCTTTTCATGAGTAAGTTGAAAATATGGAATAAATAAACAGAAATGGAGAATTTCGTACTAAGTAAATTGATTTATGTTTTAATAAATATACGAATATTCAACTAACTCTAATGTTCTGTTTCATTTAAAAAACTTGGCAAAATAATTTATATTCCTACTCAAATATTCCTATGAACAAAGAACTCTGATTAGATAAAAAGACCAATTCTGTCTCTAGGTATAAAAAAGGCTCGAAAATTTTACAATGGACATGAATTATGGCTGGCCCCCTTAAAGATGCAAAATTTTGCATTGAATTACCTTTTGTTTGTTTTTTTAATGAAAAAATATTTATCTATTTTTTTACAAACAGTTTGTGACAATTTTCCGGTATATGAATTTTAATAGTAGACTGAAATAATAAGTTACACAGCTAGATACAAACAATAATAAATAAATATAAAATTTTTCCATTGTTTTTTATTTCCCCTCTTTTTAAGGTCTCTAACTGTCTGTTGTTAGTAGGCAGACCATTTTCTAACTTTGAAATTTCAAATTGAAATCTAAGTTTCAAAGCAGTCGTAAACAAAGCGATACAAAACAAAAAAAAGGTAAATTTAAATGCTATTAAAGTTAATTGTTGTTTGCTGTTAAGTTTTTCATGCTCACATCTACTTAACTAAATGCATGAATAAATGAACAAGTGACTGACTAAATGAATGACTGTCTAGTAGGCTGGCTGATTTTAATTAAAAATAAAACAATATCAAACCACATATGAAAAAATAAGACAGTGTAGAAATGGTGGCCTTTTTTGCAATTAGATGTTTCAAAAAAAGAAAAAAATTTGTTTCATTGCCTAAAAAATATTTGGACATGCAGTTCCCATGCCACTTAAGGTACGGTCAGACTTGGCAAATATTTGTCGAAAAAAACGTGACCAACAGACAAGTATATCCTTTAATTCCAATATTTTTTTTTATATATGGGTTCGCATTTATTAAGAATTATATAAAACTAGCTTTTTGCAGCATATTTAACTTTATTTTGTGATATAAAAACCAAGTTAAATGACACAAACCCCGACCAAAATTAGTGGTTACGTTTTTTGGGCAAATATTTGCCAAGTGTGACCGTACATTTAGTACTAGAATAAAAAAAGTTAGAGGCAAAGAGGATTACAAATTGTTGAAACGACAATAAAAATACACATGTAAAGTGAAAAGTTTATTTAAACTTAAATGTCAGTATCTCGGAAGTACTACAACAGTATTGACTAAAGCTAAAGCAACACAATAAAGAGATTATGTAATTCTCTTACACTTTCGTTACATTAGACGAAGCATAAAAATTGTATAAATTGCTGAAAAAGATTCATACGAAAAAGATCGATAAGCTTCTTGTTATGCTCAACACTGTTTTCGCAAATAAATCACATTCATCCGTTTTGTTTTTCTATTTATGTGGGTTGGGCTTAATTGTAATGTTCAACAAATTGACATGACTTTTTGCAGTATCGTTCTTGTCATTTTCTAATCAATAGTAATTAATTTTTATTTTCCTGTTTGCTAATATAAGTGACAAGTATTTTTGATTGTTACATTTATTATGTTATAACACAAAAAATCTAACTAGCATTCCAAGAAATCAAACGAAAATAAAAAATTCAGCCTTTTAATTTAACACATATACGGAGGAGAAATATTGAAGAATATCAGAAGGCTTTTCACACATTAAGCTTCTAATTCAATAATACATCATGATTAACAAGTGGGCAGTGCCACGCCCATGCAAAGTAAATATTCTCTTTCAAAAACTTCTACAAAACCGATTCTTATGAAACTTTGCATACGTATTTAATTATTTTTACAATACAACATTATGGCTAGAAAAGTGGGCAGTGCAACGCCCATGAAAAATAAATACTCATTTAAACTAATTCTACTTAACCGATTCTTATGAAACTTCGCACACAATTAGTTCTCGTGAAAGTACAGCATTATGATAAAAATTATGGGCAGTCCCACGCCTATTTTGTAGTCGGGTTTTTTCAAGAATTATTATTTTTATGCTTATTTTCAGAACACTTTCATGTTATTTTTCGTCATAGAAATTTGTTTTTTTTTTGCTTTCCCGTATTTTCGCACATTTTTGACTCTCAGTGAGAAAAAGATTTATTTGCTCTACTTTTACAGAACTTTGCCCAAAAAGTAGAGAAACAGAAATAATAATATGCCAGATGTAAACAAAATCCTTCTACGATATTAATAAATTTTTCTTTATTTTGCACGGCTATTTTTATTTCTTGATCACAGTTGTGGTTAATGACCGTATAACTATAGAAATAAGTAAGACAACAAAATACTGATCTGCCAGATGTATGTATACTTTTTAACAGCGTTTTCATTGTTTTCGATTCAGATATATTTGTTTTAAATTTCATTTAACTCGATCTGAAAGTGTCGTATGGATAGAAGTTGTCCCTCTTGTCCTAGTCCTATTTTTGAAAAAAAAAAATTAAAATAAGAAATACAAAGCCTATGCCTTCTTCTAATTGAGGGGGTGTCTATGCCTTAACTTTCATTAAAACCGATTTCAAAGTTTCGAAGGAGCAGGAATTGTCCTCCTACCCTCGTGCTGGTATAACTTTTGAGAAGCTACATTGGGTATGTCTCCAAAGGTAGCCAAACATACACCATCTTTTTTGTACGTGTGTACGTGTGTTGATGGTAAAAAACAGCCTATGCTCGCAAGCATAGGAAATTGAGAGAATAGTCACCACTGTTCTAAGCGAATGGATATCTTTATTTCAAATTGCAAATAACTCGAGTTGAAAGGCAGAATTTTTTCTTCTTACCTTCTCCTGCCCCTATTTTTAAAATGTACATAGCCTATATGGCTTTCTAGATGTTGATCTATTTATGTTTTAAATTTCATTTAAATCGGTTCAAACGTTTCGGAGAAGCAGAAATTTCCCCCTATCTTCATCCTGGTCCTAGTTTTAAAAATACACAGAGTCTATGTGACTTTTTAGACGCAAATCTAAAATGTTCTAAATTTCATTTAAAGCGGTTATAATGTTTCGGTGAGGCATACATTTTTTAAATTTATTTATATATTTTTTTAACAAACACAACCCGCGAAGCTATTAGCTTGTCTGCGGAAAACACCCAAGGTGTATGGCGGGAATCGAACAGTCACAGGGGCACCCATTTTCCTTCTATCGTCCTCCTTGTCCTAGTTTTAAAAATGTACATAGCCTATGTGAATTCTTAGATTGTGTTTTATATTTATACTTATATCAATGTTTTAAATTTCATTAAAATCGTTTTGAACGTTTCGGAGAGGCAGACATTTCCCGCCTATTGCCCTCCTGGTCCTAGTTTTAAAAAAGTGATACCGTACAACCTTCCCGGCGTTTGACAGATTTAGTGTACCAAATTTCATCGTGATCGGGTAAGCGGTTTGGCGGCGCATAAAATACGAACAAACAAACATTTGCTTAATTCACAACAATTTGTATCGCCTTTCTTGTATCAAATACGCTTTTTCTTTATTTGTTTGCGAACACCTAATGTAATTTGTATCGGCTTGTAGTATTGTATTGTTGGACAAAAGAAGAACAAGCTACATACAAATACTCTTAGATAGTACATAGAAATCCTCTCTGAGTATCGTAATAAATACGACTTTTTCAGAACATATGAAATAATACACTAATTGTTATATGAAAATAATCAACAACAAGTTTACACTATTGTATTCAATGCAATATTACACTCGATACAAGAGGATTTATGAATTAAGCAATTATTTTTTATATATTAGATAACTAAATATGTTCCAAACAAAACAAGCCACATTTCATTAAAATCTATTCACAAATTTTGATTTTATTTACAATTAAGTCAGGGAATTCAATTGGTAAAAATATAGATTTTTCAGAGTAGATTTTCACTGGGTGCATCAGTATATTTCCCCCTAACTGAGAACGGTTCGTCCGATTTAAATATGTAAACCGCTAGAAGCACACACATGCACCGACGCACACACACATTAAATTTTTTCTAGTGTGTGTAAATTTTGGTTTTTACCCTGCAGTCCCAGTTGATACCGACGAAATTTTCATCGATGATGTCTGCAAGACAATTAATGATTTGTCGCCTATAAAACACATTTCGAAATAAGTTTGGCGGCAAGTGGTATACGTTGTGGAGTATAAAGATTATGAAAATATATATTAAAAAGACTTATTGACGACAAGATTGGAAACAACTGCATCGACGTTGACGTCAGTACAGTTTTATTGACGACAACAAGACAACGACAACAAGCTGCATCGCAGTTGTCGTGTGTACTGTTTTTTTATTGACGACAACAAGAGTAACTACTGCATCGAAGTTGTCATGCATCCATTTATGTACATTAAAGAGTTTAAGTTGCCCACAAAACGTGTTTTTGTACAAAGTTTTATTAATACCTCGGTAGGATAGTAGGTAGCGTGCTAGCCTATCAGTGCGGGGGTTGTAGATTCGATTCGATTATTACATTTTAAAATTTTATTATAATTCATTGACGACGACTTGCCCCTGCTGCCATCTTAAAAAATTAATTCGCCTTTGAACCTGCGTTAAATGTTTGTTTCACAGGGTTTTTATGTTTTTCAAGTACATACATACACATAAAGATTCGCTAGGATATATTTTCTACTTTTTAATGCGCGATTTTCAATTACAAGTAAAAAAACTTTAAAGTTATTTTCAGTATAACATAAACTTTATGAAAAATAAAATGCTCTGAACATAAAATCGATGCCAAAATTCTTAAAAAGTTCTGAGGCGGATAAATAACTTTCTAATATGTTTGTACGATATCAATAAAAAATATGATATATCATGTTTTTGGTTGCCCTGCTGATTAGTTTTTCCTACCTCACGATTTGCAGTGCTACCAACTATGTATTTAATTTAAAATACTCAAAATCTGGTGTAAGCATAAATGCTTCTGATAAAAATATACACTAAATTTTTTTGACCGCGTGAAATTAAATCGTAAAAACAGAACTACACGCAAAGAAAAAACATGGTTGAGGCAACCATAATCGAAGAGCAACATACTATGATTGAATATATGGTTGAATCTATGGTTTAAAAACAAACTGTTCTAAATATTATATGGCTAAAGACAATCATATATACATGGTTCTAAACAACCATATATATGGTTCAAAATTACAATATATGGTGAATCTATGGTTTAAAAACAAACTGTTCTAAATATTATATGGCTAAAGACAATCATATATACATGGTTCTAAACAACCATATATATGGTTCAAAATTACAATATATGGTTTCAGTTAACCATATATATGGTTCGAGACAACCATATTATATATGGTTCAAAATTGCAATATATGGTTTGAAATAGCCATTTATATGGTTCGAGGTAACCATATATATGGTTCAAAATCGCAATATATGGTTCGAAATAAGCATATATATGGTTTGAGACAACGATATATATGGTTCAAAATTACAATATATGGTTTGAATTAACCATATATATGGTTCGAGACAACCATATATATGGTTAACATTTTATTATATTTTAACTGGTCGGTGTGTGGAATCTGAAATTAAAAGTGTTATCTATTCTCACATAGATATATTATTATGTACATACATATTTGCTGACACGTGCTTTATTTACAAAACCATTTAGTTTTGAAATATTGCAGCTTTTCAGTTAATTTTTATGTTTCAGATGTTTAAGATATTTTATCCGAACTAAGCTACGAGTGCATTAAATTGTCCGATTAAAAGAACACTTTTTTTCGTTTTCAAATGGTTTTCACAACATGGCCGAATATTAATTGCTAGCATTTATCAGTTTTTGTTATTTGTAATTTATTATTATTTTTATGTTTTCAAACCAAGCGACACACAAAAATAAACCAACAGCTCTGAAGCAAACCAAAAAACTGACGATAAAACATTCAACCAAGAGATAGAACCAAAACTTTTTTGGAAGCAGAGAGCCATGTCTCTTTTGTAACTAAAACTTGATTGCAAGTAAACTGTTTTAAAGTATTATGGTCAAGAATGACATTTTATTGTTATAGAACCATACTGTTGTTGAATTTTTAAATATATCATGACTGTGGCTCGAATTTTTTTAATAATAATATTGTTGTGATTCAACCATGTTGCTATTAATGTGAGTGATAATAATGTTATGATTAAATGTAAGCATGAGTCTTATGTCGTAAATTAATTAAGTTTCACAATTCTTTAAAACAATAATAACTTATTTGATACAACCATAAGCTATATCGGGAAACATGACATTGTTGACGCAGCCATATCTTTTCTTTGCATGTAGGTGTACTGAGCTTTCCATTAAGAATTCACTATGCGTTTTTAGCCTGGCTTTTTCTAACGACTTTATTTTAAAACCCCTACGAAAAGTCACGCACATTTACATTGCAGACTTTTTCTGCATGCCTTTTTTGACGTTTGTAGACATGCTTAATGCTGAGATTACGAAATGACAATGCCTGTTTTCTTACCCCGTTGGCTTCTCCACACCTCACTCTCTCAAATTAAAATATTCTGCCTTTAAAGCAGTGTCCACCACAAAGAGAGACACTAAAATAAGAATGTATTGCTGTTTTTGCAAGTTTCATAAAACAAAGCAACAAACGTTCATTGTTGTTGTTACTAAACGAGATTTTTGTGTGTTTTGTTCTCTTGAGTACACACACGTATTATATACGTGTTTTTAGTGGTATAGGTGTTTTTCCCTTGGGGCAATGTTTGGTGATCGTTGCTTTAAAGCCAAGCCGAAAAGCCACAATGTAAATTTCGTGTACGCAACTTTATTCGGTTTTTGAGCTCAAAATTAATTGATTGACAAATAAAATTTTGCTTCAACTTTTGAAGGTTAATTTTTTTTTGTCGTTACGACAAGTGATACAGTGTTGGCAAAACGGTAGCCAGATTAATGATTAAAAACTAACGATTAAATGGGTTAGTCGTGATTAATGATTAAAAACTAACTAATCATTATCAACGTTTTAATGATTACAATTATTAATCGCAATCAAAAATAGTTGGTCACGACTGAAAAAAATTTCGGTTGATTATTGTTGTTTGAAGCAGTTAAAATATATGTATAAAAGTTTCAAAATTGTTTCAAAACTAAATTAAAAATTGTTAAAACGCTCAACAAGAATTCTTTTGTAGAAATATTTTGTGAATTTTCGCCATTTATATGATTATCTGAGATTTGGTTATGCTTTACAGTTTTTCTTCAAAATATTTCAACAATTATGCCTATGTCTAATTAGTTTTATGGCTTATTTCCTATTTTGCAATTTCTCGCGAATTTTCGTCATGCTTGCGATAGAAGCGATTTTATCTGCAGGATTTTAGTTAGACTTTGATATCATGCCGCTATTAGCAATTTTTTGCGAATTTGCGGAAATTTCGAAGTTTTTATTAAATTTTTCGTATTCCTTATAGCTTTAGCGACATTTAATCAATTTTACGGCTCGTGCAAATTTTTGCCATTTTTCGCGAGTGTTCACTCTTTTGCAACAAGTGTGATTTTCCAAAGTATTGGCTTTCCTACATTTTTAGGGACAATATTACAGCTTGCAATCTTTTAAATTTTAGCAAGATTTTGCGAGTTTCGTAGTGCTCGCGATTATTTTCCAAGTCCTTACAGTATTAGCGAGTTTTAATCAGACTTAGAGCGAATTTCCTACATATTTTTGCTGGTGTTAGAGTTTAAGCGACTTTTAATCAATTACAGACTTTGATATTAATTTTTGTTGTTTTTTTTCATATAATTTCTTTTATATACATAAACCACTTTGATGAGCAAATATATACACACATATATTTTATTCTTTTTATTTGCTATAGCTCCCTATCATGGGCGCATAGTGCCTTAACAAATGATTTCCATTGGTCACGATTACTTGCTATTGTTGTATTGGTTGTATTGGTTTATCTCTTCCAGTAAGCCCCCTCCCCATGTTCCTCTCGGACGTCCTCTAGTGCGGGTTCCTTGTGTGTTCCATGTGACGGTTTTCCATTTAAATTTCCTCTCCCGAATTTGTAATTGGATAGGTGATTCATTGTAACGTCTGATGAGTTCGTCAATTGATACACAGTTATTTGGCCACCAAATCCGTAGGATTGTACGCAAGCATCTGTTTATGAATATTTGGAGCTTCTTGCATATGATCTTCGAAACAAGCCATGTTTCAGATCCATACATTAGAACCGTTTTGACATTGGATATAAATATTCGAAGCTTGGTGTGTTCATTCAATTGTTTCGAGTGCCAAATATTTCTAAGACTAGCGAAGGCACCTTTCATCTTGCCTGATGATATTTGACTGGCCGTGGTCTGATGATATTTGGCTGCCTTAGTAGGTATAACCATTCGATTCCTCAATTCGTTGTCCATTTATGGTAAACGGTGGTGTGTTTTCTTTTTTGTTAAATGCGACGTATCTCGTCTTTCCAATGCTTACTCGCAAACTTACAGATTCTCAGTAGAGAGATTTTCCTGCATTTGTCTTTGTTAGCTGGAGAGTACAACAATGTCATCGGCAACAAGGTCATCAAGGTATTCCATGTTGATAGGTGCCATAGTAAATACCTTCCTCTTTTCGAGTCCAATGCAGGTCTCAATAGTTCGTCTATCACTATTAGGAACAGGAGCGGGGATAGTATGCATCCTTGACGTACGCCAGCAACTGGTGTTATGTCCTCAGACAGGTTGCCATCACGGAGCACTCTGCAGCGAAATCCTTCGTATTGCGCTTGTATAAGGTTGTATATTTTTTCTTGTATACCCTTTCGACGTAATGCTATTCATATATTCTTGTGACTTAGTCGATCAAAAGCCTTTTCGAAATCTACGAACACAAGATGAAGAGTTTCTTGGAGTTCAGCTATTTGTTCGGTAATTATTGTCAATGTTGCTATGTGGTCTATACAAGACTTGTTGGGTCTAAATTAGGAACCCTAAAACATATCACATGGGGGTTTTTAATCTTTTACTTTCACACATATGCACTCACTCGTATTAACTAAAAGTAAATAAAATTAATCAATTTGGCATGACCATTCAAACAAGCAGATTGTGTAATCGCTTGTTTCTTGCTATTGCTTGATATACACTAACAGAAATTTTATAAGAGTGGGAGTTGCAAAATAAAATCCATACAAGCAAAATCTATTAGTATGTGTTTGCCGGTTCCTGGTCTAAATTCAGCTTGTTGTTTGCGTAGCGTGCATTCGATTTTCTCATTGATTCTGTTAAGTATAATTTTTCAGAGGACTTTCAATGATACCGCGCCATTGCTACAGATAGTCAAGCGTCCTTTTTTGGTAACTTTCACTAGTAATCCTTGCATCCATTCTGTTGGTATTTGTTCCGTTTCCCATATGATACAAAAATAATTGCACACATATGTAAATTGTCTTAATTTATTTATTGTTTACAAGTAATCAAATTAACGATTACAGATTAATGATTAACCTTATTAATCACGATCACGCTTAACATCCCAGCAAAAATAAATCTGGTACAAGGAAGCAGGTAGATTAATAAGAAGTGCTTCGGAGATGCGGAAAAGCACACAGTGCATCCCCTCTGCCTTACGAGGATGCAATAACGTAAGCGAGCGAAGAAGCTTACCACACACACGATTAATTTGATCGGCTATTTATGTTTCTTCATGTGTTTTAAACACGAAGTTTTTTATTCTACTCAAACTTTTTTATAGTGCATCATCTCTCGCTTACGTGGTTACAAATATGGATGCGAGTGTGATTTTTGCTTCGTAATCTAATTTTTTTATTCTTCCATTGAATTGTGTATGAAAATAAATGTGCCTCGGTAGCTTAGTGGTTAGTGTTCTAATCTACCATGCGGAGATCGTGGGATCGATTCCTGATTCAATACGCGAACAAAAAGTATTTAATAAAAGTAAATTGTAGTGTAATATAATTTCCAATTGTATTTGTATCATTTAATACATAAATAAATATAAAAGCAACATAAAATAATGGAAAACAAAAAATTAATCGTAGTGTTGTAAAATTGTGATGTAAAGAGAAAAACATTTTTTAATTATATACATATAAAAAATACATGAGGTTAATGCATCTAGGATGCGCAGAAAGAAGCTCATGCCTCCAGACCTACCAAGTGGGACATCTCATACAAAAATCATGTAATACCGAAGCAGGTTGGTAAGGGAGAGTACCGAAATCTCTCCCTTACAAACCTGCTTCCGGTAGATAGATATTTTTGCTGGGATAATCCGATTGACAATGGACGAAATTTGTATTCATTACTCTGTCTTTCTCACAGCTGAATAAGAAGCTGATCAATAAGACTTGCATCGTCTGAACGTTGACTATATATCACATTTTGTATGAATACTAGGGTATTAATTCGTATAACCGGTAATCGGTTAACCGATCACTTACTACCCGATTAACTGATCGGTTAATTTAAAATTGGCTGTTATCGATTAACGATTAAACCGGTTAATTTCAGTCGATTAAGGTATGTAACAAAATATTTAATTTTTTTGTAGTATGATAACATATTTTTGTGTGTTTGATTATTTGTTTGATCTTATATACAAAATCTATGTGTTTAGAAACTATTTTTTCATACAAACAAAAAAGTGTATTCAGTGATCTTAACTTAAGTAAAACTTTAAAACCTTTGGACGTGCTATAAAAGAACTTAGTAAAGACTCTGCTACTCTAATTGAACTTGAGGGAATTATTAAGCTTTTGATTAAGAATTTAATAAAAGCCAATAATACTAATACCATAAACGTGTTATTAAACGTCTCATTAAGTTTTCTTTTGCTTTCACTATCGCAGCTCGCCAAAATTTTAAAACCATACAATAAGATTGCTATTAAATAAGATTTTAATAGGAGTGCAATACCGGGTTTGCCATAGATTTCTTAACATTGAAAACGTTCGACTGCATACAAAAACGGAGTGCAAAAACAGAAACTAAGTACAAAAACTGAAACTAAGTAGAAAAGCGGAAACTAAGGAATTCGGAAATAGATATTTTTGGAGAATGTTAGGTGATGAGCTTTGCCAGTAATAATACAAATAATCATTCAACTGAATTAACCGAAACACTTAGAAGTGTTAAGAATTTGCAAAATTAAAACAGGACTCTAATGGCATAATGAACGATTTTATATGCATAGAGAAATTCAGGAAAAATACGAGATATTAGATATTCTGTATTATGGATTGGTGCCGATTTCTCCAACATCTACGATAAGGAAAAGAATTTTTTCCAAAGTAAAGTTTTATCAAAACTAAAGAAAAGAATCTCTTAAATCCTAAACATTTTGAATTCTTTTTTTTTTGTTTTGCTTGATTTAGTTCAAGAATTATTATGTTTGTTATGTAATTGTTTTTTTTATACTAATAAATTCAAAGTAATAAATAGGTTATGCATTTTTGTTTATTGAAATTATTTATTTATGAAAAGAACTTTATTAATCGTTTAACCAATTAATAACAACATTAATCGATTATTAACCGATTTAACCAAAACCTCGATTAATTAATCGAGCGATTAACAGTTTAAAGCAGAAGCCCGATTAAATGAATACACTAATGAATACTCTATCTTTGTTATGCGATCTTTCGCGGAACGTATCTATCGTGTAAAAACAGAATTAAGTGTACATAAATCATATCAACATAAAAATAAAACTATCAGCTAAATGTGTGAAATTAAGTGTTAAAGGTTAATTAGCACTTTGAGAAAAAAGATTGTTACAATAAAAAACCAGAATTAATAATATCTAAAACTAAATAAAACTATTGATCATGAAGAATTTTACGTTTTTTTCTTCTTTTCAAAAATATGGTTCAACTCTACTGATGATTTGGTAAAGCATTAACGAAATGCAGGCATATAGACATGCTTAACACACAACAAATAAAAATAATTTTAAACTAAAATCGGAAGAATATCTTAAATAATAAATATATTATATAAAAATGAGGTGTATGTTTGTTTGTTTGTTTGTCTGTTTGTTTGTTTGCAGATTTTTGTTACGGCATCACGCCTAAACCGCTGCACCGATTTAAATGAGACTTGGTACACAGATAGACATTTGGCCTACAATTAATATAGGCTATATCTTTTTCCCGGATTTTGGACCAAGAGGGGATAAAATGGGTCAAAACCACCTTCTACGCATTTGGCATTTGTTACGGCATCACGCCTAAACGGCTAAGCCGATTCAAATAAAATTTAGTACACAGATAGATATTTAGCGCACAATTAATATAGGCTGTATTTGTTTCCCGATTTTTGGATCGGCAGTGGACAAAATGGGTCAAAACCACCCCCTACGCACAACTCTGTCGTTTGTTATGGCATCACGCCTAAACAGCTGAACCGATTTAAATAAAATTCTGTACATAAATAGATATTTGGCCCACAATTAATATAGGCTATATTTTTTCGGATTTTGGACCAGGAGGGGACAAAATGGGTCAAAACCACCCCCTACTCACAACTCTGTCATTTGTTACAGCATCAATATTCGGTACGCCGATATATATTTGGCCCACAATTAATGTAGGCTGTATGTACCAGTTAGATATTTGGCCCATAATCAATAAAGGCTGTATTCGCTTCCCGGATTTTGGACCTAGAGGGGGCAAAACGGATTAAAACATCCTTCTTCGCATAACTGTCGTTTGTCAACAGATTTTCAAAATTTTTTATTGGTTTGAAAGAGTTTGCTTGCCATTAGGTCCTATATTTTTTTCCAAAATCTGTGGGTATTTTTTCAAAATTCTTTTCCTTTGTTTGAAAGGTTTTACTTTCAGTTTGTTCCCATAACTCTGTCATTTGTCGACCGATTCTTAAAATTCTTTTTTTTGGTTTCAAATGGTTTGCTTGCGGCTTAGTCCCACAATATTTTTTTTAAATCGGTGGGGAAATTTGTTTACTCCCCCCCACTTTCCTTAACTCTGTAATTTGTGAACCAATTTTCAACATTTTTTTTGTTGGAAAGGTTTTGCTACCAGTTTTTTTCCATAAATTTTTTCGAAAAATGTGGAAGGGGAGAGGGGGAATTTGGGCCACCTACGCATAACTCCGTCATTTGACAACCGATTTTTAAAATGTTTGGTTTAATGGGTTTGCTTACAGTTAGGTTCCATAATTGTTTTTCCAAAATTGGTGGGGGCTATCCCCCCCCCCCCCCCCCCTATTACTAAACTCTGTCATTTGTCAACCAATTTTTAAAATTCTTTTTTTGGTTTGAAAGGGTTTGCTTAGTACCATAATGTTTTTCGAAAATCGGTGGGGAAATTTTCTCCCCCCATCTCCCAACTCTGTCATTTGTGAACCGATTTAAATTTTTTTTTGTGTAATAGGGTTTGTCCAAATTTTAGTCCAATAATTTTTTTCGAAACTCGGTGGGGAAGTTTACTCCCCACATGATTAACGCTGTCATATGTGAACTGATTTTCAAAATTCTTTGTTTGTTTGAAAGACTTTGCCTGCAGTTTTATTCTGTAATATTTTTCAAAAATCCATGGGGAAATTTGCTCCCCCCACCCCCTTGCTTAACTATGTCATTCGTTTTTGGAAAAGGGGAGGAGGGATGAGGGAAGTTTGGTCTTCCACACATAGCTGTTTCATTTATCAATCGATTTTTAAAAGTATTTTTTGGTTTGCGGCTTAGTCCCATATATTTTTTATTTATTTATTTTTTTTTAATCGATGGGGAAAATTATGCCTAAGCTTCAGGCATAATTTGTTTTCGAAAATCGGTGGTTAATTTGCAACACCACCCCCATGATTAATGCTGTCATATGTGAAATGATTTTCAAAATTCTTTTTTTGTTTGGAAGGGTTTGCCTGCAATTCGCTGCCTCCATGCTTAACTCCGTCATTTGTGAACCGATTTTCAAACATTTTTTTTTTTTTAGGATTTGCCTGAAGTTTAGTTCGATAATTTTTTTCGAAAATTGGTGAGGAAGTTTAAGATTAACTCTGTCATAATTGAACCGAACTTCAAAATAGTTTTTTTTTGTTTGAACGAGTTTGCTTGAAGTTGTTCACATAGAAGTGATATGGAGCGGACAAATTGGTATCCCGATATATTGATTATCGCATAACTATGCCATTTCTTGACCGATCTAAAAAATTTTTATTTGAAAGAACACAAAAGGTTTGGTACTATAAAAAATTGCGGACGAACACACAATTAGTAGCAGGATACACTATTTGATCTAACGCATAATTGCGTCCGTATTATAATCATTATAATCAGTTCAATGGGATCTTTGTAATGAAATCGGTTTTTTCAGAGTTATTTCGTCCATATTGCTACCCAAATAGACGCATTAAGGACTTTTCCTCAAAATGTTTAAAGCCCGTGCATCGCCGGGTCGAAAAAAGCTAGTAAATAAATAAATAATAATATATTAGCTAGATAATATTTATTTCATTTTTTTTCTCTTTTCTGACTGCTTCGCTTCATTAACGTTAAACTGTTAACTTAATACATTGCCTCAATATTTCTGCTGGATTTTCATATTCAATTCACATCCTGTTGTATATGTTGTAGATCTTACAAATGTTGTTGGTAATTTCCAAATAAACATGTCTCTAAGCAAATGTTTATTTGAAAATTACCAACACCATATATACGACCTACAACACACACAACAGGTTGTGGATTGGCCAAATATGTTTATTCGAAGTTTTGTTTCCCAAGGCAATGCGCATTAGGGTGGATCAAAAAATGCTTTTCTCGATATTTAATATGGCTCAACGATAAAAGGTGCTTCCCGCTTGTTGTATCGAGAGATTAAGATTCACTGCTTTACATTTTATTTATTTTCTTATTTAAATTTTCTAATGTACCTTACTACTCTATTTATCGTTTCGCAAATATCTACGGTGGGCAATAGCGTCTGCGTTAAGATTTCTCATTTTTTCCATAGTTTGTAGTTTTCAGATTTTTTTATGGTTTTATATGTTCTTTTGCGTGCCCTCGATTGAAATGAATTAAGAAGTGGTACGAGATGAACATTTTGTTCCAATTGGAGATTTATATTGAATTATTATGTCAAGGCATATTTATTTAACAGGTAAAATTGATCCTATAATAAATACTACATTAAAAAAAAATGTATTTTGTTACTAGAATTTGTATTTCAGATACAAAACCAACCAGCGCACATAGGACTATGTTGCAAATCTGGCCGGACATCAGGCCAAATTTTAAATTTAAGATATGTAAAAATTTAAGTACGCAGGTCGACTGACAACAACTCAAGTTAATTTTTGGGTAATATCATGTTTTTTCAGGAAACTTCTTATTAATCATGAAGTAATAATTATTTTAAGATTGAAATACCTTCCGTATTATCATTCTCAGTGATGAATTTCAAATTATAGTTTCAGAAAAAGTTTAAAATTCTTCGTGATTCAAGCTTATCTTTTAATTTTTCTTATATTTTTAGTTTTTCATACGTCTGTAAGGCTTTATACATGAGTTATTTTCATGAAAATGCTTTAAGAAATTGCGGATGCATATGCGCTGGACAACTAGTTTAAAGGCGTCAAATAATTCTCTGTCGATAAGTTACTAACAGGGGCATATAAATACGTCTGTAGTTTTTGTATGGTGTCATTTTTCCTTTATAATGGAAAACAAAAAAGAAAATATATTTTTAATCGGAGAGAGATATCATGAAATTGCTGGGAATCAGCTTCCATCCAATTTACAAGTATTGAAATTTTTGTTTCACAACACCCGAATATTGAAACATAGTTTAAAAGTCAGTGAAAGTTTAGTGTATGATGAATTGATTACTTTTTGGCAAAAAGTAAAAATTCCAACACAACAAAAATCTCGGTGCTTGAAAAAAATTTATGATTTATACAACGATTAGAGACGAAATGATATTCAGGAAAACAATGAAAAATTATTATTTGTCACATTTCAATAATTGGTTTGATGTAGCACACAGTGATGTTTTAACAATGGTTGATGACAGTACAAAAAGATTTTTATTAAATCAACGTGAACTGAATAGTGTTAGATTTATTGACGACGTTGATGATATATCTGGTAAGTGTTAACATGAGTCGGATATTTTTGAAATTTATTCTTTAATTAAAAAAATTTTTTTCTACCAATATAGAAAATTCTGAGCCTACTTCGCATTCAGTCAAGAAAGTCTTCACAGAGATCCTAGTTTTGTTATGGACTTGGATGAAAAATCGCCACCATCAAAAAGGTCTCGTGGAACAATAGGCATTTTGACTCCAAAACTATGTACCATGTTAGATAAGTGCAAAATTAGTGATCGTGATGCAACAGGCTTATTAATTGCATTTCTTCAAGCTGTAGAACTTGATGCAACCCACTACATCGTTAACCGAACATCGATAAAACAAAAACGTGAAAATTTCAGAAAAAAAGAGCTGATGAAATTAAAACAAGATTTGCAAATAAAGATCTTCGAAGATTGATTGTTCATTGGGACGGTATGCACTTACCTGATATTACTGGCAGAAATTTCGTAGAACGTCTTCCGATAATAGTTTCATCTGAAAATGAAACTAAAATTCTATCAATACCACCGCTACAGGCCGGGCATGGCAAGTGCAGTTTTTAATGCTCTTCAAGAGTATGGAGTCAGTGATTTAGTAGTGGGTTTATGTTGTGATACTACTGCATCGAATACTGGAGAATATAATGGTGCAGCAGTTTTAATTGAGCATTTGTTAGAGAAAGATCTTCTTATTTTGCCATGCAGACATCATATATTTGAGGTTGTATTGAGAGCAGTATTTGACAGTAAATTAACTAATGTTTCTGGACCAAATCTGCCTATCTTTGCTAGATTCAAGAAA
Organism: Panzeria rudis; assembly: GCA_956483635.1. Classification (NCBI taxonomy): domain Eukaryota; kingdom Metazoa; phylum Arthropoda; class Insecta; order Diptera; family Tachinidae; genus Panzeria; species Panzeria rudis. The sequence goes on along the minus strand of OY101448.1, from coordinate 86,398,331 downwards.
GAGTGGGATAGATTAGACCTAACTCAATTTAAGACTGGAATAGCGGATCCTTTGATTACTAAATTATTGGAAAATGATATTCAAGACATTCATAAATTCATTAAGCAACAACTAACTTTGAACCATGATAGAAAAGATTAACATTTAACTGAAAATTATACGTCATGAAAATTAGGTCATGATGTTAAAAGGAAGAGGCAGAGAGTTGGTCATAAATCAACGCCGAAGTTCTCAAAAATAAATCTAAACTCTTCAATCTTAGGTCTCAAGCTCTGGGCATTGATGTAATCATTGGAATAATACCTGATATCACGTTTCATACTCCTGGAGCTATGCATCAGGCTAGGTGGATGGCTAAGGCAATATATTCGTTGAAAATATTTCTGTTACGATCAACTTTTAAACTAAAGTCTACGGAAGAAAGAAGCCTGGCCATGACTTCCGTGTTTATTGTGAAAATTTATTTACGGAGTTAGTTTATCGCCACATTATCAATCAAGGCACCGAAGTGTGATTTTCAGTTGATAAAATCTATTTATAACTTTCAGACTATTGACAAAAAAATATACGAGAGTGCTTTAGGTAAAATTTCGAACCATTTGTGATATCTGAATCCTGAAAATTGTCTATTGGCTTTATTCGATGATGATGTAGATACGGAAACGAAACAGAAAATGGTTAAAAAAGTGATCGAATTATCACAAAATGCAGATAAACCTGATTTATTAGACAGTGATGATGAACGAGTTATTAGGAAGGCTGTAGTATCTCGTGCAGATATTCCAAAATTATTTGACGAAGGATTAGAACAGTTTGTTAATTCAACTTCTATCAATTTGTTCCCATAAACTTGGACTAAATACTAGCTGGTGGACTGAAAATTGTGAGAATTGGTTAGAAAACTCTAATCATCAAGATTATTTGACTGCTGTTACAAATTTAATAGTGGTTAACGATGTTACCGAACGAGTTGTTAAACTAATGCAACGATTTATTCACAAAAGATGAAGAACAAAAGCAATTCCTCATTCGAGTGTTAGATGATTACAGAAGCAAAGGCATTAAGAAAACGAAAGAAAGTTTACTTAAGGATTAGAATAAAGAAAACTAGAGATTAAAATTAAATTTGTATTAATTTTGTAAAAAAAATTTAAATATTAATTATGATTGCTTTTTTTTAATTAACAGACCATATTGTTTGGAAAATCTATTGTTATTTTCTCATGAATTTTGGTTCTGTGGTTTGTTTATATATTGTATAAAATTGTATTTATTATTAAAAATCTTCAAAAAACATGATTATATGTACCTAAAAATTAATTTAAATCACCTTGAGGCACGTGTTGTCTTGACTTAAAAAAATTATAAAAAATTTTCCCAGTGTTTTTTCATCAAAAGGAAGCTTTCTTTTAAGGAGGGCGCCGCCCGAATTTTAATTTTATATATATATATATATATATATATATATATATATATATATATATATATATATATATATATATATATATATATATATATATATATATATATATATATATATATATATATATATATATATATATATATATATATATATATATATATATATATATATATATATATATATATATATATATATATATATATATATATATATATATATATATATATATATATATATATATATATATATATATATATATATATATATATATATATATATATATATATATATATATATATATATATATATATATATATATATATATATATATATATATATATATATATATATATATATATATATATATATATATATATATATATATATATATATATATATATATATATATATATATATATATATATATATATATATATATATATATATATATATATATATATATATATATATATATATATATATATATTCATATATATATATATATATATATATATATATATATATATATATATATATATATATATATATATATATATATATATATATATATATATATATATATAAGCTAATTCCATTTGCTTTCACTAGCTTTATGCGTTCAGAAGTAAAACGAAAAAAATTCTTCGGAAGTGAATACCAGGACAGCAAAACATTCGGAAAAGATTCACTTTCACATGGACGTGAGTGAAAGTCAGGACAAACACGATTATTAAAAAGCACCCTTCACAAAATTACTTCGTGTTCGGAATCGATTTCCATCACATACCTGATATATATATATTTTTTTAATCAATTAAAAATGATGTAGTATATGGCGAAAAGTATACGTATTTATTAGTGTCCGACCGAACGCACTTTTTTCAGACCGAACCCGAACTTCGGTAAAAATTTTAGAACCAAATCCGAACGCGAAACCGAACTTTTTTATTGAAAAGAAAATTTTAACTTAACTTTTTTTTAGGTATGACTTATTTATATAATAAATACATAATTAACAAATTGATAGTGGATAGTAGTACTTTTTGATAATATTTTGTAGGACTACATTTTTGTATATTTTTGATGATATATAAATATAAAAAAAAACAATTTTACAAAGGTCGGTGTTCGGTGAAAATGTACCGAACGCCGAACACCAACCGAACACAGCTTTTGCCGAACTCCGACACCGAACCCGAAGGTTCGGTCGGACCATTGGCGTAGCTAGACATTTTTTCTAGGAGAGGCAAAATTTTTTTTTCTGTTGAAATTTTTAATCAGGTTATGGATTTTCCTAACTAGCAATACCACTAAGAAATCGATTGCTTTTAATAACACTTCTTTACAAACTTTTATTTTTTGAAGTTTTTAATTTTCTAAAGCATATATTGGAATAACTATGATGTAATAAACACAAAAGAGGAATAAAAAAATTTCATTTCGACCATTGTGCATAATATAACGGTTCATTTTCATTTTGCGGTGTATACGTCTTGTTAAAGCGTCATTCAGAATCAAAGACTGGTTGGCTTAAAATGAATTATATATTATTTGAAAGGCTACTAAATTACGCGTCGAATAATAGCTCTGATAGAATAAAAGGCGACTAAATTATAGTGGATAAAAGTTTAAATTCTATGAAATTTTTAAAGTTCATCACCAATTGTTGCCTTTTCGGAAGCTGTTTTGTACCACAAATAATAAAAAAATCCATAGTTTTATAATTTCATTGAATAGTCCATTCGATTATCTGGTGGAAACAAAATATTGTATATTCTATGTATTATTATTTAGGCTATTTATGATCAGATTTTTTCTTTATTTTAAATGCAAATGAAACAATTTATTCCATTTTTGTTCCCAATGTTTCATCGGCTTTGTTCCGGCGTCTTTAGAAGAATCCTATAGCCGACTTTGGATGGTGCTTTAAAGAGAAGTAAAAATTTACCGTTATATGAACAATGGCTGAAGTAAACTTTTTTCAGTGTATAGCATATCATTCCTAATTACCCTAAAAAATGCATTATCAAATTTAATCCTTTTCGATGTAAATTGACAACCTGTTTGAATGATTTTGTGTATTTTGCATAGAATTATATTTCAATTACTTTTTACATATTTTTTTTTATGTAGGTATTCTTCAAAAGAAAATTCTCAACATAAACGGCAGAACGGAACAACGTTGTTTTTGGAAATTTTTCCCTGATTCCTTAGAATAATTACGCTGTCTAATTTTTTCTGAATATTACGTTGCGGACTTTTGCGCAATAAAATTTTTTGGACTCAAAGGCAAATTAGTTCGAAATAATGACACCAAAATATAAAATTTTTTGTTTCAAAATTGAAATTGACAACACTCGTCGCGAAAATTTCGACTTGTCGCGTAGTTAGCCTTCATTATGAAAAATATGTGTCATGAAGCAAAAAATCGTATCCAAACAAGCATACGTTATCTTAAAAGTAATTCAATAAAACATAAGGCATTTCATATACATACATCAAATCAAACAGTATTATTTACTCAATATAAAAGAAATATTACGTTTTAAAATAAAAGAAATATGCATTTAGTATAATATTTAGAAATTGTGGATTCCGATTTTCTTGCGGTTAAGGGTCGTTATAAACTTTTGGATATCATATCGATGGTCATACATTGACAACTTGTAACTGAATTTTTATTATTTTTCACAAAACGCAGAAAACGTTCCGATTCTCAAAACAAAATAACAGAAATTAGTTGAGAGTATCTTCTAAATAATTTCAGCTGTTTTATTTCTATGCTTGTAACGTTTTCTGCATATTTATAACGTAATTTCTTCTACCGAAAAGTTGTAAAAACCAGTTACGTGTTGTCAACTTATGACCATCGATATGAAAGTTTTTTGAAAGTCTAAGTCTTTTAAAAATCATGTTGCTGATGGGCTGGCTATTGGACTAATTTTATGTAGAACTGGTCCCTGTATCAGAAAGTTTTTAAAATGTTGTATGTACTACTTTTCATATTTTGTTAGAGAAAATACAAAAATATATCATCAGAATAACATAATCACACTAGTACGTTTTTGTTTAGGGTATTTACTTAATAAACAAAAATTTGGCAAATATTGGAAACAAATTTTTTATAAAATTGTAATGATTTCTGTAAGTAAACGGGCCGCCCGCAAAGGCCTGTCTACGCCAATGGGTCGGACACTAGTACTTATAAGCGTTCAAAATTAAGGGAGATGCACTCAAACTTCAGTTTTAACATAAGTTTTGACTTTATCCGTCAAAAAACTGCTAACGGTCAATAGTGTGCTAAAAACTTGTATTGAGAAAATGTTTCTTGTAATGGATAAATTATATAGCCCAGTCAAATAAGCTGAAAAAGGGGGCAACTGCGGAATGAGAGATAATAAGCTGCAAATTCGTATACACCTTCCTTTTGGTGTTCTAAAAGTTGCCTCAAAAGTCTCATAAGATCTCGTGTCTGCGCCGTAAGTTATTCAAGGTCAAAGGTCACAAAAATCAGTTCTTCGCGATTATCTCGGTTTCTGTGAGTATGCGGGCAGCGCTCAGCCATACTCACTGTAATGTAAGGTCAACCGTGAATCTCAGTGAATAATACCTTGTATTAAGTTATGAAATGAGAGATAATAATATATTTACCCGTTTTATTTCTACTTAAAATTTACTTTAAATAAACTAATATAAAATTAGAATATACAATAAATATTTCACCTAATGAGTTTTTAATTACAAAAAGTAGGTACACACAAAAGAAAAATCAATCCATTGATACTTAAATTAATCCCAAGGGGTGTCAAATCCTGAAAACAATAACAGAAAGATTGATTAAATTACGAAATACTCAAGCGCAAAACACTTAATTTTAGCCTGATTCGGCTTTTTTCATGTAAAAAAAATTCATATTTTAAGTACTTCAATGTTTATAAACTTTATACGCAGTCGTACTCGTACTGTGTTGGTGTTTGTTTGCTTTTATGATACAGTACTTTTCGCTTATAGCCACATCGCAAATTGTGGACTATATCGCTAATGTGACTATGAGCCTAATTTTCATATATGCCATTCGGAGGGATATAGCCAAATTCGCATACAAAAGTTGATGACAAGGTATTTCATCCCTGGTACAAAAGACTAACAGTAATATTTTCTTCTAGTGGGGAGTTGGTGACAAGAATACTAAACGATTCAATGTTTTCATAGTAATTTTTTAAATGGTATGTGGCTTCAATAACTAAACAATTCGATTGTGACTATAACGCAAATTGCATGTATGAATTTGTGTCTTTGTGAACCAAAAATAGATGGCATATATGCCAAATGTGCTTATATCGCTAATTGGACTATAACGTGAATATTTTCTATGAAATTTGGTAATAGAAGCAATAAATACAGATAAAATGGACTATATCAATAATGTGACTATAAACGGTAGTGACTATAAACGAAAAATACTGTAGCCACAATTCACTGATGTGATCTTGTTGTTGTTTGTTTTCATTTTTTGGGCATAACCGCCAAGTAGCGACATATATCGTATTACATGCTTGATTCAAGCTCGCTGCATAGTTGAATCAATCCCGCCGCATACTTAAATCAATCCTACTGCGTACTTTAATCAATCCCTCCACGTACTTAAATCAAGCCCGAATCAGGTTTAATTTTCCTTATATAATCCCAGAACAGACTTGAGAATTTATATTTTTGATATATAGCTAAATTTAATACTGTTACGTACTTGTTTTATTTTAAAATTTATTTTTGTTCATTCCTTGTATTGAACTTACCTGATCATGTTTGTAAAACAACGCCTTAAGCTGGATTTACCCATTGTTTCCGAACAAAATTTTTGTCCTCACAACATTTTTTATATGTAGTTTGACGTCTCTCTTTGTGAGATAGAGAAAAGAAGAGAAATAGTTTTGTTCGAAACACTTTCAGCTTGAATTGGTTTAATTTTAATTTTTGTCCGGACAAAGTGGAACCGAGTTGCCACATCAAGTAATGTTTTTTATAGAAATTCTTTAATTTCTTGTTTTATTTCTATAAAAGTGTCATGCAAGTAATATCATAGTACATATTTAGTTTAATAGTTATTCACATAAACAGTTGTATTTTATCCAATTGTTAAAAAACATTTCCGAGATGTTTCCTTCTTATATACATATAACATGTCAGACAAATTGTTCGAAATGGGTGAATTGTGTTGCAAATCACTCTCAGTAAAAGAAATTTTGTCCGGACAAAGATTTTGTTCGGAAACAATGGGTGAATCCACCTTTAGACAACTCAAAGAAAACAGTACATGAAAGAACGACAACTAAAATCCAGTATACACCAGCAGCATGTAATACGAGCAAACAAAATACCAACAAAAGACAACAAGAGCACAGTAGTGAATTGTGGCTATCAACAAGCAAACAAATACCAACACACTACGACTTTGTATAAAGTTTATAAAAATATTCGTACTTAAAATAAGAATTTTTGTATTTAATTTAAGAAATTTGTTCGTGATTCAAGATTTTTACTTTGTCCCGTTTTTCGTTATTCGTACTTAAATTTTTAGTACGACTCGTACTCAAAGTAAGAGGGAAACACTTGAATTTAGGAGTTCGCAGCTTACTCTCGAAGTAGAAACAAGCATTAATATGCCGTCGGTGAACAAAATAAACAATATAAAAATATACATACAATATTTATAAAAAAAGAAAAATATTCGCAACAACAAAGTATTAACAAACACCGTTTTGTTTAATATTTTACGTACCTATACATTTTTTCATTTCTTTTTGTAAAGTAAATTATAATTATAAGCAAGTAGGCACACAAACAAGAAATATATTTGGTATTCGTACCAAATGAGTACGAATACAACAACAAACAACAGAAATGCCTACATTACTGTTGTTGCTGCAGAATGTGATAACCCAGTAAACAAAAATTTACACTTGCGTACACGGGTACGCTCATATTCAATGTCTATGACGGACCTTAATATAAAAGTAAATTTTTTGATACCAGCTTCACAGCAAAGCACAAGTGCCAACAATATGATCCAACATCAAGCTGAAAAAGAAAAAACGACAGAAAGTGTCCCCTTAGAAACTGATTCAGAAAATCCAAAAATCCAAATGGGTATTGATCGCTATTTCAAAGTGGTAAATAATAAAAAAAGACAAAGAAGTCCAAGATCGAAAAACCTCGCTCCATTGGCGAAAATGGCCAAAGATGGTAAATCCGATGCGGCGCTCTCTGAAAACCGGGTTTCACTTCTACAAAACGACGAAGACGAAATCACCATTGTCAGGTCAAGCAAGCCGCCCCCAATATACTTAAGAGAGTAAAACTCAAATGAGCTAATTAAAAGGCTAGTACAATTAATCGGTGAAGAGGCGTTTTACGTGATCCCGATAAAACGTGGTGCGATTAATGAAACAAAAATTCAAGTAAATGAAGAAAATCATTACCGCTCAGTAGTTTCGGAGTTTGAAACACAAAATAAAAATTTTTACACCTACCAATTGAAAAGTGCAAAAGGCCTCCAGGTACTGATAAAAGGCATCGATTCATACGTGGATCCAGAAGAGGTAAAAGCGGGTCTAATAAATAATAATTTTAAAGTAAAAAATGTTACTAACATTAAAAATAGAGAGCGAGTTCCCCAACCACTAGTTCGTGTGGAAATGGAACCAGGTTATATGAAATTAAAAACGAATGAATTACACCCCATTTACAGCTTAAGATATTTGCTGCACCGAAGAGTTACCGTAGAGGAACCACACAAGCGAGCAGGGCCCATTCAATGTCTAAATTGCCAAGAATATGGCCACACCAAAACATATTGCAAGTTGCGCACCGCCAATTGTGATAAGCAAAAAGATGATTCCAAAATGAAAAAGTGTAGCAATTGCCATCAAAATCACACTGCAAACTACAGGGGCTGCCCTGTCTATGTACATGTTAAGCAGTCTTTGTCTAACAGACGTAATCACACCTATGCTCAACCTAATTTCGACAATACAAATTATCCCCAGTTGCGCCAACCAGCTACCAGCCGTCCTTCATACGCCAACATTTTTAAGGCCAACCAGCCCATAGCGCAAAACATACCAAACAGCCAGTTCTCGTACGCTAATGCTTTGAAGTCTAACCAGCCCCCAGCTCAAAAACGGCCTCTTGCCAACGAAAACAGTGGTTTCAATTTTGATCGACTTGAGGCTTCAATAGAAAATTTAATACAAACCGTAAATTTTTTTACAACCAACATGACCTGCATGATGCAGGAAGTGTTGAAAATGCAGTCTACATTATTGCAGGCTGCATTAAACAAACCATGAACTTAAAAATCTGTTTCTGGAACGCAAACGGTATCCGCCAACATAAAAACGAACTAGAATACTTCATGATGGATAAACAATTTGATGTTATGCTTATCTCTGAGACGCACTTGACTGCTAGAAGTTTTTTTAAAATCAACGGATATACTCACTACGACACTAAGGACCCCCAAGGTAGAGCTTGTGATGGCTCGGGTATACTAATAAAATCGCGATTAAAACATTACTTAATGAGTGATCATTGTGAAGACTATCTTCAAGCAACTAACATCTGCATTGACGCTTTTCATCAAAACCTGGTGATTTCATCCATTTACTCTCCTCCCAGGTACTCTATTACAGAAAATCAGTATAGTAGATTTTTTAATTCACTAGGCCCACGCTTTTTGGCCGCCGGTGATTACAACGCTAAGCACACGTTCTGGGGATCTCGCCTCATCACGCCAAAGGGTCGCGTTTTGTTTGACACAATTTCAAAAATGCGGTTAAATGTTATATCAAGTGGGCAGCCAACTTACTGGCCAACAGATCGACGAAAAATACCTGATGTTATTGATTTTGGAGTAGTAAAGGGTGTGCCCAGCGAAATGATCCAAGTTGAAGCATCTTTAGATTTGTCTTCAGATCACTCACCAACTATTGTCACTATATATTCACATACAACATATTCACCCACTTGTGATTTAACGATGACAACCACACGTATAAATTGGTTGAAATACAAAAAATATTTGAGTGCTCATTGCCCAGAAAATATTCCATTAAAAACGCCTGCTGACATAGATGACTGTTAGAATGTTTGAGGCAAACCTTAAGCAAGCTGCTCTAAATGCTGCTGCTACAAATCGTCAGGTGAGATATAATAAAATTTTTTCAGCAGATGTAGAACGGCTTTTATCCGAAAAAAGAAGAGTTCGTAGAGAATGGCAACGCTACAGATCCCCTCAGCTAAAATCTAGGCTGAAGGAATGTACTAAACAGCTGAAAACTTCTACTAGAATATCAAAAAACCGCTTCTCTTCAAAACTTTCTAAATGGGCTCGACGCAACACCTCAAACAGACTATTCGCTATGGAGAGCAGCCCGAGGCCTCAAAAGACCAGTGATATATAAGCCTCCATTGCGAGCTTCGAATGGAGACTAGCCAAGAACTGACGCTGAAAAAGGTACTCTGTTTGTAAACCACCTGCGGAAAGTATTTACTCCAAATACGTCTGATACTATAGTTGAGCTGCCACAAGTCCTCGCTATACCAGATGTTACTTTGAGGTTCAACATTCGTGAGATTGAACACTATATTGCCGGCTTAAACTCGAAAAAAGCCCCAGGCGCTGATAAAATAAGCAATAAAATGCTCTTAGAGCTAAACTATACTGCAAAACAGATAATTCTATTTATTTTTAACAGTATTTTGCGCCTCAAATGCTATCCCGCAGAATGGAAGGTTTCGCTGATTACCATGATACCTAAACCAGGCAAAGATCATACGAAGGTGGAGTCCTATAGGCCTATAAGCCTGTTGTCTAATATGTCAAAACTATTTGAAAAGCTACTTATGAGTAAGCTAACACCCATACTGAATCGTACTGGATGCATTCCAGACCACCAATTCGGTTTTAGGAGACAACATAGTACGATTGAACAAACACATAGACTCGTGAACGTGGTTAGAAAAACCTTCGAAGAAAAGAAATATTGTTCTGCGCTCTTCATCGATGTTTCTCAGGCATTTGATAAAGTATGGCACGAAGGTTTAATACATAAACTAAAGCAAAACCTACCCGAAAACATCCTTAAACTTTTAGAAAGCTACTTAACTGAGCGAAAATTTGTTGTTAAAGAAGGTAATTTTCAAAGCCCTCCGCAGCCCATTGAAGCCGGAGTTCCTCAAGGCAGCATCCTCGGTCCTGTATTATATCTGATATATGCCTCTGACTTGCCGGTAAGCAGTAACATACACATATCAACATTCGCTGATGATACAGCTTTTCTAAGTGTTCACAAAAGCCATCAAGAAGCCACCCGCAATTTGCTAGATTATATACCAGTTGGAACAATGGCTAAAACAATGGCGGATAAAAATTAACGAAAAAAATGTCTACACATTACTTTTACATTGTGCAAAGAAACCTGTCCACCTATACAAATAAATAACCAAACTATACCTCAACACACTGAAGTAAAATATCTCGGTGTTCATCTTGATCGTCGTCTAACATGGAAGTCACACATAAATGCAAATGTGACCCAAATGAAACTAAAAGCAGCTCAAATGAATTGGCTCATTGGAAGGAACTCTACTCTAAGCCTAGATTGTAAACTTCTTCTATACAACTCTATTCTAAAACCAATATGGTCCTACGGAATCCAGTTATGGGGCACTGCCTCGGCATCAAATGTAGAAAAAATTCAAAGGCAACAAAATAAAATACTCCGTACGATTACAGCAGCCCCATGGTATGTCAGAAACAAGCGAATTCATAAAGACCTAGATGTGCCGCCGGTTAAGACAGTGTTTTCTAAACACGTGACAAGCTACATAAAAAGACTTGAGTTGCACCCAAATCCCCTAGCCCGAAACATCATTAACTTTAGAGGCCACACTCGGCTGAGAAGAAGGGACACTCTTGCTCTCAGCCGAACACGAGAGACGTAAATAACCAAACAACCAACCGCTGAAACAAATATTTTTGTCTGGCACTGGCTGGACTTAAAAATTAAAATTTTAGAATTAAGATTTGATTACTTATTGTTAGTTCAATTTTATTGAAGATACAATAAATAAATACATATAACCGAAAAAAAAGAAAAAAAAAACTTGAATTTAGAACGGCGCTTTTCTTTTTGTGTAAGTATTATTAAAGGAATATATTAGATATATGCAAAATGTTATTAGCTATAATGTACATATTAACTAATATATAATACAAATTATTTCTTTTAAATGATATTTCAATGATCTAATAACTTTATACAAGGTATTATTAACTGAGATTCACGATTGACCTTGCATTACAGTGAGTATGGCTGAGCGCTGCGGGCTCTCTGCTCGCTATCTCAGAAACGGTTGAGCGTATGAAAAAATGTTTAATACAGAAATTGTCGCAAATTTTATGCTCTACAATTTATGTTATAACTCTTAATATCATTGGAGCTATATAAACCGAGAAAATTGCGAAAAACTGATTTTTGTGACCTTTGACCTTGACTAACTTGCGGCGCAGATACGTGATCTTATGAGACTTCTGAGACAACTTTTAGAACACCAAATTGAAGGTGAGTACGAATTTTCAACTTATTATCGCTCATTCCGTAGTGAAACTCTAAAATGACTGGGCTAATATGCAAATTAAAACAACATATTTATTAGAATTGATTTGGCATAGAACTGCCTTCCACTGCTCTATGTTTTTTTCACACATCGTTTTGTGAGGGGACCTGTATTTTAAAAGATGTATGTATTCAAATAATTTTTGTGAGCAGCCCCACTGTGCACTGTTCTCTCATTCACGGCATTCAAAATACAATGTCAAGTGATGGTTGGTGATTGTTATGATGATGACGGATTTCTCTTTATAGACATACAAACAAACGTTTGTGGGCAGACATATCCCAGCGGTAAATTGCAGGAGTAAAGAGGCCTTCTAGAAGACCTGTTTAGCAGACATAAGGCCTTCCAATCCGCATTCTATACTCATTTCATTTTTACCCATACTGTCATTGCGGCGCAGGCTTTCCACAGTCGCTTCCCAATGTAGGCATTCTTCTGGCATCCAATTTTGAAGGATATCTAAGAAAGGTCTGTTAAAAAGCAAATGAAGGTACACATTTTTTTTCTATTTCAGATGTATTTTCATAAAGGCTTCTTTCGGTTTGATTAATGAGATTTTTTTATTTCGAACTGTTTCTTTTCATCCCAAGTAATTTTTTATACATTGAATTGAGCATGAGTAGTTCCGGCAAAATAATTATAAATTAATCAGCTCGCAGATAGTAGCAGCACGTGTGTGTGTCTTGTATGCATATTTCAGTCTTATATACAAATTACATGCGAAAAAAATACGAGAATGTTTGTTCTTTCCAAAGCAGTTTTTTTATATTTTTAATCTAAAAATACAATACTCCTTCCATCTTCCCTGCTTAAAGAAGAGAATATGAAATGTATATCGAACGAAAAATCAAAAAAATACACGACTACTCCACCTTTCCTTCTATAAGAAGGTAGTTTGCATGTGTATCGGTCTTGCAGGCCTGAAATTTGCAGGCCTGTTGACTTTTACCACTGGCTAGAGACTTAAAAATGTAACAAACATACACATCCACCTGAAGCATATGAATTAGATATTTATGCACAATATATTTGTAGTACACTTGCCTCAGGAGACATCATAATAAAGCAATCTTACAAATCAAAAAGAAATAATAGTCTGCGTCTGATTGTCAAAACAGTTTATTGAACTTATTTGTAAAGATTTATTTCATGAAAAATTAATTTGAATAATCGTTTTTAATACCCAGTGATGCCAACTTTTGGAAACCAAAACGCGCAAGAATTTTTGAAAAAGGGACTAAAACGGGCTATATTGAAAAGAAGACACGCACAAAGCAATATATGTCAAATTTTTCGAAAAAGCGCAAAAAGGCTAAAGTGTTTCTTTTGCAAATCAAAACAAGTTTAAATTTTTGGACCAACTTAAAATCGCAACCAATTTAAGAAATAGAAGCTTGTTATAGACTCTTCTTCTTCTCATATTAAAGATCGGTCTTTTTAATAATGTTTTCTATGACCGCCCGTGAGCTGGACTTTGTCTAAAAGATAACGTATAAAAAATTGCATCATTTGAAAGATATTTTCAAGCTGCATCCAATGCATCCAATTAAACTTTATCATTCATACCATCAGCAATGCGTTATTCCATAAAAATCAGGATTTTTAAGCGTTTTTATTCCAGGCGCTACTGATATTAAAATAAATTTTACTTTTTTTTTGTATTTTATAGTTTGAGGCATTGTTTATTTATTTCTGATTCTAGTTATTACAAAAGTTTGCACGTTTTTAAGAAGAGAAACAAATAAACAATACCTCAAATCAAATAATTCATAAAAAAGTAACATTTATTTTAATATAAGTAGCACCTGCAATCAAAACGCTTCAAAAGATCCTTCAAACGATATAATTTTTTTATATGTTTTCTTGGGAGAAAATACGAAAATATGCAAAAAACTACAAAAATATACCCTTTTAGACACGGTCCAGCTCACGAGCGGCCATCGCTAGACCCCTCAAATGTTTTAATAAACCTCATTAAAAAGACCGGTCTTTACTATGAGAGGAATAACAAAAATACGTTTTTCATCGTCATACATTTCGAGTCGCTCTAATTTACATATGTATGTCGTAACAAGACGGTCATGCTACAACTTTTTTTTTTGTTTAAAACATATTCGAAACTACTCCAAGAGTCCTTTAAATCCACAAAATACGCATAGCTTCACTAAAGAAATTGAAAACACTCTCGGTAAATTCGTACACTCTAAAACAATTTTGTTGAAATTTTAGGTCGATAATAGTCGGCAACACTTTACTGCTTATTATCGAACAAAATATGTTTAATACAAAAAAAATAAATAAATAAAAACCCCTGCGAAGCGGATGGCTGTGTGCAGCTTCGAACCGTGACCTCCTTTCTGATAGTCTATCGTAGCTAGTAGCTGCCATTCAGCCATAGACGTATTATATATTTTGCATTAAATTTTTTTCACTTGGACTAAATATATTTAATTTGAAAAGTTTTTATTTAATAAAAATGAACGAAATACATTTTCTTAACTCATTACATTCATTAAAACAAGGAAAAGCCTTAGAAATTTGTTTATAAGCTAACAATATTTAATTACCATTACTTACAAAATTTATATGTTTAAAAATTTTTCTGCTGTGTTTTAGATTTAATGTTATTTAAACATACTTTGTTCAAAAATAAATACTTTTAACAGCAGATTTATATTTTTGAGAATAATTAGACAAATAACTACAAACTCGATGCAATTTTAGACAACCGGAATTTTTCAACGCAAGCTTAGACAATATATGACACTAAATTTCAAGTACTGTTTTAGAGTGTACATTAAGGTGGTTCGAAAAAAGGTGGCGCGGTCACCCCCTAGGATTAAATATTAGTTGGAAACAATTCATAAAATATTTTTTTTTAATTTTTTGTCACGCCCCTGGATACCGCCCTTTTAATTTTTTGTATGCTGCGCCGCCATTTGTAGTCCAATCATAACATATTGCATATCGTTGTTCATGGCTTGACTACTGCTATATTTTAGCTTTGGTAAATTTTTAATCCGATTTCAAATTCAGGGCGCCACCTATGACATCTCGAATTCTTCCCCCCAAATGTAAAATTTTTTGCACGTGGCAAGAAAGCTCTCCTGAAACTTAGTATGTATATATTTTAATATTCTCACTTTTATGCCACGCACCGAAGGTAAGCCCCTTTTTCTTTTTCAATTACATACTACATAAAACCAGGGTAAATAAAATAAAATATTACATCGTAGAATGAAGGGTAGGTACATCAATGACGTTTCTACGACTGTAAAAAAGAATATTTTTGCCACGCCCAAAAATGTAGCAATTTTTGTGTTTTACACATAGCGCCGCCATTTAAAGTCCGACTTTATCATGTTTCATATCGTTGTTTATAGCTTGGCTGTCACTTAATTTTTGGCACTGGTGACTTTTTAATCCGACATAGAGTTCTGGGCAGCACTTATGACATCTCGGATCCTTCCCTTCTTATGTCCATTTTTTGCATGTGGCAAGAAAACCCTTCTAAAGCAGTGTATGCTTACTTTTTAACATAGTCACTTTTATGCCGCGCCCCTGAATTAAGTAAATGTTTCCTGTAGTCATACATATTATATGGCTTGCCATATATATAAAAAACCAGCAAAGTGCTATATTTTGGAGCGTGGCAAAAAAAATTTTTTTACAGTTCTAGTAATGTTTTATTCTAAGGAGTGACTGGTGCAAATTTGTTTTGTTTTATATATTGATCGACCGGACTTAAATGCAATATAAATAAAAAAGGGGCTTACTACTGGGGCGTGGCATAAAATTGAGTATATAAAAACTCGATATAATAACTTCTAGGGGGCTTTCTTGTCATGTGCAAAAAAGTGGATATAAGAGGGGAAGGATCCGAGATAGCATAAGTGGCGCCCCGAATTTGATGTCGGATTAAAAAGTCATCAGAGGCGAAAATGAAGTTATACTCAAGCCATGAATAACGATATGCAATATGTTATTATTGAACCATAAATGGCAGCGCAGTGTACAAAAAACTAAAAGGGTGGTATGCAGGGGCGTGGCAAAATGTTAACAAAAATATTTCAGGAATTTTTTTCAACTAATCTTTGATCCTAGGGGGTGACTGGCTCAACTTTTTTATTTTGTATGGAGGCCGAACCTATTTAGTGTACATACTATCAGTCAAAATGTTAAGGTCACTAAAATTTTATTCCGCAAAATGATACTATACCAGCACTTAAAATACTCGTTGCTGAAATGTTGTTCATCTGTAAAAAGTTTGTTCTTATTTCTTTAACAATATTTCTATTTTTAAATAAAATACCAAAGATGTACATTTTTATATGCGTCAATACGATAAGATTTGTCAATAAGAACAATGCGTCAATAAGAACAATTCATACTGAAAGTCGTATTGTTTATATTATAAAATAATAAAAATGTTCCATATACTTTGTTGTTTTAAAATTTTGTAAATTTAAGTATGCAGTTCTGCCTGAATTTCAGGTTCGAAATTATGCATTTATTTCTACACGGAATAATAGTTGTGTGGAGAAATTTGTTTTCATTCACGCAAATTCATTTAAATTTATTAATATGAACGAGCAAAATATAAAAAATTATTCACAACACCACACAAAAACAAAATGTCAAAAATTTCGTGAACAAACAATTGTCTGAACATTCATTTTTGTTCCAGTTGACGGAAAAAAATTTCCACTAATTGATATAACATCCCTGCAACAGAAAAAATTTGTGTTGATTTTCCTTTTCAGCTGCGTATTATCGAAAGGAAAGTTGCCTGAAAAATTTTAAAATCTGAATTTCAGTTTGTTTTTTTACACATACTTATTATGGCAGCATGAAATTCAGGCAGAACTTCATACTATACTTTAAGCGTGGTACGGACTTCGTACGGAAATTTAAATTTATTTCTACACGGAAAAATAATCGTGTAGCCTTCTGTAGAGAATAATGTTTGCATACACACAAATTCCTTTATTTTTTAATTTACAACATACAAAAACCCTAAAAATTAATTACAACTTGCGAAAAATAGGAAATGTCGAAAATTCCGTGACCAAACAATTTTATGAACATTACTTTTTGTTTCAGTCTCCACTTATAGTTGTAACATCCCTGTAATAGACAATAACGTCCAAAATTCCGTGTTCTTTCCTTTGGAATTACGTACTAGCAAACAGAAATTTCTCTAAGGAATTTAAGTTCTGTTCACACACAGTTCTATTGGGAATGTGAATTTCATTAAGAACTCCGCTTTATAAGGAAAATTTATATGATTTGACAAAATAAACAATATGACGACATTCACCATTTTTATTTATTGTTTTAAAAATATGACTAGGCATAAAATGTATCAAATTTTCAATGTTCCTACCCTTATATTCCTCCAAGCAGTCTACATTCCTATTTTCCGCTGTTCCACCGAATTATAGTGACGGTTTTCACCATAGACTTGCTGAACGATCATTCCCCACATATTCTCTATTACATTAACATCTGGTAAACGTGCTTGCCAATCCATAACAGGCACTCCATTTTCCACAAACCATGTTTTAGTTCATTTGCTAACGTGAAAAGTAACGTTATGTTGCTGAAAGTAAAAAATTTTCACGATGTGCATCTAGATATGGCTACAGTTGATTTGAGAGCATTCGCTGGTACTCCATACATACATTCTAGTTGATTGAAGTGCTAAAAGTAAGGTTTCGCTTGAGTTAAGCGCATCCGAGAGTATTAGTGAACCAGCACCGAAATCTTTTGAAATATACATGGGCTCGTTCCTCAAATCTCTTAAGTAACCTTATTATTTTGACTCGCACTATATATGCATCTTCAGTTTCTGAAGAAAACTCTTCGATGCATAAAGCGTCGTTTTATAGTGAAGGCGTTAAGCAATTGGTGTAGTATCGTAAGTGGTCACGCTTGCCACACCATATTTTCTTACTTATTTGCTCTTAACACAATTTTAATTTAGAGCCTTGTTTTGTAAAACACAACGCTAAGCGCTGATAAATTTTGTAGGGGAAAAATTCAAATTAGAAAAACAAAACACATTAAAAATTTGTTAACGCTTAACGTTGCGTTTAATTTGGATTTTCCAAAGACTAACAGCTTTAAATATTAATATTGTCTTAATTAGTAAGTTATTTTTTTTACTGGAGTTCAATAAACTTTTAATTCTTAAAACAAACTCTTTTGATTATTGATAACAATATTTGTTAAGTGTATTTTTATGAGTTTTGGCAACCTTAAAACTTGCTAAGTGACACCTCTTAGATTATAGCATTATAATTGTAATAAGTGTATATTTTTATTATGTGAAAGCTGTGTCCCAAAAACAATTTTGTTTTTAATATTTACATCGATTTATTAGTACAATTAATCGGTGAAGAGGAGTTTTACTTCATTCCTACACAGAAAAAAAGTTTCGTTTTTGATAGCAAAAATCTCGGTATTCACTTATTTGTTTTTTTCAATTTCCTGTAATAAAGAATTTCGCTATATTGATAACAAAAATTTTAAAAAAAATTTATTTCAAAATAAAGTAAATTTTTTATTAAAACTTAGGAGAATTTTGATACAAAATTTATTTAAAATTTAATTTTAAAAAATATATATAAATTAAAAAAAATTTTGGTATGGCTGGGATACGAACGCGGGCTCTTCGCACGTAAAGCACGCTCTCTACAGCTGAGCCATATCCCAGTTATTTTTTAATGAGATAAAAGTTGTTTTATATGACTTACCACTGAAAAGCATGTCAATGTGAACATGGAATTAAGTACATATGTATTTTATTTAACACTTTTTATTGTGTGATTTTTAAAATGCACGGTATTGATAAATATTGTATTAAATTAATGACAAATGTTATTGAAATAAGTATTTTTTCAACAACATTATTTTATTGAATATAATTCTTATCTATTTTTTTTCTGTGTATAAATCGCGACGTGATTGACGAGGCAAAAACTCAAGTTAATCAGGAACTCAAAATAAAAAAGTCTACACATAGCAACTAAAAAGTGCTAAAGGCCTCCAAGTAGTGTTAGAAGGTATATGTGGATCCAGAAAAGGTAAAAACGAGTCTACTTAATTAATAATTTTAAAGTAAAAAATGTTACTAACATTAAAAATATAGAGCGAATTCCGCAACCACTGTTTCGTGTGGAACCGGAACCAGGTGACATGAAATTAAATAAATTCAGTAAAGTACGACTTTGGCTCGCACACGAAGACTTCCGTATGAATACACATATGTATATCCCTTTTTTATACCTCGTTTTTCCCCTTTTTTCATTTTGGCAATTTTTTCTTTTTGCTTTTTCGTTTGATTTTAGTTTTTTTAGCTTTTAAGTTTTTTTTGTTGCTTTGGCGCTTTTTTCATTTTTTTCATTTTTGTGATTTTTTTTTCGTTTTTTGCATTTTTTTTTGTTTTTGCCGATTTTTTTAGTTTTGGCGGTTTTTTGGTCTTGGAGTTTTTTATTGCGTTTTAGCGATGTTTTTAATTTTTTTGCTTTGTTCCTTTAATCGCTTTTTTCATTTTGGTAATTTTTCGTTTTGACATTTTTTTAATTTTAGAATTTTTTAGTTTTAGCGTTTTTTTTAATTTCAAGAGTTAGCCTCTTACGGTTCCAAGATACAGCAAATTGTCTGACTTACATAGTCATAATTACAATAACTGAATTAACACAAACTTTGAAAATTGTAAATGTTTATATATGCGTCTGTATATTACATTAGTATTCAACGGGTTTTGCTGCTCACTTTAGAACGCCCTTAATTTATAGCTGTTGCCAAAGTTTTACATATTCTCTGAAAATTTCAGGTCCGTAGCTCTTACGGTTCCCGAGAAAATAGCCTGTGACAGAGAGACAGACAGCGTAGCGAAAACAATAGGGTTCCTTTACACTTTTGGTGTACGGAATCCTACAAAGAATGAAATATACGCAATTTATAACTTACACTTCGAGCATGTTGGCGAACATTTATGATGGACCAACGGACTCGCTCGTGTAATAAAGCTAAAATATATGTTGTTGAGCATACTCACGTGTTTTCAAAAATGTTTGATATTTTGGTTCGCTATCGAGCCATCCAACTGGTGAACTTGTTTGTTCGTCCAACCCACATACAAATCTGCATTTCATAAAAGATTTTGAACAGGAAAGATGGTAACTGGCGAGTGGAAGTTTTAAATAAATTTTTGAATTGTATGAAAGTTTAGCCGAGTTGTGACAAATAAAAAGCGATCTTATACCACAACAGAAATTTAAAAATAGATATTTAATTAATCTTATTTTAATAGAATAAAAATAAAAAGTTTGAAAATAAAATTTAAATAAAAAAATTTTATTTAAAAATTAAAAAAACAAAGTTTAAGAAATCAAATAGAAATTTAATAGAATAAAAATTGTATTTAATGGAATAGAAATTTAGTAGAAATAGGAATTTAAACTACATACATATATAATTTTTCTTTTTCTTCCGTTTTTCTTGTATGTACTCATTAAACAAACTCATGCGTCAATTCCAAGCATCTTCTATGAAAATTTATTTATCCTAATGTTCGCTAACATGTTCTACAATGTAATAGCCACTTTAGCGTAGAGGAACCACACAAGCGAGCAGGGCCCATCCAATGCCTGAATTGCCAAGAATATGGCCACACCAAAACATATTGCAAGTTGCGCACCTTTTGTGTCGTGTGTGGTGAACTACACAGCACTGCCAGATGTGATAAAACAAAAGATGATTCAATAATTAAAAAGTGTAGCAATTGCTCAGAAAATCACACTGCAAACTACAGGTATTGCCCTGTATATGCACATTAGGTTGACCGTTAGTCTCCAAGTTAGCTTTTTCTTTCGTGCCGACCCACAGAGGAGCATTTTGGCCCGAAAAGCTGGCCAAAATTATTAAACGTGTTTTTTCATTAAAAGTTTGAGTTTTTTGATAGTTTGAGGTTTAATTTGATATAAAAAGTTTAGTGGCAGATTTCGTGTTGTTTTTCAGATACCTCAACATGAAGTATTAAATCTGACTTGTACTGTTCTGTGCTATGCATGGTTCCAGAACATGTTCGTCCTTCGAATGCAGTTACGGTATCGCTGTCCACCTAACGATGTTCCTGACCCTCTGAAGTTGTATCCATTTTCGAGGCTACCTAATTAACGTACTGCGTGGAATCGCCAGGCGATTCAGCCAATAGCCCATTTTCGACTCGCAATCTCGAGAGCGTCAGCCACTAAGTTTGATTTACCCAGTTTGTAAATCAACTCCTAGTTATACTTCTCGAGGCGTACTTTCCAGACTTTTAATTTATGGTTATGCTTTTTATTACTCTATTGCTAAGCGCAAAGGTTAGGGGCAGATGGTCAGTGAAAATTCTGATTTTTTTTAGCACCGTATAGAGATGATCGCAGGCTATTTAGTGTCCATACTATCGCCAATACCTGTTTTTCGTTTGTGGTGTAATTCTCCTCTGTTTTATTAAGAGAACGGGAAATATACGCGATTGACTTATATTTTCCGGTATGGTCCTGGGACAGTACACCACCTATAGCATAGTTGGAGGCATCCGTGGTAATGTTAGATGGGTTTTCAAAGTCTGCGAACGCTAGAATTTCATCTGATGTCAGTATGCTTTTAAGGTTGTTGAAAGCCTTCAATTCTGCTTCTCCTAGTGTAACGGGCACCTTTCGGGACTGGTTTGCCTTCACCTGAGTTTTTTCTCCATGCGTAAGATTCGTAAGAGGTTTAACTACTTTCGAGTAATCTCGGATGAACTTCCTGTAATATGATGTTAACCCCAAAAAGCTTTTTAATTCCTTTACGTTGCCCGGTTGCGGAATATTTTGGATAGCAACCACCTTCTTTCCATTCAGCTTGATGCCGGCCGTGGTAACGATATAGCCGAGGAATTCAACCTCCCTCTTCATAAAATTGGTTTTTTCGATATTGACCCATAAATTAGCCTCCAGTACCCTTGAAAAAAATACCTCGATGTTCTTCAAATGCTCCTCCTCATTTTCCCCATAGACAATAATGTCGTCGATGTAAACGTAGCAGATTCGGCCAATATACTCCTTAAGAACATCGTCGATCATTCACTGGAAGATGGTGGGAGCTTTTTAAGCTCAAAAGTCAAACGGAGGAGCTCATACTTGCCGTTCATCGTGGAAAAGGCTGTCTTAGGCACGTCAGACTATTTTATAGGAATCTGTGTAATCCATAGGCTAAGTCTAAGGTTGTAAAGTATCTTGCCTCACTTAGGCTGGCCAGAGTGGCATTCATATCAGGGATATGCTATGTGTCCGCGATAGTGACTGCGTTTAAGCGCTTGAAGACAATTACCAGCCGACATTGTTTCTCCCCATTTGGATTAGGTTTCTTCGGAACTACCCCTGCTGGGGAGCTATAGGGACCACACGATGATCGAATGATGCCCTCCTCTAGCAATTTCTGTATTTGCCTACCGACCTTGTCTCTCATGCTGGAGGATTGGGGTTAGCTTTTTGTATATATGAGATCTTTGGTTGTGGTTCGTATTTCGGCCCTCATAGTTATTCCAGCAACTTCACTGTTGCTTAATGGACCAAAAAGGGTCCATTGGATAATCCTATATAGTTTTTCTCTAGTCTATTCTAGTAGACCTTCGTCCAGAGTTACATTTACCTGCCCTGAGATTTTTTCAAACAAGGGCATGCTAATATCCGGGGTAGAAGTAAGATTCGTTTTCCTATATGTTACCATCTCCATTTCTTTTAAGGTGTCATCGCCCAAAATTCCGTCAGAAGATTGTAGTCCCGGCAGGACATAGAACGACAGTATAGTGTTATTTCCCAAATGCCGAAAGAATCTGCTTCTGTTTGTGGTCTATATATTTTATGTAAGGAACGCTGGATGGGCTTCTCCCATAAAATTTACCTCATCCTCAATGGCGTAGTTCGCAGCCTCTTCGTATTCCTCCTCACCTACTTCCTCGGAAGGGTGGATGTCCGCTGGACAGTCTTCAATAGGTTCCCCGATATTCAAAAGTCGGGGTTGGTTCTGAGTTGACCTTCCTCTTCAAAGACTTGTTCTGATTAGGCACATTTGCGATAGTTGGGTCTACTTCCATTTTCTCTACAGTTCCTTGGTGGAATGGCTTCGTTGACGGTTGTGGCCTGATATCATTCCTGACTTGAGGTCTTTGGACGAATCCGGCACCGTCTGAGATTAATCTAGTTTCAGTAAAACTTCTCTGAAACGGAGGTTCCATTCTCGACTGTTGATTAATAGGTGTCGTCACCTCATTCCTAATATTGGGGTTGTGAATCGGCATATTTTTTTTTTATTTTGGGAGCATAATTTTAAGTTTTTAGTGCATATTTAATGCGCATAAATAAAATTTTTAGAGCATATTTCCGGTTTCCCTGATTACGAGTTTGTATTGGCGGTAGGAGCTAAGTCCCCAATGAACTATGTAAGTCCCCAAAACCAAAATGAGCTAAGTCCACAAAGGACTTAATTCGCTATCAGCCGGTACGGTTAATAGCCTCGACGCGATGCGGGGGCTTAAAGGTTGTTCTTTTTAGGTCTTGCTTATGAAATGGCACTTGCTTAGGAAATGGTTCTCCACACCTTTCCTAAGGAAGTGTAATGATTTCAGGAAGAGCGCAACTAGAGGCTATCGATTTCAAGCTAATGATGAGTAAACATATAAAAAATACTCGGCAGGTAGTCACCATGGTGTACTTGGAGCCAAATCTGCAGGCCCCAAGTTCATCTATACCTACCAGTAAAATTCAAAGATAGAACACCATCGACTGATCCCTAACCGAGGACACCAACGATGTACTGGTCTATACAGCAAAATCGCAGCTCTACTAAGCTGATAAATTTTATAAGGATCTGCTACCTTTGTATTAGACTATTGCTATAACTACTGGATTTAACAGAGAAGTTGCGAGAACCTCTCAAAGGTACAAAAAGACAGGACGGAAGAAGGAAGAGCAGAGGCTATAGGAAGGATATATGTAGACGATCGTTGAGATTTTTGAAGAAGATGGAGTGTAAAAACTTCGCTTCTTTAACAATGTGACACAAGCGTCTGATCCACAAATATAACTTCAAAGTCAGGGAGTATGAGTCAAAGACGAATCGTACTGTCGAGGATGTTAAACATCACACACCTATAAAGCCGAGACTGCAACAAGTACAAACGCAGCACAAGTTCCCGCTCATCTAATCTTTAAACTTTGTTCTTAATTAATTAATTCGTTTTTTAGATTTGAGAATTTTGCACATAATAAACTAACTTTCGAGTTGGACTATGTATAAAATTTTAATTTTGGAATGGGATATAAGAAATATCAATATATAAATGAGATATAGCAACTTTTTTGCTTGAAATGTTTCGAAAAATGAGAGGAACAGATAACTTCCAATATGGCAATGCGAGAGCTTAGACGACGCACAATGGTTCCAATTGAAAAAATAATAAATCTGTATCTTTGAAAGTTGCGATCCGATTGCAATATGATGCATGTAGACATCATACAGGAAGACCTTAGGTGAAAGACTGTTGAAATTTGGACCAAACTGTTGAAACACACATTGAGCTACAGGGTATCAAAGTTGGCTGCTACGGGCATGAAAAACTTTGTTAGCCTCATAAATTTTACAAGTGTTATCCAATGTTAAGGAATTTAAACTTGTTGCAAAGTTTATAAATAGATAAAGAAAATACATTTTGTTTCTCTAAGAAATCTTCAATATTTTCAAAGATATTTGGCTTTGAATTTTAAAATTTTGGTTTTTGACCTCGACTTTAATCTCTATTTCATAAATATCTCCGGTAATAGCGCAGCCGAAATTTCTAAAAAAATATTTTATGATTTTTATCACAATCCTTGATAACATTCAGAAAAAACGTTTGTTACTTGAGTGGATTCAAATTTAAGTCGTTTTGAACTTCAAAACGACTTAACAGGGGAGTAGATGATTTTTTTCCATACCTTTATTTAAAATAGGATTCTTTAAATAAACCAGATTTTAAAACAAAATTTTGTAGATTGTAGAAATATTACAATTTGGTAAGGCCTCCACAATTATCGATTGACCACACTTATATAAAGAAGTATGTACATAAAATGTACATACTTATGTGGCCAAAACAAACATAAGGAATTCAATAGATAGAAGAAATCAATTAATTAGTTGAACGGATAAACTTTCTATAGGTTAACGATATACAACGTTAATGGAACTTATTTATAAAGTAGCTATTGTAACATTTACAATGGCATGAATTCTATGTGGAAGGTCACAAAAAAATTAGAAGCACAAGAACAAAATAAAATCACCATAATATATAAATTGTTCAACGTTTAGTTGTAATATTAGCCGAACCAATAACCACTGAATAAAAACAAGTCAGTTGACATACTCAACCAACTGACTAACATTTCAACTGATTGACTGGCGAAACAACAGCTTACTAACAAATTACTTAACAGCCAACATGCCACTCAGTCTGGCAAACACTTGCTAAAGAATCTACTTGAAAACCTTTATTTTCTATTAATGTTTTTTCTTTTGGAATGAAATTATTTCTGAACCATTTCTTTTTTGCTTTTTTGCAGAGAATTCGTTGAGAATTCTTTTACGCGCCATAACGAGGGTGTTGCCTAAATTGCTTAAGAAGCTATTGTATAGATTGATATTCCAATACAATATTTGCTCAATTTACAGTCCGTTGTAAGAGTTGTATGTATTACAAATGTTGTCGGTAGTTTTAATATGTTATGCTTATCTCTGAACCGCATTTGACATCTAGAAGTTTTTTAAAATCAACAGATACTTATACTCTGTACAACACCAAGGACCCTGTTCGGCTATACTAATAAAATCGCGATTAAAACAATACTGAATGGGTAATCACTGTAAAGACTATCTTGAAGCAACTGACATCTGCATTGAAAATGTTCATAAAAAAATGGTGATTTCATCAAATTATTCTCCTCCTAGGTATTCTATTGCAGACAGTCAATATATTAAATTTTTCAATTCACTAGGCCCACGCTTTTTGGCCGCCGTGACTACAACGCTATGCATATGTTCTTGGGATCATATTTAATAACACCTAAAGCTCACGGCTTGTCTACACAATTTCCAAAATGGGTTTGAATGTAATTTCAAGTAGTCAGCCAACCGATTGACCAACATATCGATTAAAAAAAACCTGATGTTATAGATTTCGGAGTGGTAAAGAATGTGCCCAGCGAAATGATCCAAGTTGAAGCATCTTTAGATTTACTATTAGTATTGTCATTATATTCTCACACACAAGTTCATCATCCACTTGAGATTTCTCGATGACAGCATCACGTATTATTTGGTTGAAATACAAAAACTATTTGAGTGTGCACTCTACAGAAAATATTCCATTGAAAATATCTGCTGGCATAGATGACTCTATTAGAATAATTGAGACAAATCTCAAGCAAGCTGCTCTAAATGCTACTTCTATAAATCTTCAGGTGAGATATAATAAAATTTATTCAGCAGATGTAGAAGGGCTTTTATCTGAAAAAAGAAGAGTTTGTAGAGAATGGCAAAGCTACAGATCCCCTAAGCCAAAATCCAGTTTGAAAGCTTAAAACTCTACTAGCATATAAAAAAATATGCTTCTCTTCAAAAATTTCCGAAGGGTTTTGACGCAGCACCTCAAACAGACTATTCGCTATGACGAGCAGCCAGAGGCCTCAAAAGACCAGAATTTTTTATAAGCCTCCATTGCGAGCTTCGAAAAAGGTACACTGTTTGTAAACCACTTGCAGAAACTATTTACTCCAATTAAGTCTGATACTATAGTTGAGCTGCCACCAGTCCTCGCTATACCACATACCTTGAAGTTCAATATTCGTGAGATTGAACACTGTATTGCAGGCTTAAATTCGAAAAAAGCTCCAGGTGCTGATAAAATAAAAAATAAAATATTCTTAGTAATTTTTACCCTATAGCACAAAAAGGATAATTTTATTTATTTTTAATGGCACTTTGCACCTCGAATACTATCCCGCAGAATTAAAGGTTTTGCTCAATACCATGATATCTAAGCCAGGCAAAGATCATACGAAGGTGGAATCCTATCGGTCTATTAGCCTCTTGTCTAAATGTGAAAACCATTTGAAAAGCTACTTATGAGTAGGCTAACACCCATACTGAATGGTACTGGATGCATTCCAGATCTCGAATTAGGTTTTAGGAGACAACATAGCACGATCGAACAAACACATAGACTTATGAACATGGCTAAAAACCTTCGAGGAAAAGAAATATTGTTCTGCACTCTTCATCGATGTTTCTCAGGCATTTGATAAAGTATGGCCCGAAGGTTCAATACATAAACTAAAAAACATTCTTGCAGTTTGCGGGAAGATTTTAGATGGTTTTTGTGAACACTTAGAAAAGCTGTAACATCAGCGAATGTTGATTTGTGTATGTTACTGCTTACCGGCAAGTTAGGGGCATATATCAGATATAATACAGGATCGACGATGCTGCCTTGAGGAACTCCGGCTTCAATCGATTGTGGAAGTCTTAGAAAATTAACTTCTTTAACAACAAGTTTTCGCTCAGTTAAGTAGCTTTTTAAAAGCTTAAGAATGTTTTCGGGTAGGTTTTGCTTTAGTTTATGTATTACACCACAGTTGGAAAAATGTCTAAAGCAATGCCGGATAATAATTAACGAACAAAAATTTCTACATATTACTTTTACATTGCACACAGAAACATGCCTCCCGCCTATACACCCAAACACACTGAATTTAAATATCTCGGTGTTCATCTTGATCGTCGTCTAACATGGAAGTCCCACATAAATGCAAAGGTGACCCAAATGAAAGTAATGAATTAGCTTATTATAAGGAACTCTACACTCTAAGCTCTTCTGTTATAGAACTCTATTCTAAAACCAATATAATCCTACGGTATGCAGTTATGGGGCACTGCCTCTTCATCAAATGTACAGAAAATTCAAAGGCGACAAAATAAAATACTCCCTACACAGAAAAAATTTTGATAGGTTTTTTATTTTAACACACAAGTAGAGCTGTCAAAACCGGTTCGAATTGTTCGATAACCCGGTTTTTGTCTATTTTTCCGGTTTTTCTAAACCGGTTCATAAAATGTGAAGTTTTTCGGGTTATTCGAAAGCCCTGGTTTTCTATGTCGAAGCCATAAACATAGATAGCAAGCTCTCGCACTGTCAATAAAATAATGACAACTCTCTTCACACGTCTATGTATATGTTGTGAATTCAACAAAAATGAGAGGACACCATTTTTGCATTTCAACACACTTGAGAGACTATCATTTTTCCACTTGAAAATGCACTAAATCGTTATTTTTTCCACGCACAAACACTTTTTAGTTTTATATAATTTTGTTATTTGGTGTTATGTAAATTTTATATAGCTTCTTGCTCTAATTTAAAAAAAAATTTTTTAATTTTGTTGACATTTGTGTGTTGAAAAAAAAATTGCAAAAAAATGTTTAGCAAATCAATATATTTTGAGCTCGAATGTATTAAAAAGCATTCTAAATTCATATTTTCATTAATTAATGCAACAATAATTGCATAAACTTTTAAAAATTTATGTATAAAAAATATAAATACTTTAGAATACTTTTTTTTACAACCAAGTGCGGTTTTAGTGCTGTGGGGAAATTTTTATTTTAAACCAATACTAATACAAAATAATCTACTAATACATCCTTAGACTTCGGTCATTGAAAGCACACTTAGGTTTTTGAAGTTTCTGTTTGGCCTCTATGTACCCTATGTCGAAGCATTCGCCATTTTCTAATATTTTTCATTTTAAGATATATCAAATTTTTTGTAAAGGAATACAGCCGAACTTCCCTGTAACGAACTGCGCTATGGTGTTTTCTCTGTAAATAACCTTTCATTAATATACTGAGGTATGTGATGGAAATAGGTTTTGAAAACAAAGCAATTTTAAAAGCCCTATTTAATACACTTTTCATCCAATTTTTATAAATTTTTTGATAAAATTCCTTTTAATAAAGATATATTTTTATAATCATTGTGATAAAACTATTTTTAATAAAAATATATTATTAAAAGACACCTTTTAAAATGGCTTCGTTTTCTAAATCGATTTCCATCACATACCTCACTATTTCCTTTTCATATGCTACATAATCTCCATATAACGGATTCCTCAATAGCAATTATTTACATGGAATATAATATGCTATAAGTGTGTACATATATATCTAAAGATGATAATTTCTCTATGACGTATTTTCTTTTTAACGAACTTCTGTTTGTCCTTCAATAGAGAAGTGCGACTGTATCAACTTCCTCACTCTTAAATCATTTAAGAAATGTGCATAAAATAACAATTGAAGCTGAGCATAGTCCCTCCAAGGTTTTTCCGTAAACTCAACAATAAAAAATGGAAAACAGTTACCTCCAAAATTGTCACGTGGCTACACTTTGTCGACAACAATTGACTACTATTAAGATGCACACAAACAAACACAATTAATATATCTAAATCTTGATCTTCAATACATATTTTTTAAATGTATATCTTCACATATGTATATATCTATGTATTACATAATATACCAGTGCACGTTTTAATAATGTTTTAAACTTTGAATTTAATCTAGTTTACTGAGGCTGAAAAGTGTGCCAATTAGGGTTGGGTTTTAGGGTAAAATAGTAATCCGAAGCAAAAAAGTAAAATATGTATGTACATATATTTTTGTTAATTAAGAAAAACCGAAAAAACCAGTTATTCGAACCGCTTTTAGAGTAAACTATCTGGTATGTGATGGAAATCGATCGATTCAAATCGGCGCCGATTTGAAACCCCAATTCTGCTCAAAGATGACTTATTTACGTTTTCTATTGTTTTGTATCATACAAAAATATTCAAATAAAATATTTTAAGCCTTGAAAATGCTAAAAGGGACAAATAAGTAATCTTCCAGTAGAATTTGTTTTTGAAATCGGCGCCGATTTCCATCACATACCACTATGTATTCGAAAACCGGTTTTCGGTATATGTCGTATAGTTGACAGCTCTACACACAAGTGATTGAATTTGTTTTTAATTTTTATTATTATTTTTTTTTTATTTTCAAATATTCCTATATTATCAGGTATGTGATACAAATCGACTCGATTTCAAATGAAATCGAAAGTTGAAAACGAATAAAATAGTTTTAGGTGTGATGGAAATCGTATCGATTTCATTTTCCACTTTTGTTTCTGTTCCATGTATTTCTTTATATAAAAACTTTTTTGACATAAAATTATTATTATTTTGTAGTATTTATACTTATTTTTAACAAAATTTGGAATTCCTATACGCAAGCGCATAATCTTTAACAAGGTTACACGTCCTAATATGTGTTATAAAAGTTTACGATGAGTATGCAATAAGTAATCTGCAAATCTTTTAGCTTTTTGGTACATTGCTGGCATTAGTTCTTGTTTTACACTCTTTCTTTCAAAAGAAAATAACTTATGTTATTTAATTAGTCTTGAGGAGATTTTAAAATATGTAACTTCAAATGAATCCACGGAAATCACTTACATATATGGTAGATATTTATAGATGGGACTCTACCCAGTATTTACTCGATATATGGGTATATTCCTTATTTGGGCATTTATTTCAAAAAAGTTAGCCTATTTTCGTGAACATGCGGCTTTGTTTCCGAATGTTTGGCATTTCTTACGGTTTTAGCGATTTTTAATTAAAATTATGGCTCTTTTAAAATTTTGGGCGATACGCGTAAGTTTTCCAAAGTTGTTGGGTTTTTTTTTCAATCATTCAATATTCGTAATTTCACGGGTTTTCCTAAAGCCAAAATGAGCTTCAAAGTTGCGTAACCCAAAAACTTGCTTATATAAAAATTCCGATAAACAGTTAAAGCTTAGAAAATTAGCGGCTTTGTTTCCGAATGTTTGGCATTTCTTACGGTTTTAGCGATTTTTAATTAAAATTATGGCTCGTTTAAAACTTTAAAATTTTGGGCGATACGCGTAAGTTTTCCAAAGTTGTTGGGTTTTTTTTTCAATCATTCATATATAAGCAAGTTTTTTGCGAATATTCGTAATTTCACGGGTTTTCCTAAAGCCAAAATGAGCTTCAAAGTTGCGTAACCCAAAAACTTGCTTATATAAAAATTCCGATAAACAGTTAAAGCTTAGAAAATTAGTGACGCGAAAACTAGCAAAAATATTGCGAAAGTCCAAAATCAACAGTTAGTGACTAAAAACCGATAATAATGTAAAAATTATATAAGTTCGGAAAAAATTGCTTCTACGCCGAAAATTCGCGAAAAATACATTTATGACAAATAGACCTAAAATTTACTAAAAACCGCTATTGTCGCAAATTCGCAAAATTTTGCCAGCATCGAAAAATAGCGATATCAAATATTGATTAAAAATCGCTAAAACTATAAAAAATGTGAAAGCTTGCAAAAATCACTAGTTCCACAAAAGTGGCGAAAATCCCTGAAAGATTGCAAAATAGAAAAAAAGTCCTAAAATTGATTGCAAATCGTAAAAAGAATAAAAACTAGGAAAAAATAAAATTTTGCGCGAAAATAATTCGCGAACAAATCGGGAACAAGCTCTAAAATGTATTAGAAATTTCTAAAAATAGAAAGAACCTACGGAAATTTTGCTAAAGTGCTAGTGAATATTTATTAAAACATCCAAAAATTATACATCAGCAAAAAATATGCTTAAATGTCAAAAAACACTCCAGTGACAAACTAATTTAACATTTTAGGGCCTTATTTTCTATATCCCAAGTGATAAACACCTCACTCGTACGTCACATACTAAGGTGAACGCCGAATAAAAATAAGTAAATTTTGTAAAGCACTACGACATTGCTACATTTATCACTTGAATTCCCAATACTCACATAGAACTATGAATTAATATCAATATTTTCATTAAATATTAATATTATTTATTATATCATGATTATTTTTTGCAGTTACTATTGCGAATTTTATTATTTACAGGTAATTTCTTTATTACATACATATAGCAATTTTTCGCTAACTTTAAATTTTTTGGTGTTTTTTCTGAACTTTTTATTTTTAACGGCTTTGGCGATTTCTAATAAATTTTAGGGGTAGTTTCCCATTTTGCAACTTCTCGCGAATTTTTGCAAAGTTCGCGATAAAAGCGATTTTTTGCATGCTTTCATCTTCCCAACAGTTTTGCCGATTTTTAAACAATATTAGACTTTTTTATCATTCCGCTGTTAGTGAGTTTTTGCGAATTTTCGTCATTTTCGATATTTTTGCCGATTTTTTTGCATTCCTTACAGTTTTAGCGATTTTTAATCAATATTATGGCTTGATCAAAATTTTGCAACTTTTCGCGAATTTTCTCAAAGTTCGCGATAAAAGCGACTTTTGGCATGTTTACAGTTTCCTAACAGTTCTGCCGATTGTTTACCAGTACTAGACTTTGTTATAATCCTGTTGTTAGTAACTTTTTTTATTTTCGTCATTTTCGCGATTTTTACCGCATTTTTTGCATTTCTTATAGTTTATGTTTAATCAATATTATGGCTTGTTTAAAATTTTGCAACTTCCCGCGAATTTGAGGAAAGTTCGCAATAAAAGCGAGTTTTTGCATGTTTGCAGCTTTCCAACAGTTTTTCCGATTTTTAAACAATATTAGACTTTGTTATCATCCCGCTCTTAGTAAGTTTTTGCGAATTTTCGCAATTTTTACCGTTTTTTTGCATTCCTTACAGTTTTCCGATTTTTAATCAATATTAGTTATGGCTTGTTTAAAATTTTGCAACTATTCTCGAAAAATTTAAACACAAACGCTTGAATAAAACTTCTGCTTGATTTGGCATATAAAGTGGGTTATTTTTCACTGAAACGTTTTATAAAATTTGTTTTTCATATATTAATTTAAAAAAATAACGTAACAACAGGTGTTCAAAACTAGCAATCACCTGCCATTGTAAAGTGTTTACCAAAATAGCAATTCAAGAAATTCTATGTGAAGTGAAGCGTAGGGATATAGAAAATAAGGCCCTTAATAAAAATTATTGCAAAAATATGTGTGAAATACATACACATCATACGAAACTCTTGAAATCGTCAAACATATTCTACTCGATTTGAAAACAGTAAAACAATAGAAATTTCGTTTTCTATCACATCTATTTTTTGTCGATATTTTCATAGAACAAAATAGAAAATGAAATCGAATTCGATTTTAAGTAAAATCGATATGAAAACAATACTTCAGTAGCCATCACAACTTTCTTCGTTTTTGCGTAGATTTTCATTTGAAATCGATTTCATGTATATTTTAATTTAAAAAAATATGTTTTTTTATTAAAAATTATGAATTTTAGTTTAAAGTTTTACGAATTTTGTGGTAGGTCCCATTTCCATAAAAAATATTTGAATTTATGAATGCAGTAATAGAATACAAATTACAGGTTTTTCTGTGGTTTGTTGTTTCCATGGTTAGGACTGTGTTTTCAAAAAATGTGACAAGATACATAAAAAAAACTTGAGTTGCGCCCAAATTCCCTAGCACGCAACATAATTAAGTTCTGAGGCCACACTCGGCTGAGAAGCAAGGACACTCTTGCTCTCAGCCAAAGACGGGAGATGTAAAAGAGAACCTAAGAACCAACCGAAGAAACAAATATATTTGTCTGGCATTGGCTGGACTTACAATTAAAATTTTTAGAGTTAAGATTTGATTACTTATTGTTAGGTATTGTGTATTTCTTCCGACGGGATTTGTTTGAATTTGGAACGATTTTCCCTCATCCCACGTCAAATTTGGTTGATAAACAGACCGGTTTCGGCAATGTGCCATCTTGTTTTCTATTGAATACTAATCTATTGAATACTAATAGAAGTCAATAGAACACGGAAGATGGCACATAGCCAAAACTAAAGAAATCAATAGAACACTAAGGATGGCACATAGCCGAAACCGGTCTGGTCTGTTTATTAACCAAATTTGACGTGGGATGACGGAAAATCATTCCAAATTTATTGCTAGCTCAATTTTATTGAAGATACAATAAATAAAAATAAACGCCAAAAAAAGGTAATTTTTTTATAAACAGTTTTTAAAAACATGCTTATCTATATGTATAAAAGTGAATATGTGTTTGTATGTTTGAAAGCTATGGACTCCTAAGCCACTGAACCGATCTTGCTGAAATTTTCACAGTATATTACTGATGCTATGGAAGGAACAATATGCTATATATTTTCGAAATATTGTAAGTGGTCGTAGCAATTCCCATATAGAAGAAATTTTTATTTCATAATGTTTATGGAACTAATGTAGCTAAAAACTTAAAAATTTTTGCGAGTAACTCTTATAATGTTTCTAACAGATATTATTAAAGAAAGGACAAGTGGGCATGCCGCCTCCCATATATAGGAAAAATATTTTGACATATTATGGGAACTAATACGGTAAAACGGCCAAGATTTTGTAGGAGAAATTGATACATCCCACCTGAATCTTTCCTTTAACTTAATAAAAATGGTTCTATCCCAAACGATGATGTACCACATTTATACACGAGCCAATACCAAAAGTACAACTTGTAATCAGCTTACACCCGCCAATATCCGTCTTGCTGTAAGTATTTATGGCAGCGATAAGCATATTAAACCAGATTTAAATACTCTAAAATACTGGTGGGTTACCTAAGTAATACATATTGTTTTTACACCTTGACCCGTCCTTTTAATTTCATTCATACGAATGTAAGTTTTTTCCCTATTTTTCCCTTACAAATAATATATTATTATTTATTGATTGATTGCAATAAAATTGATTGATTGCAATAAAATTTGATTGCAATCAATTAATATAGAAATTAATTTTAAAAAATTGATTGCAATCATTTTTATTGAAATGATTTCATGATTTCAAATTGAAATCATGAAATAAAATTTACGATTTTGATTGCAATCAAAAACTAGCAATCATTAACATAAAATCATGTGATTGCAATCAAATTGATTGCAATCTTTCACAGCTCTGGTGCATATGCCAATTAATGCATCCAGTGATATATTTTTATCGTTGAAAAAATAATTTAATTTGGTTGTTTTGTATTCAGCGGTTTCATGTTCCAGTCTTACGTAACCAATCAATTCAGAATTCGGTTCTCTCAAAATAACAATATGCCGTTCTTTTACCATCCTAGTATGATACTTCTCATCAATTTTATGTCTCGTTAAAGTATCATCTTTTCTGCCACCGAATGAAAACGCTATGCTTGTCTTTAATTTTTAAATCTTGTAAAAGAGCGGTTCCTAATGCTGATGCTACTCTATTAGGCACACCAAATCTGTCACATATCAAGGCAAAGTTAAAACAATCGTATCTTTCTGTGTATTGTGAACTTGTGCTTGTATCCATATCTTCTTGAACCGAAGGCGGTGCGTATGTTGAATCATCCGAATGTTGGTATGTTGACATTGGTGACATAGACCTTGATACTTGCTCTTCAATTTCCATCATAAATGCAGCCATTGTTAGTCTTCTCTGATTATGTTGATCGTGCATAAACTCTTTGAGGCGTTCTGGAACCAAGCCGCATGCACATGCAGCTGCCTTCAAATCGCATTTACATGTTCCAATTTGAAAAATTGTTTCCAGAGATTTTAGAAACTCTGGAAATTTTGGGTTTTTCTTTTTGCTCTTGATTTGGTCTTGATATTTGTCAAGCAATATATTTAATTTTATATATACAAAATTTTTCGCCTTATTTCCATACCAAGTTTTTCCTAAATTCCAATCAACTTATTTGGTACTTCAATAGTGAATGATTTGTAGGAAAACTTTTTTTGGTCTGTTTTAGCACGTTCGCTCAAGTAAAAATAATATCTCAACATATCCAGATGGGTTGGCAAATTAAGATCACTTAAATCAGTAGACACACCAAAAACAGTAACATCATGCTTGGG
This sequence comes from Panzeria rudis, assembly GCA_956483635.1. Taxonomy (NCBI): domain Eukaryota; kingdom Metazoa; phylum Arthropoda; class Insecta; order Diptera; family Tachinidae; genus Panzeria; species Panzeria rudis. Next base: position 86,362,183 of record OY101448.1, on the reverse strand, counting down.
TATATGACTCATTGGGTTTTCGATAGTTGTTGTGGCTTCATCTTGCGGTGTAGATTGAATTTATTTTTCTTCTATCTTATGAACTACCTGATGTATAAAAAAAATTTTTTGCCCACAAATGATGGCTAATATATTTAGTTTTTGTGTCGTGTAACAATTGAAAAAGTTTTTTGCGAATATAAAATTTATAGGTTTATAGCTAAACTAAAAAAAATAAAACTCAAATGACAGGAAATTTTGTGAAGTTTAAGATTCTATGAAAACATATGATCATTCCGATGTTTAATTTTGAAATCTATGGAGAAATAGGCAAAAAGTGCATATTTAACCTAAAAATAAAAAAGTGCATATTATGATGGTCCAGTTTTATGCTGTTTAGTGTGCCCAATCATAGGGCACATTGAAAAGTCAGTGTTTCAGTGTTGAGAAGTGTTATTGAAAGTTCAAAAAAAAATGTTTTACACCCACAAGTCTATTGAGCTTTAAATTCCAAACTATTGAAAAGCTGTTAGTTCACATATTCGCTTTAGATTATCATAAAAAGGGTTTCCAATTTTGATTTTCGAAAAAAAAATTTGCGAAAAAAATAGAATATTTATACATAAGCTTTAAATCGAAATGGGCTAAACATTACATCCTCTTAGCGAGGATACATGAGATTTATTTTATTGTCTGTAGAGAGTTTCATTTTATTGTCCCAAAAAAAAGTTAAAAGCGTAGGTGGGCCTGAAACAGCATATGGTAAAAGTAACGCAAGAAGTAAGAGAAAACTGGCTTACAAACTTCAGAGCACAGTAACAATACAGATTTGTTGATTCATTCGGCATCTAAGTATATCAGCAAGATAATCACATATTCCTGATGTTAAGGTCGTACTAAACCATTATCACCTTATCGGCATCTCAAATTTACAAATTTTAAAGTAGAAATCGTTTTGAAATAATACCCATATCACCAGAAATAGCCCTAAAGTTTTTGTTGGAAAACGGTTTGCCTGTGAGACAATATAAAAATATTTCTGATCTTAATATGTGCCATAGCAGTAACATTTACCTATCATAAAAAAAATATATATGCATGTAAATTGAAATGCAGGCCGGATGGGATTAAATCATCTGAGAGCTGTGTTGAAATTTCACTTCAAAATTTGCTTAGCCACATAGCAAGTAGAATTTTCAAGAGGACGTGTTGCTTCCATCGGATTGACTTTCCAAGGGTTTCAGATGTTGCTCACTTTTTAAATAGTGTTTAAGTATGTATATCCATAACATTGAAAACTAAATATCAGATATCCTTTTAACTTTACTTGCTGTACTTATTTTTGTTTTGTTTTTTAACCCCATATTTTCTTGAAATATTAATGATAAGATGGCGAGATACAGCCAATTTTGGAGAAGCTACTAGTAGGTTTCTGTTTCAAAGACATACAAAATTGATTACCCAAAATATTCTTATAGCGGAGCCCCAAGAAGACGTGAGGACTGACTTATCCATCTTTTGCATAAATGCTATTTGTGGATATTACTACCTTTTTTAAAATGCTTATTTTAGCAACAGCGGTTTCTACACCAAGTTTTATAATGCTAGAACACTTGGAAATAATTTTTGCCGCAATTTCAGCATTTGAACACGTAGTGCAATGGTGAAATATTTACATTAGTTTGACGGAATCATTTTACTGGATCAATGAAATTAAAACATATACATATGTATTTGCTGACGTTTCTATTAAAATAATCTTAAGGATACTTTTTTCGTTAATTCAAGAAAGGATGGCGCGTTAGTTGAGTTTTAAAGAAATTTTCCTTTGAATGTCGAATGTATGAAGAAAATTCTTTCAGTGTACAGCAGGTTGCCAATAGAAGAGCTATTTCAGCTTATTGTATCTTCTATATAATGTTAAAGAAAATTCAGAATCGACGGAATCGTTGGAGTTGTACCGAACTCTTTTGCTCAAATTCTTTTGAATTTTCTTCCAATTTTGGTGAACTCTGCAATCGCCCTCGTACATTTCTAAAACATTTGTTGAAAATCTTTTTGCGCCGTACTAAAGACTATTTGACCTTGGCCTTGTTTTTCCGTTTTGGTTGTTTGTTCTAATGGCGTCACAAATGTTTCAGTTTCCTTCCTAGTTTTATTCTTTAAAACGTAAATAAAATCCTACAAAAAGAATGGATAAATAAATAATTCATAAAAGTAATGAGAGTTTCTGTTTAAATGAAAAAAATTACATGGCAAGCATTAAGAATATGAATGAATGAATACTGTGAAAAAAACTACAACGCAAATAAACTCACCTCCCTGTCGATTTCCCTTATTCTTTGTTTCTTCTCTGCCTGTGAGGTTATAAGTTTAAGAAAAAGCACCATTGTTTATGGGAACGGAAACAAAAACCCTCCCACTTTTTTGGAATGATTTTTTATTTAATACCTCCCAACTTTTGTACTCTAGCAACGTTTTTCACATCATTTGTCAATTCAATTACTAGGAAATTTATTCTGTCGTGACCACTAACATTTCATGTCCTTTAATTTTGTTTATTTTTTTCTTTTAGTTAAAGTTTGATTTCAATAACGTTGATTTATGATTCTAAAATAATGTTGATTTAAATATTTCTTCTCTTTGTTAAGAGTAAGAACAAAACTTAATTAATTTTCTTCAACTTCAATGTTTAAAAACAAATTTTAATGGCGTCCCTAAGAAAAAAGCGTAAATATTCATTTTTCGAATTACAATGATAAAATTTTCATTGGAGGTGCATTTGAACGCAAGGAGTATAATAGTAGTAATAACTCAAGTTTGTCCTAACTCGACTTTAGCTGTTATTCCTTTTCGGTAGGGTTGCCATTCGTTTTCTTTTCGCCGGACACCGTCCTCTTTTTTAGGGCGTCCGGGGCTGTCCTAATTCTTTTTTTCAGCAAGTGTCCGCGGTTGTTCTACTTTTAACACTTTTCTCCATATATTTTTTTATTAAGCTAGATTTACGCAATGACTTTTTAGCTATGCAGCCAACACCGATATATCGCGGTACTTCATATTTGCCGATATCGGTATCGGGGATATTCTTATTGCTGATAAACGATACTTTTATAAGTTTTTTAATGAATAGACATTAAAGGTAGGCAGTTTTAGGAATTGCTTAATTATTTTTGAGTCTTGGTTTTCTGCTTAGTAACAACTTCAAGACGTTTTCTGTAACAGCTAGTTTCAGAACAAGCTTATCTATCTCGTATAAAATACAAAGTAGAACAGAATCGGTTATTTCAGATACGCCATAAGTAACTTTTTTTGTACTGATTTTTTCGTGTTCCTCTTATTACATCGCGTAAACCTCCGTAACATTTGATGAATGAATGTAACAACAAGGGAATTTCGGCTTGGCAAAAGCTTCATGTATTCCATGAACTTCATAAGTCATATTATCTTCTCTAATATTCTGATCTGAAGTAGATGGCTTAGTCACTCTAAAAGAATACATTAAAGATGATAGTCGGAAAAAAAATTCAAGCAACTAATTTCATGAAATATGTCATCGTATAAATTTAGTATTACATCAAAACTTTGAATTGTTGGCAGCACTATATAGTCGTTGTTATTTCAAATGACTTAATTTGATTGTCAAATATGTTTTTTTTAAATCTATCTATTTATAAAAAGATTGTCCCATTTTTTAGCACAAATGTCCTCGTTTTTTGTGGTTGGCGTCCTCAGAATGGAAATGGCAGTCCTACTAGTGGGCACAGATTTGATTAAAGAAGTATTTTGATTGATGATGAACACGCATGACAATTAATACACATGTTCAGAATTATTAAAGCATTGTTGTTATAGATTACTATTTAAAACAGCAATGCTATTCCGAATATTTCCATTTTGCACGGAATAGAGATCTGTGGGATTCTCTCCCGATTTAAAGATCCACCAAGAATGGATTTTTAGATATACAAATGTAAAGTGGGTAAAATTGGTAATATTAGTAAACCAAAGCTAAGATTCCACTATCGGCGCAATGTACAGATTTTCGTCACAATTCATGTACCGATAATGTGAACGCATATAATTTTAGCAAACGCGACAATCTGTGCCGAAATGGTGCTCAGTATAAGCAATCAAAATCAGGATTGATGCGTCGATAATGTGCACACTCTTGTACACAATGACGAGCAATCAAATTGTAAACTATGCACCGATTTTCATCGGACACTTGCCACGTGTGTTGATCCAAGTTGACAATCAGAGCCAATACTAGGCTTGCCATACGATTTAAATGTTAAAAATGATTTCTCCAAAAGTTATGTAATATCCGAAATTTCATGACTTCGCCGAACCTGTTGAGCTTATTTTTTTCATTATCTCGAAAACTATTTTAAGAAATTTATTATTTGCCATATTGTGATAATTTTATTTTAAATGATATTCATTTTTTGGAGTTTATAGACAATTGCTTAAACTCCAGCAAATAAATTTCATTAGAAAACTATTTTATATACAACCAAGGCGAATTAATACCAGGTGGCCTCGAGAGCTTTGATGGCTATGAATTCTTTTCCATATTTGAACTGTCAACTGTGTTAATGTATCAGCTTTTTCTACAGCCGAAATCAAGGCGAATTTATTTTACAGGTGGTGGTAATAATACAACAAACACAATATCAATTCGCCTGGTTGGCCGTATCTGTCAAAAACACAGACGAAAGTTTATTTAAAATATACTTTTCACAACTGTGGTTACAATTCATATGCCTAAAATAAATACCTTCTCTTGTTTATTAACACATCAAAGTGTCTATGGCTTGCTAATCATTTAAAAACACACGATTAAAAAACAATTGACAGATACAGCGAACACGGCGAAATAGTCATATGTGCTTACAACACGACCTGTATTATTGGATCATGAGACCAAATATAAATTCTGAACGGCGAATTCTCTAGCGACTACCTAGTGTTGATCTAACTTGATATAAAACGATGATGCTTATGTCGTTTTAAAGAGAATACTTGGATTGAACAAATGTATACACAATTTATTTTCTTTCGAAAAATTACATACATATTTCGAAATTTTTTTTTTCGAATTACTTGACTTAAACAACCATAATTCGAAAGTAGGTCTACTTATTTTAGCTCTTTAAGCGTAGTATGCAGCTCTAAATGATATTCAGGCTGCCATAAGAAGTATGTGTAAAAAAACAAACTGAAATTCAGGTTGGTAAATTTCTTAAAGAAATTTCCGTTTACTAGTACGCAGTTCCAAAAGAAAAGTACACGGAATTTTGGCATTTATTGTCTATTACAGGCATGTTATAACAATAAGTGGAGAATTTTTTCCGTCAACTGAAACAAAAATTAATGTTCAGACAATTGTTTGATCACGGAATTTTTGACATTTCTAGTTTTTCGTACATTGTAATTAATTTTTAGTGTTTTTGTGTGTTGTAAATTAAAAAATATATAAATTTGTGTGTGTGCAAACAAAATTCTGTATAAAATTCTACACGATTATTTTTCCGTGTAGAAATAAATGCAAAACTCCAAACCTGAATTTCAGTGAGAACTGCATACTACGCTTTAAAAAGAAATCCTAATAAACCGTAATATATTAAAAAACCCTTTCAGTTTATATAAATAATTTTCAGAATAAAAACAAAAAAATAGGATATGTTTTGCACTACTGAAAAAAATATTTTCCGGAACAGTTATATTTACAATATGCAAATGCATATAAAGCTAGTTATCTGATATTTTATGATAAGAACGGCTAAACCCATCGGAACCAAATTTGCGGCCATCTAAAGACATTGACCTCACTTAGATTTCGTGATATAATCAAGAAATTCGGTTTGGTATTTTTCGTGAATTTTCGAAAATAAAGATTTGGAAAAATAATTTTGTTTCAAATACATTTTTAACTACACAGAGAAAACAGATCAGTTGAAAAACAGTTACAACTATTCAAATTTATCTATCTTAACTGATATTCCATTACAAGTACTGAATTGCAATAAATTCAATAATATTTCTGCTCTTTTATCTGAAATAATATAACTCTGGTATATTTTCAGTTGCAATAACAAAACTTTATTATAAAAATTGGGTTGTAAATTTCAAAGTACGTCTTTCGATCCACCAATCGAATAATGATTTAAAATAATCAATATAATATTAGAAGAACTTGACATAAAAATATAATTAATATTAAAAATTATAAAATTTTAAAGCCGCATGCATACCACGTACAACATTGCTGAAAGGTAAGATTTTTAATTGTAATTAATTTAGTTGTTCTACATAATGATTTATTTGGTGTTTCCGCAGATGGCTGAGCAATATGTTATGAAAATAATTTTAAAGTTTTCAACCGTGAAGACGTTGCCTCTACCATGGGAAAACATAGCGAAGTCTTTTTTGCATTAAGAATTGGCCTGGGTAAGTTTCTGAAAGTTTTATCTCTACAGAACAGTGGTTTCTTTCAATATACATCTTTCAATACCTTTACAGTTAAACCATAACGTGCATTAAATATATGGAGTTTCTGGTTAATACAGATTTTATAAATAAGTGAAATTTTTTAGCAGTTCAGATAATGATACATAGTTTGTAGTTTTAATTAGGGATGTAACGAATACCGATACCGATACCGATATATCGGCGATACTTCATATTTTCCGATACATCGGTATCGGCGATATTTTACTGTCGATACGACGATACTTTTAAAAATTTTCCAGAGTTTTTTTAACAAATAATTTATTTTTGTTGAATTTTACCATGAATTAAATTCACTTCGTTATTTTTTAAATCTTATTAATATCAATTTTAAAAACTAATAATATTTTATGCTGTTATTTTGTAAAAAAATTATTTATTTTTTGTTAATTTTACCATGAATTTGGATAATTTCTAATTAGTTTTACATATCCTTGCCATTGCAAGAAGTTCTGTTTTTCGAATACCAATCACCGAATTGGAAGCGATGCTAGGACAAATTTCTTTTTCGGTGTTCTATATTGATTTTTCCTCAAGGAAAAATGATAAAAATTACCCATTTTCACAATTTTTTTTATGCGAATTTAAACTCAAAACTTTATTTTCATGTAAATTTAGGTGAATAAATATAAACTTAGAAGACTTTTAATAATTAAGCTTTTAAGTTATTTAGAAGAATATTAGTTGATAAATGTCCTTTCAAAAATCGATTTTTTAAAAAGCATGGCGAGTATTTTTTAAAGGAACTAAAAATTTTTTCTTGCTTTTCTACTAATTATCTGCATATTTTTAATATAGATTTTTTGGAAGCAAAGAAAATGTAGCTCCTTAAAAATTACTTCCAATTTTTTATACTGGGTTAAAACCAATTTTAACTATTCTCTCTTACAATGTAATTTTGTATAATAAAAAAAAATGCACTTGAGTTTTGTTGATCTAAATATGTTGATCGAATATTGAACTCAATTTCAATATTCGTATCGGTATCGGAATCGGTATCGGCGATATTTATTTTTAAATATCGGTATCGGTATCGGATCGGCAAAACGGCGTATCGTTACATACCTAGTTTTAATATCATGTTTTATATGTATGTATGTAATAAATCCCTATTTTTGTTCCATTCGGTTTGTGACTTGAATAAATTAAAAGATTATTTTTTCAAATTAATTCACAATAGAATTTTTGTATATTAATGAGTCATACTGTTATATTCAGTTCCTTAACCGGATTGATTCAGTAGGTATAATCGAATTATACGATAGTACCCAGAACAGACAAAATTCGATTGGCAACAAATTCGATTACCACAATGAATCTGTTTTCTCTGTGTACTAATATGATCGAATCCAAAATCCAACCACCTTTTAACATTAAAAACAGCATCGATGTTAAAATTTTTATTAAGAGCAATTAGCTCGTTCGAGAGATTTCGTTGACGAAAAATTAAAAAAGTGCTTTATTTTGATACCTCCAAAAGTCCTTGTCAAATCGATTATCAGGATTAATTAACCTTTTTGGAATTGAAAACCCACGTCGAATTCCGCAAATTTGAACTTAATCGGTTAAGGGGGTGCAAAAATTAAAAAAAGTATGTAAATTACTAAAAAATCTATAGATTTTTAGCGCTTTGAGTTATAATTTATTTGGCAGTTCTAGGGATGGGCAGCAACGCCAACCGCACCCTATATTTGTGACATTCCTTTAGATAAAATCAGAATTTTGGTACTGAACATAAAATTGCGTTATTCTCCTCTTCAAAAATCCCTGTCACTTTTTACAAATTCGAACATGTAAGAGGTTAAAGTTATAACTACCATGTGTTGCACTTTTCATGTGTAAATATTTTTTCATTCAGCTAATGAAGCGGCTTCGTTGATATTTCTTCATCATATGAATGAAACGTTGCATTAAACGAATGATAATTTTCATTTACTTAATGAAATTGATCTCTTTCACTATTTGGTTATTTTTTAGCTTTCATTGCATTTATGGCAATGTTTTCGTTGATATTATGAAGATAAGAAAGAAGAAATTGTTTCATACATATAATGAAAGAGCTTTCATAGTAAACATATTTTATAAAAAAAGCTTTAAAAGCGTTGAGCGTACACTGTTTTTATAGTGCTGTTGGCTGAAGTGGTTAAGGCGTTGTCTAAAAATAATAATAATGTAAATCAAGAGCCCGAGTTCGATACTGTGAGCGGTTGTCAACTTGGTAGAATTGGTTTATAATCGAGGTAAAATAAATAATAAAATAATGGTATACAGTTTCATTTATAATGTGCTTATCATTTATGAAACGTGCTATCAGTGACTCAATGTATAATAAAATAATTTCATTTATTAAAAAAGTTTCACGAAATCAATAAATTTTTTTATATGAAACTTTATGAAATGTTCTTCATTAATACAATGAATTCATAATTCCAATAAAGAAATTCATAGCTGGAACGAAGATTTTCCTTTGAGTGTAGGATAATATATGTAAATGAATAATGAATTATGATATCCTACAACGAGGATTTCTTCATAACGCGTTTATTTTTCATAATTTAACCCTATTTTCTGACAACTATTTAATTTTATTTGAGTAAAACAAGAATAATATAAAATAGAAATGGTTTATTATGCCTGTTGTGTATTTCATGCGAAAGGAAAATGTTTGGAGTTATCAAAGCATTGTTATCCATATATTATATAAAAATGAGGTACATCTTTGGTTGTTTGAAGATTTTTGTTACGGCATCACGCCTAAACGGCTGAACCGATTTAAATGAAATTTCGTACACAGATAGATATTTGGCACACAATTAATAGAGGATGTATTTGTTTCCCGGATATTAGAGCGGCAGGGATAACATGAGTCAATACCTCACCCTAAGCATAACTCTGTCATTTGTCAACCGATTTTCAAAATTCTTTATTACTTTCAAAGGGTTTGCTTGCGGTTAGGTCCCATATTTTTTGCAAAATCGGTGGGAAATTAACCTCCCCCCCCGTACCCCTGTGAACCGATTTTCAAAATTATTTTAAGGTTTTGCTTGCAGATTGTTCCCATAATTTTGTCAAGTTGTAATTTGGCCCCCCACGCATAACATCATTTGTAAACCAATTTTTAAAATTCTTTTTGGTTTGAAAGGGTTTTCTTGTAGTTAGGTTCCAAAATTGTTTACAGAATAACTCTGTCATTTGTTAACCGATTTTCAAAATTATATTTTTTTGTTTGGAACGTTTTGCTTGCAGTTTGGTCCCATAATTTTTTTTTCAAAATGCGAGGGGGGGGGGGGGGGTTGTGGTGGATGGAAGTTTGTTTAAAAGGATTTGCTTACAGCTTTGTCCCATAATTTGTTTCCAAAATCAGTGGGGAAATTTGATCCCCCATTTTTTTTGAAATGGTTTACCAGAAGTTTAGTCCCATAACAAAAAGTGCGAACTTATTTAAAAAGCCTGTTTTTATATTCATTCATTCGTTATATTCATTACCATTGCACAGTTGCACAAAACCAAAATATTTGGAACATAAATCAGGCCTTTTTAAACGAATCGTCCTATCAGAATAATGTTTCACATGGATAGCAAAGGAGTATTGCAACCTATGTTTTGAATATCAGCTCTCTGCTCAGGAGCAGAGCTATGTAGTCTTTTTTGTTTCCCATCCAATTTAAAAACATTTTTCCTATAATATCCCTTCATAAGATATAAAAGACACATGTTCTATAGTACACTTATATCTTATAGTTAGTGAGTGCAATTTCTCCATTTTTCAAAACTTTAGTCTAGTATTTTCCAGATATCAGATCCAAATAGCATCCGATTTTTTAAATGTTTTCTTTGTTAGTTAAAGAACAAAATTTAAAAGAGTCGAGAATGCATTTGATGCATTTCTGCCGTATGTGTTATAAAATAATTAACATCAACTTAATTTTTCAACGTACACAGCAGAACAGAGTAGTGCCACTTTCGGAAGCCGCTACACTTCCATCGTCAGTGCTCACGTGTATTTGCTTATCACCACTTGTCAAGTGGCTCTGTTGAATGTGATTTTAATTCTTATATACACAACTTTTTCGTGAAAATTTAATAAATTAAATCACTCTCAAGCTGATATTAAAGTGCACTTTCCCAGCGTTGCCATCAGTTTCTTTTTCTTCATTCCCATTTTTCTGATTTTTGTTCTACTCAAGAAAAACTTTTTTGGTTTGATTTTATACTTAAGTATACATATGTATATGAACCAGAGAAAGCCAAACGATACAAAAAATATGAGTGCTCTAGCACATATCCAGCATTTTTCATGCTGGTGCATACTTATGCGCATTCATTCTCATACTTACGTATACCCTTGCGCACTTTATTTCATACTTGTATGTATCGATATACATCTTGTTTATACCCCCTGGCATACCTACGCATATCTATCGATATACCAATATGCATTGCAACACCTTCTGTTTTTCAACTTTTTTTTGATAAGTGTTGCCAGAAACATTTTTTTGTAGTTGTTGAAGTACTAAAATTTTTTCAAACTATTTTTATGCAAAATTCAATTAATTTGTTTTATCCATAATTCGAATAAAAAGCAACTGACTTCAGGGAAGTCAGCCTATTTTTTAATCAATATCAGGCTTAGCTATTATGCCGATGCTGTCAAGTTATTTTAATGTTTCGCTAAAATTCGCGCAAAATTGCAGACAATCCATAAAATTTATTAAACATCGCTAAAATTGTAAGGAATGCCAAAATGTCAGAAAAAATCGCCAATATGATGAAAATTCGCAAAAACTTGTTAACATTAAAAGGATAGAAAACTCCGATAGTGATTAAAAAATCTATAAAAATTATATATGTATTGGGTGTTTTTTATTGAGGTATAGAACTTTAAGTTGGCATCACTTTTTTAACTGGCGGCCATTTTGTCAGCTGTCAAGTGATTAATATTTAGTTTGGTTTGCCATTTCATCATGAACAGGTTGACAAAAGAACAACGCTTGCAAATCGTGCAAATTTATTTCGAAAATAATGGTTCAGTTCGCGAAGTTTACCGCAAGCAAAATCGCAAAATTTTGTTCAGTGATGAGGCTCATTTTTGGTTGAATGGCTACGTCAACAAGCAAAATTGCCGCATTTGGAGTGAAGAGAATCCACATGAGACCCTTGAGACGCCATTACATCCACAAAAACTGACTGTTTGGTGTGCTCTATGGGCTGGTGGAGTCATTGGGCCATACTTCTTCCGAAATAATGCTGGAGAGTCAGTTACCGTTAATGGAGACCGGTATAGAGCCATGATAACCGACTATTTTGTTCCCGAATTGGATGGCATGAATGTGGATGAGTTGTGGTTCCAACAAGACGGCGATACATGCCACACATCGCACGTCACAATCGATTTATTGAAGGAAACATTCGATGAGCGCATAATTTCGCGGAATGGACCTGTCAATTGGCCACCAAGATCGTGTGATTTGACACCATTGGATTATTTTCTTTGGTGATATGTGAAGTCGCTCGTCTACGCCAACAAACCAGAAACGTTAGGGGACTTGGAAGCCAACATTCGTGGCGTTATTGCCAACGTACGGCCCCATATGCTCGAAAAAGTGGTTGAAAATTGGACCTGTAGAATTGGCTTTATTCGAGCCAGCCGCGGCGGCCACATGCCCGAAATCATATTTAAACATTAATGTCATAAAATTATCCTTCCAATAAAGCCAAATTGATGGACATTAAAACGATTTCCTTGTGTTTTATTTCAATTCGAAGTTCTATACCTCTAAAAAAAACACCCTGTATATTGTAAGGAATGCAAAATATTTAGAAAAAATCGCCCAAATTCGCAATATTCGCGACATAAATGATTTTTTGTCAGTTTTTGTTTTTATTGCAGTTTACCGATTTTTAATCAATATCACATATTGATATCTTTTTAATCTTCGTAATTTTCGTAATTTTTCCGATTTTTTCAGAGATTTTGGCATTCCTTACAATTTTAGCGATGTTTGATAAATTTTACGTCTTGTTTGCAATTTGGTAATTTTTCGCGTATTTTCACGTTAAAAGTGATGTTTTACGATATTTTGCTTCTATTCAAGGTTGTGAGTATGAGAAAACTTAAAAGGTTGTTTCTTATTTTCACAAGCTGTAGAAATTTTTCGTCATTTTGGCTATATAAATGTCTTTTGAAAACTTACAATATAATTGTGTATATTGTAATTAAAATGAATTTTCCTTGTAATTGTAATTGCAATCATGCCAATACAAAATACTTGTAATTTCAATTGGCATGATTGCATTAACAATTACAAGTAATTTGTAATAGGCTTCCTACAATTACGATTATTTATAGTTGTAATTGGTACTAGAGCAATTACAATCAGAAGTAATTGTATTTGTTAGTAGTCCAACTACAATTACAAGTAAGTTCAATTGCACCAAGTTGTTATTACATATTATTACAAATTATTCATTTTTACTCCCCAAGCCTGGTAAGTTTGTTCTTATACTCATACTCTGCGATAAATGCTTATGCACATGCTTCTTTATACCAACACCTCCCGCATATTTGTTGGATCGAACTAGCACCTATCGATATGCGCACTTATATCTATCGATACTGATAGCTATGCATGCTTGTATATACTCATGCTTGTTGGTGCGCATTTGCTTTAATACTCATACTCGTATGTGCATGGATAAGTTACGAGTATTAAAACAGTAACTTTTCGGCCTTCTCTGATATGAACATGTAAACATGTGAAAAGCTCAAGCCATTAGCTAATTGTTTATTAATATGATTATTTCGAACGTATTTGCTTTGTGAATCCAAATTGATTATTAGGCTATGGTTCGTAGTGTTATATTTAGAAAGAATTGGGCCTGATTAATATTCCAAAGAACAAGGGAAAAAATTAACACCAACTTCATTGTGGTGATAAGCAAATACACGTGAGTGCTGACGATGGAAGTGTAGCGGCTTCCGATAGTGGCGCTACTCTGTTCTGCTGTGTACGTTGAAAAATTAAGTTGATGTTAATTTTTCCCTTGTTCCTTGGAATATTAATCATGCCGAATTCTTTCTGAATATATCGTTACGAACCATAGCCTAATAATCAATTTGGATTCACAAAGCAAATACGTTCGAAATAATCATATTAATATAAATTTTTTTAATTGAAAATTGAAAAAATTTTTGCTGTTTGATTTATTTGGCCAAGTATATACGTATTTTATTTGAGTATATGAAGAATTATTCAAGCTAATCAGGCCTAACGTATTTAATGTTAATAAAACAAATTTATTACATTTTGTACCCAACGTTTCGTCAATTTTTTGTTGACTTCTTCAGGGGCTTTCGTCTATTTAAATTTCAAAAACATTACATTACTACAAAATTAATCAGATTTTACACAATTTTACTTACAATATGAAGATTTTTAGTTACATAAATATTACAATAAATAATTGCATTTTAATATAAATTAATTAAAATTATTAAACCACTAAGATATTTTAAGCAAATAAAAATTTTTTAAATTATTATCACAGACTGTTTTTAATCTTCATATTGTAAGTAAAATTGTGTAAAATCTGATTAATTTTGTAGTAATGTAATGTTTTTGAAATTTAAATAGACGAAAGCCCCTGAAGAAGTCAACAAAAATTTTACGAAAAGTTGGGTACAAAATGTAATAAATTTGTTTTATTAACATTAAATACGTTAGGCCTGATTAGCTTGAATAATTCTTCATATACTCAAATGAAAAAATTTTTAATTTTCGAAAATTTTTGCAAAATCACTTTTGTCAATATATATAAAAAAAAATCTTTTAGAACATATACCAAATTTATACTTATCTGAAAGGTACATATCTGCACAGACATAAATCGATGGTAAAAACAATTGAATTTCCTATTTTAATTGGAACTGGGTCCTTCCTAATACGACCTATTTTTTTAACCAAAATCTTGATTTCAGTCCACATATCCTTAAAATGCTTATGCTTATCTCTGAGATGCATTTGACGGCTAGGCAAAAAGGATCCTCAAGGTAGAGCTTGTGGTGGCTCGGGTACACGAATAAAATCGCGACTAAAAAACTATTTAATTGCTGGTCATTGTGAAGACTATCTTCAAGCAACTAACATCTGCATTGAAGCTTTTCATCAAAACCTGGTGATTTCATCAATTTACTTTCCTACCAGGTACTCTATTACAGAAAGTCAATATAGTAGATTTTTTAATTCACTAGGCCCACGCTTTTTGGCCGCCGCACTGTGGCACCTTTTCCCAAAACCCGTGGCAAAAATACAAAATTTGATGACAAAATTTTGTAAAATGGATGAACACATCTTATAAAGAGATTTTTACTGATCCCAATTCAAAAACGCTTTTCTTAATTGGATAAAAATTATAGATGGTGGAGCTGCTTAAATTCGAAAATTTTTTAGAAAGCCAAAAGTAAGATGACCTTGAAAAAAAACTTGAGAATTGAAGTGTCAGAAACATTGCCGTTTGATCACTACTTTTTTGGTATTGTTTTAAAAGTATGTTTATTTTTTTATTAAAAAAAGTAACAAAATGTTCATCAGATGCCCTACTTTTTCGGCAGTTGCCGTTTTTCAGACACCCTATATTTAGGTAATTTTTACAAATAAAATACTGCATATCTAAAAATGGCCAAAAATGGTCCCGCCCATATTTTCTGAGCATATTTGCCACACAATACTTTAAATAATTCAACTAAATTTGGCCACAAAAAATGACAAGTTTTCTTGAAATATGAAGAAAGCTGTTACAATCTCATAGCGAAAACGAGAAAAAAAATGTTCCCCATTTTTAAAATATGTAACAAAGATTTGTTCAAAATGTGAAAAGAAATAAATAATAAAAAAGATTCTCCAAAATTGTTTCCACTGCAGCACTTACTTGTTACATATTGTTATTGCGTCTCGTTAATATGGGATATATAATAAGCAATATTTTGATCTGTCAATCAGGCAGGCATAACTATTACAATTTGTTTATTTATTTAAATTTAAAAACACTTATTATAAAAATAGGCAGGTAGGCCTGGACTTCTCTTTCACAAATCAGGTAGTTTGAACCTTTTTTATTTCTGGGTATAAATTAAACCGCAATTGCGTAATGCAGGCAGTTAAGTTTTTACTTTGTAAAAATAGTCTTCAGTACCAGAACTTATACAATTTTACTATAAAGTGTGATAAAGTGCGAAACTCACATAATGAAAATATATTTAAATTGGCTATTGTGGAAAAATTACACGATTTGCCAGGATACCACGAAAAGGATGTTAAAATCAAAATTCACTTCGTTTACTTGAAAATTAATAAAACAAAATGGCTTGCCTCAAACCATACGACAAAAACCTTTATGGAAAATAACTCAGACTGGCTAAATTGAGTTACAACTTTTGAAAACATCGAAGACCTGCAAAAACTATAAACGAGTGTTCGGAGTGCACAAAAAACGTAAACTTCAAAATGCCACAAAAGATATAGATAAATCAAGGTCTGACATTACAAAAGCTGTGGCGTTTGCAAGCCCAGATCGACTGGAGAGGATTAAAGAGAGTAATCCAACTTCTCCAAATGCTTTACCCACAAAGTGTAGCATAGAAGAAGCCTTAGTATTATTTATGGACTTGGTATTGTCAAAGGAAAAATATTCTATTTTACGAAGCTCTTTAAAGAATCATAATGTGAATATTCTTACTGGATACAAAAAGATTACATCTGCCAAAAAAAGAAGCAGTGCCATCTAATGTAAAAGTCATTGAAGTATCGGTAGAGCCAAACGCCTAATTCAAAGCTTGCCTGAAAAGGAAACAGCATTACTTCCAGATAAATAAGTGGGGATGTGATGGATCATCCGGTCAAAGTGCTTACAAACAAATAATATCGACAAATGACACAACTATTACAGATGCAAATAAGTTTATGGCTTCTGTATTTCCTTTACGACTTAGAAGTGAAATCGCTGAGCATTGGAAAATTCCTCGCCCTTCATCAGTTCATTTTTGCCGTCCGATATTTTTTAAATATGCAAAGGAGTCTTCAGAAATAATCAAATCTACAGTAAACCATATAAAAAAGCAAATTTCTGAACTAAAGACTTCTGTTCTTGAAATGAAGAATGGAAAAACTATTTTCATTGGTTATGAATTTTGTCTTACAATAATTGATGGAAAAGTCTTAAATGTAATAACAGATACTTCGTCAACTTTGAAGTATGCGATTTGCAAAAAGTCACAGAAAGACTTTCAAATTTTGATGATTCAAGTGATGAGCAAAACTATGAATATGGAATTTCTCCTTTACATGCCAGAATTAGGTGCATGGAGCTTATTTTAAAACTAGCGTATACAATTCCGCGAGAAGGAGAATGTTTTGATACGAACGTAACACCAAAAGAAAAACTATCTGCTCGAAAAAAATTAGACAATTTGAATTTCTTAAGAAGCTTGGACTGACAATAGACTGCCCAAAGTAGGGGTATGGAAATACTAACAATGATAATATGTCCAGAACATTTTTTGAAAATGATGAGGTAACAGCCCGAATTACTGGGGTCGACAATCATATTAATAAAAGGTTGGCAGTTATCCTAAATGTTATAAACTCTAAAGAAATGGTAAATGGCCCAAAGTTTCATGATTATGCATCAAAACCTACCCTACTTTTGGCTCAAATGTACCCTGAGAAGAAACTTACTCCTACGATACATAAGATTTTGGCTCATGATAAAAATTTAATTGAATATCAATGCTTACCTATTGGAGAGTTATCAGAAGAAGCCCAGGAATGCAAAAACCAAGATTACATACACTTTAGATACACGAATCTTGCAAACTTTCACGGATTAGAATGAGGACATTTTCAATATGTTGGCGGCCTCTTCAGACCCACTAGTTTCATCACGGAGACATGTAAGATCTCGAAAGGATTTGGAAGAACATAATTAAAGCTCCGATATGTTAAGTCTATTGGATATCGGTCCCAATGGAAATGACTATTTTAAAGAAAACTAACTAATAAAAAAATTATACTAGTTTGAAAAAAAAGTAAACTAAATAACTTAATATCACTACACATATATTATATATCATTAATATTAAAAGTATTTCAAAAATATGTAAACTAAATAACTTAATATCACTACACATATATTATATATCATTAATATTAAAAGTATTTCAAAAATATGTATCTGTAGTATAAATGAAAATATTATATTAGTCTAACATGTTATATTAGAGTGGTATTTTTTTCTAAACTTCCTTATTAGAATATCATTTGAAGCATAAGAAGTTGTGTTTTAAATGCTTTTAAAATTTTAAAAATATCATTACTTCAAAATATATGATTTTTGCGACAAAAAAGGTCAAAAGGTGACACCGTGCCCAGTGCCTATCACAATGCGGAAGCACTTATTTTGAAACTAAATGATTTAAAATTCAACTGATTTTTAACCATTAGAAATATCTTGGTAACTTCAAAAATTATGATTTTTGTAACGAAAAAAATCACTGTGCATAGTGCCTCTGTGGGCCTATGGCCATGCAGGTTACATATTTTTAGGCGGAAGGGGTTATCTTTCAAATGCTTTATACATTTTTAAAATATCTCTATTACTTTAAAAGTAATGATGTTTGTAATGAAAGCAGTCAAAAGTCGACACTGTGCACAGTGCCGCGGCTAACCTATGACCGTACAAATCATGTATATTGAAGCTTGAGGAGTCTTCTTTAAATTGCTTTTTAAAATTTGAAAATATCTTTATTACTTTAAAAATTATGCTGTTGGTAATGAAAACGGTCAAAAGCCGAAACTGTGCACAGTTCCGCGGCTAACCTATGACCGTGCAAATCATGTATATTGAAGCTTGCGGAGTCTTCTTTCAATTGTTTTTTAAAATTTTCATGATTTTTGCAACGAAAAAAGTGATTACAACGCTAAGCATACGTTCTGGGGATCTCGCCTCATCACACCAAAATGTCGCGTTTTGTTTGACACAATTTCTAAAATGCTTTTGAATGTTATATCAAGTGGGCAGCCAACTTACTCCCAAACAGGTCACAGAAAAATACCTGATGTTATTGATTTTGGAGTGGTAAAGGGTGTGCCCAGCGAAATGATCCAAGATGAAGCATTTTTAGATTTGACTTCACATCACTCACCAACTATTGTCACTTTTAACGACGACAACCACACGTATAAATTGGTTGAAATACAAAAAATATATTAGAGTTCTCATTGCACAGAAAATATTCCATTAAAAACGCCTGCTGACATAGATAACTCTATTAGAATGTTTGAAGCAAACCTTAAGCAAGCTACTCTAAATGCTACTACTACATCTTCAGGTGAGATATAATGAAATTTATTCAGTAGATGTAAGACGGCTTTTATACGAAAAAAGAAGAGTTCTTAGAGAATGGCAACGCTACAGATCCCCTCAGCTAAAATCTAGGCTAAAGGAGTGTACTAAACAGCTGAAAACTCTACTAGAATATCAAAAAACCGCTCCTCTTCAAAAATGTCTAAATGGGCTCGACCCAACACCTCAAACAGACTATTCGCTATGGAGAGCAGCCCGAGGCCTTAAATGACCAGTGATATATAAGCCTCCACTGCGAGCTTCGATTGGAGACTGGGCAAGAACTGACGCTGAAAAGAATACCTTGCTTGTAAACCACTTGCAGAAAGTATTTACTTCAAATACATCTGATACTATAGTTGAGCTGCTACCAGTCCTCGCTATACCGCACGTTACTTTTAGGTTCAATATTCGTGAGATTGAACATTGTATTGCGGGCTTAAATTCCAAAAAGCTCCAGGCGCTGATAAAATAAGCAATAAAACGCTCTTAGAGCTAATTTATACTGCAAAAGGGATAACTCTATTTATTTTTAACAGTATTTTGCGCCTGAAGTGCTATCCCGCAAAATGGAAGGTTTCACTGATTACAATGATACCTAAGCCGGGCAAAGATCATACGAAGGTGGATTCCTATAGGCCTATACGCCTATTGTCTAAAAAATCTTCATTCTTCGAAAAGAAAATCTTCATTTTAGAAAAAAAATCTTCAAAAAAGTTTTTATATGTAATATAAATAAAAATCATGAGTGCTAATTATAATAAAGTTGCTATACATATACCTATGGTCATATGTAGATAAAAACACAAAAATTAATATGTAAACATTCAAACCCAAAATTCAATTCAAACAGGTTACTTATATTAAAACTATAATATATTAGATGAAATTTATTTCCTGGTGTTTAAGCATTGTCTACATACATTTCATTGGTGCTTTACCAAATCGTCAGTAGACTTCAGACTAGAGGGATGCAAAGTGTACTCAAATGTTTTCGTAGAATGTACTCGTATGAATTTCGTGTGTGCATAGATGTATGTTCTTATTTATATTCTTATGTACACATGCATGTGCATGTATCTAAATACATAGCCACGACCAAACATACATATAAACTTACATATATATACAGAAAAAACATGCAAGCATGCTCACACAAACATACATACGAGTACTTGAGATTATATTCGTGCAGGCCTCTACTTCAAACACACATTTGAAAAAAGAGGACATGAAAAAAGTAGTACTTGAAAATAAAACGAAGTCTATTTTTTTCCAATAATTTTACTACCAATAAAATCTTATATACATATCGATGGTGTTGCGCAAAAAGGGACATTTTACTTGGCATTAGTATAATTATTGCTTCTCTTGTAAAATTATGAAAATGTTACTTAGGGCGTTTTGAGTTTCAGGTGAAGATATATTTATCAGGACTTCAAATGTAATTTAAAATGTTGGGAACAAAATTTTTAAAGTAATATGGAACTAAACTCAAAAAATCTTCGTTTTTGGAAAAAGATCTTCAAATCTTATTTTGACTGAAAAATCTTCAAAATTGAGGTAAAATCTTCATTCTGGCATCGCTGGTCTAACATGTGAAAACTATTTGAAAAGCTCCTTATGAGTAAGCTAACACCCATACTAAATAGTACTGGACGCATTCCAGACCACCAATTCGGTTTTAGGAGACAACATAGAACGATTGAACAAACACATAGACTCGTGAACGTGGTTTGAATAACATTTGAAGAAAAGAAATATTGTTCTGCGCTCTTCATCGATGTTTCTCAGGCATTTGATAAAGTATGGCACGAAGGCTTAATACATAAACTAAAGCAAAACCTACCCGAAACTACCCTTAAGCTTTTAGAAAGCTACTTAACTGAGCGAAAATTCGTTGTTAAAGAAGGTGATTTTCTAAGCCCTCCTCAACCGATTGAAGCAGGAGTTCTTCAAGACAGCATCCTCTGTCCTGTAGTATATCTGATATATGCCTCTGACTTACTGGTAAGCAGTATCATACACATATCAACATTCGCTGATGATACAGCTTTTCTAAGTGTTAACAAAAGCCATCAAGAAGCTTCCCGCAATCTGCGAGATTTTATACCCCAGTTGGAACAATGGCTAAAACAATGGCCGATAGAAATTAACGAACACAAATGTCTACACATTACTTTTACATTGTGCAGAGAAATCTGCCCACCTATACAAATAAATAACTAAACTATACCTCAACACACTGTAGTAAAATATCTCGGTGTTAATCTTGATCGTCGTCTAATATGGAAGTCCCACATAAATGCAAAGGTGACCCAAATGGAATTAAAAGCAGCTCAAATGATTTGGCTCATTGGAAGGAATTCTGCTCTAAGCTTAGATTGCAAACTTCTTCTATACAACTACATTCTAAAAGCTCCTTGCGCTTGTGCGCATTTTTAATACCCTTGTAAGAAATACGTAATGAGCAAAAGGAGTGAGCAAATGTTTAGTGTACACAAGCAGAAACCATACACAACCCAGTGGTACAGCGTACTAGCGTATATTCGCTAGCTCTTCAAGGACTACCGCTAGTCCTTCCACAATCTACCTCACTTGGTTTTCAGTGACAAATTTAATACGGGGATCTCATTGGAGGTGGCAATTGACTGCTCTCAGCATTACCTTTACCTACCTACGGGGTTAACGCCATAACACTATACAGAACACTGATCCCAATATACTGTAGCGGTGCTAGTTTTGTCGTAGATAAAAGCAGGTTTCCTGCAGTGAGTAGTAATTGTTACAACTACCAGTGTTCGGAGAAAGATGTAGCTACAGTTTGGTGTACCCTTTCACTAGCACCAATGGTGTATAGAGTGAAAATACTAACCTCTTCGGTAGTCACCAGTGGCGATGGTTCCTTGACGTACCACTGGGAACCAAATGGGACTATCAATCTCGTTGTTATTGTTTTATTTTTGTTTTACATATTGCAAAACACAAAACAAGGGTGCTGTTGGCTGAGTAGTTAGCGCGTTTGACTAGAAACCCTGAGGTCTTGAGTTTAAGACTAGTTCCAGACAAGCCAACAACATCATGCATTTTTCTCATGTGCATTGGTGTGTTATTGTGTTGGTTGTTGTTGGACTGTTAAAGTGATGAAGGCATAGCACTGATCACTTTGGCAGTACCGGCAGTGATTAAAGTTAAAATATCCCAATGCACTTCACAGCACCCTCCTTCGTCGATATTGTAGAACCTTCGGCGAAGTTAATCGACTAATAAAATGGCTACACAGCTTAAAAATAACTCAATGCCTCTACTTGACTCCAGAGGGGCTTGCAACACTGCTCTACAGAAAACGCGCAATAGCAGGGTTGTAAATGAATTAAGCTTTCTATCTCTCTCCCACTTCACCACCTGTTCTCTCTACACTATCCCTTTCCCAAAGGGTAACACATTAATGAATTAACTGGTAGGCATTAATTGCCTGATTGTGCTACTTCTCTTAAAAAAACACAAAACAAAACAAAACGAAAGCAAACGTTTCGTTTAGTTTATTTTCCTACTATTGTTGTAACATCCCTGTAATAGAAAATTATGCCAAAAACTCACTGTACTTTTATTTTGGAACTCCGTACTAGTAAACGAAAATTTGTTTAAGGAGTTTACCAACGTGAATTCCGTAAGTTTTTTTACACACAGTTCTTATGGGAATGTGAATTCCCTTAAGAACTCCGTACCACGCTATAATTTCCAATTGGAACGAGAAGCGAACATGTACATATAAATATATGTAAGTAGTAATTTGTATTTAGGGTAGGACTATGTTAAATACCCTTTTTATTTTAATAAAGATTGCAAGTGTTAACAGATGTGCGCTAGCAAAAGTGCCACCCATTTTCACTATGGGAATTACCGCATTCATCTTACCACTAGCAGCCAAAAATGTTCCTCGAACACGCTCAAGAGGTATCGGAATCCATCTTTGTTCAACCTGCGATTCTATGGAATCTGTAAAGAACATTTGATGTAGAGACAAATACACTTAAATCTGTATTACTTTTACTTTGTCTCAGTTAACGCTAGCGGATCCGATTCATTGCGTATATATCTTTGCTGCAATCTATGCATATGGCGCTTTAATACCATATTTTATAAATTTGCTATGTAAAATATTATCTTAAATAAATTTCATATGAACATAATTTAAAACATTATCAAAAATGTTTTTCTATTGAATTTTTTTCATAAACAAAACAAAGCGAAACAATACACTTTTGACAGCTTTCGTACACCACAAAACAAAACATAAAAAACAGCTAGCTTCCAAGATATATCAACACCAGGTAGTCGCAAGAGAATTCGCCGTTGAGAATTTACATTTGGGCTGTCAAAAAAGCTGTTACATTAACACTGCTGACAGGCCAAATGTGTAAACATTTACGTAAACAGCTGGGCTCTTGCGGCCACCTAGTATGAGTTCGCCTTGGCTAGCTTCGTGCAGCCACCTGTAAAATGAATTCGCTTTGGTTTTACTCATAAGTAAACATACTTTTTAAATAAGCTCATAAATAATACGGTTAATTTATAAAATACTACGCAAAAACATTTCTAAATTTGAAAAATTGCGAAAAAATTAAAAAAAAATGTGTTTTGTGCCAAAACGCACACAGATTTTCTATAGTAACTTAAATAACATGTATGCCATTCGAAAGGTATAAGGTTAATATTTCTAATTCCGCTGAAAAATTTCAAATCGGTGGATAATCCACAAAGTTACTGAAATAAAAGTGCACAAAGTTCAAAAACCCGATTTTTACCCCCAACCAAAGATTTTGGAGGTGTTTGACAAATTTCAAATGCAGATTCTTGTTGTGCTCGACAATGTCTACCAGAAAAATATTATCAACACACAGTTATTTTTTTCGAATGAAGTTTTGTAGTTGTGTAGGAAATTTATGTACTATATATCATGCAAGAAAAAAAGAAAGATTTGTTTCTTGGAATATCAGAATTCTTAAGAAAGTTATAAGAAATCCAAAAATGCAGTTTTGAACCATTTTGCCTATAGCGTCCATACTGTCCAAGGCCCATTTAACACTTTGGCAAATAAATGCGTACACATAAGGGTTTTAAAACGTGGCAATTGTTTTTGAGTCCAAGCTTTGTGATATATTAATTAATTTAAAAAATGTCTAACTAACCTAGAGAAATTTAAAAAAATCGGATGATATTTGGATTTGATTTCTGGAAAATACTGGACCAAAGTTTTGAAAAATTGAGAAATTTCAATCTAATGAGCATATCTCACTAAGTGTACAACCGAACATGTCTCTTTTACATCCTATCAAGGGCTATAATATATAAAGTTTTGAAATCGAATAACAAACAATAAAATGATTTTTACATGGCCGAAGTGCCCTATTTTAAGACTTCATAGCTCCTCTCCTGAGCAAGTTGAAGCCAAACCTAATAAATTTTTTTTAATATACTCTTATAATGAACAATATGTCCACAATACACAGAAAAAAATTTCAACAAATCAAGTCATTAATATTTAATTTCAATTCAAAAATATATTTAATTAATATAACAAATTAGGATGTTGATACAACAAACACAGACAATTTTTTCAACAAACTGAGTTAATTAAATTTTTTGTTATGTATGGCGCGAAAATCCAAAAGTTTTTGTAAATATTTTTGATAAAAAAAAACTTGTGAAAAATTCAACAACCATCATTGTTTGTATTTCAAATTAAAATTTTTCTAACCAATTAAATTACTTAATAAAATGGTTTGTTAAATTATATCATAACGGAATGCACACACGTATACTCGTATATAGAAGAAAAAAAAAGAAACCACGTTTTGTTTGTATTTAAGTGCGCCAGTCTATTACCCTGCATTTAGACGTGCAAGTACTTGCATGCAAGTTCTGTGTACGTATTATCAACGAAAATTTCGAAAAAATTCCCAACTGTCTTGCAAGTTGCTTGAATGTTTACACGGGCAGGTGAAAGTTCATTTTAAAAATGTCGGCGAGAGCAGAACAACTAAAAAAATGTCTTTATTATTGAAGCTAAAAAAGTCTTTGATTTTGCTTACTTTTTAATGCAGAGTTGCCAATAATACAAAAATATTTAATTTTAAGGGGACCAGAAATATTGAATTTTATTCGTATTTTTCCTACGATATTTATGTTTTAAAACTTCATTAACTTCAAATTAACTTTTAAATTTATTTAAAATCAGTAAAAATACAATAACGTTATATTGCAATCAAGTTAATGTGTACTAAACTGTTGATAGGGTAACACTGTTATTTAACTTGTCATTTTACTTGCTGCAAGTGTAAAAAAATCACTGTCTTGTAAAATCCCTTGCAAGTGAGCTGCAAGTGCAAGTGTATTAGTAAAAAAAGTAAGACTGTATTGAGTTTTTCGAACTTGCACCTGCACGTGTAAACGCTAAGTTAGTCCAGAGGTTCGATTGAAGCCAAAGACATTTGGTGCTTTCGCAGATATAACAACTATGTATGGTAATAAATAATAAAATTTCAACTAACAAAAAAATTAGAAAAAGCATTCTTCTTTTTTGCTTTTTTGCAGAAACGCACTTGTCAGAAATGGAACCTGTAACCTTTCGGGTAATAGTCTGGCACACTAGTCAGTACTCCACGGGAGTCAATAAATTATTTGTTGATATATTTAATTGAAAATATTTTTTGTAAAACAACGTTTTTTGAGAACGCAGTTTATTAAAAATATTGTTTTTGTTAACACCTCAATTGTAAATAAAACAATAATTTGAATTGGAAATAATCGGGTTGATTTTATTTTCTAATGTTACAAATGCGTGTTTGTATTTACAAAAATCGTTTTAGGTGCCATTTTAAAAGAGTTATAATTGTATTTACAAGTATATTAATTGCATTTACAAATCTTTTTTTTCTGTGTGTATCAGATAGTAAGATTAAGTAAAACAAATAGACTTAGATTTTGTTACAACACATTATGTGAGAGAATAAATAGTAGGTACAACCAATATAAATTAAAAAAAGCTTTCATTTCTTTTTTGCCATTAGTTTATACGAGGGTTACTATGTATCTTGCAAAGCTAACAGTAAAAACAGTAATTGGTTCGGCTTCTTAAAATATTGCATCAAAATATTCTCCTTCGTGCGTTTCTTCATTCCAATCTGTTAAATGTTTTCCGATTATCTCATTACAAGTAAATCTTTACGTAAATTTTGAATTAAACGAATAACAGTATCTACATATCCTATATCAAATAACGAAGAATTGTTTCTGAATGCATCACCAGTAACTAACTTATCATGTCGCAAGTCATTGTCGACGCATTTTATCTTTCACTTGCGGAAACCTGAAACAATCCTTAGGTAATAAGTTATGGCTAAATAACGGATGTCCCACGAACACGAAATGCTTTGATTCGAAATGCGCTCCATGTCTTGCGAATTAATTATTTATTTTAGGGGTTGGTTTTCTTTATTTCCCCGAGCACTCCTACTAAACAAAGTACATAATTGGTTATATGTACGTATAAATATGAATATTTTTATTGAATTCACGTCAAGGCTCGTTTTCGCATACACTATAATCATCGAAGAAAACGAAATTCCAAAGACTGGCAACGAAAAAAAGTTCGTTTTAGACCTTTTTTCTTTGCTAATGTATGGAGTTTCGTTTTCGTTGCCGATTACGGTGTATGCGGAAACGTGCTTTTAGTGGATCACAACAACTGATTTTGGATGAGCTTCTTTTATATTCTCCCTCGTATAAATGCACTTGATAATATTTTGGGTAATAAAAATATTAAGTAGATAAATAAATAATGTATACATATTTATTTCACAACTCCAGAATACTCCAGAACTAATTAATCATATTATTGTTAAGGGACATAATGAAAAAAGTTATCATTTTGCTTTACAGCTCATTTGGGAATAAAATTATTTTAACAAAAAAACAAAATCAACTAAAATAAACAAATTACAAAATTATTATTTCGGTTATTGTGCTCATGTAATATTAATATTGTAATGTCTAATATAATAACGATAAACATAATAAAATACCCAGTAATTAATGTATTAGACAGATGTAATTACTAGGACTTACTAACGTACACATACATATACATATATTTATAAATACCCAACAAACATACGAGTTTGAAATGTAATGGTCTTATCGATTTCTATCAATCGTTACTTCCACTGAACCAACACTTTTTGGAATTAAAGTTTGAATTCAAATTAATGTTCCTTTGCGAATAATTGCTTAACGAATGCACTCTGGTGTAGGGTCGCCAAAAGACCCGCTTTTCGCGGGAATGTCTTGCTTTGTGTAATGGAATCTCGCGTCCCCCATGGGAAACCAAATGTGTACCCGCTTTTTTCTCTTGCTTGCTTTTTAGTCATATTTTTTCAATGCAAGCAAAATGCTAAATATTCAAATAGATGAAGATAACCGTTATGAAAAGATAAATATTTTATGCATTCTATGTGTACAGAATTAAAACATGGTGAGCTGCCTCCTTATTCTGTAATTCGCTAAAGATAAATCTCGATCGCTATAATGCTGGACGAACACAAAATTAAACATTTTTGTCGATGACATAAGACACTAAAACTTAGGCGGATTAAAGTTTTAAAATATTGCATAGTTTCGCAATACACGTTGCAAAAATGCATTCTTAGCCAAAAATCAAATTTATAGATTTTTAGCAATAGTGATTTAGATTTAGCGAGTTACAGAATCAAGTGGCTGATAAAAACACTTGTCAAACAGCAGAATAAAAATAGTAATATTTTTTATATGGACTATGAGTTTTGTTATAAAAAATCGATGGCTCTCCAAGACGGAATTTAAGCATACTACATGCACACTGAAATAAACTTTTCCGAAATGTCCTTTAAGTAGTCAGAAGATCGAAACATTTGCTCTCCTAATTTAATGAAATCAGAACTCGAAGTATTTTATAGTATTGTTTTTAGCTACCCCGAATTTTATGAATATATGTGTTATAAAAAGAATATTCTGTGAAAAAACAACGTTGCCAGCTTAGCATTTTCGAGGCTAGATTTAACCTTTTATTTTATCTCTTAGCCTCTAAATTTGCGTTTTAGCTTGTAGGATTTCTTAGCATTTTTTTTATTTTTAACTTAGCCTCAAAAAGGCAAAATTTTTTCATCGCATTGTAAGAATCTACTTCTAGTTCTCTTACTTTTAGGTAATTTTAATGTAAACTTTTGCAATAAATGAATATTTATTGTTAAACTGGACAGTTTTCTCAAAGAAATGGTAGCAAAATTATTTTAATATTCTTTTTACTTTCGTTGTTATTATAAATTATTGTAATATGCCTTTTACTTTCGTTGTTATGGGGTCTTAAAGAAATAGTTATGCACTGCATAAAATAAGCTGTGAGACACTGTATTTGAAACTACAGTGGAGTTCGGTTATAACGAACATCTATTATATAGAATTATCGCGTACAAGAAACATATTCTAAGATCCCAACAGTTTTGCTTTAATATTTCATAGAAATTAGTACACCTATAACGAACTCCGTATATAGTAATTTTCCCTTATACATAACGAAGAGTTTTTTAAGTTTTAGAAATTAGTACGCATAGAAATTTATACGCATGCATAGTAATTTATACGCATGCATAGAAATTTATACGCATGCATAGAAATTTATACGCTTATAACGAACAAAAAAAATCAAGGTTTTTCTGTGGAATATTTTGAAAAATCAAAGGAATTATTTATGACAATTTGATAAGAGTTTTGTAGCACTATGAAATGTAGTAGTTAATGTGCAAAATATGTTGTATATATAAACCTATTTAGAAATAAATGAACATAAATACTTTCCTTTAAAATTGTGTTTTATTTCCTTGATGAAAAAGTATTTACTACGGTTATTAAGAACTTCGCCTATAACGACCCTACGGGAAACGTTGTACTAATTATCTTAAGGGTACCTGTCCTATGACTGGTGAAAATGGGAATGGTACAAAATGTTTCTAAGGCCCACATCTACAGTCATTAGTTAATTATTAGTAAACTAAAATGATAACCACATCACTTGAACAAAAATGTTACTAAAGTGCCCTCACTATGCAGCAGATTTTTCACAACTCAAAAATATTTGTTCAAAGTATAGTAATTTAACTAGTATTAAAGAAGCCACTGCAGGACAAGTACGTTAATTTTGTGTGTGGAACCTATCACTGAGTATCTTAATTTTATCAAATGACCCCTTCAGTGATAACGCCATGTAAAAGCTACCGATCCCTTTCATATAAAGTTCCGCATCTCAAACGGGTTTTTAGTTCTTGGGAATCAGTTACGTGACCTGTCTTGTGACGGCTTTTTCTCCCTCTACGGAAACGAAATTGCCCATTTCCGCGGAGGTCGTTATAACCGAACTCCACTGTAGGCACCTTTGGTCTCTTTCATTATCTATTTGAAGTATCTTCTAATCAATAACAATTAAGACTTTAAATAATAAAGAAAACTTAGTTTTGAATAAATATTTAGCCTTTTTTTAGCTTTTATTTTCGCGAGATTTGGCCTTTTCTAGTATTTTAAAATGATCGATTTAGCTTATTTTTTCCTCCAGCTCTTGGAAAAACTGTTAAACAGCTCTAAAAAGCTCCTCTAAATACAATTATTTTTCGTGCTTTGAATACATCGTATTCCTATGATAAAGAATTCCGCTATATTGATAACAAAATTATTTCAAAAGAAAAAAAAAGATATAAATAAAATAAATTTTGACATATCTTGGATATGAACCCGGGCTTCCCGGACGTAAAGCTTGCTCTCTACAGCCGATATATGTTCCAATTATATTTTATGAGATAAAACTTGTTTTAAGTTATTATGTATCAAAAGAAAAGAAATAACCGGCATGGGAAAGGAATAAATAAGTTAATAACAAATGTTATTGAAATTCATATTTTTTTCAATAACATGGTGTTATTGAACATAATTCGTGTCTATTTTTTTCTGTGTAATCCTGAAGAGTTTAAGCCATTAGACTTGTGTCCTTTTCGAAATGACAGATTCCAACTTATTTCACTAAAGATTGTCCCATATTCTTAAATGATTATTAAATTTAGTGAATGCACTAAGGCCCGTTTTCCCATACAAAATTCGTACATTAAACCAACATTCAATTAACTTTAATAAATTTTTATGAGTATGGGGAAGTAACTTTAAGATAATTGGCTTAAAATGAACATATCGATGGTCATACGCTGACAACACGTACCTGATTTTTACAACTTTTCAGTTGCAGATATTACATTATAAATAGGCTAAAAGCGTTACAAGCAACTTAATTTAGTTTTCTGAATGAAAACAAAAACAAAATTCAGTTATAGATTTTTCTCTATCTTTTCTACATCTTCTTTTTACTAGATAACGTGTTTTTTTTAGAAACTTATTGTAAAAGTACGAAATTCTTGAAAGTGATTCACTGCGTTTTTTAAATTTAATCTTATCTTTTGAAAATAGAATAGCAATTTCGTATGAAAAGAAAAAAGTATTTTATTAGCTTTACGTTGAAAAGACGATTTTAATTTAATTATTAAATTATCAATAGATGCCAAGTCAACTGCATATCAATTAGTTGATTAAATTGAAAGTTTGTATTATTAAAAAAAAATTAAGTAATTCAGTTAAAAAACACTTTGTCCATGATTCTATATTTATTAAACTAAATTTTTAAGAGCAGTTATATGAAAAAAAACTCTCGTCTACAATTTGGATGATAATTATGTATATGGGCAAATCTTGTGTGACGAACGCTACATTCGTACGCGTTTTCAGATTAAAATATAAACATTTTTTGATCTTTCAAAAGAGATACCTTCAACTTATGCATAGTGTTTAGTGGGATTTAATTGTACTTTCGAATGGCATACAACATAATTTTTTAACAGCTATTTGATTCGAAATAATGATCACAAAGTTTTGTTACGCACTCTACAAAAAGTTGAAGTAACTTTAAAAGTTGAAGTGTGTTTTCGTATTTTTTTTAGCAAATTTTGCTTAATAAAGTACACAAAATCTAATTCATAAAAGAAAGAAGAATTATAAGATAACTTGTTTGCAACCAACAAATTTTGTCGTTTTTTATCGCAAGCCGTGAACCCCATGTGACGCACGCTACGTGACTAATGCTACATATATTCTTAATTGCTATAACTTTTTACAACAAAAATATTTTGAGTGGATATGTAGAAAATATTATTATCTAAAAGAAATATTTTAACACAATTTTCATATTCCTTATAGTTTCCGAGATAATCTAACAAAAAAAAGTCAGT
This sequence comes from Panzeria rudis, assembly GCA_956483635.1. NCBI lineage: Eukaryota > Metazoa > Arthropoda > Insecta > Diptera > Tachinidae > Panzeria > Panzeria rudis. The sequence continues at coordinate 86,330,936 of OY101448.1, read as the reverse complement.
CCCTTATTTTAAAGACCCGACCACCTCCACCTCGAAAATTCAAACTTAAGCTTACGATCACATGTGTAACAAAACACATAAAAATAGCATCCTATATGAAATGCAAGGTTGGATTTTTTGGTGTAGGTATATTGAAGCCAGTCATAAAGGGCTCACCCATAAAAAGTTCCTTTATATATTTTTAGGGTTAAATATATAGCACATTATTCCATCAACATATATATAGTTTTGACAACTTCTAAATTCTGTCTGGGACTTACACCATCTAGAAAATGGAATATACACATTGCAAGAACAACAACAGCATGTTGTTCTGTTCTGCCATAATAATTCGCTTTTCCTTATTTCCATTTAGTTCCTTAAACAATTTTATATTTATAATAAAAACAAAATAAAATTAGTTAGTAAAAATTAGATTAACGCACTAAAATACTTTGTAATTTTTTAATATGTATATGATATGACAAATTGAACATCTTGTCACATTTCCTTACTACTTGAGTAATATCAACATCAAATTGGTTAAAAATTGCTAAAGTCAGTTCTTAATGATATAATAAATTTTTATTAATAAATTTGCCATGATAAACTGAATTTTGGGAAATGAGTGCATGACCTAAAAGATTTTATAAGCGGCATAGAGAATATCATCTTCCAAAACAAGCATTGATTTTTTTAAGACGATTTAAATTTAGTAATGTGTATCAAACAAACGAAACCGACAAAAATCAATCATGACAGTTCAATTGAAATGATCAATAAAATTGATACACATTTCTCAATCAAGGTTCAGATAAACATTTTGCAAACACAAATTCGCACATGCAAAACAAGTATGTACTAGAAGTGGACAAGAATTTACTCGATTCTGTTTGAATATTAAAAGTACTGATACACTACGGTATTCATTTTAAACGATTTTTCAATTGTTCGATTAATCAATTAATCGAAATTGAGTTTTTATTCTTAAATTGCTCGAACAATCGAGTAAAATCTTTATATTTTCGAGTTATTCGACTAGCTTTTACGTTTAAAAATTATTGGAAGGAAAAGTTTTATTCAGACTTTTATTCAAAAACTTCTTATTTTCATCATATATATATATATATATATATATATATATATATATATATATATATATATATATATATATATATATATATATATATATATATATATATATATATATATATATATATATATATATATATATATATATATATATATATATATATATATATATATATATATATATATATATATATATATATATATATATATATATATATATATATATATATATATATATATATATATATATATATATATATATATATATATATATATATATATATATATATTAGGGCGTTCAAAAAAATTTTTTTTTGAATTTGATTATGCATAGTAGCTTATTTTGTTCCTTTTTTATAAACATTGCTTTGTGCAAAAACTCAAACAAATCGAAAAATATTTAGGGGTTGCTCAAAGGACTTCTTTTTATTGAACTTTAATACATATAATCTAAGCAAAATGTGCTAATCAGCATTACATAAAAACCACTTAACACAATCTAAAATGCATTATGATCTTGTTATCGCGGATTATACGCTTTAAGTGTAACTTTTCGAGCATCGGGAACTCTCTTTCTGTGATCCTCTACCACCTGAATTAATTTCTGCATTTCTGTCTCATTCTTCGTAATAGATTCGTTGAAGGCAGACATTAGAGCAACAGAGCGTTCTGCTGCATCGTTAACCACTCTGAAAGAATCAACAAATATTACTATCATGATCAATTTCCAATTCACAAATCGACACCGGTACAAAATAGTAAATTTTCTAAAGAAATAGGTATACAAAAGCTATTCTATAGCAAATCTTTGGGAGCGTTGAGCAACCTCTAAACGTTGTTCGATTGAATATATTTTTTGCAGGTCTTATTTGCACTCCAAGTGACACAAAATAAGCTACTATGCGTTTAGATCCGATAAAAAAAATTTTTTCCCACTATGTCGTGAACAGCCGTAATATATATATATATATATATATATATATATATATATATATATATATATATATATATATATATATATATATATATATATATATATATATATATATATATATATATATATATATATATATATATATATATATATATATATATATATATATATATATATATATATATATATATATATATATATATATATATATATATATATATATATATATATATATATATATATATATATATATATATATATATATATATATATATCTTTAATCATACACCTAAACCTTTTTGTTGATTAAAATTTATTTTCATTTGTTGATAAAATTAAAGATTGATATTTATTTCAAATATTTAAATGTCCATCATTCTGAAAAAATAAAAATATCTCAGTTAAATATCAGAAAAGTAAACATTAGCGGCTGTATGCAAAAATAATTAAAGTAGCTTTGCCAAGCAATGTTGAGTAAAGTTGTATTCTAAAAAAATTATTATATCAAAATTTTAAAGTAGGTACTCACGTTTGTTAAGACTACTTTAAGTTGATATTTCCAAAATGTGTATTTTTTACCTCAAATATGTTCGTTAATATAGCACATATTGATTCATGTTACATATGAAAATGATGCTTGAGGTCTTATCTCTTAGCTTAAATTTATTATTTGTTTCATGTAATAGGAAACAATACCAAATTATCTAGTTGATTCGAAATACATAGAAAAATTCATTAAAAAAAATATAAAAAGATACATATATAAAAAAATGTCTTAGTGATGTATATAAAATCAAAACAGATCGAAAAAAGTTGGATATTCAACTACTCATTTCATTCGAATAAAAGAAATTTTGTTAATTCTTCTACGTTCATCATATTTTTTACTTTTACTTCATAGAAATGTTTTTATGCTTTACTACAATGTCAGAAGCTCATATTTTTTGAATTAAGTTGTTTTACTTCAAAGTAATAAAAAGTTATTTAATAAAATAAAAAGTTATTTGACTACTCGAATGAAATTTGTATTCGCTTTTATACATCATAAACTATGAAGTGGTTGTTGAACACGGTGGTGCTGCCAGTATTTATTATTAAATCACAAAATAATTAAAGTTGTCTTTTGCATATAATTTCTTAACAAAGTTATGTTAGCCTTAAAGTGCTTGGTAACTACTATGAACTTCAAAGCCAAAGTAAAATATTTTTTAACATACAGCCGTAGGTATTTAATTAGTTTGGTTAAAGTTCGTTTTCAATTAAATTTTTCGATTAAATTATCTTTTCTTTTAAGTTATGAGCAGGGCTCGGACTTTCATGCAAATGCATATTTTTTGTGGTGATAGATAAAGAGGTATTGACCAATTATCTATGCGAATCATACAATTTTAAATAGGTGGGCATCGATTTGTAGTTGCATATTTTGATGGTAAGTGCATATTTTTGAATATATTGGCAATACATGCATATTTTTAAGGTTATACAAATTTTTTAGTGCATATTTGCACAAACAATAATAGGTCGGTTATGGATGGCAACCGAGCCTCGGGTTGCCAGTTGCTGAAAATTATACTACTGATGACAGCTGGAAAATAAGAGATGTTAATTTCTGATGCTATTTAGTGCCTTCCTGGCAACCATTAATTTTCAGTTGCAGCCTGGCAACGCAACTAAAGTTCGGTTGCATTAAAATATACACCAAATTATGTTTGTTTTATGTTTGTTCACTAATAATTATAATAAATTGAAAAAAATATTTTCATATTATTTTAGTTTTTTTTTGTTCGTATGTTTTGCATATTTTTAATATTTAGGTGCATTTGTTAAGCGCTTAAAATCACATTTAAGTTGGTGAAAGTCCGACCCCTGGTTATGAGTTACAGCCTGTTTTTAGAAAACATAACCTTCTCACACTCATGTTTTGTTATATTACGATAATGTTTTAAATTTGATTTTTATAAAACATTTAAAAGATTTCGTATATTCAATTTTGAAGTAAAAAAGCTTTTTTATTTCGTGAGAGAATAGTATTGCCAATATACCAATATACTTGTTTTCATATTTTTTTTCTCATATAAGGGTAGTTGGTGGCAACTCTACTAAAAACTGACGTTTGCTTATAAAAATAAAAATTGAATTAATTGAAAAATTCCAAATTTTATTTTAAATATTTAAAATTTGTAATTAAAAAATGAATAATTAAAAAATTACCTATATATATATGTATATATATATATATATATATATATATACATATATATATATATATATATATATATATATATATATATATATATATATATATATATATATATATATATATATATATATATATATATATATATATATATATATATATATATATATATATATATATATATATATATATATATATATATATATATATATATATATATATATATATATATATATATATATATATATATACATATATATATATATATATATATATATATATATATATATATATATATATATATATATATATATATATATATATATATATATATATATATATATATATATATATATATATATATATATATATATATATATATATATATATATATATATATACATATATATATATATATATATATATATATATATATATATATATATATATATATATATATATATATATATATATATATATATATATATATATATATGTATATATATATATATATATATATTGATTCCTATGGCTCCAAGTTGGAGCAAGGGGCCGCATCACATAATAACTATCAATTAAAAATGTAAGAAACCCCCGAAGAAAATAGATGATATCTTCAAAACGGCTAGACCAATTTCCTTCAAACATAGATTAAAAGATTTTGGATCAAGTCACCTTTCAAACAAAATTTACAAAATAAAATGGATCTGCCCGTTTGGGAGCTACGGTGTCGAAGACACACAGATTCAACAGGATACATCTAGAAAAGATGGGATATCTTTTAAACGGCTGGACCGATTTTCTTCAAACATAGCTAAGAACGCTCTCGATCAAGTCACCTTTCAAATAGAAGAATTAAAATCTATCCAGGCGTTTAGGCTGTACGATGACTTGTATATAGACACAGATTAACTGACACACACTGCAAACTTATTACAACCCTCTTTTTTGGTCGGGGTCTAAAAAAGAATTTTATATTTCAAAAATATAAAATATGTATTTTGAAATGTTTCAAATAAAATATAGATACTTTTGAGGCAAACTATTTCAAATAGAAAATAAAAATTGGTATTTTGTATTTTCTATTTGTATTTAAAAAAAAGTATTTCAAATAATTCACAACTCTGGTTGTGGGGTTGATTTTACAAAAATCTTTCAATGGTCGATGGTCATTATTTCCTTTTTTATGTAAAATGAATGTCCACGGACATTATTTCCCTGGACGTTATACGAGTATTATTGTGTTATTCTTTTGTTTGCATTAACATATTCTATCAAATGCTGATAAAACCAAAGACCGTATTTTAATACTTTTAAAACTAACTTAAAATAAAAATCGTTTATTATTAATATAAAAAAAATTAAAATAAAATATTGTTTGTTGTCAAACCGGAATCTTATTGATTCAACTTGAATGCTTGCATGTAGTAGAGTTGTAAAATGTCAATAATTTTGATTATTCGATACTACTCGATACTTATTCAGTATGGACTCAATACTACTCAATACTTTAACGGGGTTCTTAAATTGATGTATGAAATTAAATAAAATTTAAAAACAGCAATATTATTCGTGAAAATTGTAGTTTATTAATTTTTTTAACATTGAAATATACGCGTTTGTTGTGTTTTACTAGGTTTTAATTAAGTAATAGTTATATTTGAAGTTCAGTAACTTAAAGTACCTTAAATATGTTGATCAGTTTCATTCATACTTTACAATCTGTTTAGCTGGAAAATACAATTCAGAAAGTATTGAGTAACTACTTTTGAGTATCGAGTACTCAAAAAAAAAACAATCGGTATTGAGTACTCAATACCTAAATACTCGATATTTTTAGAACTCTAGCGCGTAGTAGGCAGCTATGTATACCATCTTTATATGTTGTGGGTTAGCTAATATATATGTCTGCATTTCGTTGGATACATATCGAACAAAAACTGTTTGTTGTGTTGTTTGTATAAATTTTTAAATCTATTATGATTTTGTACTTGTAATTCTTATTTCTTGTTTGAGAGTTTGTCTATTAGCATACGAGTTTGATGGTGGCTAGCACAAAACCACATGCAGACATAATATACTGCCTTGTTCTGTAAACCGAATCCGAGTAAATTTCTCGTTTTCCAAAAATATATAATGACCCTACCCATTGACGTATTTCAAATCATATGTAGTAAATTAATTTCAGATATGATATTTTAAGCTCTAAAAATATGAAACTGCAAAAAAGTCTGAAAAAAATTTGTTATCAGTGGATTTAATTTATCTAAATCGAACGTTTTTAAATCGACTCATTTTACATAACAGCCAGGATAGATTAGCTAGCCCACAACAAATAAATATGTATATGCATTTTGCTTAAAATTTTTCTGATAAATGTATATAATAAAATATTTTTATATTATTTTCATACGAAAAGAAAATTTAAAATCATTGATTTAAATAAAAATATCAATGGACCATTGAGAGAAAGTTTTTTGTAAAATCAAACAGCAAACTGAAAATAGAATTGGTTTTCGTTGTTGTTTATAGTGTAAATAACAGCTCAAAATTAAACATTTACTGAATCAGACAAACTGCTTATTGAATTTCAAGCAAATGCTTCGAAGACGTTGGAGAAATGAACTTAAAAGCATTTCCAACTTATCGGAATAGCCATAATTTTCGTTTACAAACAATTCAGTAAATTATTTGGTATCAAAATATCTATTTTATTTTATATTATTATTGTTCGATGTAAATAAATATTCTTCAATTTCGGTTCAAGGTAAGTATATTAAAATTCGGTCATCCTTATTATTGTTGGAGTATCCCAGCAAAATTTTTTTTAATTTTTGTAATCTGTAGTACTTTATTAATGGGTTACAGAGTAATGAGTGGTATTTATTTATCTTATTACTATGCTTCAAATTAGAACTACTACCCAGTTCTTAATAAAATTAGGACGTAGTTTTCTCATTATCTGAATGTAGTCACAATTTGCTGATATCTATTAATAAAATAAGTAGACACCACCTTTTAAGTCAACATGTGCTTGTATATGAAAACTTATTTTTGTCGCAACCCCCCGTTGACACATGCAAGTAATTACTTGCAAGCAGTGTATAAGTATTATAAATGAAGATGTCGAAGAAAAAGCCGAAAGTCTTGCAAGTAGCTTGAGTGGTTACACAGTCAAGTAAAAGTTCCTTTGCAAGTTGAATCAATCCGAACTGCCAAAAACTTAACACATGTTCATTTTTAGGAGAAAAATTGAAATTTATTATTGGTATAGTTTTTTTAAATAAAATTGTTGTTATAAAATGACGCCAACTGTATTCCCAATTTATATTTGAAGAAATATATTACAATTCTTCTTAAGTATACATAAAATAAGATAAAACCATAATTATTATATTACTACAATCCAGAAAATGTGTATGAAGCTATTTTCTTGGCAACATTATTTATATTCTTATATATAAATAACTGCTGTGACAATGTAAATACATTTGTAAGGGGTACCCTTTATGTTTTTGGACTTCTCAAACAAAAATAAATAGTTCTCAAGTCAAATTGTAAGTATCTACGACTTAAGTCTTCATGTACTTTTTTGCTACAAGTAAGCAAAATTTTTCCTGGGATAATTTACATAAATCTAGGATAATTTACATAATTGGCAATATTTAGCAGTGCCACAGTATCACTTAACGATTAAATTGAATGTCAAATTCCATAAAATATAAAAATTTTGCAAGTTTTTGCTCAGGAATTTGCAAAAATTCATTCGATTAATCGAGCTAAATGGCTTCATTAAATTTCTACTCCAAACTGTGAATTTTCGCTTGATTGATATCAATTTTCGACTAATGGAGCAAATATCTTTAGAGTGAATATCCTATTAAATAAAAACCAAACATTAACCCTTAAATGGTCACTGTATCTTTAAAGATACAACCATCAAAAAAGCTGCCACGATCTTATTTTTAGTAAAAATGAAATAAAAACAATACAAATATGTTTAGAACTCACAAGAAATTCAAATAAAATTTACTTTGATAAAAAAAATTAAAGATTTGTATGTTTAATTAGACATTAACTTCAGAAATTTTATTTTTGAAAAATTAAATAAAATGGGTTGTTTACAACGTAAAATCTCAGATCTGAGCAGAAATTGAGGACCAGAAAATATATAAGGTGGTTCGAACATATGTCGAAAAGCTCCTAGCAATAATGTAAAAGAAATCGTTTCGCGGACCTGCTACAAAGCGTGGCCCAATGGTATTATCTTTAAAGATACAATGGGCATTTACAGCAAAAGTATGATTTCCGCTACAAAATACTTCCCAATGTATTTTCGTAAGTGGTTTTTAATCTATTGAGGAAACTTCACTTGTTGCGTAGAGAGGTCCTTCTTGGGGGGACTAATCACCCCCACAACCGCTCTAGCCCCCGAAATTCAAAATATAAGGGTAATTTTGATAATATAAGGGACTGATGTTGCCTTTAGCCCCCCCTTGAGAGAAACATGGCTTTTATTCGTGTTGAACAACGTTGGTGAATTACTTTCCAATAGCGAGGGTATACATAGGTGATAGTGGTGTTGTCACATCGATGACGAAAAAGATACTGAAGAAATTGGGAAGCGACTGGCCATATGCAGGTGATTGCCAATAAAGATGATTATATGGATCAGAATAATATTGGTCTAAATTTAGAGCCATGTATTTTGGAAGTAACTGCTAGGTTTCAAAAAAACCTAAGACATCGGAGTGCTGATGAAGTGCGTTGCGGCACACAAAATAGGATTTCGATTCACTATAGTCCACACTGCTCTACACTGTGTTGCAGTGTAGAGCTGCTGGTGTAGAGCTATAGTTCACAAACTCTGCTTTGTTATCGCCAAACAGAGACAACAATTGCCATTCCGGATTCTATTTGCAGTTATTACCGACGCTGTAAGCAGAAGAGGTGGTTGCCGGGGTCCTCGACGCTGCTACCAGAACTATAACCTCAGTGTTGACGACGCTAGGTTCTCTCAATTGCCCCAAATTCCTGGTCCTGGCAGTAAAAGTTCTACAAATGGGACCAGTCCAAGGCGGGCGTCATGTTTAGGTTTCACCGAAACCCAAGCCACCTTAAAGCTGATGAAGTGCGCTGCGGCACAGAAAATACATATTCCATTTTGTTTGTGTACGCCTATGATCCACAAACTCTGCTTTGGTACTGCCAAGCAGAGGTAGAAATTGTAATAGCGATTGCAACTGCATCATCCGCTCAATCATGTTGCAAAAACTTTCCAAGTGTCCAAATAAAGTAAAATTTAGAGGTGATAATAGTTCGCCAGAATATGTATATAAAGGAATGGGCACCATCATATCCAGTCTGGCGTTATATATTTCCTGAATCTTTGGAGCAACAAATTGTCGACAACTTTCTGCAATATGCTGGAATAGAGACGTTCGACTTCGACAAATTTGACTTGAGAAGATATATTGGAATACTCTTTTACATGACATACATCAATCTTCCTTGCATAAGAGATTATTGGTTGAACAAAGACGATCGTCGTGCTAATATATTAAACAGGCAAATGGGGCGAAATTGCTTTGAGGAAATTGTTCATTTGATAGCGAAAATAATCAGCCTTCCCGTGATGACTCTAATCGTGATAGATTTCACTTGATTATACCTGTTATCGAGGAACTAAACGCAACTTTTGAAAGCATTCTAAAGACAAATATAGTAATTTGCGCGCGTTGCTGCCACAGACGAATGATGTTTTAAAAAAGCATATATTGATCTGCTACCCTCTCCTCTTTTCCCCTGGGTCCTACTTTTATTAAAACGCATCGTCTATTGCTTTTCCCACATTGGAATCTTTCTATGTTTAAAATTTCATTAAAATCGGATGGTTAGTTTGTAGGAAGCATAAATTGCCTTGTTACCCCACCCCTCCTTCCACAGTCTCTTTCCATTATAGAACCTTCCCGTAGGTTCAAACAAAAAGTTCATAAAGTTTTATTGCGATCGGTTAAGCCGTTTGATATATATTAGATGTTAGTAACGGAGTAGTTCTCAGTGTATCTTTTAAGATACAACCATTATTTTCTAAATAAGTTTAAAAAAAATTCGACAAAATTTGTACGCAGTTGATGTTTTCACCATATTACACATCATATATTTTTTAATCAAAATCGGCGTCCTTGGGCATTTAAGGGTTAACACACAAGTAATGGAGTATTCGCGGCTAACGATGGATTATAGTGCGTTTCCATATACGTAAAACTACAAACTCCATCCCTGGGTCATCCATCAATTGTCATTGACAATTTCGAAAAAATGACATTAAAAAATATTTCATTAATTTTAAATGTCAAACTATATATGGAAAAAATTCAACTACAACTGCTGAGTAAGCCTTATAAACTAAATGCATCATTTGACTAAGAAAATTCGAACACCAAATCACTCACAAGCTCACTGGAAACTTTTCGAAGTAATTTACCAAAATCCACGTAATTAGCTCATAATGGAAACGTACTATTAGAATCTAATCATTAGATACGAAATAATCACATTCAATACAACAGCGTCTTTCAGACGGACGGAGACACATGATATGATACCATAAATCGACAAAAGCAATACTCAATTTTGTTTCTTATTAGTCACATTTATTGTTTTTGTTTATATCATTTTCATATTTTATTGATATAAAATCAAATGGTAATACCGCTGATGGAAAGTAAAAAAGTTGGTTTCTTTCAGTTTTGTATCGAATAATTGTTCAAACGACTTGTAGGTATACAGAATTTAAATAAACAATTCAATGTGGTATGTGATAAAAATCGTTCGATTTGAAATCAGCGCCGATTTCAAAAACATATTTATTACCCCTTTTAAATTACACAGTACAACAGCCAATCTGGGGGGTGAGAAATTCCAAGTCAGGGTGATGGTACTAGGTCAGTATAGTAAAACCCTCAAAGGGTTTGGCGTTCGTATGTGTCAGTTTTTTTTTATGACCTTTTAAATTGTTTCCTTATCTTGATGTTTTTTCGCTTAGTTGTAACATTTTGGCAAAAACGTAGTTTAACATAACTTGAGAACCAGTTCTCCGATTTTGCTAAAACAAACTCAAAAAAATTAAAAATTACAATTTCTCTAATCTGTTTCTATACCGTTTTCCTATATGTGCAACACTTTCGAAGTTAAAAATGAATGTATGAAGGGAAAGAAGTATTTTTTGCCTAAAAATTTAAATATTTTTTTTTTTAAATTCATAAAAAATCCAAAATGGAAAAAAGTGCCAAAACTAATTACTTTCGCGTAAAGTCACATAACTCATGAGCAAAAAAAAGGGATAGATCATGAAAATCGATGCACGCGTTTCTCATTTATTCACAATTAGGTAAATGTATGAATTTCAAAAATTTGCTCCAGATATGCACAACATTATTTGGAGAAAACATTGACACTCACAAGCCGAACTCTCTCATATTTTTCTACTGTACTAAAAGAGAAATATTGATGTGGCAACACTGGTTCTGTAATGTTCACATAAAACATGCATTGTCATTATACATTTTCTCTTTCTCACACTGGTTCTGTGATTTTTGTCATTCAACAAGTGCCGACGAACGCGAACAGTAAAGCGGCCTGGAGACTATCAAAAAAAGTCATCAAACACAAGGTTGTGTGCGTGCGGTCGTTGTTTTTCGGGTACACGTATTTGTTGTCGGCTCTGTTTGAAGAAAATCTAAAAGCTTTGATTTTTATTTTGACGGCTGATTTTTTTTACGTCTCCATTTGTGTTTGACAAAAAATTTTATTTTTCTGTGTTTTTCGTCGCAACAACATCGCGGGTAAACAGTAAAAGAAAAATAATTTGTTTTGTGTTTTTCACCTGTGTTATGTTCTTTTTTCATTAAAAAATAAAAAGATAAATAAAATAAAAAATATAATATTGCAAGTAAAGCAAATATTTTTCAATTGTGTTGTGCTTTTACCGCAAGAACTTTGAATATAAAAAATTTTCAATTCTGCTTTGGTATTTTCACAAAGGTAAATAAAACAGTTTCGGACAAAACTTTCCAACATTTTACTTTTTTATTTGCCTTACTCACAAGGTAGTTATATTGTTATTGAAGTTATATTGTTATTAAAATTAAATGTTATTAAAATTAAATATTTGAATATTGTTTAATTGATTTTTAGCCTTTTAAGCTATTTTTTCACATTATCAAATTATGTGATAAATTATTATTTTCTTCTTTTTCTTATCTTGTTGCTTTTTTTTCAACATCACTGCACACAAAGTCAACAATAATTCATCGTCCGTCATTTTTTCAATATGTTCACTACAACGGCAAAATACAAATTGTGTTTGAAGCTTTTATTTGTACGTCTCTTTCAAATGCTACAATCACACGACACCCACACATATGCAATGTTTGATGCCTTATTTTGATAGTCTCCAGGGCCCTTAAAAGTGATTTTTCTCCAGTTTTTTAAAAGTGAACAAAAGAGAACAGAATATGGAACTGTGCAAGCCAGATATAAATAGCTTTTGCTACTGCTGTGGTCAATATGTCTCAACACATAAAAAAAGTGGAAATTTCAGTACTGGTTTTGTTCAAACATACGAGATGTACTTCAACCAAAATGTTATAGTGAACGAAAATTGGGTACCAAATATAGTGTGTAAAAGCTGCTACAACCGTCTAATGGATTGGAAAAATAGAAGACGTGAAAGTATGCCATTCGGTATCCCAATGAATTGGACTAATCCTGGCGAAGGTCACAATCCATTGAATTGCTATGCATGTGCGAATAAAGGAGCCGCAAAAAGGATAAGAAAATCGTATAATTACGTTGGTGTTGCAAGTGCCGCAACACCATTGCCTCATTCGGACCACATTCCTGTGCCAAAAGCTTCTAGCCCAGATATTTTCTCTTCTACGACTGCTCCGACATATCATGCACGTGATGATCCCCCATATGAGCCATCAGTATCCAATGTGCCAATTTAAATAAATCAAAATAAGCTTGATTCAATTGTTGCCAAGTTGAAATTAACACAGCATAAATCGGAAGAGCTGGCTTCCATTTTGAAATCAAACAATTTGTTGGCACCCGGTGTGAAAGTCACAGCTTATCGAAGTCGTCAGGCAACACTCCAAAGTTTATTCCTTGTGAATGATGAAAAAACTTCTGCATATTGCCCGGATGTAGGAAAATTGATGGACGCAATGGAAATAAAATATGAATCAGATGACTGGAGATTATTTATTGACAGTTCAAAACTCAGCTTGAAGGCGGTTTTACTGCATAAGACCAATAAAAAACCTTCAGTTCCAATCGCCTATAGTACAGAAACGAAAGAAACATATGATGTACTGGAAAATATTTTAAAAATGGTTAACTACGCCAAACATATGTGGCGCATATGCTGCGATTTAAAAGTTGTAGCAATGCTTTGCGGTCTTCAAAGCGGCTATATAAAATATATGTGCTTTTTGTGCGATTGGGACACACGATTTTCCGGTGACCAATATGCATGCCACGGATGGAAACTCAGAGAGCACAGCAGGTTACAAACGGCCAATATTATTCGTGAGCCTCTAGTGCCGAAGGAGAAGATATTGCTGCCTCCACTGCATATTAAACTTGGAATTGTTAAGAATTTTATCAAAACTGTCGCCAAAAGAGATGAAGTTTTCTTGTGTTTGAAACTAATTTACCCGAGACTCAGCGAAAGTAAAATTAAAGAAGGTAAGTTATAATATCACATTCATTTCCCATGATTTTCCATCTTAACAAATTAATTTTTTCCAATCAGGCGTACTAAATGGTCCAGATATACGAAAGCTGATTAAAAGTGACGCATTCAACAATATTTTGATTGACGCTGAATTGAATGCATGGCAGGCAATCAAAGAAGTAATAGAAGGCTTGTTGGGAAAGCATCGTTCTAACAACTACGATGTTTCTGTCGCAAGGATGTTAAGAGCATTCTCGGAAATTGGTGTCCACATGTCCTTGAAAATCCATTATTTACATCATCATCTGGACTACTTCAGCAAACAATTGGCTACCGAATCTGATGAACAAGGTGAACGCTATCATCAAGTTGCTATGCCATTTGAAATGAGGTAATACTGATTTTTTATTTTTTCAAACTCATTTTAATAAAACAAAAACTTACAGATATAGAGGCAAAAAGTCGCCGAGTGCAATAATTGCGAAAATTTGCTGGTGGAGTAAGCTTGTGTGGCAAGACAAGGATGATCTTGATGATAAAGAATTTTCAGGAGATGCAGAAGGGCCAACAGTGGAGTCACATATTGACATTATGTGTGGTTCAGAAACTGATGATAGCGATGAATGCGATGCCACTAGTCCCGAACAACCACCATCGAAAAAGTCTAGGCAATATTTATTAAAATAAATAAAAATAAATAAATAAAATAAAAAATTATAAAAATGTTTACTTAATTTTTTTAGTAGTTTCTGGCCAGAAGTCTGGAGTTATTTGAGGAAAATTTATAAAAAAGGCGATAAATGACACTTTTTTGAATAAAAACAAATATCAATATTCTTGTCAAAATGGGATACCTTCACTTAATTGTAAATAAAAGCAGAACGCGTTAATCGATTTCTATGATCTATGTCGCATTTTGTTTATAGGTTATGTGACTTTACACGAAATAAATAACACTTGATCCTTTTTTCCGTTTTGGATTTTTTATGAATTTAAAAAAAAAAAATTTATTTTTAGGCAAAAAAATATTTTTTTTTTCTCCACAAATTTATTTTTACCGGCAAAACTGTTGATTATAAAGAAAAACGTTATATAAACGGATTAAAGAAATTGTAATTCTAAATATTTTTGAGTTTGTTTTAGCAAAATCGGACAAGTGGTTCTCGAGTTATGTTAAACTACGTTTTTGCCAAAATGTTACAACTAAGCGAAAAAACATCAAGATAAGGAAAAAATTTAAAAGGTCATAAAAAAAAGACTAACACATACGAACGCCAAACCCTTTAAGGGTTTTACTATACTGACCTAGTACCATCACCCTGACTTGGCATTTCTCACCCCCCAGACAATAATCCCAAAAATGTTCCATAGTGTTATTTACCCCTTTTAATGTTTTTAAGGCTTAAGCCCTGTACAGACGGTTGTCAGATCTTACAATATTGTCCGATCTGCCAGCCAACATACTGACGATGTACTGACAATAAAAAATTGTCAGCACAAGGTGTATTGTTAGTGCACACGGTTGTATCTAAGTTGTTAGAAAAGCTTACAATTTATTGGCAGACAATTGTCTGACAATAAATTTATCTGTCAGTAAAAAAATTGGCAGTTCACACGACAGGTTGCCTAGAAATAAGATGGTATTGTACCCATCAACAACTTGGTCCTTATTGTGATCTCAGTACTTTTTACGGCCGAAATTTTTGGATAGGAACTTGGCCTTATTTTCACATACATATCCATATGATTTTGGGCGGATTAATAAAAAATATATTCCTAATTATTAGCATTTGAAGTATTGCGAGTATTTAATGATTTTTTTTATCTGCCAGTCCTGGAATATGCTCTTGTTTATTGAACTCTTACCGCATCTATGTACATGTTCCTAAAATGTCAATAGTCACGTCATTTAGTATTCGTTTGATTGGAACATGGAAAAATATATGAAAATTGTAATTAAATGCATTTTTAAGCATAAATTAAATAATGAGCTTATTTCTTAAATTACGCGATCGTAGTACAACAATTTGTTGTTCACGCCAATAAGGGGAAGGTATACCATTTCAAAGAAGTATTCTAAATTAAGAGATATATAGCTATATACATATGTACATATAAAAGAAATATAAAAATTACAAAACTGTACGTGATACAAAATATACTCAAAATGCTTTGGAATTTTTAAGACCACCTCATTTGTCAGTTCTTACTAAAGGCATACCTTCCCCTTTGTTGGTAACTCAATATTGATAGTTGTACTCATATTGTGTTGGCTTGTGGTTTCGTCTACTTGTTTGACCATAGAAACGTATCTGCTCGCGTGTGCATTATTTAAGTTTTATTTAATAGTCATTTAAAACGTACAAGAATTATTAAATAAAACGCTTGTATGACTTTTGTTTTGTTTTCTTTTGTCTTCTTTGCTGTTTAATTAAATTTTTTTAATTTATAGTATATTTTGTTTGATGTTAAAAACGTGTTGTATGCAATTTTTTTTTTATGTTGAACAAGTTTTTTATCATTTTTTATCATCATCATATCGATGAATGAACAGATAATTATAGCTACGCAAGCAAATGTTTCTTACCCAACCACACACCCATTTTTTCACTGGCAAATAAATAGTGTTGGGTAAGCATTAAATCACAAGACTAACAGCTCTAATTTATACGAAAATGTGCAAGTGTTGAGGGTGTGAATTTTTGTTATCAAAACAACTTAAGACATGTCGTTGGAAATAGTACTCATAAAAGCGCGTTTATTTTAAAATGTATGGGGAAAGTTTGGGAGAAATGTGACCACAGTTTTTTTAATATATTATTGTGACGCTATAGGATAGTGGGTAGTGTGGTTACCTAATCGTGTCTAGGTTGTGGAAATATTGTTGGGTAATTTCCATTCCTTTCCTTTCCGATTTCAATGAAATTTACCACTTTATTCAAAACATTTTTGGACACTAAGGTCATTTGGTTTCCGAAATGTGACGTCATGAAAATGGATAAAATCGCCAAAATATTAGAAAAGTGAAAAAGTTTTACATTGTGCTATTTTACAGGTACAAATAAAATTTTTGATATGGTGTAGATTTAAATTTTTACCGCGAAAGGTTCAAAGGTCATATGTGGAGAGGTCCTGAGATGAAAGGGCTATAATCCAAATAACGTTTTTTTTTAATCGGAAATAAATGTATGTTAGCAATTTAACTCTTTCGTTACATTCGGAAAGCTTTAAGGTGGTGCCGCTTCTAGTTTCGGAGTTATAGCGCAAAAAATGGCCCAAAGTTTGATTTAAGTTTATTAAATACAATTATACTGCTTTCCAATTTTTTATTTTTGAAACGTTAAAATTTTTTTAAGCAATTATAATGTCACAGTAAAAATAATTTGTTTTTTATTTGGGCCATTGTCCAGATAACGGTAAATTCGTGATTTTCGATCTACACTTGTCTTTAAAGCGCCATCTATAGTCAAACGGTGATTCTATTAAAATGAATTGCATCTTGTTTGAAAGGCAGCAAGGCATATTCATTACAGGTACCACCATAACTAAAACAAATACAACACCAAAAAACACATGTATTTTGTTGGTAGAAATACCCCAGAAATATGTCAAATCCATTATCTGTAAGTCGCACACATTCATAAGCTCTCACAAATTTACTAACACATGCCCGTTGTTGATAGAAAAATCCCAGACATGTGTCAAAATCTATTGTCTGTGTGACGCACACATTGTCAAATTTACTAAAACAGCTATTCTTGCAGTGGTACCTGTGCAATATACCTTAGAAGGCAGCTAAATTTCGCTTCGAATAGTGGATAATTTGCATTGATCGGATAAAAAATGGCTGGGCAATAGTGGATCAAATTCAATCTTTTATGAAATTTTTATTGATTTTCTCCAGTTATTGCCATAATAATAATACTATGCATATTTTTATAATGTAATTGTATAGTCAATTTGACTTCAAAAATCTTAAGATATAATGGACCGAAATCGGATAAAAACTAAAAATACTATATTAATATCATTATTTCGAAAGTATTCACTTTGTGAATCCAAATTGTTTATTAGTCTAACGTTTGTAACGATATTCAGAAATAATCAGGCCTGATTAGTATTCCAAGAAACACGGAAAAAATTAACATCAACGCACACAGCAGAACATAGCACCGCTACTTTATGAAGCCGCTACACTTCCATTATCAGTGCTCACATGTATTTTGCTATTCACCACTTGCCAGGGTGCTCTGTGGGATGTGATTTTAATTCTTTTTCGTGAAAATTAAATACGAGAATTATATCACTTTCTGAATATAACGTTACGAACCTTAGCCTAATAATCAATTTGGATTTAAAAATGATATAATGAAAAAATTAAAATACTGGTAATCAAATTTAGTAAAAAATGTACTAGAAAAAAACAAAATAAAAAAAATTAAATAAATTGTTGACTAATAAATTTAAATGCTTATGTTTCCCTTTTTTCATTAAGCTTTTTTACTTTTTATCCGATTGCTTATGACTTAAACTTTTTGAGATCGAATTGACCCTGCAATAAAATTTTAAAACTATGAATTCTATTATTATTTATGGTACAATGCACCTTCCGAAATGATAACAACTGGAGAAAATCATTAAAAATCATTATAACCTAGTCATTTTATATCCGATCGAAGCAAATGATCCACTATTCGAAGCGTAATTTAGCAGCCTTTTGAACAAAACGGAAATAATATTAATTGAATCAGCATTTTACTCTAGATGGTGCTTTAAAAACAATTGCAGTTTGAAAAACATGAATGTACCGTTATCTGGACAATGGCCGAACTTAAGAAGAAAATATTTTTCCCGTGTTCAGCACAACCTAATTGCTTCAAAAATACATTTAAAAATTCAAACATTTCAAAAATAAAATATTGGAAAGCAGTATAATTGTATTTATAAAACCTTTGCCTTATAAATACTTTTATTGTTATCCAATGGATCTCAAATGGTTCTTAAAAGCTTGTACATAAGATAAAGGGTTTGTATCTGTACAAAATTATGTTTGTAGTCTACTGACGATTTGGTAAAGCACCAATGAAATGCATATAGACAAGTTGCCTGACCAAAATAATGCTATTACTCCACTGACTGAAAATCATCTAGATTTAAGTAAATTACTTCGAAGTGTTTACATCGAGCTTGTAAGTGATCTGATGTTCGAAGTAAAATTATGCCCTACTTTCTAAGGTGTGGGCTGGAGCTACAATTAAACTTTTTTCCTGTACAGTTTGCTATTTAAAATTAATTAAATACTAATCAACAGGGCTCGAACTTTTGGTGATAGATAAAGAGGTATTGACTATGCGAATCATAAAATTTTAAGTAGTTTGGCATCGATTCGTAGTTGCATATTTTTGCATATTTTGGTGGTAAGTGCATATGTATGCATATTTTGGCAATAAGTGCATATTTTTGGAGTAATAAAAACTTTTGTAATGCATATTTCTCAATTTTTAAAAAAAATATTAATAGGGCGATTATGTATGGCAACTGAGCCCCAGTTGGGTTGCCGATTGCTGAAAATGATACTACTGATTGCAACTGGCAACTAAGAGCTGTCAATTTCAGTTTCTACTTAGTGCCTCTCTGCCAACCATTAATTTTCAGTTGCCGACTGGCAACGCAACTATAGTTCGGTTGCATTAAATAATAGGCCAAATTATGTTTGTTTTATGTTTTTTTTCTCTAATAACAATAAAAAATTTAAAAAAATATTTTCATATTACATATATTAGTTTTGGTACTTTGTTCGTAGGTAAATGCATATTTTTGCGCATATACATATTTCATTTTTAGGTGCAGTTGTTAAGCGCTTAAAATCAATTTTTAGTTGCATGAAAGTCCGAGCCCTGCTCATCAATGAAATTTTTTTTTCAAAATTGTCAAAATTGTCAATTGTCAATAAATAAAACATTAAAACAATTCTTAAATTTTGTGCTTTTTTGGAAAAATTACGAGCTTTTTTCGAAGTTGACAGCACTGATTGAATCCACTTTTGAACCACATAAGCATACGATATCTTATAGGCAACTCAGCAAAGCGAATCTAATATAGTCACTACTAAGGAAATCACTACTTCGGATCGATATATTCAAGTCCACAGAATTAATTTTAATTTATGTTCTGTTATGGATATGCATGTTATATACGGGAAGTACTGACATCGTGCATACGTAACGTTTATGTCCCAGTACTTATAGGCAGCTATACGTATTACGCAGTTCTGGAGTTTTTGGTAGAGTTGGCGCGAATCTACATCCCACTTGACCAGGACTTTCGTTAATGATATCGATTTCGAATATATCTCGAACATTTATCGTGTAAAACTATTTAGAATGACACTCAAAAATTAATCGAAAAAAGTTTACCTTTCGCTCAGTTTTGTTTCAAAAAACATTCGATTTAGAAGGTTCGTTAGCAGTATCAAAAGTGAGCCAATATCGAACAAATTTCGATATAGCAAAAAGGCAGGAAGTAGCAAAAGCAATTTTTTAAGATTATTATCTCTATTTTTTAGTTTATATATTTTATTTATCTTTTAATTCTTTAACTTACGCTCCAGTAAATCAGATTGGAATACGATACCTCCAGGCTGACAGACTATCACACATCCACTAGGCTATCGTGGCAAATTTGTTTCTGATCAATTATTGCACATATGTACGTATGAGTTATTTTAATTCTTTAGCTAACGATGCAGTCAGACAGATTCGAACACGGTACCGCTTGCTTAACAGACTAACGCACATCCACTGGGCTATCGTCCACATTCGAAAAAATATCGAGAGGAGTTTGCTTTAGCGAAAATTCGATTTTTTTTTAGATTCGCGAAAAAATATCGAAGAGTTGTGTTTCGAAATTTCTTTATATCGAATCTCAGGTCAAGTGGGATTATTGCTCATATGTACGTATGTGTTATTTTAATTCTTTAACTTACTGATGCAGTCAGACAGATTCGAGCACGGCACCTCTTGGCTAACAGATTAACGCAGATCCACTAGGCTATCATCACACATTCGAAAAATTATCGAGAGAAGTTCGCTTAGATTCGCGAAGAAATATCGAAGAGTTTTGTTGCGAAATTTCTTCGCTTTAGCGAATATTCGTTTATATCGAATCTCAGGTCAAGTGGGATGTGATCATGAAAAGCTTAAAAAATTTCTTCTTTAATATTCTAAGATATTAATATTATATAGAAATTAATATTATTGTTTAAGAGAGATGATTGGGAGAGTGAAGAGAAAAGGTAGAACGAAAAAACTAACTAAACAAAACAAAGTGTACAAAAAATAAATAAATGTTGACTTGAAGTAAACATGCGCGCTTCATTTGTTTAACATCTTTATGTGAATATTGCTACTAAATGAAACGAAACTATAACAAGTATGTACAATTTACATACATACGTGTGTCTAAGTGAAATATTTTTTTCAACATGCATTTTGTTTTTCCATTTAATTATAAGTAAATAAAAAGGTGTATTCATTTTTGAATGAGCGATGAACGACGTTTAAAGATGTTAATTATAATTATTGGAATGACCTTTAGCAAAATGTGGCAAAGTAGAAAAATAATAAAACTACAAATTAATTAAATTACGCTTGCACATTAGGGTGGAGCGCCGGTGTATATGAAGGTGGAAAAAAGTCATCCAATCGATTTCGAATACCTCCAGAATGTTGCATATACCTAAATTATCTACAAAAAATTTTAAATCGAGGATATCTAACAAAAATAAGAAAGTTATGAGCCATTAAGTGCAAAAAACCGATTTTATATCCGATACAAAATGTTTTTCAATCAAAATTTTTTTTTAATGCAAACTGAATTAAGTTATTTTTATATGCAAAATAATATAGCTGTTTTCTGTTAACGGCTCATAACTTTCTTATTTTTTTATCACAATTTTGTTATTTTATACGTCGTGTGATCCTCACAAAATTGTCTTTGAAATACAGACCGAAAACATATACTCGATATATTTATTCATCTTAATGGAGCAATTTAATATGATAGTTTTTGGGAAAGGTCTAAAAATATACATTTTTAAATTTTTAAGACAATTAACTCTATACATTTTTATCAGATCGGCACTAACAGTTTATTAAATGAAATAATAAAGAAATATCTATACAATAGTGTACAATTTATTATATTCAGACGAGCCGTTCTCGGAATTTTTGCCAATAAACGCAAAAACTAAAAAAAAAAAACAAAAAATAAACTTATTTTTCGCGAATATCAAGAAAATGGTCATTAAGAAAAAAATAAATATCATTTTAGTGTTCAGCGACCTCAAATTAGCTTAGAAAATATTTTTTTCCAAGATATGCCAAAGACTTACACAGAAAAAACTAATTTTTGTATTCAAACACAAAATTGTCTGAATCAAATGTTAATTTGTTTAATTTAGGTCCTACAAAAAAATTTGTAAATTCAAATGCAGAAATGTTTAATAATTTATTTGAAAAACAAACAAATTTTTTCAATTAATAAATTTTTTCAACCAAACAAATGTTTTATAGAATTAAATAAACAAATGAAACAAATTCATATTGTTAGGAAATTTAAAAAAAAATTCGTGTTTGAAGTTATTACCGATTATACACCTTTGAAATTGATTTATTTTATCTTTTCACTCACTGTTTGTTATATTAACTTCAACTAGAGATGGACAAAATATATCAATATATCAATATATCGATATTTAAGAAAAAATATTGATATATATTTTGCCGATATTTAAAAAACCGATATATCGATACATCGATTCTTATTTACGAGTATCGTTTTCAATATTTTTAAGAGCTTTATAAATTTTTGCTGTTTTTCAACTGTATACGAAACTGGCATCACTGCCATGCATCTTGTGTTTTTTAAACTGACGCGAAAAAAGGATTTTTTCGTAATAACGAAAGAACCTAAAATGATGCCAAATACTTTTTTTATTATCGTTTATTAAATCACCGAATATTTTTCCATTTCTTAATAAGCGACTATATACTGGCACCAGTAAGCCGAACATTAATCGGCTCTTATATGTCGAATGAAAAGAAAAGTCCTCACCAAAGAGTAGAAAATAAACAACAAATTCATTCAGTTGTATGAAATCTTGTTGTGTTTTTACATTGTTGTTTTTCTTTTTAATAGGCACACAGTACACAGAAAAAATTATGATAGCTTTTTTTAAACAAACGTGTTTTTGAAACTTATTTTAAGTCTGTATTATTGTCTCTATTTAGTTTGATAAATAATTTTGTTTGACTTATTATTTCATTTCATTTACCTACCGCCAATGTTGGCAACCTGCTAAAATTATGAAATTCTTTGATTTATTTTTTATATTTCTATAAAACATTTTTTGATTGAAAGAATTTGTTTATTGAAAAAATCAGCATTTTTTTTCAAACAAATTATTACAAATTTTTGCATTTGAATTTACAAATTTCTTTATGGGACCTAAATTGAACAAATTTACATTTAATTTAGAGAATTTGGTATTTGAAGTGAAAAATTAGTTTTTCTGTGTACACAGAAAAAATTATGATAGCTTTTTTTAAACAAACATGTTTTTGAAACTGATTTCAAATCTTTATTATTGTGTCTATTTCGTTTGTTTATTGAAAAAATCAGAATTTTTTTCAAACAAATTATTACAAATTTTTGCATTTGAATTTACAAATTTCTTTATAGGACCTAAATTTAACAAATTTACATTTGATTCAGTGAATTTGATGTTTGAAATGAAAAATAAATTTTTTTCTGTGAGGAATACTACTAACACATGCTCATAAGCACTACTACTAAATTAAAAACTCATTTCTCTCGATGGCTAGGGGCCCGATTAAATTTTTGTGAAAAAATGAAAATGAAAAATATATTATCATTTCATTGAAAATGCGATTCTAGTTTTAGCTTTTATGAAAACAATCTGTCAAATTTTTCTCATATGATAACTTTTTTTTTCATCATGAAAAAGTTGGCGAAAACTTAAATGATGCCAACTTTTAATGACTTTTTTATTAACTTTTGCTTCAAAAATCATTTTCTATAAAGAAAAACTCCAACAAAGTGCTCCTTTCAAATCCGCAATCTATTTTTCGATATGTTAAATATATTAAGAGATATCAATCCCTTTCATTGATGCATGTCATCTTTTATGGATTCCACTATGTGGTTTATATTTTGTATTTGCTTAAACAAATAGATTACTTTGACCTACTTGAAAGATATACAAAAAAATTAAGTAAGAAATGGTGTATGGGGCACAAAACAGGTTCGTGTTATTTTAATTAAATCGTAATATCTTTTCATATTTTGTGCAAAAAGTTATAAGGACTTTAAAATTAATCCGACATTCTTTATCATTTTTCTCGAAAAAACATTTTTGTTCCGTGCGGCAGGCAAATAACCACCCGACGTAGTACTTTTCCCACTTAGCTATTGTTGACTTATAAGTTTAATCGACAAAAATTAGTTTTCATATATAAACACATGTTGACTTAAAAAGTGGTTGTCTACTTATTTTATTAATACATATCAACAAATTGTAACTACTTTTAGATAATAAGAAACATACGTAATAATTTTATTAAGAACTAGGTATTAGTTCCAATTTGAAGCATAGTAATAAGATAAATAAGTTCTACTCATAACTTTGTAACACATTAATAAAGTACTACCGATTACAAAAATCACAAAAGTTTTTGCTGGGTAGCACACTACCCACTACACTACGGGGGCAAAAGAGATTTTTTGTTAAATGGTGCCAATTAAAAATGAATCATACATTGTGAAATACAATTTAGCCTATCTTCCGGTTAAAGTTCATCATACATTGTGAAAAGGGCCGCACAGTGTTGCGAAACCGGAATTTTTTGGAAATCATATTGCCTAAACTGTAATTTTAATTGTATCGATGAGAAACTTCTACATATTGGTCAGAATGAGATCCCAAACAGAATGAGTGAAAAAAAATTTACACCGAAAAAAATTGTTGGGTCAAATTTTCAACAAAATTCAAAAATAAAAAAAAAATTTTCGAAAAATTTAAAAAAAAAATTATTTTAATTCTTCTTTTATTTCTGATAAATACCCTATGATTAGTTTTTAAAATAAATTATAGGGTGGTCCGAACAAGAATTATAAACGTCAAATTTTCATGATTTTTCGATATTTGTTGAAAAACTCTGAAATTTTATATAAAACCAAAATCTATTTCATTTCTTATTTGAAAGGTGGCAATAAAAGCTTTAATTTGATACCGGTTTGAAGTCAATAGCTTCAGTTTTAAGAGAGTTATGCTCATTTTTGTGGAGTGCTAGAATAGATGTAGAATAAAAAAAAACTTTGAAGATACTATTTTATAACACAGGCATATTTTATTGCATTCTACAGAAAAATTACAAATTATCAGTCATCTACCAATAAGTTCATTGCTTCCTCTGATAATTCTAGGTCTTTCTTCTCCTTCAGTATTCTCCTTCAGTATAAAGGTACCACCACAAGCTAAAAGAAAACACTATATAAAGACGGACACACATGCGGACTAATTAGTGACAAAAAAGAAAACACTGAAGATGGCGATTAGCCGAAACCGGTCTGAAAATAATAAAAATTTGACGTGGGATGACGGAAAGTCACCCGAAATCCAATATGATTAAATTATTTAATAAGTGATTCCGAGAATTTCCGTTCTATTTCTATGGAATAAATACTGAGAGTGTTGTACTAAAATCGCTATAACTCCCAGGAGGGCAGGTATGGGTAGCTGATTTTTTCACAGTTCGTTGAAAACAAATTATGTAACATTTCTGTAGTGGTTTGAAACTGGGACTCTCTGGGACTTTTTAGATATTGCTTACCTAACCCAAATTTTAAGGAAAAAGGGACCTTTAGTCGGGTTTTCGCTCTAAAAAAGGTGCATATGAAAATGTCTCAAACAACATTCCTTTTTTTTACAGAAGATACTTGTCCGAATGCAGATTTTTTTTCCGAATCAAAATATCTGTCACCAAAATCAAATGAAATCATTTTGAATACAGCCCTGAAATCCCCTCTTTTCGTGATATTTGTCTTAAAAAATACATATTTTTGTCTTGACTTTTTTAGTCTTTTGCTTATAGCCTTCTAGTTTATATTTCGATTTTAATTTAATATATAGATAGCTCTAAAATTTCAAGCCTATCCAAAAAAAAGGGGACACGCTCCACCGATTATATCAGAACTTAAAAACGCCCGTGACAGACAGACGGACAGCGTAGCGAAAACAATAGGGTTCCTTTACACTTTTGGTGTATCGGAACCCTAAAAAGGAACTGTCCATTTTTATTACAAAAACCACTAAAAAAATTTAAATAATATTACTTTTAAGCAGTTTTAATATACTTTTTTTGGACACCGAACGGTTTCGCAATTATATAAACAGCAATGATGAAAAATATTTTTGTAGGCAAAAATTCTTTAAAAACTTTATAAGAAACCGAATATGGCAAAAAATATTATAATTTTTATGGACAGATCATAAAGCCATATCTACTACAAATATCATAACAAAACTTAATCCTAACCCGGTTGGCCAACTGGTCGTAGAGGACATTTTCATCAACGACTGCTTAAGGAAATTTCGACATATGATTATTACAATTTCTCTTGTGGACAGTCTGTCACCAGTTTGAATCATTTTGATACATTCCTGCTTGCTAAAATTTAGCGAAATTGTGCTGATGAAAAGTTCTCAATGAGAACTTCTCATATAATGTCTATTAAAACTTCTCGTTTTAAATACTCTCTGAGTGACAAATTCCTCAAATTGTTATTGTACAGTACGTGTAAAAAAGAAACAAACGAAAAAATGTAATGGGGACATTTCTGAGAATGTTGTCATTTACATGGCTATTAATGAAAAGATGGGTGACAGTGTCGCTCTTGTTGTCATGTATGAACTTAGCGGCCATTTGTTCGAAAATGTTGTCACTGATCTGCTTGAGCTGTCACCAACAAATCATCGACGCTTTAACATTGCCATGCATCGGTCTTGCAAGATATCTGAAAGACATGGCCAACCAGGAAATATAAACTTTCAAAACGCCGATACACATACATATATACAGTGTAGCTCGTTTAATTAACCAGAACACAGTGGGGCAGAATCAAAAATGTGGAACATAAATCAGGCATTATTAAACGGATAGTCTTTTTATTGGAATCAAATTTCACAGGGACATATCAGAGGTAAATCTCCATTTATATTTTAAGTATCAGATCTCTAAATTGCTTAGGAGCGGAGCTATGAAGTCTCATAGTACTTCTGCCATGTACAAATTTTTACTGCTTGCCATTTTTTTTGTTTCTCATCCGATTTCAAAATTGCTTTGCTATGTTAAAGCCCTTGATAAGATCTCGGCACTTATCTCTTATAGTTAGTGAGTTATACTAATTTGAAGGTTGGAAAATTTGATTTTCGATTGTTTACAAATTTTTAAAGAACAAAAATGATTCAATTTTGCCTAAAATTTTTTTTCCAGCATTGCGGTCTGAATAATTCCGGAGGCGTTCAATATATAAAAAAAAAATAATACTAGAACGGCTTAAAGGTAATTTATTAAAAGCTTTTTGTAATAAAATTAAAAAAACTCTGGAAAAACCCATATTTTGGAAAATAAAATTAGAAATAAACGTATCCATAGAGTTTCAAATTTCGACTGTTTTTGTAGTTATGGCACCATAACACATCAAAAACCGTAGTAGGTATCAAAGGTCATGACAAAAGTGTCCTATTATTGCAAGTTTTATCAGTTTAAAAAATAAACAAAAATTACTTTAAAATTCAAACTGAGTACGTTTGTACCACAAACTTACTAAACAGCCAAAATAAATCACCCTATATAATATAATGGTTTTTAATATACTTATAACTCAAATTAGAATTAGACAATTTTAAATGAATGACCAAACGAAAAAATTGTATGA
Source organism: Panzeria rudis (assembly GCA_956483635.1). Taxonomy (NCBI): domain Eukaryota; kingdom Metazoa; phylum Arthropoda; class Insecta; order Diptera; family Tachinidae; genus Panzeria; species Panzeria rudis. Next base: position 86,302,970 of record OY101448.1, on the reverse strand, counting down.
CTGCACGTGCGATTGCAAAACTTATACCGCATTTTAGTAATAACGACAAATTTTTATGTCTTATATTTTACTTGTCATGACTTGTTTTGCTATAAAAATTTCCACATCTGTAGCGCATGCCTTATTTATGGCCCCAAACAAATTTTAATTTACTCTAAACAATACGTAACAAAGAACGCAATAAAAATATTTCATTTAAAATATTTGTCTAAAAAAAATGATAAGAAAACAATATGTTTATCACTTATTGCAGATATGAGAGTACGAAAATGATAAGATAATATTTTGGCAGTTAAAAAAAGAACAGCAAATTAAACAAATAAAATTAATATACACAGCGAGCATTTTCTGCCTAACTCGGTCAGAAAGTATGTACTGGATGCCGAGTTCGTATCTAAAGTCTGACAGAAAATGTAACAAAAATCATATGACTGGTTCAGAAGAACGCAGACATCTTTGTCTGAGGAGTTTACCGATATGTTTGGAAATGTCTGACAAAACATCAGAAAAGTTTCAGATTTTTCTGATACATATTACGACCTGCCATATTAGTGTCGGAGAAAATTCTTAAGTAAATATCGTATAAGACTCGCGCATAGAATAAATAAAAAATATATAATAGTGGTATGCTTATGACAGCGCATCAGAAAACATTTACCAATATTTTATAAGTTTCAAAACTTACACATTTATGAAAAACCTCTCCAGAGCTAAATAGGAATTATTATGAAAACTAAATTCAGACAATGAGCAGAAGTGACGGATAAGATTTGTAAGTCGTACACTACGAGAAAAATCATTCATTCAGCTAATGGAGCGGCTTCATTGATATTTCTTCATCATATGAATGATATGTTGCATTAATATAAAGATAATTTTCAGTTGCTCAATGAAATTGCTCTCTGTCTGCATTTGCTAATTTTGAGCTTTCGTTGCATTCGTTGATATTATGAAGTTAAATTCTTTCCAATTTTAAGAAGACGGAAAGCTTATCTCATTAGATTTGAGTATTTATTTCTAAAACACGTTATAATATATGAAATAATATAAATTTTTATACAAAAAATACCATTTAATCGATTTTTCAAATTCCCTAGAAGTATAAGAAAATTTTTCACACATACAATGAAAATCTTTTTTGCATACAATGAAACAGTTTTCATAGACAATATTTTTATAAAAAAAAACTTTAAGCGTTGAATGCACGCTGTTTTTATAGTGCTATAGGCTGAACAATTTACGGGTAGGGATGAAACGATACCACTAAGGTATCGATACTTTTACTTGGTACGGCATCGGCTCCAAAGTATCGAATAAAAAGCATCAATACATACTTGTATTGGTTAAGTTCTTGATATGATTATAAGTAGTGAAAACAGAAAAAATGCATATGTATATATGTAGTATGTATTTGCATTTAGTATTCTGTATTCTAGTGCTATTATATTTTTTAGCTTTTGAGTAGCTGACGATACCTTAACAATATTATTAAATATGTTAATGCTCATATTATTGTTTTTTTTTTTTGACAATAAGTGACAATAATAGCTCTGTTAAATAACTGAAAATTGTTAATAATTGTTCATAGTTTCCACAGTGTTCACGTACCGAACACTTTTAGTAACTTGAGGTCTACACGTAACATAATATGTAAGATGAGATTGTCAAATTCAATCGCAGAGAGAATTATGTTACGTGTAGACTTCAAACTAGTGTTATCTCAATGTTATAGGAATTTCTATGAGAGCGTTGTTATAAGAATTCAAATAACAACAATCTTATGAGATGAACTGTCAAAAAACACATGTACATAAAAGTAAAATAGTGTGCATATGAGAGTGTTTATTAAAATAAATTTAAAACGGTGTTTTTGATAAAATTTCTGTGTTTAATAAATGAATCAATGTGTTTAATTGATTTATAAATTTAAATTTATGTAAAAAATTAGAAATAAAACAATTAATTATGCAAAAGTAGTACATGTTGACTCGATGAGCATTTGCATAAAATGAAATCTTATCGGTAAAGGCAAATTACGTCTTCCCCTGGTATGAGATTAAGAGAAAATTCGACATTTTGTTTTTAGCATTCTGCCGACGTTTTTTCTCACGTTATCTCAAAGTTAAGGCCATGTCAGATAAAACTTTTGCTTCGCGTTGCGTTACAGATTCGCTTTGACATCTAAGATGAAATGTACATACTCATACGAAACATGCTACATAAAGCACTTTTAACGCAGCGTGAAGCGAAAAGTTCGGCAACTCTCATCTTTTTGCTTGCTCTGACAATCGGCTGGAATAATTTTCTTTTCTTATATTGCCAAACGAAACATATTGCGCGTTTGAATCTGTTTTAATAAGAGGTCAATATGTATGTGGCATTTATTTATTTATAATAAATCGTAAAATAACATAATTGAGTTTTATTTTTATAAAAAATATATATATATATATATATATATATATATATATATATATATATATATATATATATATATATATATATATATATATATATATATATATATATATATATATATATATATATATATATATATATATATATATATATATATATATATATATATATATATATATATATATATATATATATATATATATATATATATATATATATATATATATATATATATATATATATATATATATATATATATATATATATATATATATATATATATATATATATATATATATATATATATATATATATATATATATATATATATATATATATATATATATAAATAGCAAAATTATCAACTACTACTTTTTTGGTAAACGATCAATGCGCGAGTGTTGTCAAAGTTTTCATTGTGTCATACACCTTTTGCTTTACACTTTTCTATCAAAGTTAGAAACGTCACGCAAAGCGACAAAGTTGTACCTGACACGGCCTTTAATGTCTCGTGAAGACGCTGTGTAATAACTATTACCAATTGTTAACAGTTTTTAGTTATTGAAATGTGGAGGAATTTTTCTCACAGTGAAAAAGATACATAGCATTGTCCAATGTTGCCTACACATTACACGGTATAGTGCACTTTTCTTGGTTGTGCAATAAAACTCAAAAACCTTTTAATTTTGCTAATATATTCCTTACAAGCGACTCAGTTAATTTTTAACGCACTTTAAGCTAAATATTTCGCAACTAATGATGGTTGATGCCTGGATTCAACTGACTATTTTAACATTGCGATGTCTAGGCGGTAGTCAATTGTCCGACTCTGCATTACTTTCCAACTAACTTAAAGTTGAATTTATTTAACTCAACTGGTAGTAAAGATAAAAAAGATGATGCTGGGGTTAGAACTATATATCACACTTTTTATAGTCAAGGTACAATTTAATATAATGACAGCAAAAAGTTATTACCCAGCGGCGAACACTGCATACCACATTACATTACATCTCTTTAATATGTAATGTTCAATGAATGCTGGCTTACAAATTGTACGACGGTAGTGTATGGAATTCACAAGAATGAATTTCGTTGATCTTTTGTATCAAGCCGTCTTTCACCTGCTCGCAAAGTAAGCGAGATGGTATGTGAGCTGCCTACTGCTAACTTACAATGTGTTCGAAGAAGTGTTCAGGACGTCTTGTAGCTGCCCACAAAGTAAGCGAAGTTGTAGCCAGCTTACAATGTGTTCGAAGAAGTGTTCAAAATGTCTTCTCGGATGAACACTTCAGTATCTCGTATTGTCTGTACAGGTGGAAGGCGTTCACTCCACAAATGTGTCAATGTATTTAAAAATGTATACTAGGTTCGTATATGAGATGGTGTGCATTACTGTCGTACATGTGTGCGTGGGATCATCGCTTCTGTAATCAAAATCTTCGCCGCTGGGTATAGACCCGAAATGAGTTTCAAAGTAGCTGAGAGAGTAAAATTGTTAGCTCTCACCAAATCCCATTATGCCAGCGTTACCGTTCATCGACTAAAGTCACAATTTGCGGCCTTTTTAACGGCCAGCGACTTTTTGTGCGACTTTTTTAAACTCATCTTATTTTGCTACTTTTTTTAATTTTTGGTGACATTTTACCCTTTTTTTGGGTTACCTAAAAAAATAGTTTCAATAATTTTCAGTCGCGGGAATTTGTTGCGAGAAATAACTTAATAGTACTGGTATTTCTAATAATATCAAGAACTTATTAACAAGTGCTTAAGCAATTTTGTAGTTTTGTCTGCAGAATAGTTATACATATAATGATAAATTGGTAAAATCGATGCATTAGAAGCAAGTGAAAAGTAAAAATTTTATATACTACAAAAAACAATATTAATGAAGTTCCTAAATCAAATACGATGGAAATATTGAGTTCGATTAAAAATTAATAAAAAATTTTCTTACCAACAGTTGAAAACAAAAGTACTTAAAACTGTTCGATGGTTTCCTAGCCATACGCTACAGCTACTAAAAAATTATTTCAAAATCAATCACCTAAAATTACCAATTACAGAAATTTACAATATCAGGTCAACTTTTAGCATGGAGCAACGGAAAGTGTTGTTTTGTTATTTGTGGCACTGAATTCGAATCAGCACTCGGTTTTTTCAAATTGGTTCTAGTTTTCGAGATATACCGTTATCTCAAAAAGGAAGAGGTTTGTCCTATTCAGTTAAATAAAAAAAGCGAAACTCGGCAACAACATTATCTATAAGCTGTACCAACATTGTTTTTTAATCAGCTCAGTAGTTTCAGAGATATTGTGAAAATCGCAACAAAAAAATTTTTAATTTTTGTTTTCAAGAAATCCATAAAAATTAAAAGAGTACAAAAGTTCTATTCTTTTTCTATAAGCATGTATGGAAATATGTTCCAAACAAAACGAGCCATATTTCATTAAACTCAATCCACAACTTTTGATTTTATTCAAAATCGATAAAAATCGCGATTTTAACTTCTGCTGTAAAGCTTGGTGACATCACAATAAAATAATTCTGCAAAAAACCGACTTCAATGCGAAGATCTTATGGAACAGATTACAAAACGGACACAATAAGCGTTAGATCAAATGATGCGTTTGTCTATCAATTGGGTGTCCGTCCACACTTTTCCATAGCACCAATCTCAGATGTCTATTCAAATATAAAGTTTCTAAAATCGGTCAAGAGATAACGGAGTTATGCGATAATTAATATATCGGGCTACCACTTTGTCCGCCCGCTTTTTACTTCTATGCGATCAAATTGAGAGCAAACCCTTTCAAACACAAAAAATGCGCAGCAGATTTTCGAAAAAAATGTATGAGGCAAAAATAATTTTCGGTTCACATATGAGGAAGTTATGCTTGAGGAGAGCAAATTTCCCCACGGGTTTTCGCAAAAAAAACAATGTTGCGACTACCACTTGTACTATTTTATAAAGTTTTTCCAACTTCTGTAAAATGTTAAGAACTTTACATATCGAGCCTTTGCTGCAATAGAGTCATAACTTAAAAACGTGATTTATGAGTTAATAATGCAGAATTAATCGTCATATCGTTCTTCATATTGTGTAAAAATTTCACACAAATACCTTGTATATTCAACTCTTGAGAGAATAATAAAATTTTAGTAAATATAAAACTTTAAACTCATTTTCTGCAAAACAAGTTTTTTTGACTTAGGCGTCTATTGCAGCAAAGACTCGACATGTACATGGCTTTTAGTTTTATATAATGAGTAGCTTAAACGCTTTTTATAATGATATTGTGTTTGGTTTGAATTGTTTCTTTATTTTTGTTTTTCTTTATGTTTCCCATAAATAAAAAACCCTTTCAAAAATCCGTGAGACTTTTTTTCTTGAAACGACTTTTTGAGCGACTTTATTTTGCTAAAACGACTTTTTGTGCGACCTTTTGAAAAATATTCCAACGGTAACCCTGCATAATGCACTCAACTTAAGAATTCATTTTAAGTCAGTTCTGAATTACATTGTAGTTAGCTTTTAGCTAGTCTAAAAAAGTTAACTATAAGCTGATTATATTACTTAACTATAAGGCCCAAATTTACAGTCATTAGTTAATTATTAGTAAACTAAAATGTTAACTATTGTTTAACTAAAACATCATATTTACAGTGTATTGTTTAACTAAAATTGTTAATATGGGTAAAGAATGGGAACCCTTGCAAATATAAATAAACAAGCAAAAATAAAGAAATAAAGAATATTACACATCTTACGGCGGCAAATTAAAAATTTTTAAGCACACAAAGCTAATGGAGCAAATGTTTTTTATCGCTCCTAAAAGTATGCTATATGAACGTAATAATTTCCAAAACATGGTGCAATAAGTATGCAGGTTCAATAAATACAACAAAAAACTATATAATGCTTGTCAAAAAAATACACGTGCTAGACGTTACTTATGTACAAAACTACCCGAACAAAATATAATCAGCTGACGTTATCCTGCCACCTGTATACTTATTGCACCATGTTCCAAAGCATCTAACTAATTGTTAACCAATGGCGTTTGATGGTTTAACTAATGGTAAACAAAGAAGTGTGAATAAAATATCATTGGCTAAACTATTGTCATTAGCTAACTAATTACTGTGAATTTGGGCCTAAGTTGATTATATACAGATGTGCTGGTAGGGATGTGCCACCATCTAATGTTACATACACATTGGCGATAATATTGTACAATATGGAAAATCGCAAAATTATATTGCAAGTGTATGTATTGTAATCTTATCGTTTTTTAATAAAATACAACCAAACAGTTGATTTTAAAGGACCCATTTTCACAACTATACTTTTGTCGAACTGGTGTCATGTGCAGCTTTATTTGATGGTCAATATGAAACGAGTATTTTTTACAGATTCCTTCTTGTCACTCGGTAGTAAAGTACCAAAAGTACTTGGTTTGTAAAGAAAAGTATCGATTAGTTAGTTGTATTTCTTCGTATCGTTTCATCCCTAGTTAAGGCTACAAATCTGATGAAATTGAAGAGTACGATTTCAATACTGTGAGTAGTTGTCAACGTGATAGCATTGGATCGTAATCGAGGTAAAATAATTGATAAAATGTTAGTATACAGTTTCAGTTAATGTTCCAACGTAACACCATTTACAAAACGTGCAGTGACATAATTCATATGTATAATTTTTTTTATTATTTATTTTTTTAACTTTTAAATTTATTTATTGAATCTTCAATTGTAAATTGAGCTAACACTAAGTATTCAAATCTTAAAACTAAAATTGTTAATAATTAGTCAAGCCACTGCTAGACAAAATATTAGGTTCAACGGTTGTTTCCTTAGATGTCTTACGTATCTCGTGTTCGGCTGAGAGGAAGAGTGTCTCTTCTTCTCAGCTGAGTGAGCCCTCTAAAATTAATGATGTTCCGGGCTAGGCGATTTGGGTTCGATTCGAGTTGTATTTAATATATGTTGTCACATGATTTGAAAACACAGTCTTTATTAATGGAACATTTAGATCTTTTTCCATGCGCTGGTATCAGAAGTACGAAGGTGCCGCTGTAATCAAATGAAGAATTTTATTTTGTCGCCTTTGAATTTTCTCTATATTTGATGCAGAGGCAGTGTTCCATAACTGAATACTATAGCACCAAATTGGTGTTAGTATTGTGTAGTATAGAAGAAGTTTACAATCTAGACTAAGTGTAGAATTTCTTCCTATTATTGAATTAAGTTCAACAGCTTTCAATTTTATTTGGGTCCGGTTGGAGTCTATGTGGGTATTTCATGTTATACGACGATCGAGGTGAACTTCTAGGTATTTAACCTCAAAGTGCTGCGGTACGATTTGATTGTTATATGTGTAATGAAATTATGTTATATTTTGAATGAAAGAATTCCACGGAATTAATGACGTGTTTTATATGAAACTTTATGAAACATTCTTAATACAATGAAATCTTACGTCAATGAAATATTTTCTATGAAACTTTATGAAATGTTCTTAATTAATACAATGAAATCTTACGTTAGCTCTTTATCAATGACAAAATTCGTTGATCTTCTGAAGAAACTTATAGGGAATTTTAGAAAGGGAATTTTAGACAGTTCGGTTAACTTGTTGGTAAAGTTCCAGATTTTCTGTTACATTGGACACGTCGGTAAAAAATGTTCACTGGGACAGATATGCTATGATTAACACACTCGCCCACTAACGCACACACAGCTACAATTTGATATCAAATGAAGACGTAGCTAATTTTTACGTCACAGAACAATTCATGCAGCAAATGAAATAAAAAGAAAAAGAACCTTATAAAACAACTAAAATAATGCTTCAAAAACTTCAGAGAAAAAACTTTCTTAAGCGTCTGCTAGACACATCAGCCCAGCAAACAATTTTTGGCGATTTCGGTCAGAATTCGGCCAGAAAGTCTGCACAAGACGCCGAATTCGTATCCGAAGTCGGTCGGAAAACGTACCGTAAATCATATGAGTGGTTGACAAGAAACTGGACCTCTTTGTCTGAGGAAGTTCTAAAAAATATGCCGAAATATCCAAGGGAATTCTGTACGAATTCAGACAAATTTTCTGGGGAAATTCTAAAGGAATATTCGACACGTCTGAACAATGTCGGAAAAATGTATGACAAAACATCAGAAAAATTTCCGATTTATCTGATACCTTTTACATCCTGTCGTATTAATGTCGGAGAATAGTCCGAGCTATAATTAGAAATTTATCAGAATTGTCGCTTAAAATTCTGCATGCATTGTTCTGCTGCTTATGGCAGCTCACTAAAAAACATTTACACCTATTTTATAAGTTCAAGAACTCAAATATTTGTGCGCATAATCTCAGGAGATAAATGAGAAGTATTAAGAAAACTTAAATCAGACATTGTGCAGAAGTAGCTGCTAAAAGTCGTAGATGTAGATCAGAATATGAGCAGACTATTCTGTTAAATGTCTTAAACGAAATTAAATTACCTTCGGATAATGTGCAGACTATTCTGATATTAATCGGATACTATTTCAGACAATGTGCAGAAACGTCGTACCAGAAAACTGCCTACTGCTCCGCCAAATGTCTGAGAGAATTTTAGACAACTCGGCTGATTGCCTGGTAAGTCTCAGATTTTTTCTGATGTTAGACATGTCGGCTAAAATTATTTCCTGGAAATATTCAGATAATGTGTGTGCGTTTGTTTACAATATACCTAGTGGTATAACAAGGAACCATCGCCACTAGTTAGTAGCGAAGTGGTTTGTATTTTCACTCTGTAGACCAATGGCGCTAGTAATAGGACACTAGTAGTTGTAACAATTAATACTCACTATTCGATAGGTTCTTCTCTAATCCAAAGTACTGCAGAAAACTTGTTTTTTTTTTCAACGACAAAACTAGCACCGCCTTAGTACTTTGGTATCAGTGTTCTGTATAGTTTTATGGCGTTAACCTCGTTGGTTAATGAAGAGAGGGGTCAATTGCCCCCTCTAACGACATCCCCGTGCTAAATTTTCCACTCAAAAGCATGTGAGGTAGATTGTGGTGGGACTAGCGGTAGTTCTTAAAGAGTTAGCGAATATACACGTACAGAGCTAGTACCATACATAATACGTTGATAGTCAACTGCCTATCTGTCAAACAAAATTGAAAACTCTCTTCACACGTATGAGTATTTTGTTATTCAACAAACATGAGAGCGGCAATTCAACACACATCAGAGAGCGTAATTTTTGTACTTGAAAAATGCACTAAAATGTCTTTTTTGCACACACAAACACTATTTTATTTAATAAAATTTTTTTATTTGTTTTATAATAAATTTTATGTTTCTTCCTTTTGTAATTTCAAAATATTTTTTTAATTGTTTTGATATCTGTATGCTGAAATTTGTCGATGCTTTGAACCATTTTTTCATTCAGCAGTACTGCATTTTTGTTAATATTTGCGTTAAAATTTTTTAGTACCAAATAAAAAAACTAAAAAAATATTTTAATCAAATTAACATTTTTTGAGCGCAAATGTATTAAAAAGCATTCTAAATTCATATTTTCTTCAATTATTATTGCAAACTTAGTTCTATATAATACCTAAAAATTCGTGTTTAAAATATATAAATTTTGTAAAATAATTTTTGTACAACTAAGGCTGAGGCCACACGGGCTTTTTATATTAAATTGGAAAGTTCTCAGTGTTTTAAAACTTCAAATTTAATATAAAAAGTAGAAACGCCCCGTTTTAAAAACGCTCGTGTGGGCTCACCCTAAGTATGGTTTTGGTGCTGTGATTAATTTTTTATTTTGAACCAATACTACAATACAAAATGTTCTACTAACACATTCTTAGACTTAGGTTTTTGACGCTTTAGTTGACTATATACGTAACCTATGGCTAGTACCATGATACAATAATATAAAGGTAGAACCACATTTGACATAAAAAATTAATTTTGACTTTAGCGCCGATTATTTGATTACTGATTTTTTGTAAACATAGAGGAAAACGTTGCCACACATATACATATTAGGACAACTTTTTATTTAGGAATGTTTTTTGAAATGTTTAATTTGTGTTTTTTTTTTGAAAAATTATTGGATAAATCTGTTAGAAGTTAGGCTGTTTTAGAGTAAAAAGGCGAGTATTATAGTCATGTAATAGTCATGGAAAGAGCGATTAATATAGAGCGATTCGGCACTAAAACGTCCAAACCGACTTTCGGTGTTGTTTGCGAAATACACAGATATGTAAGTATGTAAGACCACAGTAAAATAGCAAGGGTACGTAATATTCCAGCGAAACTATCCATCTACCGAAAGCAAGTTTGTACGGCAGATAGAGCGTGACTCTCCCTTATCAACCTGCTTCAGGATTACAAGATTTTTGTATGGGATGTTCCACTTGCTAGCAGGGCTGTCATATATGGCGATTTCTCGCCAAACGTGGCGATTTTTCAACTTGTTTGGCGTCTAAATTTTTGATTTAGCGACATGGCGATTTATCTGACGATAAATAAATTTGCTGGCAATTTTTATGGCTAATTTTTTAACCAAGTCGAACTTGAAAATTTTTATAATTCAGAAAATTACTTTGTTGAAAGAGTGATTTCAAAAATAAATCCCACTAAAACTTGACTGCAAGAAATTAAAACAATGCGATTTTGATGATTTTTCTTATATTAATTATAGTCATTAATGTGTTTTGAATTTTTATGAGATAAATTTACAACAAATAATTGTTGGTGATTTTATTTCTAGTTTTGGTGATTTTATATACGATTATTTTATAAAAATTTATATTAAAAAAAGTATTATAAAAAAACAAATTTATTATCAAATATATATTAAGGAAAAGTACATAAAATTGATTTTGGCGACTTTTAGGCGATTTTTGAAATCAATTTGGCGAAGTAGATCGTAAAAATCTGACAACCGTGCTAGCTAGATCTCGAGGTATGAGCTCTCTGAGCATCCTTGATGCATTAAACTCATCTCTTTTTTATGTGACTATAATTAATAGGTGTGCCTCCGCTAATGGGGTAAAACTGATTTTGGTTATGAAACTCATCGGTATAACAAGAAATGAAGTGGTAGATGAACTCGCAAAAACGGATATGCTGTGACGTGATCAGCATCAGAACATTCTTATGGCGCTCAAGGAGCCCATGGGCAGGACAGTGGATAAGGCTATTAGGTAAAACCGGAGAACGTTAAGATGGGTAATTACGTTAATAACAGGACATGCTGCTGCTAGTACGTGTCTTAATAATTGGTAGGTCGACACAATGGTAGACTGAACAATCAACTGTTCTACTAGTCTGATTAATTATTCTAATACTCTTACAAATAATTTGAATTTACATTAATTCTATTAGTGAACTTAAGCCGAATAATAATAACTTCCGACTTATATACATTTTCAGTTTGAATAATAATTATGTAATTATTGTATTTTATCGAAGCCCGTGTCCCTAAAAATGTTTAGGCTTCTAGGAACATGCGTCGAGCATGTTACCCTGTTCAGACATACGCCTTAATTGTGCAATTTATTAAATTTGCGCAATTAAGGCCTTAATCGAGAACAATTTACCGTACAAGGTTTCAATTAATAAATTGTTTCATTAATTTAGTAAAGTTTGAAATGCAACCCTTTGTAACAAGTATGTTTACTGCGACGTATGCTCAGTGAGAAGCAAAAATGTTATACAGTTGCAGGCCCATGGTATAATAAGTATACAGATGGTAGTATAACGTCAGATAAGTCAAATGATAATTGAGTAAGATTAATTTACTATGTGTGAGCACTAAATTTAATTGCTCAAATAAAATTAAATTGTCTCAATTAAAAATCCTTGTTTGAACAAGTTATAATTTAAGCTCAATCAAGGCCTTAACTGCGTAAATTTCTTAAATTGCGCAATTAAGGCGTATGTCTGAATGGGGTGTAAGGTTCGTAACGTTTAATTCAGAAATAATTGGGCATGATTAATATTCCAAGGACTTTAATTTTTCCTTTGTTCCTTGTAATGTTAATCATGCTCAATTATTTCTGAATTAAACGTTACAAACCTTAGCCTAATAATCAATTTGTATACTGTGCATTATTTTTTTTTTCCGGCTGTAAGTTATAGATCATTTTGTGACAACGCATGATGCATAAATTCACTAAATTATGACAAAAAAATAAGAAAGTCATTAGCTGTTAACTGAAAACAGCTATATTATTTTTCATACAAAATTTATTTAAATCAGTTTGTATTAAAAAAAATTTTTATTGAAAACAATTTCGTATGGGGTATCAAAACGGGTTTTTCGCTTAATGGGTCATAACTTTCTTATTTTTTGTCAGATCTTCTCAACAGAAAATTGTTTTTATGCGTACCCTTAAAAGAAATTATTAAAATTTGTTTCTGTATTGATGAAGCAACTAAAAATAAAATTCGTAAAATTACTCTAGTTTCTGGGCATTGTGGAGGGCTAAAAGATATGTCTAAAACTTAAAAATTTTTTTTTTGGTAAATAATGTCACTATATGCGAAATTCTGGAGGTATCCGAAATCGATTGGATGAATTTTTTCACTTTCATACACCGACACTCCACCCTAGTGTGTATGTGTGTTGTTTGGACATTGCTATTTTTCCCTGCAGACAAAGTAACTCGTATGTAGTTGGAACTATACTAGTTGCCTTTTGCTTCAGACTAGTTCCCTATCTATCCTTTTTTCATATATCGAACAATCGATTTTAACATTAGGTTGTCATAGGAGACCGACTAGTTCATTTGTATACAGTTATATCCCAGTTGGAATCCTAGTTATAGTAAACTAGTGCGCTTACTAGTGGTTTTATTAAGAGTTTTGTAACTCTTAACAAATCTTTGGCTGAACCGGGGTACGAACACACATTCAGCATACTTTATGGCAAGCACTCTACCCACTGAGCCACATTCTACTTATTTTTTTAATAGCTAAAAATATGTTATATAAAATCGTATACCTGAAAATGTTGTCCCTTTTTGGCTAGTATCGTTACTAGTCTCGATACAACTAGTAATATAATTGTCCTTTTTTGACTAGTATCGTTACTAGTCTCGATACAACTAGTAAAATGATTGTTCTTTTTGACCAGTAACGTTACTACTCTTGTTATAACTAGTAATATGACTGTCGTTTTTTTACTACTATCATTACAACTAGTAATATGACTGTCCCAAAGCGTTACTAGTTGTCACTTTAGCTGCTGGGTTGTCAATAAAACTCCCTCACTTAATTATTAATAAAATCGACATTTGTTTATCGATTTTAATGGTTTATAGCTTATATTATTTCTGATTTATGATAAAAATGTGAAATTGTTGCCCTCTTAATTTGTTTATGATTTTTGAAAACAAACAAAATTTAATTTTGCATAAAAAAATACATTTTCGCCGCTAATTTCTGAATAGTTCGGAAAGAGTCAGAAATATAAAAAAAATATAAATGGACTAATAGGTAATTTTATTTCGCATGTGGCTAATTCCATGCCAAATCAAGTAAGAGTTAGACACGACCCCTTTCAATTTTGATGAAATTTGGTCAGATGCTGTCATTCACCCAATAACGAATTTATATTAAAAAAATTCAAAATGTTTATTTCAAAAGTTATGACATATTCAAAATTTCATTATTTCGCCAAATTTACAGAATGTGTTGAGCTTAGTTTTTAATTATCTCTAAAACTATTTTATGTACAAGGATGTTTTGTATGCCATTTTAAAGATGATAGTTGGGGCAACAAAAAATACATCGAACAAAAATTTGTTTTGGAAAAATGACTTATCTGCAAAGCTTTGAAAATTTCAAAACTTACTAAATCAAAAACCTATATTTCTTACGCCTGAATTTTTTTATATAATACCTCTAAACGTCCTTAACAAATCGTGAAAATTTGGAGGAGGTTTTTATTTTTCTTTATTTGAGATATGATTTTTTCTTTCACAACCTTCAACAATATAGTATCAAAAATAATTTAAATTTGTAATTTGGAATATCCATTAAATTTAATTTAAAGTTTTTGAAGGGCAAAAAGTAATAACATTGACAAATTTGTGCATTTGTTTTTTCGGTGAAATTTTATGTTGGAAATTTTGTGTTAAAAAGGTAAATTTTTTGTCATATCTCAAAAAAGAAAAAAACACCTCCTTAAAAATTTCAGGATTTTTTAAAGACGTTTAGAGATATTATATATAGAGATATTTGATTAAATCAGTTTTGAAAATTCCAAAACTTTGCAGATAAGTAATTTTTCCAAAAAAAAAAATTTATGCCCTATACATTTTTTGTAGCTCCAAATATTCTGCTTAAAATGGCATACAAACCAATCTTGTATATAAAATAGTTTTCGAGATATTTAAAAAATAAACTCAACACTTTCGGTAAATTTGTCGAAATAATGATATTTTGGTATGTCATAACTTCTGAAATAAACATTTTTAATTTTTTTCCTTTGGCATAAGTTCGCTATAGGCTTAAAGAAAATATGTGAAAAAATTTCATAAAAATCGAAAGGGGTCGTGTCTAACTATTAGTTGATTTGACATGGAATTACCCATGTATTTGGTGGTTTTATATTAATCGGCAAAGCCGTTCTTGAGTTATGGTTAGTGTTGTCATCCGAATAAAAATTATTCGAATATTCGAACAACGAATGTTCGAACGAATAAAATTTTTCAATTTAGAATAAAAAATTATTCGAACAGTTTTGGCCCAATATTCGAATAACCTTTTTAAGCTACTTTTTATAAAAATTTTTTTACATTTACGACTGTAAAATAGCGTTTTAAATCAATTATTTTTTTAAGTTGTTACCAAAAATTTCATTTAATTATAAATACCTGTGTAAGAGGTTGCTGGGATATTACGTAGCTCCGTTAAGAATTTCGTTTTAAATTACAGCATGAGCCTACTTCAGAAGTATTTTGAGGAAGACAATTAGAAAAACCAAGTTGTTTTCAAAAACTGTTTTAAGGCATACAAATGTCACGGATCAACAACTTCTATACTCTTGCGCCATTTTCGTAAAGTAAACAATATACAAATTGAACGTTTCAGTGAATATCTAAACATATCTGACAAGAATAATATGGGCCCAATGACAAAATATGTAAAGAAAATTTATCTTAATTCAATCGAAGTAACAATATGTACACTCTAAAACACTTTTGTTGAAAATTAGGTCGATAATAGTCGGCAACACTTTACAGATTATTATCGACCTCAAATTACACAAGCATTATTTTTGAGCAAAATGTTTTTACTAAAAAAAGCGATTGTCTCCGTGCAGTTTAGAGCCGCGACCTCCTGCCTGATAGTCTGACGTATCTACCATTCAGCCATAGCCGTATTATACTTTATGTTAAATTTTTCCACTTGGACTAAATATGTTTAATTTGAAAGGTTTTTTCTTTAATAAAATAACTACAAAATCTATGTAATTTTAGACAAGGAGAAATTTTCAACACAAATTTAGACAATATATGATCGTATATTTTAAGTAATGTTTTAGAGTGTAGGAAGGAGTTTGTCTGAAGATGGAATGTCTGTTAACACATTTAAAAAGTCGAACCTACTCTAGAGGGAACCTGTCACAAGACAAGTCACATGATTGGTTCGCAAGGAATAGAAACCGGTTCGAGTTCCGGAACTTTATATGAAAGATACTAGTAACTTTTGAATGACGTTGTCATTGGAAGGGGCCCGTTGACATAATTAAGATACTCAGTGATAGGTTCTAGAACCAAACTTAAGGTTCTTGTCTTGTGATGGTTTCTTTAATACTAGTTAAATTACTGTACTTTAAACAATTATTTTTGATTTGGAAAAAAACTGCTTGTACAGTTAGAGTATTTTGCTAAAATTGTTGTTATAATTTTGTGATATGATTATAACAATAATTTTCACCGGTCAGGAAAATTTTGTACCATTCCCATTTTCCCCAGTCATACGACAAGTAACTACGTTCAAGACCATTGGTAGTGATAGAATATATTAGAAATCGTGGCTTTAAAACTATTTGGCTGTTTGACCAAGAAAATAATGATGAAATTTTATACGAACGATTATAAAGCCCGAATAATTGACAACACTAGTTGTGGTGAAATATAATGATGTACCTAGTGGAAATATTAGTCATGTCCACTAAAAAAAATCTATACGTATAAAAAAAATTTAAAACGGACTTGAATTTAGCGCATAAAAACTTTATAATTCCACATATTTTTAATTAAAGGCCCTTTTTTCTGCAGATCAGTGCTATTAATGGTAACAAATGGCACAAAATTTGTATAATTTCCTATTCGGTGGGAAGTTCTTTTGCACATTTGATTTGAATTTTTACTAAAATTAGAGGAAAATATTTCAATTTTGACCAGATATATTGAACAAATGCCAGAGTGTAAGACGTTCCAAAAATCTGCTTTGCATTATTTTTACACATAATCACCTTTTTTGTATTTACAGCCAATAGCACAAGAGAAGGTACACTATGAAGAGTTTCGGATATTAAGAGAACAACACCCATCACATTTACAGCACGATTTTATGTATGGATGTGTAAGCAAAAAGTCTCAATACAGTTTTTATTAAACGATATACGCTATTGTACCTTATTTTGTACTTTGTATTATAAATTTTATTTTTTTTTAACAAAGTTAAAAATTGTTTGATTATCAACCTCCCACTAATAATGGCAGTGGAAAAGTTTACTAGATATTGTTTTGCCAGATAATTGTTTAAAAAAATAAACAAATTTTAAATAACAACAATAAAATCTAGTACCTGTATATTAAAAATAAATCAGAAAAATACCTACATATGTACAATTTAGATATTCGATCTTGTGAGTTGGAATATTTGAGAAAAAAAATAAAAACAAAATAAATATAATATTTATCTAAGAGGCAGTCTCGCCTGACATGTGAAATTTGAAGGTTTAATTTATTTTCTATTTACTTGATAGCAGGTTTTAATGATTGCCTTTGTATTGTTATTTTTAATAATGTATGTATAACAAAAATGTCTTTAAATTTGTCTGTATCATACGATTAAATAAATCGCAAATTTTAGAATAGAAAAATATTTTTGCTGTACCAAGTTCATCTTTCTATTTTTATGTATCTATTTTTTAAGCCAATTAAAATTTCAATCAAAACTATTTAAATGTAATTATACGAAAGAACAAACTCTTTCGACATCGTGAAATAAGCAGTTATTAATTATTTACATATAACCGCACACTTAAGTAGACAATTTTATTAAATATGTACAAAATTTTTTTGTGTTATAGCACAGCGGGGCAGAATCAAAATACATCGGAACTAAATCAGACTTTTCTAAACGGATTATTGGATCACCATAAAATTTCACATGAACGTAGCAGATGAGTATTCCTATTTTACTTTAGAACAGGGGTGCCCAAAAGTTTCTTATGGAAGAGCAAACACCAATACATATAAAGAAAAACTAGTTTTTATTCAATATTTTTTGTTGTAAAAACCAATGCATACAAAGAAAAAAATATATTTCATGTATTTATTTGTTTCCTGCAGACAAAGTAACTGGTATGTAGTCGGAACTATACAAGTTGCTTTTTGCTTCAGACTAGTTGCCTATCTATCTATTTTTCATATATCGAACTATCGATTTTAACATTGGGTTATCATAGAGGACCAACTAGTGCATTTGTATACAGTTATATCCCAGTTGGAATCCTAGTTATTGTAAACTAGTGCGCTTACTAGTTTTTTATTAGGAGTTTTGTAACTCTTAAAAAAACTTTGGCTCAATCGGGGTACGAACATGCACTCTTCATACTTTAAGGCAAGTACTCTACCCACTGAGCCACATTTTACTTATTTTTTTAATAGCTAACAATTGGTTTTATATAAAATCGTATACCTGGAAATTTTGTCATTTTTGGCTAGTATCGTTACTAGTCTCGATACAACTCGTAATATTATTGTGCTTTTTTGACTAGTATCGTTACTAGTCTCGATACAACTAGTAATGTGATTGCTCTTTTTTGACCAGTAACGTTACTACTCTTGTTACAACTAGTAATATGACTGTCGTTTTTTGACTACTACCATTGCAACTAGTAATATGGCTGTCCTAAAGCGTTACTAGTTGTAACTTTAGCTGCTGGGTTGTTGCTTTGCATTTGCCTGTATACAGTTACGAACGACAAAAAAACTAATAAGACAAAGTTGTTTGTGTATTTGGTATTGCTAGTGCTGAGTGCTGTATGTGTGTATTAAAACACACAAGCCCTATTCACAATCTTGTGCAAATGGTATTGCATCGTAGCATTTGCAAAATGGTATAGTATATTTATACTCACCACTAACAATTGTTAAGTGGTGAGTATCAATATACAATACCATTTTGCAAATGCTACGATGCAAGACCATTTGCACAAGATTGTGAATCGGGCTACAGTCAAACATACGTATTGCTAATGCTGAGTGCTGTGTCTGTATTAAAACTCCTATAGCTAAGTGCTTTTACAAAAAAAAATGAGCACCAAGCGCATAGGGCTTGGGCAACGCTGCTTTAGAAGATGAACTCCGCTAGATTGCTCAAGAGATAAGCTATGAAGTCACAAAGTAGGTATTTTCTTGCATGTACAATTTTTCGGGTGTTTCTCACCCGATTCAAAAAAGCTTTAAGTTAATATAATCTTCCACAAAATGGTAGAAAAATATTAAGTATACGTATCGAACGAAATAGTAAATATATAACAGGTAAAGATATAGCAATACGAGTTTTTACAAATAAGTCCATTAATTTTACACGTCTAAAAGAGAAAATTAGACATGTCAAATATCAAAATTTACAAATTTATGTGTAGTTTTCAGCAGTGTATTCCAATTTGAACAAGTTAAACATTTTTGAAAGATTTTTTGCCAAGCAAGGGGTAAGTGGTGTTATCTAGTTTTTTTGCATGTTAAACTTTTTCTTGATACTATAAAATCGTTGATTATTGATATTTTCGAATGAAATTTTGCATTTATTTTGCGTATTAAATACGCTCAAAAGAAAAATCAATCCATCCGTACTTACATTAATCCTAAGCGGTGTCAAAAGTACGGTAATCCCGGTTTTTCTGAAATCAAGTACAGAAAGATTGTTTCAAGTCGGAATATTCAAGTGCAAAATACTTAATTTTAGCCTGACTAGCGTTTATTCATGTAAAAAATCTTATTTTAAGTACGAGTCTGTTTATAAACTTTATACACAGTTGTAATCGTACTGTTTTGGTGTTTGTTTGCTTATTTTGTTTATTTTCATTACTCGGGCATAGCCGGCAAGTAGCTGATACACGTCGTCTTGGATGTAGATTCAAGCCCGCTGTATACTTGAATCAATCCGCCGCGTACTTGAATCAATCCTAAACTGCGTACTTTAATCAATCCCGCGCGTGCTTGAATGAAGCCCGAATCAGGCTAACTTTCACTTATTTAATAATCCTGAAACAGACTTGAGAATTTTTATTTTTACTACTTATATAAATTTAATATTTTTACTTACTTGTTTTAATTTAAGTTTGTTTTTGTTCATTCCTGGTATTGAACTTAACTCATTATGTTTTGTAAACTAACGCCTTAGACAACTCAACTAACTCGGTATAGAAAGAACGACGGCTAAAATCCAGTATAAGCCAGCAGCATGTAATACGACGTTTGTAGGCTATTACCCGGCAGTGCACGAACTTCTGTTTGTTCGTGCACCAACAACAAGACAACAACAAAAGCACAACATGCGACTGAAGCTATCAACAAGCAAACAAATACCAACACACTACGAGTTTGTAAAAAGTTTATACTAAATTAGAGGGCTGCAAAGTGTACACAAATGTATTCGTAGAATGTACTCGTAGAATTTCGTGTGTGCATAGATGTATGTTCTTATGTATATGCTTATATATACATGCATACACACACAAACATACATACGAGTACTTTCGAATATATTCGTGCAGCCCTCTAATACAAATAGTAGTACTTAAAATAAGAATTTTGTACACAATTTAAGTATTTTGTTATTGATTCCAGAGTTTTTACGTGATTATCCCGTTTTCGTCTTGACTTAAGTACATTTTAGTGTTATTCGTACTTAAATTAGTCTTACTCAAAGTAAGTAGAAAATACTTTAATTTAGCATGGCGTTTTTCTTTCTGTGTACAAAGCAAGAAAAGAAAGCTGGAGGGCTAGTAGGAAAATGAAGCGAACACAAATTCTACATGAGTACACAAGGCCAATCCGTTCTAACTATCAAACTAAACCACTGTACATCCAAGACTTGGTGCTATTTGGCACGCTAGCGTGACTCTGACAACCGAGCAGGAGCGCCTATTGGGTTGAATCGCCCTCAAAATTGTGCTTAACTTCAATGCTAGAAATTCTTTTCTTTTAAGGTTCATGCACTCAAAATATTCTGTATGTAAAATTAACTGAAATTGTTGTCTAAAATAAAAAAAATTCAATTAAACACCGGTCTACTTATTTTTCATTTAAATTTAAGAATAAATTAGTTGAATTTTAAATGTTAAAAAAGTAACTGACTTAAAACCGTAAAAATTAATGCCTCTTTCTTTGTTCTAATCAATTTAACTG
The DNA here is from genome assembly GCA_956483635.1 of Panzeria rudis. Taxonomy (NCBI): domain Eukaryota; kingdom Metazoa; phylum Arthropoda; class Insecta; order Diptera; family Tachinidae; genus Panzeria; species Panzeria rudis. Next base: position 86,281,883 of record OY101448.1, on the reverse strand, counting down.
TCGCAAGAGCTAATCGCAACTGTCGTAAAAATAAAAAATGTTTGCGCTATTTTTTAATGCTAAGTAATCAACCCCAAGTTCCGTAAAAATAAATTAATTTTGCTTTATTTTTAAACTAACGTTATGTTAACGGCTAAGGCTCGGTAACGTTATATTCAGAAATAATCGGGCATGATAAATATTCCAAGGAACACCCGAAAAACTAACATCAACTTAATTTTTCAACGTACACAGCAGAACAGAGTAGCCCCACTTTCGGAGGCCGCTACACTTTCATCAGCACTGCTCATGTGTATTTTTGCTTATAACCACTTGCCAGGTGGCTCTGTTAAATGTGATTTCAATTCTTATGCATACAACTTTTTCGTGAAAATTGAATACGAGAATTAAATCAATGAAGTTCATGTTAACTGCACCGTTATTGTTGGTATATTTTTCTTCATTTCCATTTCTCTGATATTTTGTTCTACTTAAGTCAAACTTTTTTGGTTTAATTTTGTATTTAAGCATATATGAACATGTAAACATGTGAGGACCTCAAGCCAATAGCTAATTGCTTATTAATATGATAACATATTTCGAAATTATTTGCTGTTGAATCCAAATTAATTATTAGGCTAAGGTACGTAACGTTATTTTCAGAAAGAATTGGGCTTGATTAATATTCCAAGGAACATTGTACTAATTGTATATTTTTACTCACTGTTTGTTATTTTAATTTCCATTGGGAATCGAACACAGCTTTCTAACTACTCGGTTTAAGCAAAGTATGAAAACCAGCAGCACGAAGTTCACATAAACTTGGTCCTAAAGTTTATCTATTTCAAAAAAATATTATTTATTTTCTGGTTATGCATGTATGTGTGTCATTTTTACGCATTTAACATTAAAAATAAAAAACACACATACACACACATATGATCTTGGCTGGAATTGAACATGTGACCACCCGCTTAATAGTCTAGCACACTATCCACTACACAACTGGGCTTAAATGAATATTCAGTTATTTTGAATTACATTTCAGCGAATTTTAAGTAGAGAATATTTTGAGTGTGTTACTTTTGTACATGAAATGCATTGCTTCTAACAGGTTTTAGTGCTTCTTAATGTTGATTTTTTTTCTTGTTAAAGTGTAGTATGCAGTTCTGCCTGAATTTCAGGCTGCCATAAGAAGTAAGTGTAAAAAAACAAACTAAAACTCAGGCTCTAAAAATTTTCAGGTAACTTTCCGTTTGGTAGTACGAAGCTAAAAAAAATCAACACAAATTTTTTCTATTACAGGTATGTTATATCAATTAGTGGAGATTTTTTCCCGTCAACTGAAACAAAATTTATGTTCAGACAATTGTATGCTCACGGAATTTTTATATTTTATGTGGTGTTGTGGATAATTTCTTATGTTTTGCACGTTAAAATTAATAAATTTAAGGGAATTTGCGTTAATGAACACAAATTTTTCTACACAACTATTTTTCCGTGTAGAAATAAATGCAAAATTTCGAACCTGAAATTCAGGCAGAACTGCATACTAGGCTTAAGGCGTGGTACGGAGTTCTTAGGGAAATTCGCATTTGAAACTTTCCATTTATTTCTACACGGAAAAATAATCGTGTAGTCTGTGGAGAATAATGTTTCCATACACACAAATTCCTTTATTGTTTAGTTTACAACACACACAAACACTTAAAATTAATTACTACTTGCGAAAAAAAGGAAATGTCAAAAATTCCGTTACCAAATAATTGTATGACCATTAATTTTTGTTTCAGTTTACGGAAAAAAATCTCCACTTATAGTTGTAACAACTCTGTAATAGACAATAACGGCCAAAAATGTACTTTTCTTGTGGAACTCCGTACTAGCAAACGGAAAAATCTTTAAGGAATTTACCAACGTGAATTTCCGTAAGTTTTTTTTTTACACACATTAATGATTATTTTAGGCTATAGAGTATTAATTCCATGTCAAATCGAAATCAATGCTGATCCACCCTCTGCGATTTCAATGAAATTCACCACAGATAGTTTATGGCGGAAGAGACTTATGCAAAAAATAATTACATACTAAGGTAATTTGGTTTCCAAAATATGACGTCATGAAAATTTAACAAATCGTCAAAATATAAGAAAAGTGTCTTTACCAAGTCAACTTTTTGCTATTTTGCAGATCAAAATAAGGCTTTTGATATGTTGAAATTTAAATTTTTTCCGCGAGAAGTTAGGGGTCATATGTGAAGGTATTCAGCTCAAAGGGATATAAGTAAAAAAAGTGTTTTTAAAAAATCTTAAAAAAATATGTTAGTTGTATAACTCATTTCTATACATGCGGGAAGTTTCAAGGTAGTGGCGCTTTTAGTTTCAGAGCTATAGAGCAAAATATGGCACAAAGTTTGATTTAAGTTTATTAAATAAATTATACTGCTTTCCAATTTTTTTTTATTTTTGGGATGTTTACTTTTTTAATGTATTTTTGTAAAGCAATCAGAATGTGCAGTGCTTTTTCTTTTTCATTTAAGCCATTGTACAGATTCGTGATTTTCGATCTACACTTGTCTTTAAAGTGCTATCTAGAGTCAAACGCTGATTTGATTAAAATTAATTTGATTTGAAAAGCTGCTAAATTACGGTTCATTCGCTTTGATGGGATAAAAATGACTGTGCTATAGTCGATCAAATTTATTATATATTTTTAAAATTTTTAATGATTTTCGCCAGTTATTGCCATTTCAGAAAATGCTTTGTATCACAAATAATAACAAAATCCGTAGTTTTATAATTTAACTAGATGTGCCCGCCCGCTTCGCGGGCTTCAAGTTCGCTTTATGACTATAAAGTGTAAAATATAATAATCGGCCATGTCACAGAGTTCAATTCCGTTCGGAAACGAAATTCAACCCACCCAAAGATGTCAAGCCCTAGCCGGAATTTGCGTATTTAAGTTTAGTTTTTAAGATACCATCTGCTACAAAAATGGGGTGGATTCAATTCCGTTTCCGAAAATGGAATTTTTTTTGTCGATTTGACTTGGTTCCAACCTATAATTGACTCTTGATAATTTGAAAATCGTTAATCTGAATCTCTCGATAATTTGAAATGATTCTCACACAGTTGACTTTTCAATAATTTTTGATGATTATTTTTCAAACATCCACTATATACACTCTAAAACACTTTTGTTGAAAATTAGGTCGATAATAGTAGGCAACATTTTACAGACTACTTTCGACCTTACACACGCATTATTTTTGAACAAAATGTTTTTACTAAAAAAAGCAATTGGCTGCGTGCAGGTTTGAGCCGCGACCTCCTGACTGATAGTCTGACGTATCTACCATTCAGCCATAGCCGTATTATACTTTATGTTACATTTTTTGTACTTGGATTAAATATGTTTAATTTAAAGTTTTTTTTCTTTAATAAAATAACTACAAAATCGCTGTAATTTTAGACAAGGAGAAATTTTTAACACAAATTTATACAATATATGATCGTAAATTTGAAGTAATGTTTTAGAGTGTATGTAATAAAAAAAATTGTATTGTCTTTAGTTTTATTTGTATAGAAAATCATAAAAGTAATAAGTTAGAATAAATGATGATGATGATGACCGGCACACAAAAAAAACAGATGTGTACATTCGACTTGGTTCACCTACGTATATTTATTTTGACGCGCCGAATCCGAATCTGAGGTCCGTTTGCCCAATTTCAAGTAAATTAGGAAAAACACAAACAATTTTGGAAAATAAAGTTTTTCGAAATTTACTCGAAATTTTGAGGGTGTACGAATCATACGGATATCAGATTCGGAATCAGCGCGCCAAAATACATATAGGTAGGAGGATCTGGCCAAATAAATGTACAGTCAACTTTTGTGTAATAAAAACAATTACAGCAGGAAAACTAATTATGTAATGACTTATCGTTTCGTAACCCAAACGGATCTTCTCTTAGATAAAGTCTTTATCCCAATCGTTCTAAACTGTTCCTCATTCCAAAGTTGATGTTAATCTATAAAAGATGTGTGTTTATTCCAAAACAATCAATAAATGTTTATTTAAAATAATATGTACTTACCGCTCTTCCCAAAATATATTTTCATTTGACCAAAAATAAAAAATGAAAAAGAACAAAAATACTTTCGAATAAGGCATCTAATTCTATTAGCTAAATTAACTTGGATTTTAGGTAAAATGTATTCTACAAATTACCTAATGTCATAGTTAAAAACACCCAGGAATTTCAATTTCATATAAAATAATTTTACCTATGCAAGCTTAGTTAATATTACCTCTTATATTTTTTTTGTGTGCAGGTCCCTTGAAAAACATTCAATAAGTTGAAAAATATCAATGTAATTTGAAGTTACTTAAATGGCACCTTAATGGGCAAAAAGCTATAATTTGAAATTGTTCGGCTCTTTACTTAAAAATTTGAATTATTTTAATGTGATGCGTTTAATAAACGATAAAATTTGTGTAATTTTATATATATTGCTTTATATAAAAGAATGTTATCTTGCTCGGCGACGTCCTATAAATTGAAGTTTGACTTGTATTCCCTCTATAATTTGAACTGGTAATGTGAATAAGTTCATGTTTTTGCTTTATTTTTAATTTTAACTAATATCTTGTTAGTTTGGATTTTTTTTTCTATTTCCTTTTAGAGAATTTAAGCTCTTGTCAATATGAATTCTGGATTATTTAAATTTTTTCCCTGGTCCCTTGAGTTTAAAATTATCGAGAATCGGCTGTATAAATAAAAATTCAGAAATATTCGCTATATTCAAGCAAAAATTAAAAATAAGCTTTATTTATCAACCAATAAGCAAAACTGAAAAACAAGAATTATTTTGCGATGAAAAAATTAAATTCAAATATAATTCCTAAAAATTACAAAATAGCCCAATTCACAATCTTGTGCGAATGGTCTTGCAACGTTGCATTTGCAAAATGGTATAGTATATTGATACTCACCACTAACAATTGTTAAGTGGTGAGTATCAATATACAACACCAATTTGCAAATGCTATGATGCAAGACCATTTGCACAAGATTGTGAATTGGGCTAATATCTTATTGCATATTTGGAAATAGTTGAAAAAGAGCGGAAGCATATTTTCACCTCTAGGATATAAACTATCATTTTCTGCTACAAAGAATGAGTATCTTCAGGAAATAGGAAATACATATACCTATTATGTAAACTATATAATTTTTCTAAAAAGAGCTACTTTTAATTTTTTTCTTAATTTATTATTTATTTATGTATTTATTTAATTTATTTATTATTATTAAATTTCAAACACAGCAAGATTAAATCGTATAAGTTAAAGTGCAGAAATGTTTGTGTTACAATTAGTAGATTAATTATGAACTAACATTTATTCGTTTGAAATTTAAATACAAAAAATAAATGAACAAATAAATAAACCCAAATGCCCAGCCAGCAAAATGTCTAAATCAGACAATTCTGGCAAATGTCTGACCTTATTCTTATAGACTTCGTACAGGTTTCTGTCAGACATTAAATATACGAATTGTCTGAACGTTTTCTGATGGATTTTGTATGGATATATCTGAGGGATTTTATTTACTCTTGTTTACCGATACATCTGATGGACTTCTGACTGATTTCCTACAGACGTGTCTAAGCTGCTATAGTTCGCTTAGGTTCTTTTTTTTTTTTCTTTTTAAAATTTTTTTTTAGAATTTTGTTTTTTCTTTAATGAAAAATATCTAAATCAAAATGTCATTAATGAAAAATAATAATAACTTTAAAAATATTTTTACAGTCGTAAACCGGCTCTGGGCGAGTCAACATCAATTACTTCGTAAATGCAACCAGGCCACTGTTCGTTTATTGGCCTTCGAGAGTTTTGCGCCTCTCCCCCAGTATGTGATTATAGCACTTTCCCTTGTCAATAAAACCATTAATATTTTACTTACCTGCCTATTCTATAAGTCGAGTCGATTTAAAAACGCTCGATTTGGAAAAATTAAATCCATTATTAGAAAATTTTTCAATACTTTTTTGTTGTTTTCTATTTAATGGAGTTTAAAATATCAGGTCTGATATTAGTTTACTATATATGATTTAAAATACATCAATGGTGGCATAATTTATTTTTGGAAAACGAGAAATTTATATGGATTCGGTTCACAAAACAGTGCCTTTAATATGTAAAATATCAATTTTGGGGAAAAAGTGAGATTTCAAATTTAAGGATCAATTAAAACTGCTTCAATAAACAGTTAATTGAAAAAATTGGGCAACAGTTTTCAGCGTATCACGTACACTGTGTGTGCGTCAGTCATATTACTAGTTGTAACAAGACCAGTAACGATACTAGTAAAAACATGACAATTATATTACTAGTTGTATCGAGAATAGTAACGATACTAGTACAAAAAAGACACAATTTTCAGGTATACTACTTATAATTACATAACACATATTTTTAGCTCTTTAAAAACTAATTAGAAAGTTGCTCAGTGGGTAGAGTAACTTGCCTTGAAATGTGTGGCTAAACCCCGGTTGAGCCAACGTTTTTTTAAGAGATACAAAACGATAAATAAAAAAACTAGTAAGATCACTACTTTACAACAACTGGTATTCCAACTGGGATATAACTGTATACAAATGAACTAGTTGTGCTCCTATGACAACCTAATGTTAAAATCGATAGTTTAATATATGAAAAAAGGACAGATAGGCAACTGGTCTGAGTTAAAAAGCAACTAGTATATATCTAAACACATACTACACATTTTGTCTGCAGGGTATCTATTTCGCCGCGAATCACATACACAAACACAGAATAAGATAGTGTATTTTTGGGCACAACAAATTTACATATATTAATGTTTATGCTATAACGCGCATAACCTTTTACACAAGAAATACTATTTATGGAATAATTAAGTACTATTTAGCAAATTAATAAACATTATTTAACATGAGTGATTATGAGTTCTTTTAAACAAATAATTTTACAATAAAAAATAAATAAATAAATACCAAAAAAAAAAATATTACCAAGACAATAAAACAATACAGCAATTAAGTAATTGAATTGCTAAGTTGACATGAAAACACGTAAAAATATATTTAAAAATTGTAACTCACAACTCAATTAAATAATTATTTGTATAATATTTTTTAATAATCATAATAAGTCTTTTATTATGAAAATGTAAGCAACGAATTAAGGAAATTATTTAGCAACTTAATTTACATTTAGTTAATTACAAATCATTAGAAGATAAAAACTAAGATTGAAGTTTTGGCAGTGATTATAATTTTTTTAATGGTTATCTTTATTTATTGTATCTTCAATAAAATTAAACTAACAATAAGTAATAAAATCTTAACTCTAAAATTTTACATCCATATTTATAAATATTTAAAACAGGGTAATAAACTACTTTTAAGCAAAAGTTCATAAAATTGCATTCATAAATATATATTGCATGAAAATTTTAAAATAGGTTTAAAGATGGTACGCACCTACTATAAACCTTCAATAAATTCATATCATCGAAATATCAATTTTAACTTCAAATATCTTTGCAAATTTAGCACACAGGCATACATCATATACTTTAAATTAAAGCTTGAAGTCTTCGCTATAAACGCTTATGTATGTTTTTTTTTAATTTGATAGAATATGCCACTAAATTATTTAAGTTAAACAAAATTCGCAGCAAAGTTAGCAAAAAAAAAAACACATAAAAGCAAAAAGAAATGTTAGTGATGTAGAAACAATCAACCCAAATAAAAATAGGCTCGTTATTCGAGTACATTTTTCATTTTACTTCATAGAAAACTTGTATTAAATAAGTTGAGAAATATATGTGTCGTTTATTATAAAAGTGGGGTAACTCCATATATGTAATAAATACATATTTTTATAGAATAGTATCACATTTAGTCATATCTATCGTAGTTACAGTGAAGCAACTCTAATATTTGCACCAAAACCCCATATATTGCGTTACTTGTTTACTCACGGATGTAAAACTTCAAAATATGCACTATAAAAGGCTCGTTTTCTCGAAATTTAATTACAAGGAGATAATTCACTGTTACAATGAACGACACATATTATAAAGAGAGTTCAAAAAAACTTAACATCACGAAAACAATAAAAAGCTATTAATTTATTTCAATATCCGAATGAGATCATATTCTTTTTATTGCAACACTAACTACAAAACATGGTGGCGTTGGCAGTATCGAAATCTAAAACTCCTTCAAGCACACAATGTCTATTGTAGTGTTTATGAATGCAATTTTATATTAAACAGTTTTTAGCGTGAAACTGTTCAATAACAATTGTGAGTCTTAAACAATCGATGATACTATCGATAGTATCGATTTTTTTATTTTTAATGGACCATCGATGTTTTTTCACTGTCGATACTATCGAAAAAAATGTAATCCATAAATTCTGACCGCAACAGTTACTTAAAAGTGAAAGTCGATAACATACGATGTTTTGCGCTACATGTAAAAAATCAGAGTTCGGACTTGCGCACTTTTTTTGCTCATTACGCATTGCGCATTTCTTAAAAGCGTATTAAAAATGCGCTCAAGCGCAAGGAGCGGAGCCAAAAAAGGAGCAATTTGTTGGCGCAGCGCAAGCGCATTCGATTTATTAGCGCCGCTCTTTGCGCATTGCGCATTTATTTTTCTTGTCTACCGCTTTGCGATACGCATTGCACATATTGAGCGGCGCATTGCGCATGCTCTTTTTTATGCCAACAGTGGTTAGTTTGAGTTTGTTCACTGCTGCAAAATACATACATCTTTCGTAGTGACGTAATTTGCACATTTGGATTTGTAGCATCATACAAATATGATGCCCCTAGGCGGGTTAAACTTCCGGACTGGAACCGGAAATGTAAACCACACTACCGACCCGATTTACGGTCCATCCCGGAAGTGTGAACTGCACAACCGACCCAGCATTTGGTCCAGACCGGAACCGGATATATGAACTTCACTACTGACGTCATTTCCGGTCCAGTCCCTAAGCCGGAAGTGTGAACTGTACTACTGAGCCAACTTCCGATCCAAACCGGAACCTTGAAATATGAACTGCACTACTGACCTAATTTCCGGTCCAGACCCTAAACCGAAAGTGCAATACGGTGATTTAAAAAAACTACGATGGCATGTAATAACATCCATGGAAATAACGCCCATTGCTTTTCTTAAAATTGTTTACTACTGTAAATGCGCAATGCGCATTTCATGCTCTTTTGGCTCTTTTTGCGCATTGCGCAATTAAAAAGCGCAGCGCAAAAAAGCGCAAAGGAAAATACTCCTTTTTGCGCTTGCTCCTTTTATGCGCAGCGCGAAAATATTGGCGCGGCGCAAGCGCAATAATAAATTCGCTCCGCTCTTTGCGTAAAGCGCAAAAAAGAGCAAAAAGAGCGGCGCTGCGCTGCGTTTTTTCGTACTCTGGTAAAAATTGCATAGTTCTACGAAGCACCCTAACAAATTTACAGCATAATTAATTTTAGCGTAAGCCAAAATGTATTTTTGTTTTTATTTTTTGGTGACTGAAATGTTCGTTACACCCCCCCCGTCTTCATGAAACATAATTTTGTTGTAACATTTGTAAAACTTCATACATAAAAACATCAGAAAAATGTTAGTGCTATTTTTTCATATCGACTTTGACTTTTGTCAACACAAATCAATGGCTCGGGAAGACGCTATGTTACGATAAAATTTTTTCAACTAAACTGGAAGTAAAAATATAAATATTAATAAAATTTTGTATATTATCGTTGTAGTATGTTCATATAGCAATATCGGATAACTCGGACCAATAGTTACATATCGTCATATTAAATGCATCACAGAAACTTGTATCGGATAAAGAAGATATACAAGAATAAAAAGATTATCAAGAGACAACAAAAATTGAAAACCTGTGACGCAAGTGTCTATTCTAGCACGTGTAAAAATAAAATGTGTAGAAACTATTGCAGTAAAAAGTTCACCGAATCAGATCGTGTGCTGATAAAGGGATAAATGGGCATAGGCAACAAAACAAGACAGAAAGGCCGGCTACTAAATGAGTCAGCATTTATCGATGATACATAGATTCTAAAAAACAGTTTTTAGAAGAGCAATGATACCTAGTGCGAGTAAATATGAAAATGGCACCAGAATGGCTATTGCTTCTCTGACGGAACATGGGAATGTAATGAAATTTTCACAATGATTTTTCAATACCTAAAACTTTTGGATGAAAGAAACCTGTAACAGCTATGTATGCCAAAAGCGCATTAGATTCATGCTTGGCACCATACGTGATTTCCTTAAAAATTATAATTATGTAAACAGCATAAAAATAACGTGTTTATTACTAGGATGTAATACGATGCATCGCGATGTCTGCTGATTTATTTCACTGCATTATCGATAAATTTATTCCAAGTAGAACCGTTTGTACATCGTGCAGGGAATTCGGTTCCCCACTCATAACTCTGTCAATTGTCAACCGATTATTAAAATAATTTTTTTGCAATTAATTAATTTTAAATGATTTGATTAGTCCCATAATTTTTTTATTTCTTTTTTTTTTTGAAAATCGGTGGGGAAATTTGCTCCCCACCACCCCCACCAATGCTTAACACTGTCTTTTGGGAAGCGATTTTCAAAAACTCTTTTTTTTGTTTGAAAGCTTTTGCTTGCAGTTTGGTTTCATAATTTTTTTCGAAAAGCGTGAGGGGGATGGGGAATTTTGGTGCCCCACGCAAACTCTGTTATTTGTTAACCGATTTTTAAAATTCTTTTTTGGTTTGAAAAGGTTTGCTTGCAGTTAGTTTTCATAATTTTTTTCCAAAATCGGTGGGGACTATTAAATGCCCTAAAAAGAAAAAATATACTTTTACTTGTAACGTCATTATACAACTTATATGATATAAAAGCTTGTCGCGAGATTTACTTGTGTAGATAAACAATTAAATTAAATAACTAGATGTGATTGATTTTAACTATTAAAATTTTTAATAATTTAAGTACTTAATTTCGTGAAAAGCTTTTATGTCATATAAATTGTATAATGACGTTACAAGTTGATAGTCAAAGTTTTAAAGTAAGAAGTTATTTTTTTTCTTTTTAGGTCATTTAACTAAAAGGTTGTTTTTTAAAAAGGTTTTTTACTTTTAATTTATTTATATAATAAGTTTTTGGAATATATAAGGGTTTGTTGTACGTTCGTTTGCGATATGTATTATAAATAGGCTTGGCAGACGGGCTTGAATGAGCTTGATTGTCAAGATATTTTAGGTGCTGTCCAGTTACAAGCTCAAATGTAATTTGTCAAGCTGAAATTATATTTTTGACAGATAAAAAGAAATAATTAAAAAAATTTTATGAAAAAATAGTTCATAAATTGTTAGTCAAGTATACAATTACCAAAATTGTTTACAACTTAAAACAATGTTTTTCTCGGTCATCGCTCATAAATTGATCAAATGTATTTTTATTTACAGTAATAATTATTGTTTGCGGAAATAATAGGTGGATCTTTTTGTTTCTACATCTATATTCAATGATCTCTTACAACTAGACTTAGAGTTGAAAAAAGCCAGCCAATGTAGTAAATGGTCCGGTGCGGATACGGGGAAGGAAAATTTAATATTTCTACTCCAAAACGAAAAAATATACCTCATTTCTATTCTGTTTCTAGAAGAAATTTAGCAAAATAGTGTGTCAGTTAAAAACTCTCCGCCAAAAGCTCAAGCCTGTAAATGGTAAAGTAAGAAAATAAAAAACGCGATTGATTATGGAGCTCATGCATTGACTTTCATAGTATTTTAAATTTCTATGAGATTTTTGGGTAGAAGTTCCCTAATGTTCTGCATTAGCCGCAGCGAAATGCGCATAGGAGCTTGCTAGTAATGCCTCAATAATCACCCTGCGGTAAATATTGCATCAACGTACTTGTCCTATGACTGTTGAAAATGGGAATGGTACAAAATGTTCTTGAGTCGTGAGCGGTGAAGAGACACCATATCACAAATCTACATCAAAAATGCTAGCAAAATACTTGTTTTAAGTAGAACCTGTCACTGAGCGTCTTATGGCGTTTTCTTTTCTACAAAAGTGTGTTGCACTATTTGCCCTTTTTAATGAAAATTTGCAATATAATCATGTTTCGAAGAAGTGAATTTATTAGAAATTATTGTATCATCCCTTACGAAGGGAAATTTTTCCTTTAAAGGAATGTTAAATTGCAATTTTTTTAATAAATAGTAAAAATATGTCACATTTTTTTGTAGAATAGAAAACGCCATTAATTATTTCAATTGACCTCCTCCAATGACAACGCAATGTAAAAGATACCGGTAACTTTCTTATAAAGTTCCGAAACTCGAACCGGTTGATAGTCCTTGGGAACCAGTCACGCGACCTGTCTTTTGATATGTTCTTGCATTATTTATGTTATGTTGATAATACTCTCTATTTAGACTGTTAAGTAGTAAACTTCACATTACATAAATATTTTAGTATGTCAAGTTCTCTTTTGAAAATCAAGCTGATTTTAGTCGAATGTCAAGCTAAAGTATTATTTGAATCTGGCAACCCTAATTATAAATGTCCTGTTCGACGGGTTCATACTTCTCGAAGCCCTAATCTAGAGCCAAAAGCTGATTCGATTGTAATGAATCACATCATGTTTGAAGGGCTGCTAAATTACGCTTCGAATAGTGGACCATTTGCTTTGAACGGATAAAAATTTACTGGGTATAGTCCAAACACAATTTCACACCTTAAATTCTTACCCCCGTTGCTATATGCAAATAATTACTTGCAAGTATTGTATGCGTATTATAAATGAAAATGTCTAAAAAATCCGAAAATCTTACAGATAGATTGGGTGTCTACACAGTCAACTAAAAGTTCCTTTGCAAGTTTAATATATCAGAGCTACCAACAATTTAGCACATGCTATTAAATTTTGTTCATTATAAAATCATCCAAAAGTTTTTTTATTTCCAATTTACGGGTAATAAAGGAAAAATAGTTGGCTTCATTTAAGAAATAAAAAAAAGCAAATAACTTCTCAATTCGCAGATTTTCGTATATTTTACATGCACCTTAAAATCACTTCCGTGTTATGTCTTTTACGCTATGACCTTATCTCCCCGATATTTTGGACAACAGGGTTGTTCCAAATATAATATATATTTTTTCACACATAGTACAGAAAAAATCATTATAGGCTTTTATTTTAACACACATATGTTTGAATTTGTTTTTAAATTTTATTATTTTTTCTTTGGTTTTTAAATATTTCAATACAAAATTTTGATAGAAAAAAAAATAGATGTTTTTCTTATTAAATATTTACAGCCATATTCATAAATATTTAAAGCAGGACAATAAACTACTTTTAAGTAAAATTTCATAAAATTGCATTCAAAAATGTATATTACATGAAAATTTTAAAATAGGTTTAAAGATGGTATGCAGCTTCTATAAACCTTCAATAAATTCATATCATCGAAATATCAATTTCAACTTCAAATATATTTGCAAATTTAACACACAGAAATACATGATATGCTTTAAATTAAAGCTTGAAGTCTTGGCTATAAGCGTTTACGTATGTTTTTTTAAATTTGATAGAATATGTCACTTAATTATTTAAGTTAAACAAAATTCGCAACAAAATTAGCAAAAAAACACCATCAAAACAAATAAAAGCAAAAAGAAATGTTAGTGATGTAGAAACAATCAACACAAATGAAAATAGGCTCGCTATTCGAGTACCTTTTTCATACATGATTAAAAGAGTCGTGTGAACTCTTTTGTAATCATTTCTCTTTTTTCCTTTTACTTAATAGAAAATTTGTGTTAAATAAGTTGAGAAATATATTATAAAGAGAGTTCAAAATATCTTAACTTACACGAAAACAATAAAAAGCTATTCGTTTATTTCAATATCCGGATGAAATCATATTCTATTTATTGCAACACTAACTACAAAACATGGTGGTGTTGCCAGTATCGAAATCTAAATTTCCTTAAAACACACAATGTCTATTGTAGTGTTTATGAATGCAATTTTATATTAAACAGTTTTTAGCGTGAAACTGTTCAATAAAAATTGCGAGTCTTAAACCTAAAATAACAATTTTTTATGAATTTAGCTGTTAGTGTTTAATTTGACGAATTTTGTGATAGGTCCCATTTCCGTAAAATAAATATTTGAATTTATGAGTTTAGTAATAGAATACGAATTATAGTTTTTTCTGTGTGCCCTCTAAATGGAATATAATGACAAAATTTTTTCAGTTACTCCTATTTTTGCAAAATCTATTCCACTTTGTAGGCGTACAAATGTCACGTACGCTGACATGGAAACGCCCATATACGATTATTCAAACCGGCAGAAGTTTTTTAAAAAGGTGCTTTCTTTTTAAATGCTTAATACGTGTAACTGAGTAGAAATAAAATTTTCCGTTATAAATTTTTAAAAGAAAACTCCTGAACTTTACGTGTATGACAATTAAAATAATAATTGAATTTTGCTCAAATAATGTCAAGGTCATTGGATCTGTTTTATATACAAACGTCAAAATACTATAACATCCGTTAGGTTTTTCATAATATTGTTTTCCGGGCGGATAAAAAGATATACATAATTATTAATAGTAATTGCTAGAAAAAAAAAATAATAGCAACCATAAAAACAATAAATAAAAAAAGGCAGAGCCAACCAATCAACAACGATGTTAATAACGATAATGACGGTGGGACCGATGGCGACGATGATGCTGATTTCATTACTGCCCATGTTGACAGTATTCAATGTTATAAATAATTGTTCAATTCACAACCTCAGTCGTATGTCTTATCGTTTAAAAAAAGACGACACTCTCTTATGTGCTTGTGAACAGACAAATTTGTTGTATCGTTATTTTGTCGTATTTTATATGTTAATTCAATGTAGTCAGTTCAGTAAATAATTTATGCCGAAAAACGAATTTTGTTATTATTTACAGGTTTAAAGATTTCTTTAATACAATTAGCAAGTTTTCGCTAATTTGTGATTTTTTCGCGATTTTTGACGTTTTTGACTGTAATGGCGATTTCTAATCAATTTCAGGGCTTGTTTCCGATTTTGCAACTTCTCACGAATTTTGCAAAGTTTGTGATAAAATCGACTTTTTGCAAGTTTTCAGCTTCCTTACAGTTTGGCCGATTTTTAAGCAATATTAGACTTTTTATCATGCCGCTATTAGCAAGTTTTTGCAAGTTTTTAATAAAAATTATTGGTTGTTTAAAATTTTGCAACTTTTCGCGAATTTTCACTTTTTTTCGCGACAGGCGTAATTTTCTCAATTTTTTGGCTTTCTTACATTTTTAAAGTGTTTTAATCAATATTACGCTTTGTAATCTTTAAAATTTTAGCAAGTTTTAGCAAATTTTCATAATTTTAGCGTTTTTCCCCGATTGTTTGACTTTCCTTATATTTTCGGGCTAGTTTAATATATTGAAATTTTTCGCGAATTTTCGACATTTTCGCGATATGCTTGATTTACTCCAATCTATATCTAATCTATATCAAACCTTGATATAAATGTTTGCATTTATTTACTTTTGATTTTGCAAATAATCATAATTTTGCGAAGTTTTTTGAACAACTCTTCTGCAAGCTGTTAAGCTCGTTCCCATTCTATACTTTATATTTGTTTAATTAATCTAGCAAATAAAATATTTCCAGACAATACAACCATTTGGAAAACATATAAAAATCTATCGTATAATTATAACGCAGTTTTGTATGGAAATTACTAACAACAAAAATACAATATTGTATAATTAGACGATTACACAACACATACGACGTTAATACGAGCTTGTGAATTGAACAAATATTTTAAATCAGTTCTCGTAGCAGTCGTTTTGTTTCCCTTTTTCCTCCCTTGTAAAATACTCTTGTGGCGATTTTTTGTAATTTTACATTGAAACAATAAATAAAATCATTAAGTTCCATCACGATGGAAGTACAAATGTTTTATAGGTTGTTATGCGATGTATTTATGAATGTAGAATGTGGCATGAGTAACGGATGCTGTTGATTCGGTCTCATGTCACTACTAAATCAAGTGGCATTATTAAATGAAAAGCCTCCCAGACACTAAATACATTTAAATTTATGTGAAATTCTTTTGACGACAGTTAAAGTTCTCATAAAACAATTAAGTAAAATTCATGTACGAACATAAAGCTTAAAGCGTGAAAAGTATTTAATCAAGCTGTTTTTAAGTTCAAAGGTAAGGTTCTTTAAATAACAGGGTAGAATCTGTTGTCAGGCGGAGAGATAAAAATTATTATTGAAGGAAGAACATACAACAGCAGATAAATGACTAATAAAGTATCTTTTGTCTAAAATGCGAAAATTAGTATTGCATTGGGTTATCGGTCGTTGGTTAAATGAAATCAGCAAGAAGTGAACATGTACTCGCAACTGGTAGACTATGAAACTTTCCAGGAGTGCTTCAACAGATAATGAAGGAAGCAATTAGTCGTTTAGATAATTTCACTAAGAACAGCAGGCAGGTTAAAATCATGGAGGCCTTAGGAAACTCTAGCGATTGCTTGTGATTCGATTATGAGAAGTGATGAAGATATTTATCACATAGTGGTGCAGAATCCAAATATTTTGGAAATCAGCCATTTTAAACGGATAATACGATCAGTATAAAATTCCATACGGACATAGCAGAGAAGTATTCCTATTTAAGTTTGGAAGATGAACTCCCCAGGTTACTCAAACTTTCTTGTGTCTTTAGAGCAAAAATGACAACCGTTTATCACAATTGTTTCTTTTTTAGTTAAACAATATAATTTCAAATTGTCCAGGCAAATTATACATAATAAGGGTGCATTATTTGTCAAACGGACATGCTAAAAATTGTTTTTTCTGCTTTTTATAATATTTTACTATATCATACCTATATACCCTCGGTTTAATTAAAAATATTTTTTTAGTCTCCTTAACGAGATATTGTACTTTAAAAACTACAGGTTAGCGCTACATCGATTGCTATTATTTAGCTTTAATATGTTACAAAAAAAATAAGTAATCTTATCAAGTCTATAGTTCTTTAAATCAGGTTTTTTAATACATTTTTGGATTTAAGAAACACATATATTTTTTTTATTGTATGTAAATTGTTTAAACGAAAATTTCACAAAGTTCCCCCTCTTTATTTTTTTTCAGTTTTTATTACCAAAAATACCTTATGGTGTATACAGTATTTATCGGTTATATGCATTTCAAATTTTGCACGTCTTTGGGTGCTTATAAGAGAGAAATGCATTTATAAAAACTCGCTTATATGCATCGGCAGTGCTTATAAAAAACTCGCTTATATGCTTCAGTGGTGCATATATAAAAAAACTACAATGAGTAAAAAAATAAAAAAATTTGTTTTCAATTCCTCGTACGCAGTTCCGCCTAAATTTAAGCTTCGAAAATTTTCATTTACTTCTGCCAAAACGCATTTAAATTTCTTAATTACAATATACAAAACACAAAAATTTATTTACAAGACGACACAAAATGTCAAAAATGCCTTTAAAAAACAATTATCTGAACATTAATCTTTGTTTCAGTTGACAGAAAAAATATTTTCGCTAACCCTTCGTCTCCACGTAGCAATTTTTATTGCCGGCAATTGTCAAATTGCATATGGAAAATTATACTATTTTGTTAGTTAGTATTTTCTAAATGAAGCTTGACCATTTCAGCAATAAAACTTGATACGTGGGGACGTATGGTAATATATCCAAAATCGTTTCATAGCTCTCATGTCTCTGAGTAAAAACAATCTATGAATGCTCACGGGTTTCCTCACAGGCCATTGCAGACTGAGAAAACACCTCAACAGACTTTGAGAGTAACAACCTGTGCGGATTCGGTGATTATCTGGATGAAACTCCAGAACATATTCTGATGGACTGTGAAGCGTTATGCCACAAAAGATATAGCCAATTGCGCAAGCACATGTTGGAGGATTGAGACCAGCCAACACTAGAACCACTGGCAATCTTGAAATTCCTCAGGAGAGTAGGTCTAGATGAGGTGCTCTAGCACCTGGCTAGGTCTACAATAGATCTTCTTCGGTCGCAGTGCCCTGTGCTTTCCGTTTAATTTAAATTCATTCATGGTAATAGATATGATTTCCCTGTATTAGACAAAAATGTTTAGCGGCCCACCCACTTGCAAATAATTGTGCAATTTTTCGTATTGTACAATAATATCGCTAATATATATGTAATATTCGAAGGTGGCCCAATATATTGGAAAATATCAAAAGACATTTGATTTGTATTATACAATGACGACAATTCAAATTCAATTATAGGGCAGAAAATGCATGTTAGAAACTTTGCACTACATGTCTTCAAAACACATGAATCACTTCGGCATAGTTTTTTGCATAAGAATCGACCGAAGGCTGAAAGTAGATTGTTGACGCAGTTTGCGTAATTCATTCCATGTCACATATTTGATCTTGTTATTATTATATTTAAAGTAAAATTATATTCTAGAATAAAAGCCGTATAAAATAGAGCTTATGAAAAATGATTGATGTAAAGTAAACATTGGTAATTCAATAAAAAGTTGATAATAAAAAAAATAGCTAAAAGGTATTAATTATTCGAGGAATACAAGCGCAATAACCCGATACGCACAATTATACTCAAATATGTTTGTGCAAATTGGTGGATTTTGAAAGAAAATGCTCTTAGCAATAGCTTGGATATATCTTTTTAAGATAAAAATGTTTAATTAATTTTTATTTCAAAGCCAAAACAAAACTGTTTTAATAACTAAATGTGAAAAAACTATTGACAAAATAGCGCCAATTTAGCGCTTTATTAAAAAAAGCGCTATAGAGAAAAAATTCGACTTTTGCTACATCAAATAGCGATGGGCTGCTTTAGTGACTTGTCACTTGAACTGCGTACAACCAAATAGAAAATTGCCCAAAAAATTAATTTCAGTTTGTTATTTTACACTTACTTTTTGTTAAATTGAGAAAGAACTTTTTGTTCCCTGCTGAAAAATTTGTGCACAAACTTTAATTTTTGGAAAATGTACTTAACATGTACCATGCATAAATAAGCATTTTTTTAATATATTTTGAAAATATTTACATTACTTTACAGTGCATAAAAGCGAGAAATGCATATAAGCGAAATGCAAATACAAAAAATATTTTTGTTTTTTTTAATACCAATAGAAAATTGCTCATGATAGAATGCATATAAACGTTAAATGCAGATAACCGACGTGCATATAAGCGATAAATACTGTATATAAATAGTACTTTCCAAGTTTCGAAAGTGGCACGA
The DNA here is from genome assembly GCA_956483635.1 of Panzeria rudis. Lineage (NCBI taxonomy): Eukaryota > Metazoa > Arthropoda > Insecta > Diptera > Tachinidae > Panzeria > Panzeria rudis. Next base: position 86,262,480 of record OY101448.1, on the reverse strand, counting down.
AATTCGTTTAAAACTATTAAATACACCCAATTTCTATTAAGTTTCTAAAACAATTTAGGAAAATTGTATGTTTCAGTTAAAAGCTCCCCCAGAAAAAGCTCTAGCTGGATCCGAGCCTGTCCAACAACTACAATAATGAAGCTCTAAAAATTTAAGGTGGGTTACTCTTAGAATAAAGTGCAATTTCTTGCAAAATCTCGGGGTATCGTATGGGAGAGACAAGTAATCCCATACAAAGTAAATATTAATAATTCTATATCTGCACAACTATAATAGTGAGGCTCTCAAAATTTGATGTAAGTTAGTAACTTTTAGCATAAAGTGCAATTTTTACCAAAACATTGAAGTTATCAGAGGAGGGAGACGGGTACCCCACATACAAGGCAATTATTAATTTTCCTATATCTGCACTGCTAGTGAGGAGTGATGCTCCTTAATGTAAGTTGCTCTTAGAATAAGGTACGATTTTTTGAAAAATCATGGAGTTATAGGAGGAAGGAAGCGGTTACCGCCATACAAAGTAATTATTAATTTTCCTATACATATACATATGCACAAGTACAGTAGTAAAGCGATCTAAATTTGAGTTACTCTTAGATGAAAACGCAACTTCCAGCAACATCTTGCATGCAACGGAGGGTCCCTCTCCGGCCGAAGGCCAGCTAGGCAAAAAGTCTTTACTGTGAAATACTATTTACATGGACTCTATTTAAATTTTTTGATGGACATTATTTCCTTTTTGACGTGAAAATAACGTCCATGGACATTATTTCCATGTACGTTATTGCATGCCACCGCATTCTCACGTTAAAGCGAATAAGTATAAATTACACAGGTCAACACGATTTTTGAGTCTGAGTTCTGTACCTGTGATTTTGATTACTTATGCCAAACTAAAGAAAGAAAAAATATTTTTATCTAATAAAGTTTGCTTTTGTAGAACGAAATTTCAACATTTATGGAAAAGGTCTATTTTTCAATGTTAATCATATTTAAAATTTGAGTGACATTCTGCAACCCATGACTTTGAAGCTGTCAAGCATATTAGAAATAAGCTCTTCATAATTCTCGGCCTTCTTGTTACCAAGGAAGCCATGAATGACTGCTTTAAGGCTGAGCCACGCTTGTTTTTCATGAGTACTCAGGAGCTGAAGAAAATGTTCACTCGCCATTATCTTCTTCATTTGTGGACCGACGAAAATACCAGCTTTAATTTTAGCCTCTGACAGTTTTGGGAAAAATGTTTTTAAATATTGAAAGGCTTCGGAGTCTTGACGAAGAGCCTTTACGAATTGCTTCATGAGTCTTAATATTATGTGCAGTGGAGGCATTCAAATACGATCAGGCTCTACAATTGGTTTATTTTTTACATTATGTTGTCAGATTTGAAACTCGCTCCGTTGAGGCCATGAATGCTGCTGGTAGTGAAGTGCATCGGCTCTACTGTCCCATAAGCAAAGGTAACACGGATATTTAGTGTATCCCCCTTGCATTCCCACCAGAAAACCAACGATTTTGAAATCCCCTATCACGGGCCAGGCATACTGTTCATATTTTAAAACTTGAAGAACCATTTTAACGCTTTCGTAATTTTCTTTGGGCATTACAGAATGAGCCAGAGGAAGTGATGGAAATTTATTCCCATTATGAAGAAGAACAGCTTTTAAGCTTCTTGTAGAGCTGTCGATGAAAAGACGCCATTCAGAAGAAATTCTAGGGATTCCGATTGCATCAAACAAACCTTTCACATCATTACAGTAACACAGTCCGTCTTCCTTCGTGAAAAACCCAGCAAACATTTCATGACGCTTTCTTTGGTCACTTATTTTAACGCTGTCCTTGAGCAAATTCCTCTGTTTTAGCCCTGAACCTAATATTTCTGCTTTAAGTTTAGTAAGGTTTAAATCTCTTATTAAGTCATTAAACTCATCTGCATCAATGAAATGTAGTTCAACAGATGGTGTCGCGATTACGAACTCGCTGCCTTCGCTATTACTAGATAATTGTGTTTGGACTAGAAGGAACTGGAAAAATTTCACTGTGAGGTACTGGAGCAGACGTTGATGGTAGGTTTGGATACTGGATCTTCTTGGCATTTTTTCCAGCACGACGCCTACGTGGATTAACAACGCAAAAATAGCAATCATTGATGTGATCAGTTGGCTCTCTCCATATTCTTGGTACTGCGAACTTCATCTTTTTTTTCTCCTCGGTACCAGGCTGGAAAAAAAATTAATATCATTCATTAACAAATGACGCATTTAATGTATATTTTACAAATATGTAAATAGGTATACAAATGTACTTTAAATATAAGGTGTATTTTCTTACCTTCTAAAGTGTTTTTGCAGTTATTACACGAGAAGTGAAGCGCCCATATCTTATCCTGACTTCGTACGGGCATGTCAAAATAAGCTTCATAGGCTTCACAAAGTTTCTTATTTGATGATAAACTACATTTTTTGGCTCTCACTTTAATAAACTCACCACAAACATAGCAAAAAGAGTCCACGCCGTTTTTACACATTTTCGATGACATTTTTAGGCCTCGCGACACATAAAATACGTTATTCCTCTAGAAAGCGCACTCGCATACTGCCATGACATTCTGCTACCTCTCACTTTACACCCACAGACCCTCTCACCCCTCTCTTGCATCATAAATGCAACGGCTTTTAAAAAAATGTGCAAAACCACCGTATATTTAGTTTTCATTATATTAAGTACAAAAGCAAACTTTATTTATTATTAATGGAGTTCCTATTTACTTTTCGATTTATATAATCAGAAAATAATCACTAAATAAAAGACTCAAAAAAATTTTTTTTTGTTGACCTGTGTTATTTATTTTAGAAGTTGTTTATAAAATTTATTATTTGAGATATTCACCCAATGTTATTTAAAATAAATATTTATTTGTTGAGGGTTAAGCAATGTCTATAAGCATTTCTACTACGCTTATTTTATTTTCTTGTTATTTTCATAAAAGTTATTTGTAAATTCTCAAACAGTTTTTGAAAGTTTGTGCATATTATAAGAGGTTTGAAGCTTTTCAAAAGTATGGTTGAAGTTTACTGATGATTTGGTAAGGCACCATTGAACTGCATATAGACATTGCTTAGCCCTCAACAAATAAATCTTTATTTTAGTTGCTTATAATAATTCTTGTTATTTATTTAATATGTACTATCTATCAGCAACCATGTCGATTTATGGCTATAAATCGAAATGTCGAAAATATTATTTTTGGAATTTATTTAGTTTTTCCATCTTATATTAAACGAGAAAAAAAATACGAAGTGTTCTTGTTATATGTATATAAAAATCACATATTCCTATTGTAGCGTTCGCTTATCTCTGGTTGGTTCCCTGCTGCGATATATAATACTTTTAGATAGGTGGCGCTGTTGCCGAGATATAATTTTCTTTACACAGCGTCTTCACGAGACATTAACTTTGAGATAACATGAGAGAAAACGTCGGCAGAGTACTAAAAACAAAATGTCGAATTTTCTCTTAATCTCTTACTAGGGGAAGACGTAATTTTATTTTCCGATAAGAATTCATTTTATGCAAATGCTTATCGAGTTAACAAGTACCACTTTTGCATAATTAGTTGTTTTATTTTTAATTTTTCATACAAATTTAAATTTATAAATCAATTAAACACATTTATTCATTTATTTAACACAAAAATTTTATCAAAAACATCGCTTTTAATTTATTTTAATAAACACTCACACATGCACACTATTTTATTTTTATGTACCTGTGTTTTATGACACTTTATCTCATAAGATTGTTGTTATAAGAATTCTTATAACAACGCTCTCATAAAAAAATCCTATAACATTGAGATAACACTAATTTGAAGTCTACACGTAACATAATTATCTCTGCGATTGAATTTGACAATCTCATCTTACATATTATGTTACGTGTAGACCTCAAGTTAAGAGACTATTAATTTTTAAGGCCATCTGTGGCAGGCGAACGTCTGCCCGGTCCATTAGTTATTAATAATAAAATAACAAACTTCAATGCATTTCACCCGAAGCATAATGTTATATAAACTTAAAAGCAATAATTTTTTTGCAACTATTTTTAATTATTTTACCTTTAAATAAATTGAACTAACAATAAGTAATCAAATCTTAATTCTAAAAGTATAATTTTTAAGTCCAGTCAATACGAGACAAAAATATTTGTTTCTGCGGTTGGTTCTTAGGTTGTCTTACGTTTCTCGTGTTCGACTGAGAGCATTAGCATAGCTAGAAATTTTTCTTGGGGAGCTAAAGCCCTCATTAGGCCCTATATATATTATCAAAACTATTCTAGCATTTTGAATTTCTTAGGGTGGGAGGCTAGAGCGTTTCTGGGGTTGGCTTAGCCCTCCCCTCAGAAGGGCTTAGCTACGCCAGTGGCTAAGAGCAAGAGTGTCCCTCTTTCTCAGCCGAGTGGGGCCTCTAAGGTTAATGATATTGAGGGCTAGGGGATTTGGGTGTGTAACTAACCTGACCAGACATCCCGCTTTTGGCGAGATTATCCCGCTTTGAAGATTTCGATCCCGCCTAAAATTTTTCTCCCGCTTTATCCCGCTTTTTTCCAGTTTTAAAATTTATAATTTTATGTAAGAAAACATGTAAAAAATGGTAACATAAGAAGCCTTTGCTGACAATAGCGAAAACGTGCTTTTCCTTTTTTTAGTTATTGCCAAAAATATCGAAAATGTTTCAACTGAATAAAAGAGATTTTACATTGTTTCGTAACTATCTTTCTCCCTTTTGACCCAGTATTACGATTGTATTGGTTGGATTTTTTATACAAATTTGATCGAAAATATTATTTTGCTACAAACTAAATTCAAGCAATTTTGTATGAAAGATAACTTGGTATTTTTTCGCGTACTGGCTTATAACTTATAATTTTAGTCAGATCTTAACGAGTTTATGTTTCGTGTGCTCGACACAAAATTAGTTTTATTCTGCAAGCTTCAAATAATTTATAAAATGAAGAAAATAAATAAAATGAAGAAATAATGAAGAAAACAAAAATGATGAATTAAAAAAACGTTCCTCAAATACGCTTTTTTAAATTTTAAGGCTTGTATCGTTATGAATTTCCTAAGTACATATGGAACGGTGATACATATTTATAAGAAATCATATACAGAGAAACATATAATTATAGATATGGGCTGTATTTACAGCATTCCGCTTTCCAAAAGATATTTTTTTTAAATAAAGCTTTTTTATCATATTTTCTTCAAAATCCCGCTTTTCAATCGTTCTTGTCGCGCTTTGTGAAAAAACCTTCTGGTCACGTTAGGTGTAACTCAAATTTTTTATGTATCAGTACATCTAGATCTTTATCAATTCGCTTATTTCTAACATACCAAGGGGCTGCTGTAGTCATGCGGAGTATTTTATTTTGTTGCATAAGAATTTTCTCTACATTTGACGCCGTTTGCGTATGAGAACTGACTGTTATGTATGTTTAGAGCGATGGTCTGGATAGCCTAAAAAACGTTGGCGTATGAACCGGCTGGTAGTTGGTTGGCGCAACTGGGGATAATTGGTGTTGTCGAAAGTAATAGGTTGATCATTAAACTGTCCCATAATTTTGGGAGGTTTAAATGCGTTCGTAATTCATTGCTTATCACTCACTAGTTCGATATCTATCATTTAAGCAACAAGCTACATCGCACAGTGGTTTGAGGCAAAAAATGGAAGTGGTTCAGTATCTTCGTAATAGCTGAATAAGTTTTACATGGTTAAAGCTGAGGTGTTGTCCGTCTTAAGTTTAAAGAGTTTGGGGTGCTGGTTCCTTCGAGAGAGGCTCCAGGGGCTCCCAAAACCTCGGGTATGTCTTATCTTAATGGAGTGAGAAATGGCAGCAGTTTCAATTTTACACTTAAAAAAAAGTTGATTTTTTGTAAATTTTTTTGTCAAAAAGTTACTATCAGTATTGTGATTATAAAAAATAAATTTCTTCAAAGACCTTAACCAAGTTAACATGATTTGGATAGAAGATAAAAAAACCAAACTAACAAGCTAAAAAGCTAAGCTCCATCTATAATAGTTCGCCCACAGTAACCCCTAGAATATGATCACTTTTAAAAATATTTTTCATGTTTGCATGAGTAGTACAAAAATTGCAAAGCTGCGATCTCAACTTCTCATCCGGAATTTCAAAGCTAAATTTGATAGCAACTTTGTATATGTGGCGATAATGGCCCCCGCGACTAATATAGTCAGGACAGGAAAAATACCGAAAAAGTCAGATTTTCACATGACTTTTTGTTATTACTAAAACAAACTAAACCGAAACATTACTAAACCGAACAATGAACAAAAAGGAAGACACTGACAATTTAAGCGCTAACTACAGGGTTGTCATCGAAAACAGCGAATCATTTTGAAAAAACCTTTTCAAAGTTTGTGCAAAACATTTTTTCTTTATTTAAAAGAAACAATTTTTTAATTTATAACCTTTAATTTATAAAAAAATTTAAAACAATTTTGAGTTATGTAAAATAATAATTTTATTTGTAAGTAATTATTGTACTTTTTTTCTATTACTTATTTAATTTATAATTTTGATGTTTTTAATTTGTTAAATAAATAGACGAATCTCTAGAAAAAGTGAACAAAACATTCACGAAACGTCGGGAAATATGAAATAAAATTAGTTTTTTATTGTCATAAAAACACGTTGGGCCCAATTAGCTAAAGAAAATAAATAATTAACATTATCTGAATTTCAACTTGGCCAAGAATAAAAACAACACAAAACAAACTTACTTCGAATTGTATTTGGTCCAAGCTTCTTACTGTTTCTTATTAGTAACTATACCATCTTAAAACGCTGAAAATTTCATAGCGGTATCTCAAGTAGTTTTTAAGATATTGCGGGTCAAAGATTACAAAAATTAACGAAAAACCTTAAATTTTACTACATTTTTGATATTTTTCCTTAAGTGACCACAAATTTTTCGAAACTCTTAAAACAAATATCAAAAATGAAATGTTTTCTAGGGTGATTTGGGGTCAATGAACACGAATATGGCATTAATTTATTTTTCTTAAGAACCGTTTTCGAGATATTCGCGAAAAACGTGTTTTTTAGCAGTTTATAAGACTACTTCCAAAAATCTGGAGTACTCTTTACTTGAATTGAGCAAATTTGGCATTGTTGCATAGATATGTTTTTCCTCTTTCAGCCCATATTCAAAATGTGTTGATCGGATCAAAATTCAATGAGTTACAGGTCTTTAGATTTGAAAAAACTTTATTTTTTCCACGTTTTGTAAAATTTACTATTTTAAGTCGCTTCAGTAAGGCAAAATAAATTTTTTTGAGTTTATTTTAGACCCACATCTTAAAGAAAATTTTTTTCCAAATGTAGCAAGCTTAAAATTAGTTACATCGTACCAAATATGAGAAAGTTACAACATATTTAGTGAACACATCAAAATTTTAATTTTCATTCGTTGGTCCTCAGGTCAGTACGACTTTTTGCTTCCATTCCATTACTTTTACTCGTTTGAAAAAGAAAGGTCTACATGTCGCATATCAAAGTTACCAAAATTATGTGTAGTTTTGAACACTGTATTCAGATTTTTATAATTTAGATTTTATGAAAGACTTACGGCAAAATAAGTGGAAAAATGGCGCTATGTGGTGGTTTTTGCCTATTAAATTTTTATTTAATGTTATAAAATCGTTCATTATCGATATTTTTCAATGAAATTTTGCAGTTATATAGGAATTTATGTGAAAATTATGATTTGTTTCTGAAAACCATTAGAATTCCTAAGAAAGTTCCAATAAATCTAAAAAATAGGTCGATTTCAAAAGGGTGCATACCCACCAAAAATTGTAAATTCGACTAAGTTGTTTTTCTAAAATCATGTCTGTGAAGACATCTTTTAGACATTTATATAATAATTATTTGATCCTTGAGAAAAAAAATTATAGAGAAAACAATGATGGTGCGTTTTTGTGCAAAAATTGTCATAAATTAAAAATTTTTCAATTTTCAAATTAAAGATTGCATATTTTCCAACTCTGAGAGAATACTTCCATCAACTATTTTTTTAACTATTCGAAATTTCGTCATGTAACTAACAAAGAAATAATTGTGACAATCGGTTGTCATTTGGATCCGATATCTTAAAAATACTGAACCAAGGATTTGAAAAATTGAGAAATTTTAATATTAAAATACCTCACTAACTACACAAGATATTTGTTTAACCAAACACTTTTTTAAAACTTTACAAGGTATATAAGGACACAAAAATTTTTTGGAATCGAGTGAGAAACAGAGAAATGACAACCGTTGAAAAATGTTACATGGCCGAAGTGTACTACTCTGCACTTCATACCTCTGAACCTGAGAAATATTGGAATTAAATAAGAACACTGCTCTGATATCTCCATGTAAAATTTTATACTGATCGGACTAAACAATTAGAAATGGTTGATATATTTCCAAAATATTGAATTCTGCCCCACTAGCGTTTTTCTTATACTCATACTCCATACAACTTTTTTTTATTAAAATTTAAAATCGGATGTTTTCACTAAATCTATTGTAACTTTCTAAATGTTTGCCCGATGTTAACAATTTTACATTTTGCACGTTGGGAACAAAATTTTATTTAAGATATGGGTCAACACAAGAATTTAAAGCTCTTTTTTTGCTTTAATGGAGCATTTCAAAATGGTGAATTTTGAAAAAACGCATAAAATGAAATTTTTATCGGATCAACACAGTATAAATATGAACTGAAAGAGGAAAAACATATCTATGCAACAATGCCAAATTTGTTCAATTATAGTAAACATTATTCAAGATTTTTGGATATATCCTTACAAACTGCGAGAAAAAAATTGTTTTTCGCGAATATCTCGAAAACGGTTCTCAAGAAAAATAAATTAATGTCATATTCGTGTTCAGCAGCCACAATTTAGCTTAAAAGACATCTCATTTTTAGGTGCATTTATTTTGTGAACTAGTGTAATTAGTCAATACCTCTTTATCTAACATCACAAAAAACATGGATTTGCATGAAAGTCCGAGCCCTGATTATTACATAGTAGGATATTCTATAAAAACTAATTGACGACTATATCGCAATTAGTTAAACATTTTATTTTAATACTTCCAAATCATTTTATAAAGAACTTGAAAAATTTCCGCGACGATTCTTACACAGCAAAACCTTTGCTTACTGGTAGGTAAATAAGTAACTATATGAGGATTTAAGTCATAACTACTTACAATTGGACTCGATAACTAATTATTTTTGTTTGAAAAGTCCAAAAAATAAGTGGTACCCCTTACAAATGTATTAACATTGTCAAAGAAATTAACTAGTTATTATTTGGCTTACTCGAAGCTAAAACATAAGTAGTCAAATAAACCAATTAAAACTAAGAAACATTTTATACACATTATATGTATATTATTTATATTTTTAAAATTAAAAAAAAATTTTGACCCAACTGGGATACGAAGCTGTGCTCGTTCAGATTTGAAGACAAGAACTTTACCCACTCAGCTGTTTTTGACTTGTAAGTTTTAGCGACAAAAATTAGTTTTCATATACAAACACATGTTGACTTAAAAAGTGGTTGTCTAAATGTTATATTAATACACAGCAACAAATTGTAACTATTTTCAGATAATGAGAAAAATACGTACTATTTTTATTAAGAAGTATGTAGGTAGTAGTTCTAATTTGTAGCACAGTAATAAGATAAATAAGTAACACTCATTACTTTGTAACCCATTAATAAAGTAATAACGATTACAAAAACCACAAAAGTTTTTGCTGGGTATCGTTAAGTACAATCAAGTTACAGTACTATACTCATCTGAGCTGAATTTTACATATCCTGAGCCACAGTCTGTCTAAATGTCTGTGATTATTCATTTTATTTATCTTAAAACATCTCCTTCAGGCTTTCAATAATTGCGTCGAGTTATAATAAATTTGAGTAGTGTCAACTCAAAGTTTTTACAGCTTCTATGAACTTAAAATTTCCACTACACTTTCCAAAATTTGTTCACAATTTCTGCGGAAAATCACTCAAAGTTGATTTAATATCGAATCCTTTACTTTAGGAAACGATTAGAGAGCACTGTAATCATTGATGCAAAGTATTCCACTTTGTTCTGTTATTGTGATTAAACGACATCTATTACTAAATTCATCTGTATTAAATTATTGTATTAAACACAATTGTATGGACATTTTACTGCCTGTTTATCGATGTCGAAGGAATTCTTTCTTTCTTACAGTTACATTTGAAACAAGGGCAAAATCTTAGAATTTGTTTTTGTTTCAAATGAAATTGTAAGAATAAAAAATGTCCTTCGAAATCGATAAACAGGGTGTTAGTATTTAAAAAGACGATGAAACACATGGCAACTTTTAAAAGAGAACTTAAACAATTTCGTCATGTAAATTTATTCGTACAGTCAGTCAAACGAACTTTTGTAATACAGTGAACTCGAGATAATATGAACTAATTAAAACCAGGCCAGTTCACTTTTACAAGATTGTTCACATTTGCGAATAGAATCTAGTTCCCCTTACAAACGTTTTTCACATAAAAATAAAAGTTTGTATGTCCAATTTTTAATTCGTTGCTTATTGGATTTAAAAAAAAACAACAATTTATTTTGAAAAAAGAAAAAAACTTAGTTATTATGCAAAAAAGTGTGTGATTTTTTTTTGCTGTTTCTTTTGTTCAATCACCTTTAAAACGGCCCGCTCTCTTAGCTGTCCCAATATGTACATTCAAATTTCGTTGATCAACCATTTCACTTACAGCAAATTCCAATGCTTTATTAAAAACTACGACAGCTTCGCCGGATTTTATAGCCCCTTTGGGTACCTTTTCCTAATTGTTCAAAAATTTCTTATTTTTTTAAGTTAAAAACTTATGGTTTTTGTATGCATATTTAAGAACTTTCACGTAAAATGTATATATAGAAAATGAATACGAAATTCCAGCACTACCTAAAACGTACATGTAAACAATTTTGATTGACAGCTGAAGACAATTTAAAAGCAAACAGCTAGGGAAATCCCCGAATTATTTATTATGCAGTTGAATTAAAATTTAGCCACTACCCTCTTGATTTAGATTTTAACACTCTGTAAGTTAAAATAATACACAAATAAGCTGTTCATATTTTAAAGCTTTTGAGCACTTTGTTCATATTTTAGAGCAGTCAATGGAAGAAATAAAGTGTTCATATTTTGGAGTGTTCATATAAATATTAGCGAGTTAGGCTTGCCAGACGGGCTTGAATGAGCTTGATTGTTAAGAAATTTTAGGTGTTGTCCAGTTACAAGCTCAAATATAATTTGTCAAGCTGAAATGATATTTTTGATTCAATAATTCTTATACATAGCTAAAAAGAAATAATTTAAAAAATGTTATGAAAAAATACCTCAATGTACAAGTAACACAGCTGTTTACAACTTAAAACAATGTTCCTTAAATTAATATTTTGGGTGCAGTCCATAGTTGTTCATAGTCATTTGGCGCCTCTTGGGAATAGATGCTATGTACTATATTTTGATAGTAACCATCTGGTATTTTTTCCCATTCTTCTAATATGACTTTTTGGCTTAGATTTGAGGGAAACCATGTGCTCCTGATCTTTCTTATTGAGATATGTAATACCATAAATTGTTCACAGTGCGTTCATGTCATGGAGATATTATGTAGCATCCATGATATTCCTTTGTGAGGCATGTGTTTAGGATCATTATCCGTTATTCAGATTGTTGATGAGCTTCCTTTTTTACAAAAGCCACTTTCATCCATAGAAGCAAGTTTTGGATCACCTAAAAAGTAGTTGGCTTTTAGTTTTCTCACAAGAAAACGTTCTTCTTTTTGTTGGCCTGTTTTAGTTTGTTTTACACATTTTTATGTCACGTTCTCTTTTGAAAATCAAGCCGATTTTAATGAAATGTCCAGCTAGTGTCCTATTTCATTCTGGCAACCCTATAGGGAGTTCACATTATCGCGAGTGCACTGTATTTAAAAAAACATTTAAAATTTTGATATTAAAGAAAAACAGGATTATAACACAAATTTCTTATATGAATCAAAATAAATTTGGCGGTCACTTACGCCATTTTATAAATATGTACGTCTAAAAACTCGATAAATTTATGAAATAAAGTGTACTTTTAATTTCCCGTTTTCCCAAAATATTTTCATTTTTTGCATAGGCAATATAAATAAGGACTTACAGCGACTATAGAAAATTCATTCGGTTTTTATATCGAGCTCGAACACTTAGGCAGAAATGTGCCCTTTTTTACTAAAATCTGGATTTTATCCACAGAAATATACCTTCTTTCTAATGGACTTTTATCTAGAGGATGCAGTTAAGCATGACAAAGGCTATGACATTCGTATGTTTGTTCAAGGTCGGAATTAAAAATAAGCCCTTTTCAAAAAATACTCCTCAATTTTAGATTGTTATTTGTCCTTGAGAGTGTTTTTATTTCTTAGTTTTTTATAGAATATAGAGGACTGTTACTATTATTAAAATCAAAAGAATGTAAATTTTGACCGCGTCTCACAGTGCTTCGTCCCCATATAGCGAATCGGTAGCTATCGTAGAAAAATTAAATTTCTTATACTGGTACTTAATAATTAAACTAAGGAAAATTTGAATTTTGAAAAAAATCGGCCCAAGGACATGCCTACCTCCCATACTTTCAGCAAGATTTATTGTTAGAATATAGAAAAATTGGTCTTTGCCTCTAAAATTTACATGACTACCTCCAATATATCCTTTTGCACAAAAACTGAATTTTAGCTGCATTTATGGCTAGAATTCACTAAAAATTTATAAATGTTTCTAGAATTATGCATTCTAACTCTGTTGTAAATTTTTTTCGTTCGGTGCAAGCACATGACTACCATATATCCTTTTTCGCGAAAAATAAATTTATAAATTTTTCTAGAACTATGCACTTTAGCTCTGTTGTTAATTTTGTTTCATTCGGTTCGAGGACATGACTACATCCTATATATTCTACTCACGAAAACAAAATTTTAGCTGCATTTTTGATTACAATGCACTAAACATTTGTATATGTTTCTAGAACTATGCATTTTAGCTCTGTTATAATTTTTGTTTCATTCGGTTCAAGGGCATGACTACCTCCCACATACCATTTTTTCAAGAACTAAACTTTATCTGCATTTATAATCAAACAGCCCAATCACAAACAAAAATTCCGTGCGTTTTGTCACTTTTCTCTTTTCTCCTATTGTGAATAAAAAATTCCCTCGGAAAAAATTCGATGGGGAAAAAGTATCTATTCTCAATACATTTGAACTTCATTTTTTCCCCCGAAATTTTTCACTAGCAAAACAGAAGGGAGTTTGCATAAAAATCTAAGTAATATTTTAATAAAACAAAATTTCTATCAATAAAAATATATTTTATTATTGTTGTAGGTCGAATACCACAAATAAAACACAAACATAAAACTTTTTAACTTTAATAGATCCATTGCTTTTGGTTTCCATAAATGCTGCAAAGGGTAACTTGCAAGATTTTTTTCTTCTACAACACCAATTTCCTTCACAATTGCTCGTACAGCTATGTTACTTATTTTTTATTTACTTAATTATTTAATTTTACTTTAAATTTTACTAAAACATCAATTCTATTTAGTTTTGCACTCATAAACACTGAATAAATAAATGTCAACAAGTAAAACAGCCGCCATTAGGGATGACAATCCCGAAATCCGGATCCCGAAAATGCCGGGACTTTTAGGGATTGACAAATCCCGAATCCCGGGGTTCGTCAAAAAAATCCCGGGGAGTCCCGAAATATTTAAATTACGTTTCTTAAGTAAAACTCTTACACAAAAAACAAAACAAAAAGTAACAATTGTAACACTAATTTATGAATTTAACTGTATTATGGTTGTCGAAGGATATCCTCTATTTCCACTGCCCTGGTCGGTGGTGATAGACGAACTTCTCCACATACGTAGTGAAAGTGGACATGAACTAACTGGAGGCGCCGATTATGGTAACTGGAAAATTTGGCTGTGTTCTCTCAGGCGTCATGAATGATGCTTGTGCTCTACTTCACTCTTAGGAGAAAATTTGATTTTGGTATACTATCGTTAAATGGATACAATATCCCTCATTCTATGGATATCAGGTATTTATGTGGCTTTCTTGGCAGAAGGCTGACTTGGAATTATGCAGAATTATTTATACAAAAAGGCTCTAGATTTTTGATGGATGCACCTGGATGAAGTATGACCCTTAAATTATCATGTGGAATTATGAAATTATAAGGGAATATTCTGTATTCCATGCGGAATGAAAATGTTCGGAATTATCAAAGCATTGTTGCTACAAATTATTATTTATAACAACAATGCTATGGCAATTCCGAACACTGTTATTCTGCATGGAATATAGAACAAGCATGAATATCAGACCAAATATCATGTACGTCACGCTTGTATGGTGGCCGAGAAATCGGCTGATTGTAGTTAGAAGCTACTAAGCTATGCAACGTCAAGATGTTAACATATCTTCTTGCTACCGGTGTAATGAGAACATATCCAGCCTTTGCCAATCAGCTCTTAATTAGTCCAACGCTTTTCAGATCTTCATAAGATCCTCAGCACCAGTGGCTGCTTACAGGATGGGCCTTGGAAGCTCTGTTCATTGTGTTGGCAAAAAGCATTTATCGATCATGAGTACAATATCTTAAAGAGAGCTATAAGCTATGCCGAATGACAAGCATAAACCATGAACTGAGGTTTGAAAAATATTATGTTGCTGTCAGCTTAGGGTGCTCAAGGCTACGTGTGAGGATGTTGGTTCACCTGTAGATTCCCGAAATATACGGTGGTTTGCAGATAGATGCAAAACCCCGTGCTGCTGCGTGAGTCTTTGGACCCAATGTTAAAATATCTGTTTCCACGTGGATATAGCCTACGATATTTCAGGCGGAAATTGAGACAATTGCAACATGTGCCCTCATTATTTCAAATTAAGATATCTTTCCGGATAGCCCAGTAGCTCTGAAATCTCTCTTTTAATGGAAATTATCATCCGACCTTGTGCTAGAGTGCTTTGACTAACTACAAAAGCTATAAATAGGTAACGTAATTTTGATTTACTGAATATGTGGTCATAGTGGGCTCAGAGCATTTTTATGCCGCCATATTTGGTCAACGGAGAACACAGTAGTAGAGGGAAAGGAAATTTCGATCGCTAAGGGAGCAATATGATTAAATATCTAATTTAATTTCTAAGATTCTAATTTAATTTCTAAGATTTTTTAACCTCTTCTTTTCCAAATTTTTATTTTGCTATTCAGTAAAATATAAAAATTAGTATTAAAATACTTTAAAATTTGATTTTCTTTCTTAATTTTAATGGGGAATTACACATCAGCGGTCTTTTAAGTCCTCTGGCTGCTCGCCATAACAAATAATCCGTTTGTCCATTTGTGGTGTTGCGTCGAGTTCGTGCAGGAATTTTTGCAAAGATGCAGTTTTTCATTATAAATTATAATAATCTCTGAGAGTGAGCAATGCACACAAGCAAAGCAAATGATTACACTAGTCTGCAAAAAATCGCCTTTAAGTAAAAATACGTGGAATATACAAAGTTTAATGCGCTAAATTCAAATCCATTCTCATATTTTTCTACCACGTACAGATTTTTTTAATCGGCATGACTAATATTTTTACTAGGTACGTATATGGTGAAATATACTGATATTTCACCATAACTCAAGAGCTGGTTACCCGAATTGAACAGATAAGTCACCAAGAGGTACGAAATAAAATTACCTTTAAGCCATCTATAAATAATTTTTATATTTTTCTAGCCGTTTCCGAGTTATTCAGGAACTAGCGGCGAAATATTCCCCCTTATTCCGTAACTATTTGTCTACGTCACGTCAAGACAATACCAAAACATTGGCACTCGTCATCTACAACAATTTACTATTACTGACAGCCACTTACTATTCTCTAAGATATAGGAAATGGGAAGAGACTATTAATAGTAGTAAATTTTTGGCGACAACGAGTAGACAAGCGCCAATTTTTTGTCATTGTCTTGACATTGACGTCGACAAGTAGTTACGGAATAAGGAGGATTATAATTTTGTCAAAATAAAAAAAATTTAGATGGCCAAATTCTACATGTTTATCATTCCTCAGAGACATAAATATATTAGGAATAAAATAAGCCATAAATCATACACGCAAATAAAAATTTTCATACACGCAAATAAAAATTTTTCTGTTGTATGGAAACTGTGATTTTTATCAATTGAGTTCCTTCCCTTAATTGTCAATAAAATCGAGCATATAGTATATTTTATTCTTAATATGTATACCCAGCTTTCTGATAAATGATAAAAATTTAATTAATTTTTTTATGAAAAAAATGTATAGTTTTGCATGGAAAAATGTTTTCCCGCCGCTAAATTCTGATCAACTGTACAACAGTTTGGAAATATAAAAAATTATACATAGATGACTTAAAGGTAATTTTATTCCGTATCTTTTGGTGATTTATTTAACTATATCGAACAAACCGTTCTCGAATTATCATGAAATATATTAGCGTGGCCGCTCTATTTCAGATGTCATATTGGTCGGGCCCATAAAAAAATTGAGCCCAATAAAAAAAACTGAAAACGGATTTGAATTTAGCACATAAAACGTTTTATATTCCACATATTTTTATTTAAAGGCTCGAAAGAAATGTTTTTCAGTTCAATCTTGTCTTATATTTTAAAATGTTAAAAATGTATGAGAATATTGAAAAGAACAACATATATACATCGAAATCGGCAAAAAATATTTGCTGGGTATATATATGTACCTAGGAGACATTTTTGCCGACATGTCTGAAGCCTGAGACTTTACCAGACAATCAACCGAGCTTTTTAAAATTCCCTCAGCCATTTGACAGAATAGCCGGCAGTTTACTGGTATGGTGCTTCTACACATTTTCTGAATTATTATCTGATTAATATCAGACTAGTCTACACATTATCTGAAGGCAATTTTATATTCCTTAAGACATTTAACAGAATAGCCTGCACATTTTCTAATCTATGATTTAAAACTTTGAGCCGTCACTTTGGCATATTTTCAGATATTAGTTTTCGTAATAATTCCCATTTATATCTTACGAGTTTTCCGAAATTTTTCAGACATGTTGAAAACTCTTTTATTATTTCCGTGAAAAATTTTTCAGAATTCTCTTAAACATTTCTACAAAGTTCTTAGAATTTCTACAGACAAAGAGGTCTTGTCAACCACTATGATATTCTTTACGTTTTCGTGCCGACTGCGGCATCTTGTGCAGACTCTCTGACCGACTTCGGACCGAAATTGATAAAAAAAAAAATGTTTGCAGGGTAGCTTACTGTCACATTTGTGTGCGCATATAAAATATTTAAGTTTTTTATGTGAGTGTTCGTGACACAGTGCACTTTCAGGATAAAACGTGAGTTTGAGATTTTGTCTAAAACATCAAACTATCGATAAAACTTTCTATAAAAGTATGACAAAGTCATTTGGCTTTTATTTACACTCATCTTTAATTGAATTGGAACTACATATGAATAACTTTATGATAGTTAAATTGTCGAAGAAAATTTTGTATTTATTTCTTTATCTATGTACTTAATTAAGTCTATGGTTGAAAACTTTACAGACCATTGATAATAAAAAAAATTTAAAACACTTAATTACTGAAGAGTGTTTAAGGACTAAATAATATTACGCTTAATAATATTAACATTTACATTAAAATCAATAAAATTAAAGAAATAATTATAGATTTGGCATAATCTTCTCAGCGGATCGGCGTTGGCATAATTTGTTTGTTGACATTTTGGATGAAGTGGGGTGAAGTATTAATACGTGTTTGTTGTACTTTGTAGTTAAAAAATATGCAAACCAAAAATTTTTATATATTTGTGTTGAGAATAATTCTACAGTTGATAAACAAAATTATATGTACCAAGTCTAAAGCATATATATACCAGATATAATCGCCCAATTCGACTTGAAAAAGACCCTCTTAGGATGTAAAAAAAAATCCAAACAAATTTGTCAAAAATGCATTTTGACATCTGAGGAAGAGTAAAATTACAAGGGGTGAAAAAATCACCTGCGCTGTCGAAGCCAACTGGTATGAAATTACCTTGTGCCAAGGCAAAGGCATAATCGTTTCATTTGGACCGCATATCTATCAAATATTCTTTTAATATGAAGCTTAACAGGTGCGAGTTCCAGGTAAACTGACTGCGGCGAATTGAATTCATCGCCTTGATAAGTTATATATCGGTCAACTAAAGCCAACTCAATGTCAAACACCACACTGAAAAAAATCGTTCTAAATTTAAGTTAAGAAATTATGATTAAAAAATCAAGTACGCATAAAAATAATCTGTAATTGAAACAATAAAAAAACCTGATTATTAAAAAAATTAGTTCTGGAACTCTTAAATAAATTACGAAAGTCTTATTTTCTCTTTCTAATCTCTTAATTACTGGAATATAAATCTTAGTTCAAGAATGGTAGGCATGACTTAAGGCCGTAATTGGTCGACTTTGGATTAAATGTATAATCTATGTCCATCATGGATGCAACATCGTTCTTAAAATCATCGATGTTTCTGAAATTTTGTCGAACTCTGAGAAATTTCTTGGAGAAATTCTAAAAAAAAATTTTACATGTTTGACAAAATATCAATAAATTTAAAAAAATTTTTGATACTTTTTACGTCCTGTCGTCCCAGCAAAACTACTGCTGTGGCATAAGCAGGTTTGCAAAGGAGAGTTTTGTTCGTGTGGCTTGCAAACATGCTTACGTACTGATTGAGATTTGTTCGCGATGTCCGACTTAGGAGCATTTATTGTTGAACATATATTTCAGCGCATTCAGTATATGATACAATCATCCTATTGTTTTGTTATATTGTTTTAAAGCTTTGAAATACTTCTTGGTCGTTTTTCGCAATTTTTTTTATTAATATTTTTTTCTCTCCAAATTTAAATCGATTAAGGCATGTACGATGTAGCGTTGGACGAATATAGTGAATTTTTCTACGAAACTCTAAATTAATTGCTTAAGAAAAAACGCCCAACGCGTTTTTCAATTCTATTAAGGTACGGATACACTTGGCGAATATTTGCCCAAAAAAACATAACCACTACTTTTGTTCAGGATTCGTGTGATATTTAAAAAAAAAATATTGTAATTAAAGATTATACAATTTCATCTTGTCTGGTGGTCACGTTTTTTTCGGCAAATCTTTGCCAAGTGTGACCGTGCCTTTAGATTCAGTTCATATAATTTATTCATATATTTATCCTTTAATTGTTACCCCGTCAAAAATCAGAGCACATTTGTTATAATTAATCTGGTTTTTAATTGTTACCCGCCCGATCACATAAATGGCCATGAGAGCAGATGTTCTATAATAAATATAGTAATTTTTATTTATTTACTATTTATTAATAACATTAAATGAAAAATTTTAAAAACTCCAGAAGAAAATAGATGATAACTTCAAAATGGCTGGACCAATTTTCTTTAAACATAGGCTAGAAGATTTTGGATCAAGTCACCTTTTAAATAATATTTACTAAATTAAATCGATCTAGACGTTTGGTAGCTACTTTGTCAAGGACATATAGGTTGAAGAGAATTCATCTAGAAAAGATGTGATATCTTCTCAACGGCTGGACCGATTTTCTTCAAACAGCAAAGAACTCTCCAGATCAAGTCACCTTTTAAACAGAGAAAACTAAATCAAAATCGGCCCAGTCGTTTATTAAATTCAGATGGAAATATTGTTTGATATTTTTCAGAAAATCCAGTAAATATTATTGTTTGATTTAGTAAATTGTTTTGTCTACAATTTGTAAATATTTTTAGACAAATTGTTTTATAGATTTAAACAATTTGTTCACTGAAAAAAAACACCGTTTTTTTCAATGAAATTGTTGAGGTATTTTTGTCTATATTTACAAATTCGTTTATAGGTTCGTTCATAGACAAAATATTTACTATTTCATTGAATTCCTTTACAGAAAATGAAATTCAGTTTTTCCTCTGTACGGTTCAAAGCTGTCGTACTATTTCGACTTAAGTCAAGCCTACCATTCTTGAACTATACTTTTTTGCTTCAAAATCAAGCGCGGCCAGGCTTAATAATGTCTAAAATTAAGGCTCAGTGCTTCACGATTGTTGCATTGCATGTAAATTGAATATATCAATAAAATGTTTATATTTGAGAGCCACCTTTGTTAGCAATTTATTTTTTCCTGTGTATGAATGTAAGTGCATTTTACACAATTCAGACGGTCGATATGTCTAGAAAATTTGCATAATTAAATTAGAACCTTCAGCTGATATTCTATTAATTTATAAATTAAACTTGATTAAACAAAAGTTATCTTAACAAATCTTGTACCGTCTAGTCGCTCATCAATTCAATTAAAATCTTTTCTTGAAAAAGAGTGTGAGTTGGCCTGGCAAAATCCTTTTTAGTTAAAGAAAACATTTTATAAGAATTCCTTTACAAAACAGTTAGGTGTAATTAAATTCTATGTATTTAAAACTTTTCCTTTTTATCGAACTTGAATTTTACAAGCCTTTTTTTAATTAGTTTTCCTTCTTTTTCCTTTTCATAACAATTTCTTCACTCTCATTTTGACACAATTGTAAAGAAAATTTTTCTACATGAAATCATAATAATATTTTCAAGAAAAATTATAAGAAGAAGCTAAACAGATATTAACCGTCTTAACATTTTCTTTCATTATATTTCGTGAGTAGGTAGGTGGTTATTGAGAAAATTTAATACATAAAAGAATCAGACAGCGAGACGCGACACGTGGAGTGTATTTGAGTAATTTATATCTTTATATAACACAAACTTTAAGTCTTCAAAAGAATTAAAAAATTCAAAACCAAAAAAGAACTTAAATTTTTTTTATTAAAAGTACAAACACATATATATGTAAGTATATATTAGGGCAGGTCGAATTATTTTTTTTACATAAAAGTGAGGATATAATTCTACGAAGAATTCTAAGCAACTTTGCCCGAGAAACCTTCACTATTATAGCAAAAATTACAAAAACTGCTTGAATCAATTTGGCGTATATTTAATATGTTATCAATACATTAAATAATGATACTCATACGCCATCCTATACATTTTGTAATTTTTGCTGGATTTTGTGGTCAAATATTATTAGTTGCACTAGACTGAAGTGACATATCAATTTTTATTCTGTTCGGAAAAGGACTGTCCCAAACACTGGTTTATTTTACACATAATTACAACACATTTTAGAATTTTCGTAAGCTTTAAATCCATTTTAGACCGATGGTTTCTCGAGCAAAATTGCTTAGATTTTTGTTCATTCAAATCAGCCCACCCTAATAATGTACATACACAATTTCATTTCAACACACATAAATTAAAAGTAAAAGGATTCTTTTTAAATTTTTTTAGTTATGTGTGTTTGTTTGTTATTCCATACTTGGTGTTAATAAGAAGAGGGTTGAATTGAATTTGAAATTACACAATTCCCTTTTTCCTGACAACAGTTTTACAACAACGATAAAAACCTAAAGAACATGTTAAAGCATGCTTAGTTTCTTAAAACGCAGGTAAGTTACAGTTTTACGAAAGTCATTGGTAGAAGCTGAATAAAAATGCAAAAAATAAATACATCAATTTCGGGCTACTGTGGACCATATTTTGAGAAGGTGGCCAAAAACCATTTTTTTTTGGTTACCGATTTTAAAGTTATGTCACTGATTTGAAAGTAAATATTAGTGAACGTCGCGAGTCAAAAACTAAAAGCTCTATCTATTTCAACTATGTCACAGCGAATAGGGTGATCCAAAATAGACATTCTCAGTATTTTGCTAAAATTTTAAATCTTTCGTATATATGCATTTTTGAATGACTATAACTTTTTTGTTTTAAGAGACACCATTTTTGTCTTTGGAGATTTTAACATGCCTTCGATTTAATGGAGTATCTTACCTGGTGAAGATTATTTAGTCCCAATAAAATCTAACAAGAACGACGATGAAATTTTACACAATGTCTTTGATAGTTTCCTTTATCAAATGAATAATGTGCTGAAAGAATTTGGCAAATTATTAGACCTGCCGCCTTATTCCGTAATTCGCTAAAGCTAAAGCTAAATCTTGACCGCTAAAATGCTGAACAAATACAAAATTAAACATTTTTGGCGATGACATAAAACACTAATATTTCGGTGGATTAAATTTTTAAGACATTTCATAATTTAGCAATACACGTTGCAAAATTGTATTCGTAAAGGAAAATTGATAAATCGACCGTAAAGATTTTTAGCGATAGCGATTTAGCTTTAGCGAGTTACAGAATAGGGGGCTGGTATTTGTTATTGGTTCAAATGATTGCAAAATTGTCGCTTTCATCCCTCTATTGAAGTTACTTGCGCATTGCCTCATGACTTTAAACCAGTTAATCAAATACGATACGAAAAGGTGTACTGTCTTAAACAATCAAACTACAACAAGCTTAACGAATTAATTTCCACCAGCGCTGTGAATGAATCATTCATTTTTGAATTAACTCGCAAATCATTCATTGAATTAATTGAATGAAATTTGAGTCAATTCAAATGAATTTGGTAAAAATGAATTGCAATTCATTTCTAATTTAAATGAATTGCAAATCGTTTCTAATTCAAATGAATTTGTCAAAGTGAATTGCAATTCATTTCCAAATCATTTGAATTGAATTGATTTTGAATTCATTCAAATGGATTAGAAAAAATAATTAATAATTCATTGCCAACTCATTTGAATTGAATTGATTGAAATTTGAATTGATTTCGGAAGATAATATGCAGCAAGCATCACTGTCGTTTTGTTATTCAATTAATTTTTTATGTAAAAGACAGCAAGAATTTTTTTCGTTTTGTATATCACCGAGTATAGTCCTAAAACAAAAAATTCTTAGATTTGAAATTCCCATAATATATGTACTGGAATTGTCAGGTAGCGGCAGAATAGGAATTGAATTAGGAGGTATCAGCGAAAGTCCTGTCAAAATGGGAAAATTTTGTTTATATGCTACAAAAATTTCTATTTTTATCAAATGGTGTGAAAATATTATTAAAGGTGTGTTTAACAACCATTTTTTTTTTGTTTAAATAATCTCATATTTGTATATTGTGGAATTTTTTTTTAGTTTTTCAATCGAATTTTAAAGATTCTAGCAACTTGGAATCTCAGCATAACATTTTTTGCTGTCAATGCTGTGTTCGTTTACTCGAAATTCTTACTACTTTTACTACAATTGGAAAAATTTGTTTACTTTTTGCTGTAGTAAAACTAGTAAATTGTAGTAAGTAAACGAACAGGCATATAATGTCTTTAATTTTGGTAGGAGAAATGTCAATTTTTCATTCCTCCTAGATCTGCTCTTGAATTTGATTGATTGCAACTCATTTTTGATTTCATTCATTTGAATTGCAATGCATTATTTTAATTCATTTGAATGAACTCAAAGTCATTGCAATTCAAACGAATTGGAAATGAATTGCAATTCACTTAAAAAAATTCATTATTTGAATTGGAAACGAATTGCAATTCATTTTACAGATTCATTTGAATTCGAAACATTTGAATTCGAATTCGAATTTCATTCAATTCATTTTTGTTGTGAAAAAAATTAATTCAAAATTTAGCTAATTCGTAGCGAGTTAAATCAAAAAAGAAGGATTTACTTACAGGTCTGATTTCCACTACGAACTGGAACGAGTTGCTGGTTACATCGTCCTACAACAATTCTACTTTTGATGTTATAATTGAAGCCTTTTATAGAAAAATGAATGCTTTTATGAATGAATGCGTTTCAAAAAGAAAAATTTTGAATTCAAAACAATTTCGAAACTAAAAAATTCCAAAAAAAAATTAAAAGAACTGGTTCTTTAGTTGATTATGGCAAGTATGCAGTTACACGTGCTGATTACAGCGTCTTATATAACCTCCTTATGCAGATTGTCTTCGAAAAGTAAAAAATTATTTCAAATGTAAACCTAAATCGTTTTTTAACTTTGTTAATTATAAAACAATAACTGTTTGTTATCCTTCTGTAATGAAATTTAATAATTGCGAATGTAGTGACGATGACATCATAAGTAATTTGTTTGCAGATTTTTTTGCTATCTCATATTCTTAATATATCATATAATTATGGACCTGATGGTATACCTAGTTGTATTTTAAACCTCTGCGCAACCCCGTTGGCTATTATTTTCAATATATCAATTAATAATGGTTATTTTCCGAAATTCTGGAGGGATTCATATATTATTCCCTTATATAAATCTGAAAATAAATCCGATGTATCAAATTACAGTGGTATTGCTAAGTTGAGCGCAATCCCTAAGTTGTTTTAAAAATTTGTTGCAGATTATTTATGTTACCAATCGTCGCAATTTTATGACCATTTCAACACGGTTTCCGCAATGGATGCTCTACAACAACTAATGTTCTTCATCTTACCACATTCTTCATTAAAGGATTTCTACGCAAAAAATAAACTGATGTCGTATATACTGATTTCAGTAAAGCATTCGATAAAACAATCTTCTACTTCTTAAACTTAATCAAATGGGTTTAACATTTAGAAGCTTAAATTGGATCAAACCATATCTTTCGGATAGAAAGCAATGCGTTCGGTTTAATGCAAAACGCAAATCATATTAAGGACATTTTTGGTGTTCCTCAGGACAGTCTTTTCTCGCTTCCGAAAGTTGTGAATTTCTGTAGTATTTTGATGTATGCAGATGATGTCATATTATACCTAATCTTTGATAAAATCGTAGATCATGCTTATCTCCAATTAGATCTTAACAATTTCTTCGAATGGTGCAATAATAAATTAATGTAACTAAACTTGAAAAAATGCAAATGTATGCGATTTACAAGAACAAATAACATTCAGGTTAAATACAGCCTAGGCGGATACCAGCTTGAAGCAGTTTATAATATTCTCGACTTAGGCATCCTACTGGACTCTAAATTAAATTTTGTATTTCACGTCACTATGATGGTAAACAAAGCTAGAGGTGTATTTGGGTTCCTAAACCATAAGCTAAAGAATTTAATGATCGATATATCACCAAACAGCTATTTACATTCCTTGTAAGACCAAGTTTAGAATATGGTGCAATTATTTGGGATTCCTACTACAAAATACATGTTCAACGAATAGAGTAAATTCAAGAGCAGTTTCTGCTCTTTTGTTTGCGTAACTTGCCATGGAATACAAATAATAACTTGCCAGCTTACACTGATAGATTAAAATTTATTGGATTACCGACACTGGAAAGCCGGAGAACTATGCTGAAAGTTTCACTTATGATTTCTCTTATAAATGGCGATACTGATTCCGAGTTTCGGATTATTAATATTGCTTTCAATATACCTCAACGTCCATCAAGTCATTACAGCCCTCTTCATGTTAAACTGTGTAAAACAAATTATGGTCTTGCTAATCCGTTAAGACGACTATGCTGTTCTTAAAGCGATTTATTTCAGTTCATAGATTATTCTTTGGAAATTAATTTAGTGAAGCAAAATATTCTAAATTATCTAATTAATTAAAATTGTTATATTTTAGTTAATATTTTATATTTACATAAAGTCTATAATGTTTTTAGCCTTAGCCTATACATTAATAAAATAAAAAATAAATAATACAAATAAATTGTGTGCAATTATCTGACTTATTAGTGCTAGAAAAATAAAGTCTTTGTGTCTCTTAGAAATATTTTTTTTAAAGGTCCAAAGTGGCTGAAAATTATAACTTCTTCCTGTCAGAACACGACAAAAAAATCTCTTACTATTTTTTAGTCCGAACCGTCCCCTACACTTGTACACCCCATTGTATATCCGTCAGATTCCGGCCGTGTGAACCAGAAAAATTGTTCTGATACAAGGTCAGATATTTTGTGCAAAATTTAGAAACACACCTCAATGACTCATCAATATTATGGGGCACTTTCACAAAATCTGAAAACCGGCACTTTTCATCTGGGGGTGGGGGGCTAGTGTGCTCCTTATTTGTATGGGAAAAATCCACTATAACTCGAAAGCTGAAATTTGATATGTATACAGATAGATTTTGGTGGAAAAATAATAAGAAAAATCAGAAAACGAAAATTTTTTTATCTATGTGGACTACGGTGCAGCCTTTTTGTATGGGACCTTCCACTATAGCTGAAGAGCTGAAATGTGGTATACAGGTAGGTCTTTATGAGTAAGTAGTCAGCAAAATCTGAAAACAAGAATATTTTATATACGGGCACTAGGGTTCCCCAAAATGTTTTTAAGATTTTGATTGTAAATCCTCTTAGAAATGTTATTCCTAGTAAACAAAAAATTAGTTGTGCCAAATAATAGGTTAATCACGTAACGAAAATTATGGCACGGGCAGTTAGGAAATTATAGTGATTAGACTTATGCCAAGCAAAAATTTAGAAAAAAGAGGTCAGATCCAAGCTCATTTCCAAAAATTTCGGCCGATAACGGTACTGAGATCAAAACGAGGACCAAGTTCTGGATTGGTACAATACCATGCATGGTAAAAAAAATTGCCAAGCTAGCAGGGAGCCTAAAATTGAGAACTTGGTCCTCATTTTGATGTCAGTACTTTTAACGGCCGAAATTTTTTAATATGAACTTGGCCTTTTTTCACATTTATGGCTTTGTGCGAATAGTAGTTTTTCAGTACACTGTTGTTCTTGATTTAAAAATTGGCTTAAATCTAGTTTAGCCAAGCTAGTACAAAATTATAATTATACGGAATATTTCCAACGAATATGGACACTATTCGACAAACATAGAGGAAAATCCTTTAGTCCCGGCCAAAGGCTAGCAAGGCAGAAAATCTTCACTCAGCGAAGCCACTATTCGGCATACATAGAGGAGAAAATTCTTAAGCACGGCCGAAGGCCGGCTAGGCAGAAAATTTTTAATCAGCGAATCCACTATTCGACATAAATAGAGGATAAAATACTTAAGTCCGGCCGAAGGTCAGATTGACGGAACACCTTTACTGAGCGAAGCCACTATTCGACATACACAGCAAAACATTTTTACATTTTAAAACAAATGTTTGAATTTATGAATTTAGTAATAGAATACGAATTATAGTTTTTTCTGTGTACGAATGTTTCATTAAAACTTCTCTATCTTGGCCAAATTTGAACCGATATTAAGCAAATTTTATGTTCGCTACTTAGTAAACTATATATTAACTCGAGCTATTTCAAAAAACCAATCTTTGGCCCTTAGCAATATTAAGACTAAAAAGTTTACGTGGTCAAAGTTTTGCATTTTCTTACCAGATTTAAGTTAGAAAATTGAAAATAAGTATTAATTGTTAAAGTTATAAACAATAAGTCAAAAAAACCTATTTTAACACTGCACTTCCATACTAAAATTCAACTAAAAATGAAAATATATTTTAAAACCTCCATAGCTTTTTTCTCTTATCGGTCGATTTTTACGTTCTATAGTAAAAATTAAAGGCCAAGGTTCGCCTAGTAAAAAAAAAATGCGTAATAAAATTCAAATGCAATCAAATCAAATGGTATGAATTTTTGACCGCCTTCTCGTGAAATGCTCCACTGTGCATGGGTCGTAATGTTGCCTTCTGAAGTTTTGTGATGAAAACAACTGCCTTCAACCTTACGGAAGAAAATTAAAATTAAAAAGTTTTATTGGTAAACCAGAAACGTTAAAAAGAAGAAACATTACTTGTTTTAAGTGAGACTTACAAAGTCCAATTTTATACTAATTACAAAGGAATTGTACAAGAAATAAAAAAATACCATTTCCTAAAATCCAAATAGGCTGTGGAAGCTTGGAATATTCCCCGATAACGCAGCATCGGGAAGCCTGAAGACGCTGTATGCCTATCAGCTTCATTATTGGGTACATCCGTTTGAGATTGTGGGCCTGAGCTCTGGTGCTTGGTGAATTTAATCACAGAGGACGACATACCAATCGCCCTAATTGTATGGAGTTGGTTAACTACGGTGCCAACTAATCGTATTGGTGATTCCGTTCCATTTACTTGCGGTATTTCATAGTAAAGTTTTGAGGGAGCATAAAAAAGTTTATTTTATTCCGGTTTGCAATAATGTTGTAAAAGGTTCAATTTAAAAGAAAACGTTTTTTTAATACCTAATTGTCGTGAGAAGGTTTTTTTTTGTTCTACAGTAATTAAAACAAAAACGAAAGCTTAAAAGATTTAAAATTTACACAAATGTACGTTAATGACTTTGTTAGAGGTCGGCAATAAAGTCCAAGCCACACATAAAATTAATATAATTTGTTTTATAAATAATTATTGTACTAGTGTGGTAAGTGCCATTAGTGTTTGATTTAGGTTAATTAATTTTAGCTAAACATTTGTTAGCCTGAAAATACTGATCGCGATCAATAACAATTATTTAGTCTATGGGTAAAAATATTATAAGCAAGGCTCGGACTTTCATGCAACTATATAATTTTCATTGCCTATTTTCCTGAAGATGCTAACAAATTGTTAGCGAAATATCGAAATATAAAATCAACTTTATATAAAAAGACCTCGAGCTTAATTTAAATATCATACTAAATAACCAATAAAGGTCAAATAAAATACAATAATAATTTTTTAAGAATGCATAAAAAATATAAATACAACAACAAGCAAGCTTATTTTTAAATTAGTGGCTTGTATACAAGTATATAGGTAAATGTATTCCAAAAGAATTGAGACCTTTTTTTATTGAAAGTGGTGCACAACTTTGGATTTATTCATAATTCAGCGAGAGAACTGAATTGATAAAAAGTAAATTTTCATACAACAGCAATTTCTCACTTTGTATTTGCTACTGTTGTATGGAAATTAAAACTTTATCAATTCAGTTCTGTCACTAAATTGTGAATAAAAACAAAAGTTATGCACCAATTTCAAATGGCTCCATTCTTTTGGAATATATTTAGCAACATACTACTGAACAAAAAACAGGACCGTTGTTGTATCTTTATTTTGCTATAAAGTTTTAAAAACAGAAATGTAAGAAAGTTTTATAAAAAATTATTTTTTTTTTGCTCAAATTTTACGATATCACCGAAACTGCTGTGCAGATTTAGAAATAATGTTTGAACGGCTTAAAGATAATTTTGTTGTCGATTTTTTTTCTTACTTAACTGAATAGAGCATGGCCTTCTCAACTTATGATAATATATGTCCTGCAAGTGCCTTCGTTTTTGACATAACGGTATATCTCGAAAACTAGCGCTGATAAAAATTCTAATTATATTTTTAAAATTTGCATAGCATATGTACTCCGTGACGGCTAAACTTTTTATGAAATGCGATGTACTCTAAGCATGTGTAATCGGTCTATTAATATATTTTACAAAAATTAAGAAATATGCATAAAAAAATTTTAATACTCAAAAATATGCATTTATTGCAAAAATATCCAAAAATATGCAACAACTGATCGATGCCAAACTACTTAAAATTTGATGATTCGCATAGATAATTAGCTAGTACCTCTTTACCTATCACCACAAAACACATGCATTTGCATGAAAATCCGAGCCCTGATTATAAATAGTACCCAATATATCAGCTTAAGAGAGCTCTCTCAAGGGAGGAAAATTATTCATTTATTTACATTTTTTGCGTAAAGCAGAGCATACAATACTCCAGTATACTGGCACAAACAAGTGATGTTGGATCGTGCTCGAAACACATACCATACAAGCATACTGGTGCAATATTCATTTCCTTAAAAATTCTGTACGGATCAGTTGTTGTACCTAGTACGCACCGCATTTATTTTTCAAACAAAACGCGGGTTTTTTTATTAAAAAATTTTAGGAATGATATGTTTTATTTCAGAAATACTGTACAATACATATTTTGTTCCTTTTTTCTTAATTTATGAGTAATTTATTCAAGTAAATGTGTGTTACCACGATGTTTACTCTTTGACAACATTTCTCAACTGAGCTAAATTCACCATACACAATACCACAAACTGGTACCATCAGGAAAATATCAAACTCTGTTTGACATCGCTACACAAATCGTACAATCACACCCAATGCCCATACACGAGCCAACCACTGGCGCCAACACGTGATAGCGTGTGCACACTGGTGTAGTGTGTGGGGCCCTTAAGTCCTGATATATTTAAATATAAGTTTTATAAAAGTATTGTTTGAAAAAATAGTCTCCATTTGTGATTTTTGTAGTTAAGTATAGTGTAACCCAGCAAAAACTTTTCTCATTTTTGTAAACGGTACTACTTTATTAATGGGTTACAAAGTAATGAAAGGTACTTATTTATCTTATTACTATGATTCAAATTAGATCTACTACCGAGTTTTTAATAAAATTAGTACGTATTTTTCTCATTATTTGAAAGTAGTTACCATTTGTTGATATGTATTAATAAAATAAGTAGACAACCACTTTTTAAGTCAACATGGGTTTGTATATGAAAACTAATTTTTGTCGCATAGCTCAGTGGGTAAAATACTTGTCGTGAAATCTAACGACATTGGTCAAAAAAATAAAAAAATATAAATAAAGCAAAACAATAATAAAATAATGTGCTTAAATTTTTTTTAATTTTAATTTGTTTGACTACTTATTTTTTAACTTCAAGTAAGCCAAATAGTAACTAGTTAATTGCTGTGAAAATGTAAATAAGTTTGTAAGTAGTACCCCTTATATTTTGGATTTCTCAAACAAATATAAGTAGCTATCAAGTCAAATTGTAAGTAGGTAACCTTAAATCCTTATATACTTTTTTGCCTACCAGCAAGCAAAGTTTTTGCTAGGAAGTTTTATATATTTGTAGGTCATTACTTACCAATATCAATTTTTTATTGTATATAATCTTTTTTGCGAAATTTAAATGCCTAAGCTTTCATTAATTGTTAGTTATTAGCAGGGCAACCAAAAATATGATATATCATATTATTTGCTGGATGTCTTACAAACATATAAGGTTCAGAACTTCTTAAGAATTTTGGCATCGATTTGTTAGAGCATATTTTTGCATATTTTGCCCGTAAGGGCATATTTCAGCATATTTTACTTTTAAGAGCATTTTTAACAGCATTTTTTGTAAAATTTTTGTCATTACAATATTCTAGCTATTTTTAATGTGTAATTGAAAATTTTACAACCAGACAGCGTTCAGCCCATCGACTACGGCGAACTGAATTCTCCACTAACATAACCAAGGCGAATTAACATCCAGATGGTCCTGCAAGCGAATTCACTACGGCGAACTGAATTTGTTACTAACATAACCAAAGCGAGTTGACAACCAGGTAGAGCTGCAAGCGAATTGGCTACGGCGAACTGAACTAGCCCATGACATTACCAAGGTGAATTTAAACCCATGTGGCGTTACTACGGCAACAAAGCAAATTCATAACAGGTAGGCTCGCCTTAATTCGGGTTGGAAAATAACAATTTTGTTTGTAAAAAATGTACTGAAAAATATGGCAATAAAGCATTTGACATCCAAACTAGATCAAAAACACAAGGGGAGAAAATTGGCAAATATAACCCCCTGATCTGTCAAAGCCTCCTGCTATGAATTCGCCCTGGCATCTGATGTACATCGAGGCGAATTGATGTACGTATGAATGTCAAGGCAAAAACAGGTGACCTCTAAAGATTAGGCGATTATTTTTGCTTATTTTCGCCGCTGGTATTTTTGATCTAGTTCGAATGTCAATGCTTTCTTGACATATTTTTAAGTACATTTTTTGACACAAAGAGGATATTTCCCAAACCTAATTCAGGTGAGTATACCTGTTATGAATTTGCCTTGTATGAATGCATGCTTTTTCGCAAGGCGAATTCATACCTGGTGAACGCTCTAAAGGCACTGATTCACTAACCTACACGATCACACGATTCATTCACTGGAAAATTTTACATAAGTCTGACAGACTTTAAAAAATCGCATCAAAATGGCGTTGTAGGTGCCACACTATTATACAATAAATTCAGTAAAGTGCGACTTTGGCACACGAAAGGGTTCCGTACGAATACACATATGTATAGCACTTTTCGGTTTTGCCCCTTTTTTCATTTCGGGAGTTTTATCGTTGCCCTTTTTTGTTTATTTATTTTTATTTATTAAGCTTTTTTCGTTTTTTTTGGCGATTTTTTGGTTTTGGCGCTTTTTGTAATTTTGGGTTTTTTGCAATTTTTCATCGCTTTTTCAGTTTTGGCGCTTTATTCGGTTTTAGGGAAGAAATGTAGCAAACGTTATAGTTGGAATATTGAGTTCTGATGAAGAAACTACAAAAAAAAAAGTTTTTGTTAAACTCCGTAACCATTTTACCCTACAATGACACATATAACATGTTTAGCCCATGGTCTTCAGAGAGTTTGTGAAACTATAAGGGATCATTATGTAAATGTAGACTAAATAATTTCTAATATTAAATAGATTTTTCTAAAAGCACCATGCAGAGTAGAAGTATTTAAAGAAATGTATCCGGAACTTCCTCTCCCTCCTGAACCAATAACAAGCCGTTGGGGTAAATGGATTGAGGCAGTAAAATATTATGCTACCAACAACGAAAAAGTTTTGAAAGTTTTAGATAGTTTGAAGGATGATGCTCAGTCGAATAAAATTGTCAAAGAAGCTTTACGTAAATCTAAAACAACAGATTTAGTTTTTATTGCATCGAATTATGGATTTATTGCCATCAATATAAAAAATTGCAAACTGTTGGTATTTCCCTAAATGAATTTCTCGCCAAACGTGGCGATTTTTCAACTTGTTTGGCGACAAAATTTTTGACATGGCGACATGGCGATTTTTCTGGCGACAAATAAATTTGTTGGCGATTTTTATGGCTATTTTTCAACAAAACTGAACTTAAAAATGTTTATAATTCAGGAAAATTACTTTGTTGAAAAAGAATATACGAAAATAAATTCCACCAAAACTGGTCTGGAAGAAATTAAAACAATGTGATTTTGGAGCTTTTTCATATTTAATTATAGTCGTTAATGGATTTTGAATTTTGATGAGAAAAATTGACATTTCATGTAAATTTTTATTTCTACTTTTAGCGATTTTCCGCAAAATTTTTATGCGAATATTTTATAAACACGTATATTAAAAAAACTATTATGTAAAACCAAATTTACAATAAAATATGTATTAAAAAAACTACATAAAACAGATTGTGGCGACTTTTGGCGATTTTTAAAATCGATTTGGCGAAATAGTAGTTTCTCTGTTTATAAAACTATTTTTAGAAGCAACAGACAGAACTTTGTTTTTGAGAATTTAAGTCAACACGTCGTAATTTATTGCAATTCCAACATGAATTAAGCTAATATATATTTTACAGACTTGTACAAATTTTCTTACAAAGAAAGTTTAGTTTATATTTTATCTTAGATAAACTAGTATTATGTGCCATATGTTGTATTACACACGTAATGTTCCTAAATTAACAAGTTATATTAATGAATTCGATAACGTGTTTATTTTTTAAATTTATTTTTTCAGTATTTCTTTAAATAATATTTTATAATTTTTAAGAAAAACAAAACTTTTTTAGAGCATATTTTTTGAATTTTAAGAGCGTTTTTTCTGTTTTTTACAGCTTTTTTTATGCGTATAAAACCCTTTTTTTAGAGCATATTTTTGGTTGCCCTGGTTGCTAGGGTACATATTTTTTATTAAATAAATTTTTATAACGTTTTAAATTTCTAAATTTTCTCATTTGGTTGAACGGATAAAGAAAATAATCGGATATATTTGTTAAAGTGATGTGTTATTGAGTATGTATGAAGCGACCTATTTCTGAGTTGTGGGGTAACCCATAATAGTTTTTGTGTTATCATGGTAGGGTGGGCAAATAGTGCGGGGATAAATGTCAACTTCCATCTCCGTTGTCATGATTTTGTAATTGTATGTAGGTGTTCCGATATTTGTTTCGTCCGACCGTTTGTTGTCGGAGTCAAAAGCAAGGGCCGGTTTTCATTTAATATCAGAGGGGGAAGGTGTGAGACTTGTACTGTCCCATAAATAGCTGGTCGTACACCCTCTGACACTCCTGAGCCAGTCTGGGCGAAGCAAAAGCTATTTATGGTTTGACAAGCAAGTGGTCTCTTGGTAATGTTTTGTTATGATGGTGCCTGAATAGGGCCAGATAAGAAACATTAGCAAGCACGGTACAATTTAATTTTCAACGTACACCGCAGAACAAAACAACTTTTTAATCTGAAGCCCGCACACTCCCATCTTCAGTGTTTCCCCGCTTATCACCACTTATTGGATCGGTTGAATATGATCATACGAGAATTGTATCTCTACTAAATTGATGTTAGCCACAACTAGTACTCACCTTGACAAGGTTGCAAAAATTGAGAAAGAACGCTAATGAGATACTGTAGCGGTCTCGAAATCAGAATTGAATCGTTCTCCTAATCTGATGATTATATATTCAAGTTATCCTTTCACAAATATTGAATTTAAATTTTAATAAATTTTCTTAAAATTGTTAAAGGATGATATATCTTTATTAATGTTTGAGAAGAACGGAGCTAAAACGTTAGTACTAATGGTATTTTAAATCGATTAATATATGAACTGCACGTAGCGAACTTGATCATAATAATGCAAAGAGCTTATATAATAATTTAACTACTACAATGAGGCAGTTTTTTTTTTGTAAAATTGTTTTTTTTTCAATTTATGTTGCATATTAAATCAATTAGAACATGCTACCCGCGGTGAATGTAAATTTTGTGGTTTCTTTAAAAATTTTCTTTATAGCATTAATACTATTTTCAAAATTACAATAAGGCAATTGATTTAATTTCCAAAAAAAAAGCTTGCTGGTAAATGTCCTTTGAAAATATTTAGTTTATGTTGAAATGTAGGGCACTAAATTTCACAGCTACCATATTTCGATATATACATACTTATATACATGCATATGTATATGTATGAGTGATTCTCATATACAATGCTTTTTTCGTGTCCGTTGAAAGTATAGTAAAATATTTCATTTATAAACGCATAAATTTCGAAAATGAAATCTCCTTTGGGCGTGATTTAAAATATAATTAAATATATGTATAAAATTTTTTTATGTAAGACTGCCCATTATGTGTTAAAAATAAAGAACGAAAATTCTGTTTATACTCTCTTCGTATAAAATGACGTGTCCGAATTGTATTCTGAAGATTTTCCACATTAATAAAGCGTGAATTTTTCAACAAAAAAATTAGTAAATCTATAAAGGTTTTACAATATTTGCATTTGCTTTTCTTATTTTACAGACCAAATATTTGAAAAATAATAGGAGTTATAGGTATATATTTTGTTAATAAATTGTTGTTGTTTAAATGTAGAAATTGCATTAACAACATTGCAAGCCTTAACCGCAAGAAAATCGTAACCAACAAAGCGAGTGGCAAAAACTATAAGGATAAAAATGAAACAGTTAAATAACATTTTGCTATGGACAATAATTAATAGTTTTAAAAATTTTTATTAGATTAACTGATTTTTGCTGACAGCTAATATATCTTAACCGACACAAACAAGCGTTGTAT
Organism: Panzeria rudis; assembly: GCA_956483635.1. NCBI lineage: Eukaryota > Metazoa > Arthropoda > Insecta > Diptera > Tachinidae > Panzeria > Panzeria rudis. The sequence continues at coordinate 86,226,714 of OY101448.1, read as the reverse complement.
TATAGAAAATTTGTTAAAGCTATTAACATTACATATATCAGTCCAAGAAAATCCTATGTAATCAATATAAAATCACCACTTCGATTAAAAGTAAAGATAATTAAAATATACTTCCCTTGTAAACTTTACTTTTTGATAGTTACGGTATTCTTCCAGTTAAGGCTCCATATGGCATAAAAAAAATTATTGACTTTTTGTTATTCATATTTTTTTTAATTTAATTGAAATTGTTTAGTGTACAAATAAGGAGAAAATTATACATCTGAATTGCCTTAAATTCAAAATGTAGTGTATGTTTTGAAAAATATATTTAATTTTTAAGAAAATGTATTGAACGTTACTTTAACAAAATTCTTAAATATAATCTACCTATAAATTTGAGGAGGGTAAAAAAATTAGCAACAGCGGATGGGTATAAACGATATAGAGAGCATTATTCACTTAGCGATTTCTGATTTGCTTTCAAAATATTTTGATTGTGCCGCACTGAGGTTGTTATATTTTCGAAGAAAGTATTATGTATGTAGGTCGCACTTTTTCGAATAATTACTTGGAACTGACATAACTTTTAAAATTATTCTCATGTATAAATCAAATTTTTTCGTTGTTTATGTGAACAACCCAAGGCAAAATAAAAAAATGGTCATAACTTTTAATTAAACTTTTAATTAAACTTTTAATTAAATCTACGTTTATTTAAAAATTTTTGTAGACCATATACTTATTTTTCGACGTATTTTTTTTTGTTTTCTGTTTTGCAAAAACCATTCCCAATACAGCCGTGAAAGCAAATGTAACGTTCAATACACAACAATTTTAAAAAATCCAATAATATAATTTTATTTCAAGATCCACTGAATGTGACGCAAACTATGATATGAATCTTACCTTCTCATATTTTTACATATTAGTTAAATTTGTAAAGTTAAAACAAAAAACAGACAGTGGATGTACACTCCAAATGAGAATGACTCTAAAGTTTGTTGGTTAAATTAAGTTAAACAACAGCAGAATATATAAAATAAATTTTTCGCTTTTTGTTTTCTTCAAGAAAATAAAACAAGAATATTTTCGTTATTTCTTTTTTGGTAAATCCGTATTAACTTCGAGGTTTTCTTTGGAAAAAAAGGAAAAAAAGCCCGACCCAAACCCAAAAAAAAAAATAATAATAAAAAAACTGGAAAAACAAAGAGACAAAGAAAAATTAACTTGATAAATACACAGAAGTTTTGTGTGCGTTTTCTGTTGTACGTGTGCTTACCACTACATTAGCATTATACCATACTACCCAGCGCACAGTGGTGTAAAGTAGAAAAAAAATGGTAATAAGTATGAAACGTCTAAGCTACTGAATGGATTTGCATAAAAATTAAACACGTTGTAGAACAGGAGCCAGACTTTCGGGATCATGGCTCTTTAAGTTTTTAGCTGCACTAGGGGTGTAGCTACAAAGCCTGAAAGTTGGCTACCTCGGGTGTGAAAAACATTGTGCGGCTAATAACTCTCGTAAATATTAACCGAAATATAAAATTTTAGGCGCGTTGAATTTTGCTAAAAAAAAATAAAGAAAAATGTGCTGCCAATTATTTTTGTATATTTTATAGTTTAAGAGATATATCACTTAAAAATTAAAATTTAAACTTTTTTCCTCGATTTTTGTTTGTTTTTTTATTGTAATTTTTTTACTAAGCCTCTGACTTCAACTTATTGCACGCTATTAAATTGCTGATAAAATTCTAAGTAAACCCACCGAACAAAGCTTTGAATTATCTTGAGCCGTTAAGTCTTAACAACGGTCTAAGCTCAAAACTTTTGAAATTTAACCAAAAAAAAGTGCTTTCATAATTTTTAGAATTGTAAAAAATTTTGTTACAAATCTTTATTTTATTTTTATACACGCTGAAAGGCCATGCTCTAAAGATGAATTTAGCGGACATTTTTGCTCATTTTGGACATGTACACTACATTTGCCAGTTATCGAAAATAATAAATTTTCAAAATAATTTTTGAGTTTAGGTGTCTGTAAAAACTTTCCACAGGGTGCTAAAAACCCATGAACAACGTTTTATTCGAGTTGGGTTTCTTCTTGCATTAAATGAAAACATCCTGGCTATAAATGTAGGTGCTAGGGCAAAACTATTAAAAAAAAACTTAAATTTCAGGAAGGAAATTTTTATATTATAAAAAGCTAACTAACAATTTTTATTTTTTTCTGAAATTTCTACTAAGATATGTGTAAGTAGCAAAGAAGACAAAAACAACAGAAAAAACATGATTTTCAACAAGACACAAAATATAAAAGAAAAACAAATTTTACTGTTTATTTGATCAGACGACCCACCTTCCTACATATATTTTGACGCGCTGAATCCGAAAATGAGGCCATAACCACCGATGATTGTGAAAGTTTTTTCTCTCATTGTAGATATTTATGCATGCTTTTGATGGTCGGTCCACTATTTAGCTGCGAAGATCAAGTTTTTGTTTTTCTACTTTTGAGCGTTGCAAGAGATTTTACCGAAATTAGCATTTACATAATCGCGAAAAACAGAAGTCTTTCGATATTTTTACACGTTTTTCGTTTTATTTTGAAAAGATGATTTTTGACCACTGCCAAATGTAGGGTACATGTCCAAATTGAACAAAAATATCCGCTAAATTCATCTTTAAAGCATGGCCTCTCAGCGTGTAAAAAAATAAAAGTAATAGTTTTAACAAAATTTTTTACAATTTTAAAAATTATGAAAGCACTTTTTTTGAAAAAATCTACGATGTTTTAGTTAAATTTCAAAGTTTTGAGTTTAGACCTCTGTTACGACTTAACGGCTCAAGATATTGCAAAGCTTTGTTCGGTGAGTTTACTTGGAATTTCATCATTAATTTAATAGTGTACTATAAGTGGAAATCAGAGCCTTAGTAAAAAAAGTACAACCAAAAAACGAAAAAAAAATCGAAGCAAAAAATTTTTAATTTAAATTTTGAAGTGAAATATCTCTTAAACTATAAAATATACAAAAATAATTGTTAACGCATTTTTACCTTATTTTTTCTAACAAAATCCAGCACGCCTAAAATATTACAAATTGGTTAATATTAACGAGAGTTACAAGCCGCATAATGTTTTTCACACCCGAGGTAGCCAAATTTCAGCCCTCATAGCTCCGGCCCTGGTTCAGCTAAAATTTTAAGGAAACATGATTCTGAAAGCCTGGCTCCAGCTCAATTTTTATGCAAATCCGTTTGGTAGTTTAGAAGTTCCATACTTATTACCAATTTTTTTTCTAATTTACACTACTGTGCAGCGTTGCCAGTTTAGCCTTTTCGAGGCTAAAATAAGCCTTATCGTGCCTTTTTTTCTAGCCACAAAAAGACTATATTTGTTCTTAGCATTATTAACATTTAATTATAAAATAGTTTTAAAACATATTAAAAACTGAATCTGGCAGCGAATTAAATTTCTGAAAATTGTGTTTACAAATGTAAATTTTCAGACCTCGGGCACCTTGCGTTTCTGTAATATACCGCCGTGGAAATTGTACAAATTTGAATAAAGTGGTCATAAAAAACCAAATATAACTTCTAAACTACAAATGTGAAAAAGTTTTATTTGATGTTGCTTTGCAGGTTAAAATCAGGCTTTTGATATGGTATTCATTTCGATTTTTTCCGCCTGAAGTTCGAAGATAATTTGTCTCGAGATCAAAGTTCTATATCTCAAAAAACATATTTTAGAAAATGTTAAAAACAATATGTTAGCTATAAAACTCTTTTCTATACACTTGGAGACTTTCATGGTTGTGCCGCTTATAGTTTCGGAGTTATAGAGCGAAAGATGGCCCAAAGTTGGATTTAAGTTTAATAAATACAATTGAAGAGATTATTGTTATAACATCATATGCGATATACAAAATATTTTGATATAATCGACTTTAAAGTTATTGGAATGTGTCTTATGATGTTACTACACCAAAGATTTTAAAAATTGTTTTATATTTTTATTTTAATTTTTGCATTGCAGAAAAAATTCATTTGTTTTTCTAAATTAAAAAATTTCATGTACGTATTTGCTTTTAAATGAATTATTATACAATTTATCTTTGTAACGAAATGAAAACAATTAAAATGAGTATAATAAACGAACTTATTGAATAATTTCTGCATCATTATGATAGTTTATGGATTGTAAAGAATTTTGGGAGGTATGATAAATCGGTGGAATATATGGAAGCAAGGATTTAGCATTGTGTTAACACAAGAAAATAAATAACTCAAACGCTGCTTAGTTTAACACGAATATTTATTGAGATGTTGACTCTTTAAGGGTTGAAGATAGACTGATTGATATAAAGTAAATAAAACGAAAAGAAGCTGAGTAATAAGAATTCATGTACAGTAATAAAGTAAAATAAATAAAAAACGCGTAGACTTCACAGTTAGGTTTACAATTGAGTGCCTTATTGTCTAAAATTTTTACTGGTTCTGTATACGTTTTTCCTATCCCCTTGAAGTTGTACTCGGAGTATTCCTTTGTTTAGAATGTACACTTCCATTTATTCTTCATTAAATGAAATTTTTATTAAAATTCATTTCGTGTCCTCAGCTTTAAAGTGAAAAGTATATACACCGCAGAAATTTATGTGGTGTAGATCAGACGTAATTGAATTTGTATTAACCCCATCCAAAATTGGTGCAGAATAAAAAAAGGCGCTTGTGTCACAGCCATTACTTATTATTCATGTTCAAATAATTTTAAAGAATTTTTTACAGCAAAAAAAACATAAGCCATGTAAATTTAATTAACAGTTTTTTTATGCAATAAAATTTTATGTCACCAAAATTCAAGAAATCATAAATCGTGGCATTTACCAGATCGCTACTAGGTTGCGACTTTAAACATTTTATTTCTGTAAGAATGATGGTCATGTTTTACAAAAAATGTGAACAATGTCTCCAAAGTATTTGGTTGACAAATTCGCCTTCGAAAACTCGTCTAGAGCTAATTCGATTATAATACCTTCACATTCATCCCTCGTAAAAGGAAGGGCATTTCTTACACGAGTCGCTAGAATATAGAACAATTGTATACCATATCATGAGAGACGTTTTTCGAAATCTGTTATAAAGCTCGAATAATTATTACTTGAGAATCTGTAAAATATCCCGAATGTGTCCGTTCTTTTGCAATCATTAACAAAAATTCGAAAAAATCGCCTTATCATGAATGACTTTTTTCACGTGGAATTTTTCCCTTTTTCCCAGTTTTTTTTTCACTTTATTTTAGCAGGCAAACTGTTATTTTATCCTTCCAGTTATTTATTTTAGAAAGTTTGCAAATATTTATTTTTAGGATAAAATTAGTAAATAATGTTCATTTATTTTAATATGTACTAACTCCTTGCAACACCTTTCTACCTCACATGTACTAAGATTTGAGGCGATGGAATAGCAAATGATTTTCCACGTCTGTAGAGAATCATTCATTGCGCCCAAAATATATAAAAACACACTTTTATTCATTCTTGAGAAAATTTAATTTAACACCAAAATAATATTGATTGAATAAGTCTGCTTGCAATGGCTCGGGTTCTCCAAGGAATTGGATGCATCTAGCAAACCTGGACGAACAATTTGGTTTTATTTAGATTCCTTATGGAATGAAAAGATAATTCCAATTCTTAGCATTTTATTTTTTTTTTAAATAAAACTTTCTTTGCTTTTTAATTTATTTTATTAAGCTTCTTTCCTTTTATGAATTCACTGCGAACTGATAACGAGAACATTTTTTCACGGGAGCTTCACGATGAAGGGAAATGAAAATTTCATGGGACATAAATCTCACTCGCTATTCGCGATAGGGGTGAATCAGCTGTCGTTCCTGGGCTACGTAGTATATTATTCTACCGTGCACAAAACTTGACTTCTTATGTTTTTTCTTCTTCTTCCGTTATGATATAATTTAATAAATAATTTTGTTCACTAACTTAATTTAAAATTAAGCTATTAGAAAGCTTTTTAACTGGACGAAAATTCATCATCAGAAAAGATAATTTTCTAAGCACACCTCAGATGATTTAAGATGAGGTTCCTCAAAGTAGCATTTTCGATCCTGTATGATACCTAATATATACCTCCGACATGCCAATAGGCTATGATATTCACACATCATTATTTGCACAAGAAGTATCCAAAAAATTGCAGAAATATATATTGCATTTGGAAAAATGGTTAAATCAGTGGAGAATAAAACTAAACGTACAAAAATGTGTACATGTTACGTTAAAATTGCGCAGGGAAACTTGTGCGCCTATTTATATCAATAATCATATCATACAACAGCACTTTGAGGTTAAATGACTAGGAATTCACCTTGATCGTCGTCTAAAATGAAAGGCCCACATAAATTCAAAGCTGGCCCAAACGAAACTAAAAGCAGTTAATCTTAATTGGCTAATAGGAAGAAATTCAAACTTAGTTTATATTGTAAACTTCTGCTATACAGCACGACACTAAAACCAATTTGGTGCTATGGTATTCAGTTATGGGGAACTGCCTCTGCATCTAATACAAAGAAAATTCAAAGGCGACAAAATAAAATTCTTCATGTGATTACACCAGCGCCTTGGTATGTCAGAAACCAGCGCATTCATAAGGATCCAGATATTCCATTAGTAAAGACAATGTTTTCAAAATATGCCACAGTATATATATAAAAAAACTCGATTCGCATCCAAATCCCCTAGCCCGCAACATCATTAATTTTGGAGGACACAATCACCTGAGAAGGAAACATCTAAAGAAGCAACCGTTGAACCTAATATTTCGTCCAGCAGTGGCTGGACTAATAATAATCAATTTTAGTTTTAAGATTTGAATACATATTGCTGGGCCAATTTACAATTGAAGATTCAATAAATAAATTTAAAACTTGAAAAAAAAATTTGCGCGCTTCGATTAACCAATTTGTCCAGTTGGGGGTACTACGTTTATAAGTTTAGCTTGCCGCCAAGTGTCTTTAAAATGTTAAGGTCTGCCTTGATCTAATTTCTTCATTGGATTACTCGCCAAGTTTCATTAGAAATCCATTCTTTTCTACGTTCTACTTTGCAGCCGACAATGCTGATGGCCGGATCCATGTAAGCTGCCTTCACTCTTTCCGATCTCTCAAGGTGATTCTCGTATAACTGTCTCTCGGCTTCCGCCATTGCTGGGTTCCTGAGTTTATTGACGTTAACTGGTCTAGTATTGCTGTTATTGGTGATGCTTCTTATGGCGGCCAGCTTTATAAGTATTTCTGCAACTAGGCGGTGGTGGTCTCTCGGCATGTTTGTGCCTCTACGTTGCGCACATCTAAAAGAGATCCTCGCCACTTGCTGCATATTTCAACGCTGTCAATTTAATTCTCAGTACGTTGGTAAGGTGTTACCTTGTGCATTGTTTTATGCGGAAATATTGATTCGCATTCGACCAAGTTGTTACATGCGTATATTCACAGAAAAAGCTCGCCATTTTCAGTTTAGCGTCCAAGGGCATGCATGCCTATAATTGGATTTGAGTTGGTGTCTAAGGCTTAAAATATCAAGGGTATTGCAAAAATCCTCTTTGGTAGCTAGTTTAGGGGGCATCTGTCGGGGCGTAAGACTGGATGCATGTGAGATATCGTGCTCGTGTTCGGAATCTAACAGATATAATTCTGTCAGAGAATGGTTCCCAGTTGATAGGGGCCTTTTTCGCTGTTTTTATTAAAAGAGGTTTACAGCTTTACCCGAGAACAATAAAGTGAGACCATCAGATGCTGTATATTCTCTTACGCAAGGCCATCGAGTTTCGCAGATCCCTAGAAATAGAAGATTATAATTATGTAGCTATTTGCAAAGCTGTGCTAAACGTGATGGATCCAATAGCGTCCGTATATTTCAGGATCCAAATCATGTCCTTGTTTTCATGCTAAAAAACTTCAACGGTAATTCGGATTGTTCAGACATATTATTATTATTTGAGGTTTCGTTAATCAGATTATTTCGAATGAGTAGCTGATTAGCCTACTGCATCCGAGACTGATGATGTCGCTGCCATCTAAGCCTACTGACTGGCTGTTCATAATGCATGTTTACTTAAATATTAGATAATAAAGAAAATATTGAGTTTTCATTAAAAAATATTTAGCCTTTTTTAGGTTTTAAATTTGTACGATTTAGCCTTTTCTAGCCTTTGGTAAAGACTGATTTAGCCTTTGGTAAAGACTGACTTAGCCTATTTTTCCTCCAGCTCCTGGCAACACTGATTCTAACATACAAGCACGTATACGTACAATACAGAAGTGATATAAATAATGCAGTCAGTAATAATACTCGTTTTTTATGGAAATTAAATTAATTTCCACTTTGGCCTTGTCCTGCCAACATTTACTTTGCACCAAGGTTTTCTCTTTTACCATCCAGCACATCAACAACAATTTCTTCATTTTGTCTGAACGTGTTCTACGAATTATTTTCGTATTTTATATACAAAATATTTACTATATAAATTTAAAAATTTTTTTACCTTGAATGTTTAAGTTGTCTGAGTTTTATTTTACCTGACTCTCCACTCCAATTAAGACTTTAAAAATCCAAAGTAAAAACAAGCCCTGACTGTTATTAAGAAAGTTATTGTTAAAATGGATATACATACATATGAACGTATGTATGTCTTCTCTTAGAACCAACGACAAACATTTTGTTATGTTATTTAACTACAGCAAAAGAAACTGTTGGGATAATAATGTTCACAAGGATTCCTGTAAAAATGTTTAAAATTTACCTTCTGCTTGTTCCTATAAATGCGAAAGAAAACTAATTCTGACCATTTGTATTGAAATTATTAATAGAGTTGGTTCTCTTGTTTCTGTTTTCAATATAAATATTCGAAAGAAATTTCCCTTCGCATTTAGAGGAACGGGCAGGGCAGTTAATTAGAAAAGAAAACTGTTGTAAAATTTAGTGTTATGTATACTTATGGTGACCAGGAGGCCAATTCTCGTTCTGTGATATGGTGAAGTGATACGTTTTTTCATATTTTCATAGATGTTTTGATTCGCGTTTAAAGAAAATTTTAACTAGTTTCAATACTTTTTCATGTGAAAAGCATTACAACAAAACAAAAAATTTTCGCAATTATGCATCACTGTGTAACAGAGAATATAACTAACAAAAATTGTTCATATCGAAGGCTTTGATTCAATACCATCTGTGAACCAATAGAAAATTTTTCAGGAGAAAAAAAACTGATTTATGCCAAAACTCTTAAGATACCAGGAAAAAGTAATTAGTTAAAATGCTAAAAAAAACATACCCTTCACTACTTCTACTTTGGCATTTTAACCAATTACTTTAACATGCCGATGTCATTGGAAGCAAGTACTTACCACATATAACAAGTAATAAATTTCAATATTTAGAAGGCATTGAATACACAAAACACAGTAAAAATTTAATGTCTCTGCTATGCATTGAACTCATGCCGTTTTCAATTATTGTGTTATTTTATGCCAAGTGTTTTGCTCACTGGGCTACTTGCACAGCTATTTTGCTACGGGCTTAAAACTTGTTTTCAAAAACATGAACACAATTTAAAAAAATCTATTTTGCATCTCCAGGAGTTGAACTGTGTATCATCTGTATGATAGGCAGATACCCTAGTACTCTGCCAATAAGAGAATAGATGGTTTGTTTAATTACTATGTAGTAAGTAATTGTTCAACTACTGTAAAGTAATTCAGACGATATGTACACTGAAAGGAAAACCTTCATATATATAATGATTTTTTACGTTACAGCAATGATTTTATCATTGTTTTTCAACCAACGTAACGTTTCATTCCAGGTATGAAAATTGCTTCATTAATTATAAAAATTTCATAATTAAAATGAAAGTTTTTCGTTCACATATGTATATAACCTGTCGCCACCAGGCGGCTTTTTATATTTATTTAGTCCTGCCAGATACTTAATTTAATATTTTTAACACTTAAAAATTACTTACTTTAATTTTACTTCCTATAAATAATTTTGTAAATGTTAGTCTTGAACCCTTGATCTCATGTTTGTAAGCCAACACCTTTATTGCTTCAGCCATGTCACCATTGAAAATCAACAGTACAAAATCAATATAAAAGAAAAATAATATTATACGATAAAAAAGTTCATTTCATGTATTTGAACTTCAGTCATATATATATATTTTGTACTTTTTCATTTTCCGAATGAAAAAATTTCATGACAAAACAAAATCTATAAAATGTGAATGAAAAAAGTTTCATACCGTTTATGTAATTTTTCATTGCTGATATTCAATGTTTCATTACATTAATGACATTTTTCGTTGTATTAATGTAAGGAGTTAACGTAATGGTTTCATTCCCATTACGTTTTCCTTTCAGTGTAGTTTCTAGTTGAGAAGTATGTTATTCGGTAATGACAACGCATTACCAAGTTTTTGCTGGGATGTTACTAAAACTATATATCTTCTACAATACATGCTCAGTATGACTACGTATAAAAATAATTTAATATTTCGCGTTATTCGCGGCGGTTTGGCTAAAAGAGGGTATTGCAATTGAAAAATTCATGTATTTAGTGAGTTATAGAGGGCATTTATCAGTAAACAAATTGTATAATTTTAAAATTTATTAAAGTTTTAATGTTTAATATTTCTTTTTTTCAACATAGACATAAAAAAATTATCAAAACGAAACATATCATTGCTATTACCTTGACTTCATCTGCACTAAATTATCATAAAAATAATGATATTCACTAGAGTTAATCGGAAGCTGACAATTATGGAACGATTTTGCCTCAGTATATTTTGTGTATTCCTTAATTTAGTTGAATAAGTAATTGTATTCTTCATAAAATTTCACTTTAAATTTAACATCAGCATTTGATAAATACTTTACGATTCTTAACTCGCAATTGTCATATCATCTTTGGCTCAATCAGGTGTACAGCTCGTGAAGCAATTCGCAGCTTATGCTCTATATATTGTAAAAAAACGCAAAAGTAACAAAAATTCAAATCGGCTTTATAAAAAATTACGATGTATTTGACCAACACACATAATTAATATGAAAATCAGACTTTCCCGAACAAAAAAGAAAATATTAAAAGAAAAAGACCCGCCCAATTACATAAATTAGTATATTTATTGATTCTTCTGTAAAATTAAGAAAATGTTAGTTAAAGCGTTTTTCGTTTCAGGTGACGATATATTTATCAGGACTCAAAGATCATATAAGATGTTGGGAACAAGTTTTTCAAATTTATAGTTTCGTCATTTATACTTTTCAAAAAAGCTTTATAGTACAAGAATTTGTTAAAAACTAGTTCTTCATCAATTGATAACCTGAACGGTAGGGCTACCGACTTTAAATAAACTTTCATTGCTAATTCTACAACAATATTATCTATAAGTCACACGAATATTGCTTTTTAATCTGCTGATTAGTTTTAGAGATATCGTGGAACTTGTCGAAAAAATTTATTTTTATTATCAAAATTTTTATTTTTAAAACATTCATAAATAATTTTAAAAATCCAAATTTAGGTATTTTTCTACAACTTATAGAAAACTATATATCAAACATAAACATAGCCATATCTCATCAACATCGAGCCACAACTTTTGATTTTATTCAGAATCAAATATGCAGAAAATTAGAAGCGAAAAAAAATGTGTTAATTAATTTACAATTACAAGAAATGTTAATATAACTGGAGTACGGGATGTCCTATTCAGTTAAAACAAAAACCCAAAACTCGACAACAATATTCACCCTTATCGTATTTGGCGTAGGCGTATTTCGACTACGGGCGTATTTGTAGTCGAATTTACAATTCAATGGTATCGTGTAAGGTTTACGCCTAAGATATTTTTGTAAATGAAGCATAATGTAAAAGATTGAGCATTTTAAAATTATTATGATACAGCCTGTTATGAAAAGTGTCAAAATAAACAAATAAAATCTGTGGAGCATATTTATTCATTTAATTTTTTACAATTTTTTATTAACTAAAATGTTCAGTGCGGGTTTTTTTTCATCCTCTGATGACGAGGATGAATGCAGTGCACAAGAAATGAATATCGCAAGAAAAAATTTGAGACAGCAAACAAACATATTCACCCTTCCTAGTAAAAAGTAAGTAAAAAATTTAGATTTTTTCATAAAGTGGCATTTATATAAATAAATATGTGCGTTGTTTAGATTCATTGGATATTTCAGACTCAACAAGGATGCTTTTAGATATGTTTTAAAACAAATTTCGCCAAAAATGAAAGAGCAAAAGAGAAAGACCAGCATATCAAAATTAATAAAACTTACGGCAACAATGAGACTACTCGCGGAAGGAAGCTACCAGAAAGGTGCTGGGAATGATTATGCCGTGAACATTTGTCAGTCAAAAGTAAGCGAATCTTTCCATGAGTGCATTGAGGCAATGTACGATGAACTTTGTCCAAGGTGGATCTCGTTTGAAATGGATGATTCAGAAAAAAATGAATTCAAGATGCATTTCTTTCGAAAAACAGGATTCCCTGGTGTAATTGGTTGCATTGACGGAACTCATGTTTCAATTATACCACCATCAGTCAATGAACGTTTTAAATACCTGAACAGAAAAGGATTTCTTAGCCTGAACATTATGCTGGTGAGTCTAAAATGTGTGTTATTCGAAAAATAGACTTTAATTATTCTTCAAAATTCCTTAGGTATGTGATCACAAACTTCGAATTAGGTATATTCAGACTCATTCTCCTGGATCGAGCCCTGATTCTCTCATTTGGAATGTTAGTGACTTAAAACACTTTATAAAGGAAAAATACGAAAATGGATAAAGAAATACCTGGTTGCTAGGTAAGTTTAAATATATACATATATGTATGTATTTATGTATGTATATATACGAACAAGTATGTATGTATCAATTTCCAGGAGATGCAGGTTATCCGTTGGAACCATATTTAATCACTCCATTTCGATCAGCACACGAGGGAACCCCTGAAAGCCATTTCAACCAAATACATTCCCGAACAAGAAATGCAGTTGAACGAGCCATAGGTGTTTTGAAAAACAGATTCCGATGTTTACTGGTAGCCAGGCAATTACATTATTGTCCGGAATTTGCCGGAAAAATTGCAGCCGTTTGCGCTGCTCTCCATAACATCTGTATACATTTTAATATAGACTGGCCCGAAACCGATATAACCAATGAAGTTTTAAGGCCAGATTGCATTGATGAAGATAATTTAAATGCAACAAATATTAGACTGAAAATTATGCAAGAACTTGTTTAGTTTCTAAAACTTTGTATTTTTTATTTATCAAAACTATAAATTAAACAAAAAACAAATAAAAATCAATTTTTTAAAGTAAATAATCTTTTTGTTCATATATTCAATATATTCAATTTTAAGAAAAACCACTTTTTACTCGTAACTCCTCTAGCTCCAAATTTTTTGCTTTTATTTCTAGTTCAGATTTTCGAATTTCTAAAAGAGCTTTTCTATGATCATCCTTCTTTTTCAGTTCTTTTTTATATAAGCTTAACTTTTCTTCTTTAATCTTGAACATTTTTCTGTTGTACCTTTCTATTTCAGAAAGTTTGTTTATTAATTCCAAGCATAACTCTTTTTGAATCTCCACTTGCTGTTCTAAAAGAGTTACCTTTTCTTGCTTCTTATTATTTTTTCTCTTATGTACGGACGCAGACGAAGTACATGGTTGGTCGATTTCTTCCAGGCTTTCATTTGATGTTTTATCTGTCACAGGCTCTGGGGATACAACCCGTGGTCTTTTTATTCCAAAAGCATTTTTATGTTCTATAATTGAATGCATGTCCAATAAATTAACTGCTGCCTCCTCAACTGGTGATAAAGTAAGTTGCTTATAAGTGCCCCCACCTGTTGCATGGCTTTCAGCTTTGTTGTGTGTGTTTTTTTTTTAATTTAAATTTAAAGTCTGCCCACACCTTCATCCATCGTTCACCTGAACGGAAGGGAGGTCCAATGCAATTTAAGTGTTCGGATATGGTATTCCACTCTTCTTTAATGTTGATTTTTTGGCAGCCTTTGTGAAACCCTTTTGCCAAATATGGTTTTTCCTCCATTAATTCAACCAGCTTTGAGAATTGTGGGGCAGTTGTGAGCTTTATTCTAAAATGTTTAAGAAAAATTATTGCAGCAAAATTATTAAATTATAGTTTTTTGCAGACTTACACTTTATTTCCCTCCATTTTAATTAATTTTCACTTTAGTAACGTTTGTGTCGTGGTAAAAAATACAAACGTCTGTTTTTAGCAATTTTGACAGGCAAAAACGCCAAATACGATGCCGTTGTAACGGCGTTCTTGTAATGGATTTTTATAGGCTGTCGTATATATGTCGTTTTTTGCTAACAACGATACCATTTTTAAGAAACGCTGAGTTTTTGCAGCGAAAACGCCAAACACGATAAGGGTGATTATCTTGAAGTCGCAACAATCCTGTTTTTTTATCTGCTTAGTAGTTTCATAGAAAATTTTTTTCGACAAGTTCCACGATATCTCTAAAACTAATCAGCAGATTAAAAAACAATTAGGGAATTCACAATGTGTATCTTAAAATTTCGAAATAGCAATATTGTTGCACCTTAAAATTTCATTGTGAGCAACGATACAGAGCACAGCATATTAAAGTAATAAAAGTAACGACGAAGTTTGCCGAATATATCTCACTATTTACATGTATAGAACAAGAACTCAAAATACACAACAAACAAAACAACAACACAAGCACAATAGTGCTTGGTACCTATTAACATGCCAAAGAAACACCAATACACTTAAGCCACACACAAGTTCTTTATTTAAAATATTGCCGCATTGAAAAAAACATGCTTCTTGGACTTTTAAAATTGTCATCTGGTAGTAAATTTCATTTACATGCAAAACAAAAACAACAAACTTGGCAACCCATAATAAAAGACCCAAAATTGAAACGTCATTATATTACGACACATTTTAGAACGCTGTTGTGAACTCCCTAATTATTCGTGTGACTTAAAAATAATATTTTTGTTGAATGAACAGGGAATAGGGATACTGTGCAATCGCTTCATTTTTGAAAGAAGTTTATATCTCGAAAACTATATCCAACAAAAATAAACTAAATGCAGATTCGGATTCAACGGCTAAAATTAATAAGAAATCATTTTCAGTTGCTTCATTCCAAAACCTTGTAAACTTGTGCTTTAGTGGCCATCAGCTGATAGGACGAATGAAACCAGTGATTCCAATTTAGCCATTTTCTGGCTAAATTTAGCTATTTTCATCCCATTTAGCCAGAAGAAAAGTTAATTTAGCCATTAGCAATTTTTTGGCCTTTTTTATTTGAAACTAGCCATTTTTGCCCATTTTTTCATACATGAAATGTTTTCCGATTTTTCATAAAAAATTTAAACTCGCAACAAAGGTACACTTATTTACTACCAAATATACTACAGAGTAATATGTTATTGTTTTCGCACGCATGAGAAGAAAACAAATTTTGGTAAAATGGTAAACTATTTTTCAGAGATACAGAAAAGGTATTTGATTTTGTTTGCATTCATATTTGTTTATCCATTCAGAAGTTTTACCCAGCAAATATCACTTAAATATAAAAATCACCGGTGAGCGCCGATAATGGCTAATGGCAATTGATAGGAGGCAAAAATACAATGCATACACAGGGGTTGCACTTTCTGAAATACTTTCATTCATAAGTTCCCTACGGTAAATGGAACTGACACAAAACAAATCACGTGACCGGTCCCCAGGTGCTAGGGACCAGTCCGAGTTCTAACACTTCCTATGAGGCGGACCAGCCACTTTTACATGGGGATGGCCTAGGATGGGGTTAATTGATACTTTGTATGCACCTTGTAACTTGTCTCTGAACTATCTTATGGAGTCCTAATCGGTGTCGAATAATATAGATAATATATAAATATTATTCCAAAATTCAGCTGTAATTATCGATTAATTTATTTTTTTATTGCTACAAATCCAACTAGAAATTGTATTTTATTTTTAAGCGGTGTCTTTGATGGGATTCGAACCAACAACTTTCGGCATGATAGGCTAGTACACTACCCACTCGACCACAGGGGAGGTTATATTTCAATGTTATAAATACCAGTTAAGCTGGAGTTAATATTTGAATATAGTTACGAAACAGGTTCCTGAGTGGCATGGCAGTCTCATTGAAGTGAGACAATTAATATTTTATAGATACTATGTGATAGGCCTAAGATCCAGGTGCATCGAATTTGTTCAGTGCCGTTTACTACAATACTAGCCGGAATACCAACTAAATTGACTGAAAATGGTTAATATCTGACCATTCACTACTCCTTATTTTTGGTACCAGTCTCATTTTCTCAAGTCATAAGACGAGTACTTTTGGATCAATTGTCACCAAATTTTCCGCAGGAATTCACTAAATGAAGCATTAAAATAACCTAATGTGGCTTGAAAACTTTATATTTATTTTAGTAACTATTAGATCTACAGAAAAGTTAATAGATAAAATTATATTGATGCCAACTTTGGCTCTTTTTTACGATATAACAAAAAACGATATGACATACTGTATTATCATATCGTAAGTTTCTTACGATATGACAACGCTGCGATATGACAACACCGTGTATGTCTTTAAGCATTGTCTATATGCAGCATTTCATTGGCGCTTTACCAAATCGTCAGTAGACAGACTTCAAAGCCAATTTTGTACAGTTACAAATCCTTTATCTTATGTATAGACTTTCAAAAATCATTTGAGAATTCACAAATATGTAAATGATTTTCAAAAATAAGTATAGTAGGCTTTGAAAATTATACAAGACCCAGCAAATAATTTGTATTCGATATGAATCTATTTTATTTTTCTACACCTTTATACAATTAGAAATCCATTGGATAACAATAAAAGTATTTATAAGGCAAAATGAAAAAGAAAATATATATCTCGCAAGATGTTGAGAAAATGTTCTTGAATTCATTGCGAAGTTAAATATAGGGTTAATTCTACTGGTGAAGTGGGGGGAACATATCTGGGCAGCAAGGTTCAGAAAGAACACACATCGTACATAAATGTACTGTTCAAATGCAACCAACACATATTTTTATTTTCATATCAAATATGTGTGTCTCTAAATTGTTTACGGTGGCGAACACTATCATGAATGGGTTTTGTTTTAATATTTGGTTGGGTACACGAACATGAATATTTTCCCAGCAAAAATAAATTTGGTAGAAGGAAGCAGGTAGATTAATAAGAAGTGCTTCGGAGATGCGGAAAAGCACACAGTGCATCTCATGTGCCTTACGAGGATGCAATAACGTAAGCGAGCGAAGGAACTTACCACACAGACGATGAATTTGGTCGGCTATTTATGTTGTTCATGTGTTTTAAACTTATTCAACTCAAACTTTTTTATAGAGCATATCTCTCGCTTGCGTGGGTACAAATATGGATGCGAGTGGGATTTTTGCTTCGTAATTTAATTGTTTATGTATGAAAATAAATGTGCCTCGATAGCTTAGTGGTTAGTGTTCTAGTCTACTATGCGGAGTTCGTGGGATCGACTCCTGATTCAATACGCCAACAAAAAGTGTTTAATAAAAGTAAATTGTAGTGTAATGCAATTTCCAATGCTATTTGTACCATTTAATACATAAATAAATATAAAAACAACATAAAATAATGGCAAATAAGAAATTAATCCAAGTGTGGTAAAATTGTGATATAAAGAGAAAAACATTTTTTAATTATATACATATAAAAAAGACATGAGGTTAATGCATCTAAGATGCGCAGAAAGAATCTCATGCCTCCAGACCTACCAAGTGGGACATCCCATACAAAAATCATGTAATACCGAAGCAGGTTGGTAAGGGAGAGTACCGAAATCTCTCCCTTACAAACCTGCTTCCGGTAGACGAATATTTTTGATGGGTTTCGTGTAGCAATACTTGATGTATATCTGTACTTTTAATTCGTGTACGTGTACATTTTAGGCAAAAAAGTACATGAACGATACACATGTTAAATACGTGTACTGCTAAAAATTAAAACAAAAAAAATATATTTAGAGACACACATAATTGGTATGAAAATAAAAATATGTTTTGGTTGCTTTGAGCTGCGTTTGTTTACATTTATGTACGAGATTTTTATTCAGTGTGTGTACTTTTCTCAACTCTGCTGAGCAGTGATATCAACCATAATTTCAAAATCGAACAAATTTACACAAACTGCTATTTTTTGGCTCTACTGAAAATTCTTGCTCGGAAAATAAGACCTCTATATATTTACTAAGTATGAAAATGAAACCAAAATGAATGAAATGTATAAAATAATAAGTTATTAATTAATATGATTATTTCGAACGTATTTGCTTTGTGAATCTAAATTGATTATTAGGCTAAGGTTCGTAACGTTGTATTCAGAAAGAATTGGGCATGATTAATATTCCAAGGAACAAGGGAAAAATTAACATCAACTTATTTTTTCAACTTACACAGCAGAACAGAGTAGAGCCACTTTCGGAAGCCGCTACACTTCCATCGTCAGTGCTCACGTGTATTTGCTTATCACCACTTGTCAGGTGGCTCTGTTGAATGTGATTTTAATACTTATATATAGAACTTTTTCGTGAAAATTTAATACGAGACTTAAATCACTCTCAAGCTGATATTAAAGTGCACTTTCCCAGCGTTGCCATCAGTTTATTTTTCTTCATTCCCAGTTTTTCTGATTTTTGTTCTACATGAACGTGTAAACATGTGAAGAGCTCAAGCCAGTAGATAATTGTTTATTAATATGATTATTTCGAACGTATTTGCTTTGTGAATCTAAATTAATTATTAGGCTAAGGTTCGTAACGTTATATTCAGAAAGAATTGGGCATGATTAATATTCCAAGGAACAAGGGAAAAATTAACATCAACTTAATTTTTCAACGTACACAGCAGAACAGAGTAGCGCCACTTTCGGCAGCCGCTATACTTCCATCGTAAGTGCTGACGTGTATTTGGTGATAAGCCACCTGATAAGCAAATACACGTGAGCACTGACGATGGAAGTGTAGCTGCTTCCGAAAGTGGCGCTACTCTGTTCTGCTGTGTACGTTCCTTGGAATATTAATCAAGCCCAATTCTTTCTGAATATAACGTTACGAGCCTTAGCCTAATAATAAATTATTATTTGCTTTAATTGTCATTATATTCTTCTATCAATATTTTTCACGAAATATTTATCTATTTTTGTTTTTTATTAACAAAAATTTGTACGCGTGGCAACCTAAAACATTTTATTTCCAAAGTCAACTTTCAGACGATGCAAGTCTTATTGATTAGGTTCTTATTCAGCTGTGAGAAAGATAGAGAAATTTGTATTCATTTCTCTGTCTTTCTCACAAATACTGCGTTAATCGTGATTAGTTTACGTGAGTTAATAAGTCGCAATAAAACAATTATATGGGAGCAATTTACAGTTTTATTTGCAAATAACCCGTACGTATAAACGTATTATGTGATATGTACTTGCATTTGTTGTGTTAAACATCAGACAAACATCAATTTACTAGTTATTTTATTCTCGTATCAAAATTTCTCAAAAACTTTGTATTTTGTATAAGAATAGTGATCACATTCAACAGAGCCATCTAGCGCTTGTTGATAAAAGCTGATTTACATTATCTCACAAGCCGTTCGACTTCTGTAGAAAATGCATCTCTGATCAAATGAGTTGATGAAAATATTTAAAAAAGCAATAACAACAGATTATATCAGGGTTGCATTCTGTGCAGAAGTCGAACGGCTTGTGGAATAATTTAAAAACACCTTAAGCATACACATGAGCACTGACGATGGAAGTGCGATGAGTTCGGAAGACAAATTATTCTGTTCCGCTGTGTACGTTGACAGCTAAGTTGATGTTGATGTTTCCCTCGTTCCTTGGAATATTGGTGGCTATTCGGGAAAACGCGTCGAAGAAGTGAAAATTTACATGATAACAAAATCAAAATTTCAAAAATTGTTTTGTTTTCTATACATTTCTAAAATCAAATAAACGTGAGAATTTTAACGCGTATCTCTGTGTCTCTCTCTATTATAAAACCGGTTAATTTTGTACGATAAACAAAAACAAAATTTATGAAGTTTTGTTTTTGTTTTCCATGCATTTTTTACTTATAGGCAATTCACACTACCGTGCTTATGGCCATTTTAAGTGTTTACGAGCCAAACACGTTAATTTTTAGGTGTTTCCCATATAATCAATTGTCAAAAAATTTACGTGTTTCAAAATTAAACTCATTCAAAAACCAGTAAAAGGCAGGGTTCCAAGTACTTCTTGATGATGTTCAGTCGATTTTTTGATTTTAGTGCTTATTGAACACGGTTTGTAATGGCGGCAAAATATGTAAACAAAGTCGAAACTAAAAAAGATTGTAGCATTTCTATAACAGTAAGCAGCGTATTCTGAAAATTATGATTTGTGTTGGCCTAAAAGTATCAAGAACATCGTTTTTTGTTCAAGTTTTCAATGCAAATGGAAAAATGTACATACACATTTAAAATTCTAATTAATAACTTCGCAAAATTATTAATATTTCGGACGCAAACAAATTTTTTTGTTGCTGGTTTGCTACCACCTTTTATGAATTCGTCAGAAAGTTTATAAAATTGTAGTCTGAACAACTTTGTTTAGTTTCTTAAAATATTTGCCGAAACACGTTAAACTATAGCAGTGTGAATATAGTATTAGTCGTCGCGTATTTCCGAATAGCCACCATTAATAATAATAATAATAATAATAATATACTCCCATCGATCCTATAAGAAGCATAAGGCCTCTATAATTATTTGAGGTTTCGATAATCATAGGTTCTCGGATGAGTAGATGATTTGTCCGCTGCATCCCAATATGATGATGCGGCTGCCATCTAAGCCTATAGACTGGGTGTTCATAATGCACGTTTGTATAGCGAACCGCGTAATGTAAGTAGGTGAACAAACGCTAGCTGTTGTTGAGGTATGTGTAGTATGGGGTACAGAATGAAAGGCGGTACCCACTCACCTTGTCGATGTTGCAAAGTCCAAGCATTCGCTGATTGTCCGGGACTGTTTATTTATAGAGAACCACTTATTCACAGCTAACCTTCAATTCTGAAGGCCATTCGCTATCCGCAACCTGTGATCCGTCCGGTTGCCTTCAGCGCGGCACCTTTGGTCCCTCAATCTATAGGTTTTCCTTGGAATATTAGTCGTGTTTAATTCCTTCCGAGTATAATGTTAGGAACTTTAGCCTATAAAACTACTTTGGATTAATCATGTTATGTTGGTCTTATATTGTATTGACCTCAACTATACTTTTTCTTTGTGTGTAGGATTTAATTACGAGTATTAAATTTTAGACTTAAGAGATAAGTACTTATTGTTTACTTTATAAAAAATAATAAATAAAATAATAAGAAATTCTGCCTATGAAATGCAAAGTAAAGTATATTTAATACAATTTCAGTTTTAAAATAAAGCAGAAAAAAAGAAAGTTTAAATAATTCGCAGACACAATGGCTCAGACAGTTGTCATTGTATGTGTGTGAAGGTGCAAAATCTCATACTCACTGAAATACGCATTTTTCTACACACTTTAGAGAACGAATGTTGCACGGACATTGCCAGACGGCCATTGCGTTATCCTCGCCATTGCTTATGCTGGATGTGAACGTAATTGAAATTTAAATAATTTCACTTTTTTATTTTACATTTTGTTACATATATTTTTCTCTACTTAAGCTCCAGATTTTCTGTGCTTTGCATATTTTTTGGCTAAACAAGGGCTATCGAAACTTGTGTAGAAAGATGTGAATAAAAAAGAACAAAAATTTAAAATACTCCCAGGATGTGTGAAATATTTGAAACATTATGTAAATTTTATAAATGCCAGGGAACATGAGAACAAATACGTATTTATCTTTCCGCTGTGTTCTTATTTAATTTCTTTCTTTTTTAATTGTTTTGTTTGGCATTATAAAAGTTGCAAGTAAGAGTACATAATTTGTATGAATCATGGATAATAAAGTTGGTACAATTGTACTATTTTCTGTAAAACTCAAACACTAAAAGTAGCATGGTACCCTCTTGGCTCATTAGTACTATTTAAAGACTTGCCTAATTTACTGCTTTTTGTTTAACATGATGTCCTCTCATTTTTATTGTCATAGCTGTGGTCACAAACGATAACTGATCGTTTTTAACTTAGTATTGAACACTTCTTGCAATCCATCAATTATTTTTGTATCAAAGGTGAAGTCCCGAAAATATGTAATAAATCCAAATGGACTTATTTCTTAACTAATTGAAAAAAGTAGTGTAATTGCACTACACTGCAGTGATAATAAAGCGATATGCATTTATTATGTACATACATAAATTTCCATAACTTTAAAACTTATGGATATCCCATTTCAAAACTTTTACAGTATATACATATATTGAGGACTCCTAATGTTAATTTCGATCTTTAAAAAAATTTTAAAAATTAGGCCGCAGTTAGAAATTATCATATCCAGTTTCGATAGTGCGACAAGCATGCACGTAACTTTTATTGATGGACAAGACAAATAACTAAAACAAAAAAATAAAAATGATGTATTTAGTCGAATTGTATGGGTTTTGGCCCACAGAAATTTTATTATTCGCGCTTCAGTTCGTTCAATTTAATTTTTCAATTAAATTATATTTATTGAGAAAGAATTTTTTCAAAATGTCTTTGGAGAAAAATATATTTTAAAAGTAAGCATAATAAACATCCTCCCTTCTCCAACAAAAATCTTTGGTACTACCGAATATTTCGCAAACCCTTAACGAATACGTCTTTAATATAATACATTAAATTATTATTATTGATCGAAAATTGTCCTCGTTGTGTCTGTTTTGCAGTACCAGAATCTGTTTAGTAAAATTTCTTGAAATATAATATTACTTTGCATGCGCGTATCACTGCCCACATTTTTAATAACGATGTAGTATTCAAACATGTGTTCATGTAGTGTTCAAAGTTGCATAAGCAATACTAATGAAAGTGATTACAGATGCTGAAAGAGCTCACGCAATGTCGTCAGAAGTCATAAGCTTACAATTAAAAATTACCCTCCTTTGACTTAAAATATTATTGATTTATCCTCCTCTTGTAAAAAAAAATATCTAGATAGAATGCCAGTAGCAAGTTGTAACTCATACCTATTAATTTTCAGGATTCTATTTTACGAGGTGGTTTTAATCCATCATTTGGATTGTCTCACGTTTGGAAAAACATGTCAAGTACCCTTTGCAGTCAATACATCTGTCTTCTTCGATGGATATTTTGTACATACATTAACAGATGTGTAAAATCGTTATCATATTAAAATTTATAACTGCATATAGAATAGTTGCTACAGTTATTGTTATAACAATTAAAAGTAACAACCAGAAAGGCAATTTAAATTAGATGTATATTTTCTTCTAATAAGTTAAAATGAATAATTATATATCATCCTAGTTGAGCAAAATTACCGCAATATTAACTTCTGGTTTAAAAGTAAATTTAAAGAAAGTATGATCTAAACCAATTTGCGGCACAAAAGCATTTCCTTTCTTATCATTATCGTCATCATCATAACTTTGAATGTCATCAGATATATACAATGTACTGCCACATACCAATTCTACTCATAGAACAATACTCAGTGCACTATGGCCTTCCTTGGGGAAAAATAAATAAGAAATATATTCAAACTTCATATTGGTATTAAATATTAATTTTTAATAAAGTTAATCTCTAAAACTTTTAAGTTTTAGAATGCCCACAAAATGTCTAAACAAAAGTGTTTGCAACTTTTTCGATATTATTTTCCGTTCCCTTTTAAAGCAGTTCATTGTGCACCTTGAACGCACAATTCGTTATCGAAGAACACGTTTACATTAATCCAGGTTATAACTGGAGGGTTGTTGGATTTGTCAGTATGTTGTAACATGTTACAACACCTGATTTATTTGGTGGAGTAAATTTTGTATAAACGTGTGTACATTGGGTGGGGGAGGGGTAGAAGTGTAAACATTATTTAACATACATTTACATAGACAGATTTCAGTGGTTTTTGTATTTGTTTGTGCTTAAGATTACACGTACATTATTTAAATTTTAAAACCAAACACAGTTTCAAGCACGGTCCTGTACATACGAAGTAATGTCTGTTTTTGTTTAATATTCATACATTTACTGACTGTACTGAATCGTAATATATGTAAAAATCTAATGTTTGCAGTAATAACCGTTTATGTCTTGAAATCACATTTTTAAAACATTAATAGGCATACTTTATAGCTCAGTGACTTAAACTTTGCACGGTAGAGGAACATGAGCACCGCGATTGCTCACAATCGACTAGTTTGAAAACTTGATGTTTTATCTTTAAAGAGACGGCGCACAGTGTAGTGATTACATGTAACGAGTGGCCAAAAATAGAAGGACTTATCATAAAGTAATGGAATTTGGCACGCATATTTTAATTAATAAACTATAATCAGACCAAAATTTTTGCCATTTAAACTCCAAGGATTCATGTCCTTCCCATATATCCTTCTAATAAAAATTTCCATAACAGAGAAAAAAAGTTATAGCTTAATGAAACTTTGAACAGACATTACTTATAATATTTTTAATGATTCGTCCAAATTTAGTTCAATTCCGGGCAAAGATACGCTTACATCAAAAATACCCTTTTTTGAAAAAGTAAGAAAGGAGCAAAAAAATAAATTTCCTTATTTAACTTGGCACGCTAATCACTTATAATGAGTAAAGTGTGTAACTCTACACATTTGACTTCTTGTCCAATGCGGGACAAACTCTCTACCGCCTCCCTCTTTTAAAATAAAAAAAAATTTACAGAAATAAAAAGGTAATTGAGTAATTCCATATCAAATCGACAATAGCCATGGATACCAATCTACTTGAGACAAATCCTGACCTATCAGTCCAAATCCGAAGTTTGTAATTTTTCTGGAGGCGTTGGAGAGCCGATTAAACTTACAGACATATTTACGGATAGATGGTCAGACGGATTTTCTTAGTTCAACTTCCCTATCTAAAGCGTGGGCAAATTTCAGGTTAGGAAGAATTGAGCTGTCATCCTTTGGCATCTATTTATTGAAAACTTTGAAAATTTTAACCATGGAACAACGAATTTTAATTGAATTGACTATCAATATGGCGAAAATTTTACTGTATCATCATTTGACAGCCTATTTACTTCCCAACCTCAAATTTGCCCACCTTTTGCAAAGTGAGTAAGTATGTTGGTTAAAAAATCCCGATTTCAATACAAAAAGCCAATCGATAAATATTTCGGGCGTCTACTTTATCCGTCCGATTTCCACTTAAATTTCTATAGGATCAAACTACAAGCATACAATTTCAAATAAAAAAAGTTTTTTTCAAAATCGGTCCATAAATGGCGGACTTATGGAAAAATCAATATATCTGGCGGCCAAATTGCCGGTCTGATTGCCGAAAGAAATTTTGGGACCAAACTGAAAGCAAACCTTTTTCAAAAATATTTTCGAAATCAGTTCACAAATGATAGAGTTATGTGTGTGGTAGTCAGGTACATATCATGAAATCACCACCGTCAGGTCCAGCAAGCTGCCCCCAATTTACTTAACGGAGAAAAACTCAAATGACCAAGTGGTAAATGGAACGAAGTATCTGGATAAGAATCGGGGCTGCCAGATAAATTTACCTAAACAACGTCAATTTGACGATAAACAAGAAAAATATCGTTATTTCAACTATTAAATATCGTCAAAAAAATTGGGCACCAGAAAATTCAATCAATTTATTGACAATTTTGTCAAAAAACAATCAATTTAAAACATGACAATATCTGTTCGCCGCTAGTCGCACCGCGAATTTCGAAAAGTTCTTAAAAATCTAGAAAATCTTCTGTTTTTCGCTATTTGCTCGAAATTTGAGGAGCAACGAGTCAAACGGGCCTCAGATTCCGATTCAGCGCATTGAAATACTTGTAGATAGGTGGGTATGGTATAATGTGCGGCCAACTTTTTTTAATATTGTGGGTAGTCTACTATCAATAGATTTCAAACACAAGGCGTGATACATATACGAAGGCATGGCAATAAGTTCGTGACTTTTTAAATTTTCCGGCTTTTAACTGAAAGGGCAATATTGCTCCTATCAAGAGACAGATACCTATTTCCTACCTTTCATTTAAAAAGGCGGAAAATTCAAAAACTTACGGACTTATTGGCACGCCCTCGTCTATGTATGACCTCTTCATACACATATTGAACAAGGAAAATCCAACTGTCTCGTTGAGATATCTATTAAAAGAAAATTGCTATATTTTTAGCACTGCATAATAAAATCGGCACTTTTTATGAAAAAATCGTCAAATCTTCACTTTGCTATTTCTGGAATACAAAATCGTCAATATGACGATAAATCGTAAAATCTGTAACCCTTTTTTGTGCCCAAAATTAATGACAGCCAAACGGGCCGATTTAAACCTTTATTTTTTAATCAACCTTAGGAACTTTGACAGCATGTATACCAATACTCTTACTGAAAATCTTTCAAAAAGTGGAAGAACACATCAGTAATTGCTGATAATACCGAAGAGTTGATTTATATGGATCTTCTTCAATGCTATGTTGTACAGCCGCCGTCGCTTGTTCTTTGCAAACTTTCAGTGTCTTACAGGATGGGTAGTAACATTTATAGTGCATTTACATCAGCAATGCTGAAACTGATTAAAAGCTTTAAGAGAGTTTCAAAAACTATACCATTTACATTGGCATTTTTGTCAATTATTAGGTTTATCGATCACAATATTTTATGAGTTCATAAAAAGTTATGTCAAACTCAATATGAAACTTTATTTTCCTTTTTTTAGTATTGTCAGTCAAATATGGAAAAACTGGTGAGTAGGATAATAGTAGGATCTGATAAATAAGTTGCAAATTAGTTTATGATTTGTATGGAAAATAAGTTATACACAAGAAAATAAACCTATTTTTCGATATGAACCAATTGAATGGCGTAGATGTAGATGTACTATTAGAGTGTACGTGGTCTGAAAAAACTTAGAAATATTATAAAAAAAGGGATTTTACTGACTCATACAAAAAGTTTGTTTGATTACAATATTACAAAAAATCCAATACTATTTTGTTTGAGGATGTACTTTTTTCTTTATTTGTTAAAAACTCATAGATATGCATATGTAATACAAATTGAATTGGCCTAAGGCTACATGTATTATGAAAGAATGAATAAAAAGAAACAAAATATTTTATTTAGAATTTGTAACTATTTGTAGACAAATTGTTTTATAAATTCTGACAAAAACATTATTTGATATATTGAAGAAATTCCAGCAAATATTTTTGTTTGATTCAGTAAATTATTTTGTTTAGAATTTGCATTGTGAAAATGCTCAAAATTTCTTCAGGAACAGTTGCAAGTTAAAGTACACGAGACCAAGAAAGGATTTTCCATGGTGAAACGATAGATTAGAAAAACTGACGAAGGAGGCAAGATTATTCAATAGAGCCAAAACGCAGTTGCCTGGGTCACCTACAAGAGTGCACTCACTAGCTAAAATAAAGCAGCTAGAGAGTCCAAAAGTTCGACGTGGCAAACATACTATGAAAGGATAAATAATTTGCCTGAGGTAGTACGACTACAAAAGGACTTGTTACAGGATCATTCAAATGGTCTATGTACAATGAAATGCCTAGATGGAACGTATACAGAATCATCAGAAGAGAGGAGTAAACTTCTGCTGGATACACACTTTCCAGGATCACCGCCAGTAAATCTAATTTCAATCCCCAATGGACACTTAGCTGTACCAACAGGTATCGTTGGTTGATGGATAGAATCTTTGGAAATAACCAGCTAAGTTGGGCGTCATCTAAATTTAACCCTTATAAAACCTCAGGCCCGTATGGGATCTTTCCATGCCTCCTACAACAGGATTTTCTAATCAAGCCTACACACAAAACAAAATGTTGATAAATATAACTACTTTCATAGGTTAGAATTGCACCAACCATAAAATAGAGTAAAATCAACCAATGGAATTGTAGTTAGTCGATAGTGTGCTAAACAAATAATTGGAAGGTCGCAGGTTCTATGCTTGCCAAGTGAGTTTTTTCATTCCTGGACTTTTTTGTTTGCCGGGAGAGCGGGAAATAAAAAAGAAATTCACGGGATAAAATATTTACCAAAAATTGTAATATCCAAAATCTATTGATTTTTATATGGACAAAATGAATCATTGAATCATTCTTTATTTTATACTGAGCTTTCTTGTAAAGGGATTTCACAAACAAAGCAGCTTCTAAAGAAATGAGAAAAAAAGCAGAAAACTTCACAAATCACAAAAACAAAAAGATTCGAGTAAATTAGATTAAAAAGAACAATATTTTTATCGAAATTTTAAGGAAAATTTATCAACGATTTTGATACATATGTAGTTGTAAGAGGACGGAAGTGATCCAAAGAGCGATTAATAGGTTGTCTAGGATAAATGTTGCCGACAAAGAACTGTCTTAAAATATTAAACTCAGTCATTTACTTCTTGTTATGTAATGAAAATTCTGTACCCTTAGCAAATTTGTACTTTTATATTATTTGTTGAACATGACTTTTTAAAACAGTCAATGCATTAATTGTTTCATCTAACAATCGCTTTCTTATTCAAGTAACACAGTTTTCAGTTGTTGATAAAAGCCTTTCGCCCTTGATAGAAGACGCCCAGATAGTTAAGAGGGCTTTTTATATATTATCAATATTTTTGGTCCCTTTTCAGCTGTCTTCAAATAATTTCAGCCGCTTTGTTAATAGCAGCGTTTAAAGTTTCCTTTTCTTTCAAAACATCATTGCCATCTGAAGTAATCACCATTATCGGGAAAAAGAGGCGAACATCTTGTTCACGTGAATAAATTCCGTGAACAAAAAATGGTTACCAAAACGGGCAAAATAGTACAGTAACGCAACAAGAACACAAAATTGGCGATCACAATTTTAGTGAAAGGGAACACTTTTCAAGTGAAGTTTTATTCCCGATATGGGTGAATATCTTATTTCCCATTTCTTCGTCATTATATACATCAAAAAGACGTACATAAAAATTTTCTGCACATCTAATTACCCTGGACTTTAATGCATATTGAAAAGCATTGCAGTTGCTTTTTCTAAATAAAATGTATGATAAACACATGAAAATAACATAAAATAAATAATTTTATACTTATGACCATCAAAATGAAAACTTTGAAGATTGGTAGCACCCTTAAGACGATGTGTTATTTCATTTTAAAAGATTTTTCGTAATCTGTGATCAATTACGCAAATTTTGAGAGTCTTGAGTTCTGAAAACCCAAAAACAAATTTTTTCGGGTATTCATATAATCGGGTTTCTGCTTTAATCGGCTAATCGCTTGATTAATTAATCGAGGTTTTGGCTTAATCGGTTAATTTCGGCATTAATCGGCTAACCGATTAATATTTTTTTATAAATCAACTTCAACTAATAAAAATTACATAAATTATCTATTATTTTGAATTTAATAGAAAAAAAACAATAACATAAACACAAGGTAGATTTATTTAACAGGTAGTCGCAGTTCCTTGAAAATGTCAAGTTATCAAAACACATACACAACATAGCTTGTATATTTTGATACAAAATTGACAGCCACAAATAAAAAAATGAGTAAACAGCTGTGGAATCAAGAACCTGGTAAATAAATCTACCTTGACATAAACATAATTCTTGAACTAAATCAAGAAAAAAAAAACATAAATATGTGTTCATTAAAAAATTAACAGTTTTGTGAGATCATTATATCAGTTATTTCAATAGCTTAAGAAGATCTTCTAAAACAATATTTCAGAAAAATAATTTGGGTTTTAAGAGACTCTCTTCTTTAAACTTGACTTGGAAAAATCCTTTAATTTATCGCAGATGTTGAACAAATCGAAAGCAATCCATAATACAGAATATCTAGTTTATCAGTCCTTTTGCTGAATTTCTCTAAATTTATAAAAAAAAAATTTTTCGATAGTTTCTTCTGTTGTAAGGTCATCATCTGACTCATGCTGGCAGTACTGCAAAAAAATTTATTTCCGAATTCCTTAGTTTCCGTTTTTGCTGTGTATTTTAAAATACTGTTGCTAGAAGGAAATGTTCCTGAGTGAACACAGAAAAAACTAAAATACGATTTCACTTACGAAAACTGCAGATTTAATTAATTGTGTTGTTAAAGTTCAACCAACGACTAAAATTGTATATTCAATCACTGAAACTAAAATTTTCAATTACTCAAAGTTTGTAAAATTACTTAGAAAATTTTGTTTTTGATCATATTCAATTACGAAATTAATTGAAACTAATTTTAATTTCTGATCAAGTGTATTAATTGAAAATTTTTTAGGAATATTTTTTTCTGTGAAGGTACACAGAAAAAACTAAATTACGAATGAAATCGTATTTTAGCTTTTTCTGTGTATAAAATAATTGAATTCGTCTCTCATTAAATCTAATTCTTAGATTTTTAATTAAATCGTTGGCAACAGCATTATTGGATTTTATGAAACTATTAAACAAAAACTTAATACATAATTCTCTCAAGTTGAATTAGAGTAACAGAGTTTCTATTTAACTCGTTTATTTATAGCCACGTCCAAAAATTGTAATGTTTAATTAAGTTAAAATCACTGAACACACTTATTTATTTGTATGAAAAATTACTTCTAAACACATACATTTTGTAAATGAGACGAAACAAATAATGAAACATACAAAAAATACGTTATAATACTACAAAATATGAAAAAAAATTTTTCGTCGGTTAATCGATTAATCGACTGAAATTAACCGGTTTGACGTTAATCGAAAAATTCCAATTTTATATTAACCGGTCAGTTAATCGGGTAGTAATTAACCGGTTAACCGATTAACGGTTAACCGAAGGTAGAATCTTGAGTAGAATATGAATTACACAGGTCAACACGATTTATAAGGTCGGTGTTTCCTTAGTCAATTTGCGTACATATGATACTCAGCTTCATTGGCTCTAAACTACTTTTTTTGAATTGACTCTGTATCTCGAGATTTTCCGTTATAAAGAAAAAAAAAGGATGCTGCATCACATAATTTGCATTTACTCGAGAACTAGTTCTTCGATTAAATTAAAAAAACACATAAGGCTCGAAAACAAAATAACCTTTAAATTATGTCGCT
The DNA here is from genome assembly GCA_956483635.1 of Panzeria rudis. Taxonomy (NCBI): domain Eukaryota; kingdom Metazoa; phylum Arthropoda; class Insecta; order Diptera; family Tachinidae; genus Panzeria; species Panzeria rudis. The sequence continues at coordinate 86,195,339 of OY101448.1, read as the reverse complement.
ATTAATTTTTCAACAATCTTATAGTTTCGGATATTTTCAGAAAGTTTTATCAAAAAACATAAATTTTTTTTTTAAAAAATTAAAAAAAAATTAAAAGGCCCATTAAAATTTTAACCTGAAGAAAATTTAAAATTTTATTTTTAATTGTGATAACTTCATATGTTACAAATAAAATGAGCTTAAATTTATTAAAATCATTTCATAAGTTCTGAAGTTGTTGGTCTGTGTTATCTATGGCTTATGGAGATAAAAAATGGTCCCATAAAAACACTAAAAATTTGTGTAGATAAAACCGCTTATGTCAACACACGTGTTATATAAATAAAATATTAAGACAATACATAATTCAAAAACAAGTTGAAATATGTTTAGAGAAAATAAGATAAGTACAGAGGCGTAGAAAATCTAGTCTTCGGTGCGAATAATTTACAAAATTGTTCAGTAAAGAATTATTACGAGAATTTTGTACCCTTCATAACAAAGCTTCAAACAAAACAATTTGGTATCATTAACATAAATTCAGCAAAAAGTTATGCATAAGCGGTTATTTACGAAAACTGGAGAACTGTAACCCTAAAGAGCCCCATCAACTATACAATGTTATTGCATATCTTATTGTACATTTTGTTGTCGTTTTGACATATACTATGCAATAAATGGCACAATATTTTCAAACAAAATGTTGTCCAGTTTTCCTGACAGTGAAAAAGTAAACATAACACTGAACCATATTGCCAACTCTTTACATAATTCTCTTGATTGTACAATAAAAATCAAGAGTCTTTTGATTTTTGCCAATATAATGTGCACTTTCGATATGACATACACATTGGCGATATCATTGTACAATACGAAAAACTTTACAATTATATTGCAAGTGGGTGGGCCGCTTAAGGGTAGTCCGACCCACAGTGGTTCCAATTGGAAAAAGGGTAATAAGTCTGTATCTTTGAAACTTCAGATCCTTTTACGAAACGATGTGAGTAAAAATCATAGAAGAGGACCTAAGCTTTACGACTACTGCAATTTGGACCACCCGGTTGAGACACACGTTTCGTTAGAGGATGTCAAATTTGACTTCCTCGGGCATGAAAAACTTTGTCGGCCTCAAAACTTTTGCAACTATTATCCGATTTTAATGAATATAAAATTGGTTTAAAGATCATAAGTAGATAAGGATAATACAGTTTACTTTGTTGAGATATCTTTAATATTTTCAAAGATATTTGGCTTTGAGTTTTAAAATGTTGGTTTTTGACTTTAATTTTGTTCTCTATTTAGTCAATTACTCTGGTAATAGCTTAGCCAATATTTTCAAAAAAATATTTTATGATTTTGAACACAATTCTTGATAAGATGAAGATTTTTTTTAGTTGTCTCAATTCATGTAGTCCTGAAAAGGAAACGCATAAAGTGTTTCAAATCAGAGTGAAAAATTTTTATATTTGGACAAAAATAGAGCTTTATTGTTCGACGTTTATCTCAAAAAGTTTTCAATACTAACATCTTTTATTTTCAATATTTCAAAAGAATAGACAACTTCAAAAATGACACTACATCCAGCATTGACGAAAACGGTGAATTTTTCTACGAAATTCTAAATTAATCGCTTAAGAAAAAAAACGCATATCGAGTTTTTCAAATGTCTCTACAAATTATATTTAATATAATTAATATGGCTGTTAATTGTTACCCACCCGCTGAAAAATGTGGCCAGGAGAGACGATTTTTTAAAAATAGAAGCATTTTATTTATTTAAGTGCATGAAAACTGTACTAAACTTAATTTTTTCATTTTTAGTTCTTTAGCATTTATTAAAAAACATAGTAATCCTCCTTTCTTTAAAAAATTTTAACGATGTAGTAAACGGGAATTTTGTAGGAACTTCTAATTCCAAAAAAAATATGTGTAGAAATTTTACTCTCATGTCAGGACGGTTCCAAATTAAACCATCTTGCATAAATAACGCAAAATCAGCATAAATGAACATAGGCGGGTATTCATGAAAACTGTACAATTATGAATCTAAAGATAAGGTGAGACATGGCAAATATATTTCAAAGAAATAATATAACCGCTCAATAATATCAATACTATCCCTCATAATAAACAAATATTTATAGAATCTACTTTTATCTATGTATATGTTTATATTACTTGACTTCATTTTATATATAAAAAAATATATCTTCAATATGTCATGTTAAATATCGGCCACGTCTGACCTTACTTTGTTCGTGCACACCTAAAGTAATTTTTTTTTTGCCTTAAAGTCATACTTAACTCTTTTATTCATCACCTGTCATTTGTCAGATTCCTGTTTTAATGATGTTGTATCTGTTGAGTTTTTCATAATTTATAAACCAACAATGGTAATTTTTTCGCATTTTTTACCAGCTTATAGAAGGATGCTACATTTACTCAAGATTTGAGTTTGTATTAGTGTAAAAATATTCACTGTGTTAATATGAGTGAGTGTTATCTGTATATAGAAAAACTAGATTATGAATTTAAATAAATAGTGAATACAATTTATTTTATTTAACGTTTTATTTCATTCAATGGGAGGAATATATATAAAAACTAGGAGTTAAATAGATGTTATAACAACAATGTGATTAAAATATTTTAGAATATATATAAATATTTTAAGAAATTTAATATTTGACATATTGTCGTAAATAAATAAATAACTAAGTTAAGTCCATAAAACTTTTACACTTGTTGCCCAAGTGTTCTTTATAAATTTTAATTAAGTTAAATGGTTTTATTAAGTAAAAAAATCTTTTCCTCTCCGGCCACAAGAATACCAATGTCATAAGTATATGTCGAAGGATTTTAAAAATAGTTTGTTTTATCATAAATGCTAAAGTTTATCATTCAATTTGTTATTTCTACGATACATATTTACTTCCCAGAAAAAAATGGAGTTTGCATACAAGCAGTTTTTTAAAGGAGAGGAGCAATACTTCTGCTTACTAATCTGGAAGCACTATAGCTTGACAAATAAATAGTTTTTTGGTGTTTCAAAAGTCTTTGCAATACCTCTTGCTTCCCTGTAAGCGAGAGGGGTAAGCACAAAAATCAAGAAAAGTCTTACACAAGCGGATCCCTTCATCACATGCTTCGAAAAACCTTCCAATTTTTTACTCTGTTTTCAGCAAACAGCAAATCTTTATACAAATTGATTACATCAGGCTAGAGATCAAAACGTTATAATCAGAAAGAATTAGACATGATGAATATTCGAAGGAACAAGAGCAAAATTAACATCAATTTAATTCTCAACCTACACGGCACAACAAACGACGTTGTTTTCGGAACACGCCACACTGTCATCATCTAGATATACACAGAAAAAACTAAATTTCATTTTCAGCAAAGAAATTCAATGAATTAGTAAATGAAGAAAAAACTATGGTGTAAGCTTCGAGTGGATTTTAGGGTTGTAGACTAAAATTATTTTGCTGGTACATACTACGACAAGGTGGGGAGGGCACCAAGAGACAACATCATATGTATCTATGTAAATTCGTCTGTGGTGTGCTGTGCTATGATTTGTTTCGTTTACTTTTTTCTTGTGCTGCTGTCTAACAGCTGACGAGAAGGATTGGGACCGTCCTGGGAGTAAAAATGAGCAAGCCGGGAACCTCGTCAGGCAGTAGTTCGTAGGTCGTAACATATGCCGGTTTTGTCCACCAACATTGCACAGAAAGACAAGTGTGACATGAGATAAGCCAATATGTCTGCAGTGCTCAAAGCACATCTGTAAGGATTGCCAATAATTTTCCTGATATTGATCCTTTGTTAGTTTTTTTTTTCTTCTTATGTCTTAGAAGATCTTTTTTGTTTTTAAATCATATTGTTATTCTAAAACTCAAAAAGAATGTTAGGTTTTGTTAATGTTATTGTAAAAAATTAAAAAAAAAATAATAAAAGTGACCTCATGTCGAGGAAAACTAAAATGCCCACTCTTTTAACTTATATATCAATGGAAGGTACCATACAATAAAATTTTGTTACTTCCACCTTTAATAGTTTAACTTACGATCTATTTAACAATATAAGAGTCACAATTTTACAATTTTACTACATACTTATAGGTCAAAATTATAAAAATTTTCACTAAAAACACGTCCAGTCTTACACGCAGACAGACAGTCATTTTGCAAGACCGATGCATGACAATGTTAAAGCGTCGATGACATTTTCGAACAAATTACCGCTAAGTTCATACATGATAACAACAGCGACACTGTCACCCACCTTTTCATTAATGACCATGTAAATGACAACATACTCAAAAATGTCTCCAATACATTTTTTCGTTTTTTTCACGCGTGTTCTACAATTACGATTTGAGGAATTTGTCGCTCAGAGAGTATTTAACACAAGAAGTTTTAATAAAGACATTGTAACAGCACTTTTCATCAGCTCAATTTCGCTCGATTTTAGCAAGTAGAATGTATCAAAATGATTCAAACTGGTGACAGACTGAGCGACAGTGTTCACAAGAAGCTCATTTGTCTAGTTGGCCATGGTATAATAATATACAAGGTAGCCCTGGAACGCCAGCTGTTTATTTTTTTATTTACTTTTTTCATGGTACGAACTGTCAAATGTTGTGTATATGTGAAATAACTACGTTGCACATACAATACCACACGTTTGCTGCTTTTGATATACAAACACACACATACCCTCTCTATTAAAGTTTGACATTTTCTATCCCAAATGTACATTTGTATTAGTTATGCAGCTACCTGTTATATTATTCTACCATGTAGTTGGCATGAACAGTTGAGTAGTTTTTCTTTTATCCATTCTTTGAGTACGGTTTCTGTTAGGTTGTCTTAAAAGAAACTGTAACGGACTAATATCGTGCATGAAAATTGTCGAAATTTCCTTAAGTAGTCGTTGATGAAAATGTCCTCTACGACGAGTTGTCCAACCGGATAGCGCTTGGACTACTAATACACATACACATAGACGATAAATTTGTTGTACAATTCATTCTGTTAATGAGAGTCCGATCGAAACCAGTTTTTTGATGCCGAAACCGCACCGAACCTAGTACTCGGCAAAAAGGCCGAATCCGAAACTGATATTGACATTTTAAAAATTTAACAGAAATGATAAATTATTTATTTTATTAACGGCCCTTTTCACAATGTGATTAAAAGTTAACGTGGTCTTTAACGGCAAATTCGGCATACAAAACTCTCCGTTAGAGTATACATTAACTTTTAACTGTACACTGTGAAAAAGGGAAGTAAGAGTATTTTTACACACATACACTGTCAGTCAAAATAATAGTAGAAATTGAATATATTTTATTCCATCGAGCAAATATAAAACTTAAACATTTACGAGCATAGGACTAATAAAAACTTGGCATGAAATTAGCTTAAATCATGAATAGAACTGGACTATTTGGTTCGGTACACATACATTGAGAAGTGTTTTATCACTCTATTGATGACGTTACAAGAGCACCAATCAAAAAGTTGAGTCAAAATAACTAAAGAGATATAAAGTGGAACATTTACCGATTTTTGACACTAGATTTATACAATTTCATTAATTTTTACTAAAGTGAATTTTTTTTGTGTACGCCCGCATTTCATCGATGATATACATAATATAAAATTTTTCTCGACGGTATTGAATTTATCGTGAAGATTGAAAATGAGCTTTTTTCATATTTTGAAATTATTTAAAAAAATCGATTTTAAAAAACAAATAATCAATTTCAATGCAAAATTGCAGAAGTAAATTCGATTGCGAAAAATCGATTTATTATAACATAAAATAGATTTTCGATTGGAATTGAAATCCGTTTACCATTCCCTAGTTTATGCTATTTATTTTGGCAACAAACAGTTGAATACTTATGTTACTATGTATATATGTATATTTTGGTTGCGCTTTATAAATCTAAGTAAAATTTTCATTCAATTTGTAAAGATATGACATATTTTAAATTTAGAAAATACTATTTCGATCAACTTCCTCATTTATTGAGAATAAAAAGTTTCGGATTCGGTTTCAGCCAAAAAGTTGGCCTAAACCGAATATCAGCCTAAACCAGAATTTTGGCCGAATGCGAATATTCGGTCGGACTCTAATGTTAATAAAAAAACGTATATAAATCAGCCAAAGCTATAATTTGTAATTGATATCATTTGGTATTTGTTTCAACAAAACCGAAAAAATTATGACAACGAAAGCTGATGAGGTATGGCGCGTCACAGAAAATACATCTCGTAATCAATAATTTCTAGTGATTTGTTTATAAGAGATTTACCTGAAACCAAACACTAGTTGAAAAGTGCTGATAGAAATAAATACAAATGAAAACTGCATGTTTTTATGTAAGACCTAATTTAGCATAGTATCCAAAATTACTTTGAATTGAAACCAATATATTTATATTATTACCAAATAAAACTAACACTGAAAATACACTCGTCTTGCTAGTTGGCTAATTACGCACACTGGGACCCACGGCAGAAATATTGGCAATAAGCAGGGCTCGGACTTTCATGCAAATGCATGTTTTTTGTGTTGATAGACAATGAGGTATTGACTAATTACCCTGCGGAAAATTTGGTGACAATTGATCCAAAAGTACTCGTCCTATGACTTGAGAAAATGAGACTGGTACCAAAAATAAGGAGTATTGAATGATGAAAAAGACATATTGTGTAAATGCTCACATATTAACCATTTTCAGTCAATTTAGTTGGTATTCCGGCTAGTATTGCAGTAAACAGCACTGAACAAATTCGATGCACCTGGATCTAAGGCCTATCACATAGTATCTATAAAATATTAATTGTCTCACTTCAATGAGACTGTCATGCCACTCAGGAACCTGTTTCGTAACTATATTCAAATATTAACTCCAGCTTAACTGGTATTTATAACATTGAAATATAAGCTCCCCTGTGGTCGAGTGGGTAGTGTACTAGCATGTCATGCCGAAGGTTGTTGGTTCGAATCCCACCAAAGACACCGCTTAAAAATAAAATACAATTTCTAATTGGATTTGTAGTAATAAAAAATAAATTAATCGATAATTACAGCTGAATTTTGGAATAATATTTATATATAATCTATGTATATTATTCGACACCGATTAGGACTCCATAAGATAGTTCAGAGACAAGTTACAAGGTGCATACAAAGTATCAATTAACCCCATCCTAGGCCATCCCCATGTAAAAGTGCCTGGTCCGCTTCATAGAAAGTGTTAGAACTCGGACTGGTCCCTACCACCTGGGGACCGGTTACGTGACTTGTTTTGTTTCAGTTCCATTTACCGTATGGTATCTATGCGAATCATACAATTTACAGTAGCTTAGCATCGATTTTTAGTTGCATATTTTTGCATATTTTGGTGATAAGTGTATATTTTTGCATATTTCGGCAATAAATGCATATTTTTAATGAATATTTCTCAATATTTGAAAAAATATTAATAAGCCGATTATGTATGGCAATTGAGAGAGCCTCAGTTGGGTTGTCAGTTGCTGAAAATGATACACTGATGGCAACTGGCATCTCAGAGCTGTTAATTTCAGTTCCCATTTAGTGCTTTTCTGACAGCCTTTAATTTTCAGTTGCCGACTGCCAACGCAACTAAAGTTCGGTGGCATTAAATAATAGACCGAATTATGTTTGTTTTATGTTTTTTCTCTTATAAAAATAAAAAAAATAATATTTTCATATTATTTTTGCGCATATTTTTCACTTTTAGGTGCATTTGTTAAGCGCTTAAAATAAATTTTTAGTTGCATGAAAGTCCGAGCCCTGGTAATAAGTCTGTATCTTCTGAACTACTAATGCGAGTATAAAATGATTTATAAAAAACATGGAAGACAACGCACAGTGGTGTAAATAAAAAAATGTTTAAAAAAAGTTTTAATAAGTGTGGAACCCTATAAGTATGGCAGCCTAGTTAATACATCCACTAGAAGTCTACAGTCGCTTTTAGTTAGTGATAAAAGGAATTTAGATGATTGGAATCAAGTTTTCGTTTGACGGCAAACTTTCTCCACTTTATCTTTCATCATAGAGTCTATGATCCCATTCAGATATTGATTTGGTATTCGAACCTGTACCATCTCCTCGACCGGTAATTGAACGCCCATTTTTGCTACTGCCTATGTGTCCATGGACCCAAACTATATGTGCTTGTCTACCAACACATAATATATTTTGGGAATTCGTGCACATAAGCACAATTTATGAGTAGTTGCAGATTACTGCAATTGACTTAACTGCTCCTTGACTGTCAATATATGTACATATTTACACACGCGTTCATGGCTTGAGCGGCGAGAGCTAGTTCTAATAGATTTGCGCCTGCGAAATACTCCAGTAATCAGAAAGTTTATAAGATTCCTTTCTACCGCAGCTCCCAACCCTCCATCCATCTTTGAACCGCCAGTGAAAAAATTTAAGCTAGCCCCACTATAGTTAAGACCTTCATGATAGCATTCTTCTTTAATAGTGAATTGTAGTTTGCCGCCGAAGTTTATTGCAGGAATGATAAAGTCCGTGCTACAATACATATGGATGTGTCAGAAGCTAAAAGGCCTAACTGCACAAAATAAAAACAAGAATAAATTAGGGAGTTTGAAAAATTGCTTTTAATTGTTTTCCTAATTATTATTGTTACCATACATTTTTATGATATTTAACAGACAAAATGAGTGGGTAGGGGATTTCTGCAAAAAACATGTGAAAAAATTGAAATAAGACCGATTTCCTATACCGATTTTTCATATTTTTAATGGAAAATATTTAAATAATAGAAGAACAAAATAATTTTTAAAAAGTTCACAACTAATTAGATAGTAATATAGCAAAATGTAGAAATTTTCGAAAAGTGCCGTTAAGCCTTTTAGCTTCAGACACATCCATATCAATCAGTAGTCTATCACGTTTGTACGACATCTGTACTGTTGCCCTAAGCCGAATAATGGATATGCATGACGCGTTCATTGAGATTAATACGGTTGGTTTAGAGTCTAATTTAATGCCTAAAGCAGCTGTGAGTGCGCTATTTAGAGCTCCAGTGATACAGAGTTATGATAGTCTTTGGATACTCTTTAACTTTTTCAGGTATGCTTTTCTCAGTTGGCCTCCACCATAGAGTAGAACTGGTCTAGCTACCGCTGTGTAGGTCCAATATGTAAGATTAGGGCAAAAGCCGCATGTCTTGCCTTTGGGCGATATACCATCTGATTTTGGAGTTGTCCATTCCTAGACTTTCCTATTGGCGAGTTTTTCAGGTCAGCTAGTGCTTTCGAATATTTACACCTTACAACAAAATCAAATTTTTATATTATTTAAACCATCTATAAACGTCCGAAAATGGAATAGAACTCTCATGTATGGGCCGGTACATTCAAAGTCCATCTTGAAGTTACTCAACCACGTACAGGAGAGGACGAAGAAGCATATCGGCGACAGACAACTCTATTGATACGCTGGAGCATCGAAGGAATGGGGGGTGTATTTCGTTGTTTTATCGTTACTACAATGGAATTTTCTCTGATAAAATCAGGAAGCTTGTCCAAGAAACCTACTCATTTCTGCGAACAACACGTTCTTCACTAAGAGTGCATCCCTTTGTGATCGATACGCCAATGAATCGCACTACGCAATACAGGCAGAATTCATGGTTTGGCCAAACAGTTCGTATGTGGAATAAATAAGCTTTCTACAGAGGTCTTTCCTGTCGCTTTCAGCGTTGGAAGGTTCAAATCAAATGTCCATAAATACTACTCCCTATATCCTCCTTTCCATAACCAATTTTCCTATTTACGGCACAATGCATTGCATGAGTACGGGTCATCCCATGAGTGCTGCTCTTACATAAAAAGACAAGTTCTAACGACTGGTTCTGGTAGATGCCAACAAAAAAATATACGAATATTAGCATTTTGAAAGTTTACATCTGGGAATCGTTTTAGATTTTAAATTTTTTGCCTCGACTTTTTTTTTATTTTCGGTTGTCAATTTTTTTACTTTTAATTGTAGTACACTATTAATTGCTAATAAAATTCTAAGTAAACACACGGAACTAAGCTTTGAAATATCTTGAGCCGTTAAGTCGTGACAAAGGGCTAAAATCAAAACTTTGAAATTTAATTAAAAAGTCGTAAATTTTTAAAAAGAAAGTGCTTTCATAATTGTAAAAAATTTTTTAGAAATTTTAATTTTATTTTTACATGGTGAAAGCCCAAATAAAAGAGGTTTTTGTGTAGAATAATAATGCAGGAATTATTTTAAGGTTTTGGAGGCCTTTCCTTAAATATTAAGCGAACATGTAATACAAAATATGGTGTAAATTAGGCAAATATTAAATGTCATATCTTTAAAACTAGAGCTGCTAGAAAAAAACTAAAACAGAGAAATAGTAAGTGTTTGCCAGTTTCAATTGTTTATAAAATTTTAACTAATAAAAGTCTTCCAATCTTGCATAAAAACATATATTTTTCATCATTGTGGTCTAAATAATTCCAAAACCGGGAGGTATATAAAAGAATCTTATATGTATATAAATAGGCCACACAATTTTATGTCGTACACTTTTAACTATCCTATTGTCCACCAATATTGATGAAACGGATGTGGTTTAAAAGGTTTGTTTCTCGAGATATGCAAAATATATTTTTTGCATAAGAAACCGGTTACAAATCCGGTTACAAAGAAATCCGGCTACGGAATTTCGACCACTGGGCGGGATCCTAGTAATATTAAAATGGCTTAAGGGCAATTTCGTTGTTAGTTCTTTAGTTGTTTATGTAATAAAATTGGACAACACCTTCCCAAGCTATGATAAAATCGCTGGAGCAGCCTCTTAAAAATACCAAACTTAAAAAAAAATTATCCTTAGAATTTATAATTTCGACTCTTTTTGTAGTTAAGTGACAATAACACATCAAAAAAATATGGTGGTACTCATTGTCATTTTTCTTGTTGCATAGTGTTATCAAACTTCTTTTTGCTAAGTCCCGGATAAATATATGAATTTAACTTGAAATACATTTTTACGCTTTAAAAGTGGGAGACATAGATACTGTGTATACCTAAAATGTATTGTGCAAAAATAAAGTTATTTAAAGAATAAATTGTAAACACATACAATTTCACAAATAAAAACGCACACATCTAGAGCAGTGATTTGTGTCTTCATTGAATTTTAATATTTTTAAGTGTGCGCTCTACAGGATTCATGCCAGCAAACACACAAAAAATAGGGCATCAAAGAAGGAATACATATGTATAAAAGCCAATATTTTTTAACATGTTCATATATAGGATAATATGAACATGTGACAAAAATAACAACAATTTGAGAGAAAATAGTTACATGCGAAGGTGGTCTGAAAAATTATTTAATTATTTTTCCGATTTTCTTGAAATATAGCTTAGAAAACTCTCAAGCAAGTGACGTTTCAAACAAGAAAATCTAAATCGATATCGTTTCAGCTGAATGCGACTTTTTCATTTGTCGTGTTTTGTACATATCAAAACAAATTGAATTACGTTATAACACTTCAAGAAACAGCAGGAACAATGAAAAGAATAAAAGACAAGCACCCTAAGTAATAAATCTGCAAATTTTTCAGGTAGCAAAAAAATGGTAACTTTTAAGAAATATTCTATAAAAATTGGTTTTAATTATTATATATAACGAAAAAAAATATTTGTTGAACATAACTATTATATTCAATTAATATCTTTTTTCATTTGCTCATAACCAGGGCTCGGACTTTCATGCAACTAAAAATTGATTTTAAGCGCTTAATAAATGCACCTAAAAATTAAAAATATGCGCAAAAATATGCATTTACCTACGAACAGCGTACCAAAACAAAATAATATGAATTTAATATTTTTTTTTATTATTATTACAGGAAAAAAACAGAAAACAACCATAATTGGGTCAACTATATAATACAACCGAACTTTAGTTGAGTTGCTAGTCGGCAACTGAAAATTAATGGTTGCCAGAAAGGCACTAAATATCAAATGATATTGACTGCTCTCGGTTGACAGTTGCCATCGGTAGGATAATTTTTAGCAACTGACAACCCAACTGACACTCGGTTGCCATGCTTAATCGTCCTGTTGATATTTTTTTTAATTGAGAAATATGTACTAAAAAAAGTTTTATAACTCCAAAAATACGCACTTATTGCCAAAATATGCAAAAATATGCAATTACCACCAATTGTGCAAAAATATTCAACTACAAATCGATTCCAATATACTTAAAATTTGATGATTCGCATAGATAATTAGTCAATACCTCTTTATCTATCACCACAAAAAACATGCATTTGCATGAAAGTCCGAGCCCTGATTACTTCATTTGGCTCAAAAGTTATGATTTTGCGAACGCAAAAAATTAAATGGCGGCACTGTTCGACGTTATTGCTTATGTTCAGAAATAAAAATTGCACGCTTAGACGCAGTGTCAGAGTAATTAAAACTGTACCTGTTTTTGCGTCAAATTGGTATAATTTGTAAAAATTACCATTTATTTTTAAAGTTTTCAACAACTAAATTCATGCGAAAAATATTAACTATTTAATAAGCAAACACTTACCGCATGTTTTTATTTTAAATCGGGTGAATATATTTCGAAGATAACGGTTCTGCGAATAACTAAAATTATAATTCAAAGGATTCGATACTATCGATAGTTTTCCAACAAACTATCGAAATGTGTGACTGACTATCGATAGTTTGCCAGCTCTACCACAGCTACCGTTACATTTCATTTGGAGAAAAGCTCCTAAATGGGTTAGAACGAATATACCCGAAGCTCGCAATGACCAACTCCAAAGGTGTGAGGCGTTGCAAATATAATAGACTCTAATTCAAACTTTTTTAGCAATCCATGTTCATTGTCGTTCGTAAGATTTGGTTAAATTTCGAATCATACGAACATATCAGGCGGTTTGAGTCGGTTAGTGAAAATTGTTCATACTGCTTTGCAATTTCAAAGGTGTGGTTGCTTTGTTTTTCACTTAAAGAACGTTTATTTATTTTCAGTCAGGCTTTAACAGATATCACTAATTTTGCTACTGATATTTAAATTATATTCCAAAGTGAGTATCTGCATACCCTAGACTAATGAATTTAATGCATCAGTAATAATTAATGGTTTAAGCTTCCTAACTATACCTTAAAAGAAAAAAAGATGTTTGCAACCTGCTTGCTTATTTTGAACACCATAACTATTATGTTTTACTGCTTTAGTAACAAATTCCTAGGATATGTTAATTTTTTGTGATTCTAAAATATATATATTCCTTTTACATGAGCTTTTCCATTATTTTGCTTCAAAAGTGGCGTTTATTTTACGCAATCTCAAACAATACCGAATAAGACTATGTTTTTAAAAAAACTTTTAAGTTAAACATACCAGCTTTGTAATTTTTTTTTAACTCAATAGCAATGCGGTACATATATATTATTCTCTTGCTCTCCCCTTTATCCGCGCCTGTATCTACCATTAACATAAAAAATTATTATTATTTCTTTCCATATTATCAAAATCTTTCGGGTTTAATTAATTTATTTCATTTTGCTTGTTTTGTTTTGGCGTCTTTATCCAGCATTATATAAATACTTTTATAGTGGCTTTCCATATAGCTCTTCCAAAGTTTGAAATTAAAAAAAAAATTCAACTTTTGATTTTCTTTCATTACTTTTCGAACTTTGCAAGGTAGTGAAACAATATTTCCGCTTACAAGCCTGATTAAAACAGGCATGCTTTTCTATAGAGAATTTCCACTTGGAAGCACTACAATTCAAAAAATAATTTGTTTGCTACTGATTTGAAAGTATATACTAGTGATGTTACGAATATCAATTTTTAATATTCGCGAATACGAGTACGAATATCTGAAACAATATTCGCCGAATTCGAACACGAATACGAATATTCAATCTAAATAGTTAGTACCACTTAATATTTCAAATTTAATTGAAAAAAAATCTACCCTTTGCGTCAATTTTTTTTCGGTTATATGTATTTATTTATTGTATCTTTTGAACTAACAATAAGTAATCAAATCTTAACTCTAAAATTTTAATTTTTAAGTCCAGCCAGTGCCAGACAAAAATATTTGTTTCAGCGGTTGGTTGTTTGGTTGTTTACGTCTCTCGTGTTCGGCTGAGAGCAAGAGTGTCCCTCCTTCTCAGCCGAGTGTGGCCTCTAAAGTTAATGATGTTTCGGGCTAGGGGATTTGGGTGCAACTCAAGTCTTTTTATGGAGTTTGTCACGTGTTTAGAAAACACTGTCTTAACCGGCGGCACATCTAGGTCTTTATGAATTCGCTTGTTTCTGACATACCATGGGGCTGCTGTAATCGTACGGAGTATTTTATTTTGTTGCCTTTGAATTTTTTCTACATTTGATGCCGAGGCAGTGCCCCATAACTGGATTCCGAAGGACCATATTGGTTTTAGAATGGAGTTGTATAGAAGAAGTTTACAATCTAGGCTTAGAGTAGAGTTCCTTCCAATGAGCCAATTCATTTGAGCTACTTTTAATTTCATTTGGGTCACCTTTGCATTTGTGTGTGACTTCCATGTTAGACGACGATCAAGATGAACACCGAGATATTTTACTTCAGTGTGTTGAGGTATAGTTTGGCTATTTATTTTTATAGGTGGGCAGGTTTCTTTGCACAATGTAAAAGTAACGTGTAGAAATTTTTGTTCGTTAATTTTTATCCGCCATTGTTTTAGCCATTGTTCCAACTGGGGTATATAATCTAGCAAATTGCGGGTGGCTTCTTGATGGCTTTTGTGAACACTTAGAAAAGCTGTATCATCAGCGAATGTTGATATGTATATAGTACTGCTTACCGGCAAGTCAGAGGTATATATCAGATATAATACAGGACCGAGGATGCTGCCTTGAGGAACTCCGGCTTCCATGGGTTGCGGAGGGCTTTGAAAATTACCTTCTTTAACAACAAATTTTCGCTCAGTTAAGTAGCTTTCTAAAAGTTTAAGAATGTTTTCGGGTGGGGTTTTGCTTTAGTTTATGTATTAAACCTTCGTGCCATACTTTATCAAATGCCTGAGAAACATCGACGAAGACCGCAGAACAATATTTCTTTTCTTCGAAGGTTTTTCTAACCACGTTCACGAGTCTATGTGTTTGTTCAATCGTACTATGCTGTCTTCTAAAATCGAATTGGTGGTCTGGAATGCATCCAGTACGATTCAGTATGGGTGTTAGCTTACTCATAAGTAGCTTTGCAAATAGTTTTGACATGTTAGACAACAGGCTTATAGGCCTATAGGACTCCACCTTCGTATGGAGTAATCAGCGAAACTACTGCTAAAAATAAATAGAATTATGCGTTTTGCAGTATAGGGTAGCTCTAAGAGCATTTTATTGCTTATTTTATCAGCGCCTGGGGCTTTTTTCGAGTTTAAGCCCGCAATATAGTGTTCAATCTCACGAATGTTGAACCTCAAAGTAACATCTGGTATAGCGAGGACTGGTGGCAGCTCAACTATAGTATCAGACGTATTTGGAGTAAAACTTTCTGCAGGTGGTTTACAAACAGAGTACCTTTTTCAGCGTCAGTTCTTGCCCAGTCTCCATTCGAAGCTCGCAATGGCGAATAGTCTGTGAGGTGTTGCGTCGAGCCCATTTAGAAAGTTTTGAAGAGAAGCGGTTTTTTGATATTCTAGTAGAGTTTTCAGCTGTTTAGTACATTCCTTCAGCCTAGATTTTAGCTGAAGGGATCTGTAGCGTTGCCATTCTCTACGAACTCTTCTTTTTTCGGATAAAAGCCGTTCTACATCTGCTGAAAAAATATTATTATATCTCGCCTGAAGTTTTGTAGTAGTAGCATTTAGAGCAGCTTGCTTAAGGTTTGCCTCAAACATTCTCATAGAGTCATCTATGTCAGTAGGCGTTTTTAATGGAATATTTTCTGGGCAATGAGCACTCAAATATTTTTTGTATTTCAACCAATTTATACGTGTGGTTGTCATCGTTAAATCACAAGTGGGTGAATATGTTGTATGTGAATATATAGTGACAATAGTTGGTGAGTGATCTGAAGACAAATCTAAAGATGCTTCAACTTGGATCATTTCGCTGGGCACACCCTTTACTACTCCAAAATCAATAACATCAGGTATTTTTCGGCGATCTGTTGGCCAGTAAGTTGGCTGCCCACTTGATATAACATTTAACCGCATTTTTGAAATTGTGTCAAACAAAACGCGACCCTTTGGCGTGATGAGGCGAGATTCCCAGAACGTGTGCTTAGCGTTGTAATCACCGGCGGCCAAAAAGCGTGGGCCTAGTGAATTAAAAATCGACTATATTGATTTTCTGTAATAGAGTACCTGGGAGGAGAGTAAACTTTTATTTTTGAAGTTCAACATTCCTCTACTGAGCTTTGAGTATTACTTTAACATGATTAATAAATTAATTTAACAGGATTTTACTTTTTAAACTGATGAAGTCACCAGGTTTTGATGAAAAGCTTCAAAGCAGATGTTAGTTGCTTGAAGATAGTCTTCACAATGATCACTCATTAAGTAGTGTTTTAATCGCGATTTTATTAGTATACCCGAGCCACCACAAGCTCTACCTTGGGGGTCCTTTGTGTCGTAGAGAGTATATCCGTTGATTTTAAAAAAAACTTCTAGCAGTCAAGTGCGTCTCAGAGATAAGCTTTGCGTCAATAACAATAAATTGAGAAAAACTGTCACAATACTATAGGTATTTAACATTATTATGATATTCCGATGACGGAATTTTAAATTATTAAGTATGCACCTGAATGCCACTTTTTTACATTTTTGGTGGAAAGTAAATAAGGGAAAATACGAGCATATTTTACCTATACCCAGGCAATATTTAGTGACACCAGCGGCGAGTGTTCGGAGCAAGCGAATACTCGTATATAGTGGTGCGAAGCTTATTTACACACCGCGCCATAGGCTTGATGGAGAAAAGACTTCAAAACTTTTATTTTTGAAGTTCAACATTCCTCTACTGAGCTTTGAGTATTACTTTAACATGATTAATAAATTAATTTAACAGGATTTTACTTTTTAAATACCATGTCGTTGTGAAATACATATATTTTTTTCTTTACTAAAAGAAGATTATTGTTTTGCGTTATAGACAATTTTTTTTTAGTAAAAATTAATATTTTTTGTTTAATTTTCAGTATTTTTTATGTATTATTTTTTGGAACGTATTCACAAAATATTCGTGATATATTCGCTTGAATTTGGCGAATACGAATATCATGAAAGGGCGAATATTCGGCGATTCGAATACGAATACGAATATTCGTAACATCACTAGTATATACAGTAAAACCTACTTTCCTGTAATCGAGATCTGTGAGCAAAAAACTCATAAAATAGCTGCTCGAAATAGGTTTTGTTTTTTTAGCTTAAAACCCTCTATACAATATCAGTGGTTTACCAAAATAATGATATTGTCAGTATAAATGGATAATTTTCTTGGTCAGAAAAGTCGGTAAAACCTCAAAAACCTTTTTAATCAATGTTGAAAACATAAAGTTCTAAAAATATGATTTGGTTAAAAAAATGTATGTATGTACATACATATATAAAAATTTAGCAAAATTTTTTTAGTGTATTTAACTAAGCTTTTCCTTTCTCCATGTAAAAAAAATGAATTTTACTACAAAGAATTAACAAAAGAAATATTTAAATAAGCCAAATTATTAAAACAACTCATCCAATTGCAATAAAAGTTCTTTAGTTTTAAAACGACTATTCTCCCGACCTAGTTATATAGCGGAGACGCATACGAACATACACGTTTGACATAAAAACAAAACTTACACAGATGACAATACTTTATAGCCCACACCAAAATTTTTAACTTTCAACACTTAATAACAAAAGGTTAACACTCGTACTGTAAGGTTCACTCTGATATAGTACAAGAGATAGTCAATATTCCCAGCGGGAAAAGTAGTCATTGATTACATATATAATGAAAGACATAATGCATTATTTTAAAAAGCGAAACAACGCATTCCTTTGAAAGCGAGAGGGTAATTTGAGCAGACACAAAGAGTACACATTCATTACCACGTATATTACTACATCTAATGAAGAAGGAATGTATTGTTTCTGCTCGTAACAATTGTTCGTGTTTTCCTCGTATTTGTTTGGACGCGTAGCTGAGAAGATCCAGTAAATACAATGAATATGTGAAGGAATATGCATGTATACATATGTATATATTTTAAACGGAATTAATAAAATACATATTTATATACTTACATACATGTATGTATGTTTATTTATATAGATATATGTAATTTATTTCTTCAAACATTTAACTTTTAAAAATATATGGGAAAAATAATTATATTGCGAATTAAATAAAATGAATTATAGAACTCATTCGCCGGACACATTAAAATAATTCATTACTTCCCTAGGACATGTTCTGTTTTAACAATAATGAGTTCTGGAATGAAAGATTATACATGCTGTGCATTACCTTCTCGTTTACTGTTCATTACCTTTTCCCGCTGGGTTGTTCAACCCACAGAGAGTGAGAGAAATTAGAGGAGAGGAAGAGAACATAAAAGCAAAATAGCACAGTAAGCAAGATACATTTATTACAAGGTAGTGGCAAGATACATTTATTACAAGGTAGTGGCAAGAATAAAACAAGTACAACATTACAAAAACAACATTTCTTTTTATTGTTGTTTCTTTCCTGCTTCTGTCAAAAATCTGTACGACTTTCTTCACACTTGTTTTCTCTCATACATACATAGACACAGTTTGGCAGAAATTTGTAGTCAAACGTACAAATTTTGACAGAAGAAGGAAAAATGTAAAGAAAGCATAAGTGCTTTTAACACTACCTAGTAAATTAATTTACTTTGATAGTAAGGCGAATAAACTTTATAAGGTGCTCTCAAATCTACACACACAATAAATTGTGTTAAGTTCTATTTAACATATATTTAGTTGTGAAAATAGCTTGTGTATATCAAAATCAAAAGAGCAAATAAATTGTGTCCTACTGAAGTAGCTACCATAAATAGACAGTAGCTCCGGGTTACAGTTCTTTAGTGATGCCAACTTTAAATAATTGCTCCTTAAAATTGTATATATTCTCGTCATATATGCGCATTGATAGATATGTATGTATGTACTTATAATAATTATTATATAAGACTGATTGTTTTAGATAAACTAAGCCCACCTAGATAGTGTAAATACAAATTGTTGAGAAGTTGCAGCGACCTCCGAAAACAGCATGTTGTTATGTTTTTTATATTTTCGGAATAATTAACTTTTTCTTCGTTTTATTTATTTGGTTCCTTAAAAATTATTGTATCTTCGAAGAAGTACTTGCTTCATAAAGCCTATTTTAGCATAAAAATAACTTTGGAAAATACATGCAGTTGGCTATAGTTTTAGAGCTGTGGTAAACTTTTAAAATTAATTTACCCTTCTTAAAAGGCAACTTTTGGCATTTCAACTTTAATACACTCCTAAATTTATTTTCTATCGCTCAATGTGAATCCATTACCAGGTGGCAGCATAACGGCAGATGACTATTTTTTGTTCTACTCTTATTTTAACCAAGAAATGTCAAAAAACATACTCGGTGTTTTCTTCTTACTTTGCGTAAGTGTTTTTTCTTACTTTGTGTGTGTGTTTTCTTTTTGCTTTTCTTCTTTATGTTTTTGCTTTTCTTCTTTGTGTTTTTTGACATTTCTTGGCGATTTACACAAATAACAATTCACGTTCTTGTTGTATTGTTGTAATTGTTGCCCTAGTGCTGCCACCTGGTATAAATTAACCTTGCTATCGCTCTTTGACTGTCACACCCCAGCAAAATAACGAATTAAAATTCAAAGCTTTGTTATAATCCTAAAAACACTCTCACTCTCCGTCGTGTATTTAGTAGTGTATCAAACAGAGTTGCCACACAAAAGATATTTTCTACCAAAATTTTCGATATAACCTATCAAAATCTTTCAAAAACTACCATTTCGCTGGAATTTATTATACATATTGCTAACATAGTTCCTTTTATGAAAAGAAAATTTACATGGAAAACACATTTGATACTACAAATCTTATCAAATGTCAAATAGAAGACGTTATTATTAGTCATCATTTCCAAAAGTTTAGCATATAAATACAATTACGATATAATATTCAAAGTCCAAATATTGAGAAATACCTAAAAGCTAAGATTTTCATTTATTTTAGTCTGTCATTTGTAGTATTTTGATTAAAAAAAACTAAGGCTCTAATTGTGTAAATCACGTCACCAAAGTGAACAAATATATAGAGAACAGAAACAAAATATCAACTATTTTAAAATTTGTTTTACTTTTCATAAAAATTTTGAGTTCCTTTGAAAGTCAAAAAAGCAACGCTTAAATTTCTGTTCGTTTGTGTGGTAAAGAATTTTTTCAATTTTGTTTTTGCTTTAATATAAATATCACTTCGGTGAGTTTTAAATTTTAAAACTTTCATATTCTACCAAAACCTAAAATAAACGCAACAAACCAACCAAACTATCAAATATTTTATATAATATCAAATATTTTATAAATTTGTTTTATTTATCATACAAATATTGAAATTTTTGAAAGTCAAAGCAACGCTTGAGTTTCTATGCGTTTGTTTTGTAAAGAAAATGTATGAAAAACAAATTTTTCAATTTTGTTTTTACTTTAATATAAATTTCACTTCGGTGATGTGATTTACACAATTAGGGCCTAAATTAGAGTTTTATATTTTGAAACTTTCATAGTGTACAAAAACCTAAAATAAACGTAACAAACCAACCAAACTACAACTTCATCTAAAAAATCAACCAATGTTGGTCTGATTAGATGAAAGCGGCAGCCCTGGTATCTAATAACTACTGCAGTAGTGGCCAAACATACACTATCCTTTTCTTTGTTTGCGTATGTGCTTCGCGGCTAACTGGATAGGGTGTGTGTCTCACACACAGTGTACGTTGGTTGATGGTAAAAAAACAGCCTATACTCGCGAGTATAGGAAATTGAAAGAATGGCCACCACTGAACTAGTGCAAGTGTATTCAATAGCAATCACAACAACTACAGCAATAACTGCAAAAAGAATAGACGTAGCGTAAATCCACTTGTGCTACTAACACATTGAACCACAGACACAAAAAACAAAATATGCTTCGTATTCGTCAAACAGCCAAACAAGGATAATAAGTTTCTGTGCAGTAGTGTGTAGAATTTGAGTTCTTGTTGTTGTTGTTTTATATTTTTTGCATGTGTTGTTTTTGCTGTGCTATTTTTAAAGGAAACAGCCAACAGCAACAACAAATGCATTTATTTTCGTACAACTCACAGCAAACACTAAAATATGCTCTTTTTATTCTAGGAGAAAAAGCTTTTGCGAGAAGTAAAAAGCTTTTTAAAATATATTCTATGAAAAGTTGTATGTTTGTTTGAATGTGTTTTGGTTTAATGATTTAAGAAAAAAAGTAAAAATATTTTGTTACAAAAATACGACATTGCAACGACACACAAACATTTCTGTTGGTGTAGTTTTTAGAAATAACTATGCGTATGAGAAGGATTTCTATTTATTATACACGTATATCTATTATATGTATGTATGAACTTATGCTCATGTATGTATGTGTATTTCTTTTTGCGTTTTTGTTGTGCTGCTGATTTTGACTAGTATAATAACAACAACAACAACAACATTTTGTAAAGATTTAATGCCTTTTTTGCTTAAAATGAGATTTTCATAAGACTTTGTTGGTCTTTTTCCATTTTTGGCAAACATTTTCAGCTTTAAAAGTCAGTTATTTGTACGCCATTGAAAACATAGCACATTTACGGTTGAAACGGTTACGGGTAAAAATTATTTAATAGAAAAAGATTATCTAAAATTATGAAATAAAACAACGCCATTTATACGACAGAGAGTATAATGTTTATACTCGAAATAAAATATGTTTTAATTGTGTACGTGTGATAAAACAAAAGAAATGAAATAAACTAGTGAAACATTTGTTCCCAAAATATAAAAATAAATAAAAACAAGGCAAAGAGATAAAAGAAGTTCATAAAGTAGGAGGAGTATTAAATTACCATATATAAATTTATATATTTTCTATACGAACAGGTACTGTTATTTCAAGTCAATTTATTTATCTATTTCATATGAGCAATTAAATTATTTTAGTAAATAAAAATATGATAAAAATTGCAAGTAGGTGTGTACATACATTATTTATAATTACCATGAAAACGAAAAGCCACAGTCAACAATTTATTGATTAAATATAAATAATGTTTGGTTTTTATTTTATTAAGCTTAACTCAGCAACTATATAATAAATATTTAAATTTGTGCTGAATCAGCTTTCATTTAAAATAGTAAAATTCGGCGCATTTGTTTAAGCAAAATAAGTTTGTTTAAAGCTTCAGAAGAATTCTGGTTCAAACACAATTTACCAAAAAAAATTCTTGGAAAAATTATTTGTATTTTTTCGCTAGGTACACCTCGTCGAACAGCCAACAGTTTATAAATCATCGGAAGCAGACTCCAAGATTTCCATTAGTGAAAATATTTGAAAAACATTAAAAAAATCTTCTTAACAGTTTATTATTTTACCCAGCGCCTCACCAACTTTTTCAAGCCCTCCGCAGATTCTCAAAACAGGTTTCTGGTGAAGATAAAAAGTCGCTGGAAGCCGATCTTGAAAAGTATATGCTGCAATAACTCAAACCTCAACTCATATATTTTTGGCATAAAAACTGCAGGAGATTGTATTTAATTAGAGTACACACACGCTCGCTCATTGCAAAGTTCCAGTTATTATGACAGACTAATTTTTAACTTTGAAGGATCTATAATTGTAACAGTTGTCAAAAAAAAGTTTCTATTGCCTTCGCGTTTTGTCTCAGCATAAGTAATACTATCGGGAAATCAAGTTAGTTTTTTTTCGTAATAAAATTGACAATCCGACAACAGCACTGTATAAACTGCGAGATTCAACTGTTGTTTTACAGAATAATTTGTCAAAAAAGCAACTTAAAATCTCCAATTTTTTTAACTAACTAAAATGTAAATTTATCAGATATATATAAACAAAATTTATTTTTAACAGTTACAAAATATTTTGCAATGAAATTTTGGTTTTTAATTAGTCGAGAAAATTGAGCGTACACTGTCTGTATTATATTGATGGAAGATGACTTTTCTTGTCTGCTAAATGCAGGAGATTTTTCTCGATTTTTTGGTAGTTAATAATATTCTACATTTCTTCATAAAGAAATTAGCTCTAAAAATGCTGCTGATCAACCATATGACTGTATTTCTTCTACGTTGGCTGAAATTCAGACACCCATATATGTACAACTTTCTCACGCGAAATTAAAGTTTTTTAACCATATGATGAGTCCTTTAACTATCTCGTGCTCTTTAATTTCCAGTTCACCCAAAAGTTGATCGTGAGTTTTATAGGTGATTTCACATTGTAGACGCACGGTCACGTTTATTCTATTCTCAATTAAAAACCGCATATACATACATACATGCATCGGATATTTTTACTCAGAAACCGAGTTTAAAATTTTTCACAGTAACTTAGATCTTTTAATAACAATGGCGTAGCTAAGCCCTTCCGGAGAGCAGGGGGCTAAGCAACCCACTGTAGAGACTAATGTGGGCCTTACCGCATCTCAATCCCCCTCCCAACCCCCGCAACTCCTCGGAAAAAAAATTCTAGCTGCGCCAATGTGTAATAGCTTTCGATTTTTTGTTGAGAAACTATGAATATTCTTTTATGTGATAAGATCGGATTTTTTCGGAGAAACTTCGATTTCCGTAAATTTTCAAATTCTTTAGAGAAATTATATGTGTAGGTTGGAATTAAAATGCCTTTGATGTACATCGCATTCCTGGAGTATCTTCATTTTTTCGAAGTAGCATCGATTTTTTCGATTTTTCAATTTTTTCATTTATCCCGGACTTGTACTCAGAAATTGAGCACGCAGTTTAATAATCGAGCTTACTATTTTTCAGAGTAAATTAGATTTAGCAATAGTTTTCGATTTTTTTTAATATTATCGTATTTTCGGACAATATTTTTTTTAAGAAACTTCGATTTCTGTGAGTTTTCTAATTCTTTGGTGAAATCATAAATTTATGGTGGATTGGCGGCACCTTAAAATTATGCGTTTCTGATGGAGTTAAAATACTTCTTATGAATTTTAAAATATTCGGATAATTTTCATTTTAAGATGACATTTACCAGAATAAAACAAAGTTGCATCACCTAAATAACAGAATTTTCTAGTTGTCTGACTATTTTGATCACTTTTGTCTTCAGAAACGGATCCTGTGTGCTTAGCATTACACTGTTGTACAAATTTTCTTCTACGCGTTTATAAAACTGTGCCTGCATCATGCTAAAACCGCCACTAAAGTGAAAGCGCATAAAAGAGAACACCAAAAACATTGTAAACGCATTTTTGCAACAATTTTGTTTTCATAAAAACTTTAACAAATCGGTATATTTCCAGAGGATTTTTAAAAACAAGCTTTCGTTTTACTCAAAAGTAAACATACTTCTTCAATAAATGATACATTTCCTTTATAAAATACGACGTAAAAACAAACATCTTTAAATTTGAAAAATGGTGAAAAAATAAAAAAAATTTTGCTTGCGAAATACTCAGTGATATCTCAAATTTATAGTTTTCAATGTGAAAATTAAAAAAAATGGTCATGACTTTTAATTTCGTCACGCGATTATTTTAATCTTTTTAGAGAGTAGATAGATATATAGTGCTTTCAAACCCTAAACCCACTTTTTGTGTTATATTTTTGTTCGCAAAAATCAATCCCAGAACAACTGTGAAAGGAAATGAATGCTCAATAAACAAAATTGCTAAAAATACGAATAAAATAATTTTATTTCAGGATCCATTGAATGAGGCGAAAACTATAATATCAAATTGGTAAAGTTAAAAAAACCATGTAATGTACGCTCAAAATGAGAAAGACCCATGTTCACTAATGGAATTGCAAATGACTATTGTAACAATTACAATTGGATTAAGGAAAATGTTCGGGACCCCAGTATCAATTTTTTTATTGCAAAGCACTTCCATAAATTCTACAAAAATTTTGAACAATAACGGCCTAAGTATGTACAGTGTACAAACTGTGTATACATTGTACACACAGAAAAAATAAGCTTCATATTTGTTTCATGTTGATTTTACATGACCTTCAAAACACATTTTTCCGTTCGAAATAATAATATTTTATGCTTATTTAATATTCCAGTACAGTTAAATCAACGCAATAACATTTTATCAATTATTTTACTTGCGCGATGTTGAATTAACATGAAACACATATGAAATACAATCAAAATTTTTTTGTGTATATCTAAAGTATATTTGAAGCTGTTGTATTGTGTGCGTTGGTTTAACTTTACTGAAATATTAAATCAACATAACATAAAATATAATAATAAAATATAATTCGCAGGGAAAAATGTTTTTTGAAGATCATGTAGAATCAACATGAAACAAATATGAAGCATATTTTTTTCTGTGTGTATGTGCCGCATATTTCTTTGCTTATGAATTATGTATTTAATTAAACACACAATCAGATAGATATCCTTTTTTACTTATACGGGATTTAGACGAAGATCTAGCTTAATATTTTTTAAGTTTATGGTCAAACGGGCGTTAACGTTTAGCACACAGACAAAACTAAATTCATTATCTGTAAAGGAATTTAATGAAATAGTAAATATTTTGTCTACAAACGGACCTACAAACAAATATGCAAATATAGACAAAAATATCTAAGCAGTTTCATTGAAAAAAAACACGTTTTTTCAGTGAACAAATTGTTTAAATCTATAAAACAATTTGTCTAAAAATGTTTATAGATTAAACGAAATAATTTACTAAATCTAAAATGAAGACTTACTGGATTTTCTGAAAAATATCATTATGTTGGTGTAAATTTAGTCTAGAAATACTAACATATATTAAACAAAATAGTTTATTTAATCAAACAAAAATTTTTACTGGATTTTTTGAAATATATCAAACAAAATTTTTGTCTGGGTCATCATCATCATCATCCATTAAGCCTCAGTAAACAAACTTCGTACAATCGCATTCCTTTTGCTATCATTGTTGTTGTTCTTATTTGTGTGTATGTCGTCATCGGGGTTGCTTTTTTACGAACAAAGTTTTTCTTGTTGTTTTTTGTGTTTGCGTCCTAAATAATAGTCAAACAAACAATTCATCGATTATGTAAAGAACATTTACTGAAAATGAAATTTATTTTTAGACAAACTTTACTTTGAAAATTTTTTGGTGATAATATTTTCTGAGCAGGATCTAATTCCAAACGAAATTTACTTTTTTAGGCAATTGTTTTTGGACTTGTTACTCGATTAGCATTATTTTTAACCCGTTCGACCATGAACTCTAAAAGAAATTAAGCTAAAATGTTTGCGTCTAAATACCGTATTAATAAATACCACTTAAGCTGGTATTAGGGGTTTGCTCATATTTGCTGGAATCTTTTTAAAAAAATAGTGCAAGAAATGTCATACTCCTGAAAATATATATATATATTGAGACATACGTTATTATTGGTGAATATCATTGTCATATTGCTTTATCTGTGATATTAGGTACATACATATGTATTCATCTATGCATATAGCATTCTGCTCAAAGAGTAATATGTATAACTATTTTTAATAATTAAATAAGTTTTTAACAGCAAAAAATGCCTTAATATTTCTAATAATGATCTGATCTCTTTTTACTATTTTTTTAACTATCAAGCCGAATTATCAGATCGTTTACTCAACCATAAAGTTTAGCTCTAGGTCATTATCATTATCTCAAAAATCAATGACAAAAGCCAACACAATTCAATGATAAAATCCAAAACAATTACATAAATTCATATATATAATACACTTGTATGTATGTATTTATGTATGTATGGTTGTATGTATGTATGTATACATAAATATAATTATAAAGCGTTTGGTTTAGAGAATTTCTTAAATTATCGATCCATAGTAGAAAATATATAATACATATGTTTAAATAAAAAAATAAAATAAACAAACACAAGATACGGAAGACCTCCCCCAATTAAGAACTAGCCCTTGACTAAGCACACACACATGAAAGACATACAAATTTAAATGACAATTTTCATCTAAATTGGCTACAGAATAACAAAAAAAATATTTAAAAAAAACGCAAATAACAATAGCAAATTATGAAAATCAAATAACTGTTTATCACTTGTAACTAACTAATACTAAGACACTATCTCTCTCATTTGTAATTTGTTTTACACACATTAGACATTACGATTTGGAAACAACAACAAATGAGTTTAGAGTTAGTTGTAAGATGAAAATTATAACGTAAATTTATTTTTTTTTAATGTTTATTTACGTCGTTTTTCTTGTTAGTTAATTTATACTTCAGTTACAAGTATAGGTGCCATGACAGCTATAGATATTTTACGTTTGGCCTAAGCTACATAACTATTTTTTATATTTCTTTTTTATCTCTCTTTATTTAATGATTATATTTGCAGGAAATAAGAATCAAAGAAAGTGTTGCCAAAAGCTTTTATAATGCTCATATCCAACATATGAAAATATAAAACAGTGAACTATTACAAATAGATCTAGCTCAATAATTTAAAATGTTAGTATTATTTCTTTTGGCATTTTATGAAATATTAACCGAAAACGGAAAACTCTCCATGATATTGGAAAACTCCAGAGAATTTTATTTTTGAACATAAAAGAAGAAATGTTTAAACATTTGATAAAAGAAGAAAAATTTAAGGTTGTACAACAACTGAAAATATATGTGATACATTGTATATCAAAACTAATTGAATTTATTAAATTTTGTTTATTCTCGTATCCCATGGAATTCTAATCAAGATATTTTACGTTAATTTTTAGGAATTATGTGAATCTGTTGTAATGTATAAGAAATTGCGAGATAAAAAATGTATCAAAATGAAGAAATTTATTAGTTGATATTTTATTTTAAATGAAGTTTATTTGCTGATAGTTAAGCATTGTCTTTGTAACTGTTCAAAGTTGTGGTTGAAGTCTACTGACGATTTGGTAAAACGCCAATGAAATGGATATTGACAATGCTAAACTATCAGCAAATAAACTTTATTTAAAATGTATTTTGAATGTAAGTAGGTACACACAGTAATGGCAACTTTTGAAACCCAAACCGCGCAAAAATTTTTGAAGAAGGGGCAAAAAGGGGTAAATTGAAAAAGACACGTATAAAGTAATATCCGTAATATCCGTAATACACGCATAAAGTAATATAGCAAAAAAAAGGGCTAAATTATAGTGTTTTTTACGTAATTATTATTCGAACTGAAATAGGTATAAGTCGGAAGTTATTATTATTCGGCTTAAGTTCCATATTTGAATTAATGTAAATTCGAATTATACTTAGAGTGAAATATTAGAATATCTAATCAGACTATCAGAACGGATTAGTACTACTAATTCAATTATTGAACTTAAGCCGAATAATAACAACTTCCGACTTATAAAATGTTTCTTTTGAAAATCAAAATACTGCAAAATTTTGGGACGAACCAATTAAAACCAATTTTTAAAGAAATGGAAGATTATGTTAGAATCTTCTTTTTATTGCTGGTAAGCAAACTAACAAAAGATAATAAGTAAAAACGATGTTAGCACGTTAATTCACAAGTTGTAATTGCTAGAATAAAGGAAGAAATAGGTAGTTCGCGAAAATAAAAATATGTACCCATATTGAAAAACATTAAAAAGGGGCTGAGAGATAATTGTAAAAAAATGCTAGATTTGCGCGTTGTTTTGTTTTGGGGAGGGCTAAAAATTTTATTCGAACGGGCTAAAACTAGCCCGAAAAGGGTCCTTTTCTTTGGTAATTTGCATGATTGTCTGGGCGTATGAGTAATACGTATGTGTAACTCATACGTCCTTCTCGTATCTCATTAAATTCTAACCAGCAAAAAAGGAAAACTTGTCAAAAATTAATAAAGGCCGTTTCAGACTATAATACAAGTATTAATACTTTTGAGGAAAATGAAGCCCTGACATGATAAATTGTTATTGTTTTTTTTTTTAGTTTTCAAACAACAAGTAGATCTGGGAGGGATTTTCTTCAGACGTACTAGTACTTGTATTATAGTCTGAAACGGCTTTAAAAGATATTTGACTTTAATTTTTAAGAATTATGTGAATCTATTATAATGTATAAGAAACTGGGAGATAAGAATGTATCAAAATATATTTTGGATGTAAGTAGGTATACACTAAAGAGCAGCAAGATTACATTCATTTGTTTGGCTTCACACAAAGAAAACAACATTCATTCAAATATTAAACGCTCAATGAGAACGAAAAGAGTAAATGTTATCAAAACACAAGAGTGAAGGAAATGCCTGTAAAGCATGTCTGCTTCGTATATGTATAAAATTAATTTGAAAATAATAAACTATAGCAATGTTCGGCCGCAGTTATATTCAAACACAAAAAAGTCAAACATTGGTTGATTGTTTGAATTAATGAACGGGTTATTCCATACTTTCAGTAGAAGCAAATGTGTTTTTCTTATCCTGGTAATTTCTTATAAAAGCACACTTGCATACACACATAACGGCATACATATGTGTGTATGTGTGTATGCATACTAAAAAGTACGAAATTTTTGTGTACATATTGCAAAACCAAAAACAAAAACGAACACAGAAATTCTTAGTAGCAGTTGAATTGATTGACTTATTTGAGAAAGCATTCAAATAATTTTATACTCGGGTTATAGTCTAGCTGTAACATATTTCACTCTGTTTATTTGAGTGATGTAGTGTATATATTTTTTCTTTTCGGTTGAAGTGGTTTTTGTTTCTCTTTCGCCTTGTGTATGCATTCATTCAATTTTTTCAACATTAAATACATGTGAATGTATTTAAATGGCTTTTATCAAATCCGATGCAGCCCACTAGTACACACTCCTTTTTTTTGACAATTTGCATGATTGTCTGGGCGTATGAGTAATACGTATGTGTAACTCATACATCCTTCCCAAGGCGAATTCAGTACCAGGTAAACTCGTCATTAAAACAAGTACAACAATACAAAAACAACATGCAGTTCGGCCATTTTGAAAAACCTAATCTGTCAAAAACAGCAGGCCAAAACAGGGATGGAAAAGTTAGTACTTTTACCAATTTTTGGTACACTTCGAATCTTAAAAGTACAATGGTATACCAATTAATAATTTTCCTACTTTTTTTAGCAAACCTCATTATTGCGGTTTATTTATTGTGATAAACTATATTTTTTTCGTCCGCTCGTACATATGCCAATATTATCTGAATTAAATTAAAATTTTGCGAAGTATTGAAAACAAGGTTCGGCTTAAAAGTGCTCATATAAGGCTAGCTCACAAAATGTCTCTATAATAGGTCCGTTTGTTTACTTTTACGGTAAAATGCGTAAATGAGTAATTACTGAGTAAACTGCAAAATTTACTCTCAAAAATGCTATTGCCCAAAAAAGTATGCGAACGGAAAAATAGTAAAAATTCGTAAGATTAAGGAAATATCTGATGGCAAATAAGTATATTGCTGAAAAACATTTAAAGTTTTGACTACTCAACTTTCTTTCTTATTGGTAATCGATACAATACTACTTATAACACGCAAATTTTAAGAAAATATAAAAAAATAATTGTATGTAATCTTTTCCATTTGTTTTTACACTTTATTTGATTTTGTTAACTTGTGTCTAGTTAAATTTATTCAAAAGTAAATTATCATTTGTTTTTGCAGTAGTAAGTAGCCAAGTACTTAGCACTTTCACAACACTAACAATTTAAAGTAATACAAACAAAACAAAGCAAATGGTTTCTAAAAATTTGATTTCCTCAGCATGTATAGAAAGAATATTTTCTTCAAAAATATGATTAAAACCAATATAAGGAATCGTCTTCATCCAAATGCCGTGTCATCTTTAATACAATCCATAGATTTAATGAAATCTGATTCTAGTAATTGTTATGATAATGATATTTTAAAACTTATAACACACAAATATGTTAAAAATAGTTGAGAAACAGTTGGACTAAGAACTTGGGGACTAAAATTTTAGTTTTTTAAGCTACATATAAAATATGTATTTAATTTAGTATAACTAACAAAAAATACTTTTAAACAATGTAAATTTTTGTCGCTAATTTTTGTTTTTGTTCTAAATAATATATAACACATGTACTATATTACTATTACTTTTGTTTTATATAAATAAATTTGCCACAGATATATGTACAGAAAAGTGATGCATTTTCTGTATTAAACAATTTTTCTGATTTCAAATATCTGTTTTGGTACAATTATCCCCAAAAAAGTACAACTTTAGAGAACAATTGGTACAATTTTAAAATTTCATTTACCATCCCTGGACCAAAATACAAAGGAAAAAGATGGCGCTCAGTAAAATGTAAACAAACAATAGAAAAAACAAATAGATTTTGACAGATTGGGTGTAAGCAGCCCAATTCGCCTACGAACAGCTGATGATCATATGCGCTGATGAGTTCACCTGGTATTAATTCGCCTTGATCCTTCCTACTAGAGCTGACTGATAAGACGAGCAATTTAAGTACTTCGATTGAAATATATGTGTAACCTTATATGTATAATAATAACTTCAATTATTTTGCATTATGTATGTAAGAATTTTGTTGTACTTCATAGAATTTATGCCTATCTGTATGTACAAAATAAAAAATTGTGTGATACTTTTGGCTATCGGCCATGTTCTGTATTTCATATGGAATCAAAATGTGCGGAATTATCAAAGCATTATTGTTGTAAATTAATATTTATAACAACAACGCTTTGATAGTCCCACAAATTTTAATTCCACATGAAATACAGAACATACACTTATATTTCAATAAACATGCATTATGCTTTCAATTGCAAAGACAGTGAGATTAGTGGTACCACATCTTAAGCTTATTTTTCAAACGAAAATTGGATTCTAATCTACATACGTTGCATTCTAATTTGCCTGTATTTGTAGGGGCATTAACCGCTCGCTTACAGTACAACTTATGATGTAAGCGCACAGTAGTAATACGTACTGACATCGTAGCTTACTTTATAAGCGAGAGCACACCGATTAAACAGCCTAGAACACGCTTACATATGTTAAAGCTTTGACTTCGTCACGACTAGCTGCTACTAAATATTGCTTACATCAGCGACTATGTAATGGGTATTTTTACCATATATATGTACATAAATAATTTTCCTTGAACTTATTCACTATGTATCCGGTTTGGACCAGCGCTCCGTGGCATATATTTCGAGAAGGCCAGATTCAAAAAATAGAACGACCATATATATGAAAGTAGACACTCGAAAATTTCAAAAGCCAAAAATTTTAGTCTCTATTTTGTTATTTCCCCGCGAACAAGAGTACTACAACTTTTATACGCTTAAAAGTTTTATATATGAAAAATTTTTTTATTATATATATAAAAGATAGGTAGATATCAATAACAAAAAGGCTCTCATCTCTGCGACTTTAAAAATTTCAGATATATTCTTTTAAGACAAGTTTTGAAATTTGTATCTCAGCGAAATCTATTAGATTTCATTTAAAGTCCATATCAGAGTCCATACCATTTCTACCAATCTTTTTTGACATTTATCAAGATCTCGTAACCAAAACAAAAACCACTGACTTAAATTTTTCTTAAACTATTACCTAATTAACAAACCTTGTACAGCATAGTACTATTTTTTGTACAATTTGGAATAAATTATAGTTGCATCACTCAGTACTACTAGATTTTGAGTAGATTTTGTCTTAATCTTGTGACGAAGTATATTTTGTTTTGTATGGAAAATCTACAACTAGATTTTGCTCGAAGTGTCATAAGTAGTTGATTTCGGTGTAATATAAATGGACTATTAATTCCTTCTTTAAAAGAAATATAATTTTTAGTTACCCTAAAACTTCTAAATTTTTGAAGCTAGACCAATTTTTCTGACCTAAAGTCTGATATTATCTGATAATGAAAACTAGATTGGATTTTTGGAAGTTTTATTTTTGGTCGTGAAAGTTATGCAGGTTCAAGGCCATTGACATATTTTAGGTAAGAAAGAAAGAACATACGAAAATGGCAACACTATTTACCAGTGATATTCTGCGCAAACATTTTATTTTTCTTTCTCTCTTACTTAGTTGTAGTTGTTGTTTGTTCTCATTAATATCTAATACTCAATGTACAAAAAGTATAAAAACTTTTTTTGCTGCATGTCTCAATATATTTAAGTACTTTTGCGTATGTATGCATGTACACAAATGTAATACATATTTAGCATTTTATTAAATAACAGTACTACAGCTGTTGTTGTTATTGCATTTACTTTTATTTGTATTTGTCGCTGTAGCTAACATTGTGTTTATGTCAGTGGGCCATGGTGAGAATGCAATTGAATTTTTTCTTTAATTGCATACTCGATATTTGTTGTTATTTTTATTCCTATACGTTCTTGTTTTTGCTGTTCTCGTACACTTATACTCAACAAATAAAATAAACAAAAAATCTATATGCTTACATCAAACACGATAGAAATAACAATAGAAAGAACAACAAATCACTTGCCATTCACGAGTTTAGCAGTGAAATAAAAAATACAGAAAAAAGTGTTGGTGTGAGCAAAACAATTATTGATGTTATTTTTGTTGTCGCATGTTTGTGTTGAAGTGTGTTTGTATGTATGTCGTTTTGTTTCTGTTTGTAGTCTTCGTTGTTGTCGTCGTTGCTCTACTTAGCAATTGCTCTACTCTGGCATAGTATTCTGCTATCGTCTGGCGTAGTTAACAGTTGTCGTGGTACGTTGCTCATCAGCACATGTAAATTACGGTGAAGAGGAAAAAAAATCACACACAAATTTTTGTACTAAGTGGCAAAGCATAAAGAAATAGCTTAAATTTTTACAGAAAAAAATTCAACAAAAAATAGATAAAATACAAAAGTCAGCTGTTCGAGTTTACGATTCGTTTTTTTTATACCTTTTATAATACATATTTGAAAAAATGTTTAATGCAAATTTTTTTTAGTTTTTTTTTTTTGACATCATCTAATTTCTTAATTTTTTATAACAATATAAAAAATAAAGGTTTTAAACCCTTATTAACTTGTGTATACTATAAAAATAGAAAAACAACAACAAATAGTGTCATTCAAATACATAACAACATCAGCTGTAACAAAAAATATAATAAAATTTAAAAATTCCTTTAAACAACAAGAAATCACTCATACGTCTAGAGGTCCCACATGCATTAAAATTAAAAACAAGGAAAAGCAACCAAAGAAAGAAACAAAGGTTTGTGCTTAAATAGAATAATTTATTTCATTTCTTTAAAGGTTTTTATTTTTGAGTATCTATGTGTGTGTGTACGTGTTTTTGTGTGAATTGCGTTTTCTATAAATAATTACGTAAAAATTATTTTAAAAAAATATTAAAAACTCTACAACGAAAATTTAGTGTCAACTCTAAAAATGTTTAAACATTTAAATCTGCTCCTAGATCTTAAATGTAAATTTTTGTAAAGAATAACAATATTAAAAAATTAATTTAGTAAAATTTGCGACGAAAAACATCTACTCTTGTTTTAAATAATTACATAATTAACATTTAACTTAAGTGCTTGAGCAATTTTTTGTTTAAATATTGTCTTAAATGTTCTCGCTTTTTATCACTAAGAGCTTTAAAGTAAATAAATGGCAACTTAAAAAATAAGAATAATATACTATATTTCAAAAAAAAAATCTGGTTGTATTGTATAACAAAAAGAAAATATTAAACATTTATTGTACACGTAGCTAATTGAATTAACAATATCTAAAGAAAAATAAACAAACAAATAAAACAATAAGTGCTTAATATATAAAATCGATCTTAAAATATTAAAAAACTAAATAAATGCAATTAAATTAAATTAAGAATAAAATAATGCAGAAGTGTTAACACAACTTAAGTTTGTTTTATAACGAATATTTACCAATAGTACAACTCGTTATAAGACTTTAAATTTCGTAAATAAATTCAAAAATACTGTAGAGTTGCAAAACTAAAAAAAAAATGGGAAGTAAATTCTAAAGGTTATTACACAATTTAGGCTGAAATTAAGGTGTATCATCAGAAAAACTAGTTTCTTATATTTTGTACGGAAGGTGG
This sequence comes from Panzeria rudis, assembly GCA_956483635.1. NCBI lineage: Eukaryota > Metazoa > Arthropoda > Insecta > Diptera > Tachinidae > Panzeria > Panzeria rudis. The sequence goes on along the minus strand of OY101448.1, from coordinate 86,159,943 downwards.
CAAATGAAAACAGATATTACTTGGCCTGTTTTGAACTTAAATAATTTAATATGTATAATTTTGTGCACCTTCTTTAAGATGCCAACAGAAATTGCTATTGGTCTAAGGTGAAATAAATACAGGAACAGATACAAATGAATCCGAAGTTTCTACTTCCAAATACACAGAAAAATATATTGATGATATCCAAGGAATTTTTTCATAAATGCTATGAATCGAACATGATATTTTTTTCCAAATTATTTTCATTCCAGCTAGGAATTTTTACATAAATTATTTCATATTTCTTTTAAAAATTCAGTATCGAACTTGTATAGTCTGTTGTACTAGGCACAACTCGTTCCTTTCTACCAAACCGACTATTTCAATTTAATTGTATATTTACTTTATATAAATAGAAAAGCATTTTAGAATTTGTTGACAAAAGAGTTGAAAATTTTTTTGTAAATTAATAAAATATATGAATAATAGATTATGAACTTTTTTCATACTATTTATGTTCAAACTTTTTTCTGTGTACCAAACAAAGCCAAAAAACTGTTTTCTTGGGATACATACATGTATTAAAAAAGTAGCTTTCAAAGTAGCCCAGCAATATTTTATAGACAATAAAAGTTTCTACTCTTCCATAATATTGGTTAAATTTTACTTATATCGCATTAATGAAAATTATTAGCAAACATAAGTTTAAAAAAGTTTTTACTTTTTTTTTTAATTTTAATTAACAAACATAAACCGCGAAGCGATTAGCTTGTATGCGGAAAACACCCACGGTCTATGGCGGGAATCGAACCCACGACCCCTGGACTGACAGGATAGCAACGCTACCACTCAGCCACAGAATAAATATGTTACACGTTGCTCAGCGCAGCATAATCAAAACTTTGATCCAGTATGTTCAAGATACCGATTGTCACAATAGTGATACTAAAACAACAACAGACAAAATATTTTCTAAAAAAATTTTATGGAAATATTCCTCCCGGGTTGGAAAATATACAATTTTCAATTCGAAAACTGAAAATATATTGGATTTTTGACAATTTTTGTCCAAAAAAGCAGCACCACTCTTCTGTCTATAAAAAAAGTTTATTTAGAAAAATATAATTATAATTATAAGCAAACAAGAACACGAAGAAAATTTTTGTAAAAAATTTTCGACCACGATATCACCGCTGAAGGGAAATTTTTTGCCATTTTTTTAAGAAATTTACAAAAAGATCCATACAACAAAGAGTAAGAGGGTTAAAATATCAAACAAAAAAATGTTTTTGTAGTGTTCTGGAGCTTGGTTATCCTTAACGAGCTATAATAAAATTTTATACCCAACATTTTTGTAAAATATTTTATCCCTCCACTACCACTTTTTAGGGGTTTTTTTTACTATTTATAAGAAAAGAGCCAAAAATTACAGCTATGTGAGAGAGTTAGAGGGTTAATATGTTGCATAAAAATGTTTCGCTTAATATCTTCTACAAAGTTGCTGAACATACGCTACATCTCACATGTAAAGAACACATATGTAGTTTAATGTACCGATATACTGCACGAACAGTCCAAAACGGCGAAATATTGCCATCTACTAAGAATTTGAGAGGGTCGCCACTAGAGTGGTCGTAAAAGATAAAAATTTGTTTTTCTTCAAGTCTCATAACACAAATCTATGCGAATTTATAAAAAACTATCATAAAAAATTTCAGTTCAATCAGTTAAGATTAAGGCGTGTCGCACCCACCGCACACCCACCGAAGTTTGATCAAATTCTCTTTTCTGTCTTTTATATGTCATAACTTAATAAATATAGTATTTCCAAAAAAAATCTTCTCCAAAGCTGTTGTTTGTGTAGCTTCCAACAACTTTTGTCCTACCGACTTTTATCTTAATCGCATATTTAGCAAAATAAACAGCAATATAGAAAACATTCAATAGCTATTAGAAAGTCAAAAAAGCCTACAATTTTAAAAATTTCGGTAAATTTTTTTGTTCCCTAAATTGAATAAATGTTTCTTTAGTTATTTGGGCTGCTGAAAGCGAATCTGCACTAATTTTTTTTATCAGCTCTAACTTTGGAGATATGTCAAAAGCGGAGGCACTTGCACGACATATATTAGTATAACTTTATAAAGGCTTACTCGATTTCGTAAAAAAGAAAAACGAAATTCGGCAAAAAAAAACTATCTATAAGACGAGCAAGAACTGTTTTCAAATCTGCCTATTAGTTTTAGAGATATCGTAAACGTTTTAGACTGAAAATGTCTTGTTTTTTTACAAACAAAACCCGCGGAAAACACCCAGGGTCTATGACGGGAATCGAACCCACCACTTCTGGACTGACATGATAGCATCGCTACCACTCAGCCACACATTTGGAATTAGCAAATGAGACTGAATTGTTAATACAAGCACCAATATGAAGCGGCCAAGCTCAATTCAAGAAAATATTTCTGGAGGTGAACTCATTCCGATACGCAGACTCCTCTCTTCTAGCAACGACGTTATTTCCCTTTAGACTTGTAGATGTCACAGCAAGAGCGATTTGGTGCAATGGAGCTCCCAAATCGACAAGGTATTGTCGTCCACAGAAGAGCTGAAAGGCCTCACTATACAAGCTAAAGAATTCAAGGCAGAGGAAATAATGTTCAGGATGAATTTACCCGGTATTGATGGAAATCTTTTAAATGCCCTGACAGAGAACAAATCAACACAATTTTGTCCCATTTGGGGAGCATTTTCTGAAAGATTTAAATCGAAAGAAACCATATTAAATTTTTTTGAATTTATACTACACACAATGGCAATAAGGAGTATGTAAAGGCAAGAAAAGAGTGCAATGAGAACGAAGTTTGGTCCATGCTTGGACTCTTTGTACATATGCCGAAAGAAGGAGAAAATTTAAAAAAATATATTGTAATTTTTGTGTAAATTTATTAAAATTGGACCTCAAATCATAAAATATGTTTGCGTATTCGTAATATTTCCATCTTTTTAATGCAATTTTCTTTTTAGTTTGAGTCAGAATAACTGAGTTTCATCGCAAGGAAGTTAGAAATGTCCTTTTTAGTTAAATAACAAACAATAAATTATATAGACGATAGCCCAAGTATCTAGTGCTATATACTTATATATAGATATTATTCTCATATTTATATAAGGTTAATATCATTTAAATAAATAGATAAATTCTAATTCAGAACGTAGCGACTCTTACAGTCGGGAGACAAAGATTTGATGATTCGATCTTTAATGCTCATCGATTGTAACAGGTGCTATGCTCGCATTAGAATTTATTATTTGTTATATGTGTGTATCCTGGAACTATTTCAATTGTGTTATTCAACATTACTTAACAGAGTACTGTACCAATGGACTTATGTTTTTATATAGTCGAAATTTCTGTTTTTTTTAATTAATGTTATATTTGTTCTCTTTTTAGTTTTCGAACACAGTTTGGTTTTAGATTGTTTAAAGTTCACCTTCTACGCAATTGGGGTTTTTTGTCGGTTAGCAAGACTTTAAACCGTTAAAGATCCTAATTGTTCATTTGAAATGAAAAATGATAAGAGAAGCTGAAAGATGATTTTCAATATATTATGACTTTTTCAAGTCATAATATATTTTTGCGTATTCCTATCGGAGACAAGATTTTGTTTTTTCGTTTGAGTCAGAAAAAGTGAGTTTCATCGGAAGGAAGTTAGTAGAAATGCCATTTTTCAGTTATGTTTGACTTTTTTCAATAAATTTTATATTCGCAAAGAACTTTTGCAACTGGCATACCACAAAAAATGTGGTTATACTAAGGAACATATTGTTGGGAAAAAAAATTTAAATCCATTATGTAGTTCCTAAGATATATGAAAAACAACTTGAAATTTAATGATGCAGTTTTATATTGTTTTGTGTGGCCAATCATATGGACATGATAAGACGTCAGTTCCAGTGTTGAATAGTATATTTTTTATATACTGTGTAGATTAGATATATTATATAGATTAGTAGGGGGCTTTATTATCCAATTAATAAATCCCTTCGCTTATGATTTCTCAAGGAACGAGAAATTATAGGGTATGAAAAATATAAGAATAAAATAAACCAAAGTAATTAGTTTAAATATGAAAGATTGTTAGTTCAATTTACAATTAAAGATTCAATAAACGATTATAATTAGACCGTGAAAAAATAATCATGTCTGTTCTGCCTGTATTCAATTCGGAATGAAAATGTTGGGAATTATCAAAGCATTGTTCTTAGAAATTAATATGTATTTATAACAACAATGCTATGACAATTACTAGCATTTTTATTCCGAATGGAATACAGAGCTGACCGGAATATATAGTAATTTACGTACTAAATATCCATTCATAAGATAGTTTCAAGAAATCCCACACAGAAAAAAATATATTTCATTTTCTGTAAAGGAATTCAATGAAATAGTAAATTTTTTGTCTAGAAACGGACCCAAAAAAAATTTTGTAAATATAGACGAAAATATCAAGAATTTCATTGAAAAAAACTGTTTTTTTTTCAGTGAACAAATTGTTTGAATATATAAAACAATTTAACTAAAAATATTTACAAATTGTTAACAAAACATTTTATTAAATCAAACAAAGAGATTTACTGGATTTTCTGAAAAATATCACATAATATTTTTGTCTGAATGTATAAAACAATTAGTATAAAAATACTAACAAATATTAAACAAAATTGTTTAATTAAGCAAACTAATATATTTACTGGACTAAGCACTAATGAAATTTCACTTTGTTAAATGTGTTCAAGTCTGAATGTTTATCTACAGACTCTAAGAAAATGAATGAGAATTAACGCAACGACAATAACGAATTCATTCACTCAAAAATCTTCAGTAAACAAACTTGGTACAATCGCATTCTTTTTGCTATCATTGTTGTTTTTATTGTTCTTATTGGTGTGTATGTCGTCATCGGAATTGTTTTTTACGACATAGTTCTTCTTGTTGTTTTTGGTGTTTGCATCCTAAATAAAGGTCAAACAAAAAATTCATTGATTCAGTAAAGAACATTTACTGACAAGGTTTTATTTGAAAATTGTTTGGTGATAATTATTTTTATTTTTTTGTGAATATATGGAATTTTTATGGCTTATGAAGTGTTCTTATCTAAACCTGCAATACACTGCTCGTGTTTGATCTATAATAATTGTGAATTGTTTTTTCTCTGATAAATTGGTTTCATAAATTTTTGTCGTGACTGAAATTTGATTGTAAATATTTACATACATATAATTAGTTAATAATGTATATATTCTCTTTAGAGGTGAGTACACCAGATAGCGAAATTGTTACACAATATAAAAAATGTTTAATCAATTGTTTTGAGTTACGACACTATTGAAGTAAATGAGCGATATTTATATCTAATGGGATTGTCATGTCATTTTATTATCATCATCAAACATATTAAAACGGCGTGTTATTGAAATTTAAAAAAATATATGTATATGGGAATATTAATAACAGTAGCCGATTTAAATATTACCCTGCACTGTCAGATATTTACCCACCAGTTAAGGTGTCTTTACATGGTAATACATGTATTATGATATGTCTAAAAATGAAAAAAATCTTATCATGTAAACGCAAATTGTATTGAGTAGAAGAGAATACGGATACAAAATCAGACAAGCGTTCGGTAAATGTTTATTTTCTAAACCATTTTAGAAACTTATATATTATCATCATACCAGAGGTGTAAACATGAAAAATAGGCTTAATTTTTTACAACTTTGCTATTGCGTGTTTTTTGCTCATTTTTGGAGCAGTGTTGCAGCGCCTCTGGTGTCAATTAGGGGCATTAATTTTTTAAGCTATATAGAGATGTTATTAATTATTTTTCTTAACTGACGTATCTGCTACAATACCGACGAAGGAGAGTACTGTGATGTACATTAGTATAACGACGGTCATACGTTGACAACACGTAACAGATTTTTTATACTTATCAGTTGAAGAAATTAGATTATAATTAGGCTGAAAGTGTTACTAGCCACGAAATAAAATAACTGAGAATCATTTAGTGCATACTCTTAACTAATTTCGTTTTTTTAGTATAGGAATGTTTTTAACGAGCTATATAACGTTTTCTGCGTTTTGTGAAAAATAATTAAAAATCAGTTACGTATTATTAACGTATGACCATCGATATGTCAGTATTAATCGCTGACGATACCGCTCATTGATCAATGCTATGCCTTCATCACTTTAACACTCCAACAACAATTAACTCAATTATACACCAATGAAAATCAGCAAAATTCACGATGCTGATCACTGTTCTGGATCTATTCTCAAACCCAAGAGGTACCCCTCCACCACTCCCACGCACACTGTCTTTCAAGCAACTCACACCAAGACTAACACTTTCACTAACATAGATTTTGAGATATGCCACCATTAACAATTACTTTGTATGGGAGGTAGCCTTCCCCCAGCTTCTAGACCACAAGTTTTCTGTTGGACTATGCGCATTGACTATAAACTTATTCATACCTTGTTTAAACACGATGACACAATGATTTCTAATAAATTCACTTCCTCCAAAAATGATTATATTACAGAATTGTCATTGAAACGTGCTGCATTTGTTGTAGAAAAGAAGACGCCATAAGTTTACTTTTAAACTTAAAGATATTAATTGTTTAAAATTTTTAATTATTTTCAAAGTTTTAACAAAAACTAAAACAATGAAATTAGTCTCAGTTAGAGTTATGAATCTATAAATTTTTATCATCTTTAACAAAAAAAAATATTTGGTATTTAATTTGTTTACCTTTTGCTAGTTTTTTTCTAGTAAAAAGATATTCAACTTAAGCCAACAAGTTTCATTAGAAGATCTCGCTTACTCCCTTTCTCACTTTTTGTTTAACATAAGCTATCCAGATAAATCCAAAAAGCTTTCCATTATGAAAATATCACTTTACTATCTCTAATTCTCTCTTAATCTTTTTTATTAGTTTATTTTCTATTTATTTACCTTGATAGTAGCTGGCAAAAAATTAAGTCCATTAACTTTTCTATCGTTAAACTATCACTTTATATATTTTCTACTCATATATTTCTTTATTGTCCTAGCAAGCTTTTAAATAAACACAACCCACAAAAGTCCAGCAATAATTTGTACAAATTGTCAAGTAGGACTCAGTAGTTTCGAACTTTTTTTTATAATGTGTTTACACGCTAAATTGGGTTAACACATTAAAATCATTAGCATGGTAATTTATCATGAAATATGTGCTACGCACATACAAAAACTACCCTGCAGTTCTAGAGATAGTAAATAAACAAGTAAGTTTTTTGACTGTTGGCAACGATTCTATTTTTTACACGTATATAATTTTTTCGTATAGCCGATTAAGTTTTTTGTGTCTACGCTACTGATAAAAATATTAAATCGAAATTCAACCCTTCAACTCCACTGCAACACTGCGTTAGCCACACAGAAAAAAGTTTAGACATTAGGAGTGGGTTTTTAAGAACGATATTAAAGATTAAGTTAAATTTAATATATGTATGTTTTTACTCTTTAAGGCTCAAATTTACAGTCATTAGTTAATTGTTAGTAAACTAAAGTGATAAATATTGTTCAACTAATACTTCCCATTCACGGTGTATTGTTTAACTAAAAATTTTAATATGTGTAAAACATGGTAACCCTGTCAAAAAATCAAGTTTAAATGTAAAGAAACAAAAATAAGGAAATAAAGAATCTTTCACATCTTACCTTGAGGTCTACACGTAACATAATATGTAAGATGAGATTGTCAAATTCAATACCATAGATAATTATGTTACGTGTAGGCTTCAAATTAGTGTTATCTCAATGTTATACGAATTTTTATGAGAGCGTTGCTACACAGAAAAAAAAATTTTAAATACAAATAATTTTTTTGTTATATCAATTAAATAATTAATTGATTTTGAACCTACAACGATTTTTGTAAATACAATTACGAAATTGTAAGTTAAAGGAAACTCAGAAAAAAATGTTTAACAATTTTTTTGTTGATTTCAAATTTATTTCAATTAAGATTATTGTTATATCAACAATGTGAATTGTTGATTTTCCAAACAAATTTTAACTATCATAGTTGTTGTATTAACAATATTTGTTATACACAATCCTCGAAGCGACTTTTTGCTTGTCTGCGAAAAGCACTAAATGTCTTTGGGCGGAATCGAACCGGCGACCTCTGGACTAATAGACTAACGTTCTTACCTCTCAGCTACAGAGCAATTCGTTATTGAATATGCAAATAATGAATACACACAAAACGTGATTTGCTTTGTTTCATCTACGTGTGTGTGTTCATTTGTTATATCAACAATGCTGATTGTTAATTTTTTTCACAATACATAACAAAAAATTTGGTTAGTTCAGTTTGTTGAAATAAATTTCTTGATTTGCTTTGTTTAATTTTTATCTGTGCAATCATTTGTTATATCAACAATGATGATTGTTAATTTTTTCACACTACATAACAAAAAATTTGTTTAGTTCAGTTTGTTGAAAAAAATTTTTGTGTTTGTCGTATCAACAACTAAATTTGTTTTATTAACAAAATATATGTTTTAATTTAAATTACATATTAACAATTGAAATTGTTAGTTGCAGTTTGATGATATTTTTTTCTGTGCATAAGAAATCGTATGACAACAATCTTATAAGATGAACTATCAAAAAAACAACCGGACAGGAAAATAATCAGTGTATATGTGTTAGTGTTTATTAAAATAAATGGAAAGGAATATTTTTATTAAATTTGTCTGACTTTATATATTTAAATGTGTTTAATTGATTTATAAATTGAAATTTGTGTGAAAAGTTAATAATAAAATAACTTTTGCATAATAAGTAGTGCATGGTAACTCGATGAGAATTTGCAGAAAATGAAATCTTATAGGGAAAGTAAAATTACGTCTTCCCCTAGAATGAGACGTTATCTCAAAGTTAACGTTTCGTGAAGACGCTGTGAAAGGCGGCATTTTAAACATTTTAAACACACAAAATGCAGCAAATGTTATTTTTTTCGCTCTTAAAAGTATGCCTAAAAATTATATTATTATTTAAAAACTAAAAATAACAATTTTCAAAGCATCTAACTAATTGTTAACCAATGGAATTTGACGGTTTAACTAATAGTAAACAAAAAACTGTGAATAAAATTTCATTGGCTAAACTATTGTCATTAGTTAATTAATGACTGTGAATTTGGACCTAAACTTACTGAATTTTTTTATTTTTTGCTAGATTAAGATTAAACCACCAACATTGGCCGCTAAACTAGTAAAACAAGATTTTAGAAATGTCATCTCAAAGAATAAATACAGATATTAAATTTAACTTAATCTCTAATCTCGTTCTTAAAAATCCACTATAATAGTTAATTTAAGAAAACATGAATTATTTCATAAACAACTTTATTTCTTCATTCACAAAACCTCTTGTACATATATTTTTTATGCTATCTATTTTCGCAACAAACAGTTGAATAATTTATGGTACTATACCTTTTCGTTGCACTTTATAAAATTAAGTTACATTTTCATTGAACTTAAACAGGTATGGGTCGCATACGAAACAGATTCATGGTTCTGGATTTTCAAAAACAAGTCCTGATTGGCATGCCTAATTGTGCCCTTTTAGAAACTGCGCGCATATGTATATGATACGAAACGACCTACAGGGTATTTTGCTAAAATCTTTCTAAATAGTTTCTATTCATACACATAAACATCAGTGATGCGAACTTAGTGTCTTTTTCAAGGTTTTTAGTGCCTTGTAATACAAAAAAGCATCCACTTTTCTTTAGTGCCTTTTAGCGCTTTTGACAAAATTTCAATTTTGTAAATTTATATTGCACAGGCGAATACCGATTTTGTTTTAAGGAACTTTAGGTTTATATCCTATAATTTACTGTGGTCAAATTAACTCCGACTCTTGAAATCAATTACTAAATCAAACAAAAATTAAGGAAGTTGCACGGCCCTTATTAGGATAACCCGACATGTACATATGCTTTTCTATCAAACTTGATATTTAAAGTTAGTAACGCCATAACAATCTCAACTAAAAATGCAAATTTTCACAATACTAAAAAAAGTGTGTCGATTCTCAACGGAAAAAATCACTTAAACGAAAAAAGCCCTAATTCTAAAAAATCGACAAAATTAAAAAAAATTGCAACAAACGGTAAATTTCATCAGAACGAAAAAATGCAATGCAAAATACTCTAAAATTAAAAAGTCCCCAAAAACAAGCAAACATCGCTAAAATGAAAAACTGTATTCATTCTTACGGTCCCCTTTACTGAATTATTCGTATTATTCGCTTTATACTTGACAAATCGTTTTATATCGCTTTATATTTCACGAATCGTTCTCCAAACCATTTATTACTTTCTTAATTGTTAATCTACACAAAAATCCATTTCATTTGAGTAGAGTCACATTAGTGATTATATCAGGATATATCACTGTAATTCCAAGGATTCTAAAAATCGTGTGACTTTTGTTTTTGTAAATTTTTAGAAACCAAAATAGCTGATCCCTATATATTTCAGAAAATTCAAAAAACATTGAATAAAATGTAGATTTCCATAAAATAGTAACACCACTTAATTGTGAATAAAAACAAAACTTTTGAATAGATTTTTCCTCGAACATACTTATCCTACTAAATCATTATATTAATGCGATTTAAAGGGCATTAAAATGTGAACTTTGGCGTTTTTAACAACAACAAAATTAGTTGGCTTGTGCTATTTTAAGTAATTTTTTCGAATTAAGACTATTGGCTTTTGGAGTCGTCAACTTCAATTATCTTTTGTGAATCCAAATTGATTATTAGGCTAAGGTTCGTAACGTTATATTCAGAAAGAATTGGGCATGATTAATATTCCAAGGAACAAGGGAAAATTAACATCAACTTAATTTTTCAACGTACACAGCATAACAGAGTAGCGCCACTTTCGGAACCACCTACACTTCCATCGTCAGTTCTCACGTGCCTAATAATCAATTTGGATTCACAAAGCAAATACGTTCGAAATAATCATATTAATAAACAATTAGCTACTTGCTTGAGCTTTTCACATGTTTACATGTTCATATATACTTAAGTATAAAATCAAACCAAAAAAGTTTGTCTTGAGTAGGACAAAAATCAGAAAAATGGTAATGAAGAAAAATAAACCGATGGCACCGCTGGGAAAGTGCACTTTAATATCAGCTTGAGAGTGATTTAATTCTCGTGTTCAATTTTCACGAAAAAGTTGTATATATAAGAATTAAAATCACATTCAACAGAGCCACCTGGGAAGTGGTGATAAGCAAATACAGGTGAACACTGACGATGCAAGTGTAGCGGCTTCCGATTATCAATTTGGATTCACAAAGCAAATAGGTTCGAAATAATCATATTAAATTCAATTATCTTTATTAAACAAAAAATACAAGAAAATATAATTATTTGGGAAAACAGCAAAGACGAACGAAACATCAGGCTGTTTTTTTGGAGACCGCTACACCCTAATTATGTAAGGATTAAATAAATTTAGAAAGTGAAACTTTTCAAACAATATTAGTGACGTTTTACGTGTTCAATATTTTCTTTATATTTTTCCTAAAATGAAAAGTTTGCATCACTTATAAATACAATGAAATAAACTCATGTATGTACATATACGCAAAACTAAAAGGCATTAACTCATTTGGCCTTCAACTTAACTAAAAAACGAAAATAAAATTATATTATAAATGATATCTGCAATTCATATAATAATGACAAAACAACAACTACAAAACTAGTGTTCCACTACCTAGAAACTAAAAATAAATTTATAAAAAACATAAACAAAATAAATATTTTTCACAAACAAAAAGAATACTTAAATCCACACTCACTTATACGAAATATCAACCAATCATACAGCCACCACTCACGTGAATAGGGAAAATAAAAAAGGCAAATTAAATTGAGGAAAATTAAGTGTTTTAAAAAAGCGAGTATTTTCTAGTTTTTATCAAATTGTTGTAAATGTTTGCTGGCACAATTACATGCAAATTATTTTAGTTTCTTTTCGAGGTTCCTTAGAAGAAAAAAAACAATCAAAATAATATAATCTACTAAATAATAGAAAAATATTAGTTTAACTACTGTAACAACATTGGAATAAAACAATTAGGTAACTTTGTATAGTACATACTACATAGATTATGAAAAACCCGGAATCGGAACCGAAACCTGGTTAACCGGTTTCTTCTCTTTCTGAAAATAAATCGTTTTCGAATAATTTATGTTTTCGAATACTTTGGCATGCCGGAAGAATGAGCAAAAAATATCGATATTTTCTTAAAAATATATCGATATATATCGGAAATATTTTTAATTGCAGTATATCGATGTGTCGATATTTTTTCAAAAAATATCGACAGTATCAAATTCGATATTTTTAGCTTTGGTTTTGTTTTTCGTGCAGTTTTTAAAAAATTTCGACACAATCTTTATTAAATAGCATATTACTAACAAAATCTTTTGTTATATTTATGAAACTTTGTGTATTCAATAAATTAACTCTTTTCAGCTTAATTACATATAAGAAAAGTGCTTTTCGTGTTATATTTTTAAAAAAAATTTGGGATTATCGATAAATTTTCAAGCATGATTGTTCATATATGCTTGAAATATATCGATATATATCGAAATACCGTTATTTTTTATTCAATATATATCGATAACGATCGATATCTAAAAATATATCGATATATATCGACATATTTTTTCATCCCTAGTTTAAATGTAGCATGGACTATGAAACAGTACAACGAGCTTGTGTTATATAAAATCAAAATTTTAAAATGGTTTGTAATAAATGAATATGTCAGCTCCATGGGATTATTTAACAATTAACCTGTTAATATTTTCAATCACAAATAACTAACGTTGGCAACCGATACCGTAATTAATACCGCTACCGACTAAATACCATTTAAAATTGAATACCGGTATCACTACTGATACCGTTGTTATTTTCGGTTGTAAAATACCGGTATTCAAATACCGTTTCATTCAAAACCGGTATCATACCGGTATCATCGTTTCGGTATGAAAAATAATATAATATGACAAGAATAAAATTAGCTTACAAATAAAGTTTTTAGAAAATTACTGTTTCGCAAGTCGAATATATTTTTAAGCACCTTACTGAGGTATTCATTCGGTTAACCGTTAATCGGTTAACCCGTTAATTACTAGCCGATTAAATGATCGGTTGATTTAAAATGTGATATTTTCGATTAACGGGTAAACCGGCTAATTTCATTCGATTAACCGATTAACCGACGTAACAAATTTTTTCATATTTTGTAGTAATATAACGTTTTTTTTTTGTGTTTAATTATTTGTTTCGTCTCATATACAAAAGGTATGTGTTTAGAAATCAAATCAAACAAAGAAGTGTGTTTAGTGATCTTAACTTAAATAAAACTTTAAAATCTTTGGACGCGGCTATAAGAGAGTTTAGTAAAGACTCTGCTACTCTAATTGAACTTGATAGAACTAAATTTTTGTTTAATAACTTAATAAAAGTCAATAAGGATTAGATTTAATGAGAGACGAATTCAATTCAAGCAGTATTTTAAAATACAGTACAAAAACGGAAACTAAGGAAATCGGAAATAAACTTGTTTGCAGAATGTTCGTCGCTGAGCTCTGCCAGTATGAGACTGATGATGACCTGACAACAGAAGAAACTATCGGTAGTAATACAAGAAATGTTTTAACAGAATAACCAAAACAATTACAAGTTTTAAGAACCTGAAAAATATTCAAACAGAACAGCACTCAGGACTAGTGGCATAATGAAAGATTTTATACGTTGAGAGAAATGCATAAAGCATCAACATTTAAACCCAATTATTTTTCTGAAAGACTGTTTTAGAAGATCTAATTAAACCATTAAATTAAATAATAAAATGATCTCACAAACTTGTTATTATTTTAATGAATACATATTGATGATTTTTTTTTACTTGATTTAGTTCAAGAATTGTTATGTTTGTTATGTTCTTGTTTTTTTACTAATAAACTCAATATAATAAATAATTTATACCTTTTTGTTTGTTGAAATTACTTGATTTATGAAAAACCCTTATTAATTGGTTAGCCGATTAATACGGAAATTAATCGATTATTAACCGATTAAGCCAAATCCTCGATTAATTAATCAAGCGATTAACCGATTAAAGCAGAACCCCGATTAAATGAATACCCTACACCTTACCCAAACAAGAGATGGTTTTATATTAATTAGTATATGACCGAACGTTTGCTGTCGGAACTCGGGGTTTCGGTAAAATTAAGTTTAAATTTTTTTGTTAACTTAAGTTGGAGTTTTGATCCTAATCACGCACAATAGAATACAAATGTGTAGTTAACCTTAAGTTTGAAATTTGAAGGGTGCCCCAAGGACTTAAAGTATATAGCATATAAAATTGGACCTATTTTTTATACAAATATCAACTTTAAGGCATGTTTTCTCCAAACGCAAGGCTGGAATCATTAAATAAAAAGCCTGTTTCAGGGTCTTGTATGCTCCGTATTATTCAGTAAACCTTTTTACACCGAACTTCAAGTATAGTAAATAGTACCATTTTAGGATTTCTTAAACCTTTTCTTGGAATTTGAGATTCTCAATATTCTTTTATTGCTTTGTATTCAGTACATAAATTCCGATATATGTAGGGCAAAATTTCAATCAAATATATTGTTAATAAAAAATTTTATAACACTATGAAAAATTTTGTTTGCACTATAACACCAGTTATAACTAAATTCTTCCTTTTTCCCAAAAAGTCATTTCTAAAATTTAAAATACTTAAGAACCGATCACATTGCTAAAAACTAGATATAATTTTTTAGACATTTAAAATTGAGACGAACTCGTACTGAAAATGCTTTGCCTTGTATTATTTCTTCTGGTAGAAAAATAATAATACGGGACTTAGACGAATACTTTTTAGCTTGATTTTTTTAAGTTGATGGTTGAACGGGGTAAAAATACGGTTAACCGAGTGAGAACTCCAAAAGATATTGCCTAAGAAAGTTAATTTCTTTTGGATTTGGTATCCCGCTAAACGCCCTTATACACTGTTTGAGGATAAACTTCAAAAAATCAAGATAAAAATTCATAGCCTAAGTCCCGTGTAAGTATATGTATGGCTTAATATAAAAAAGGCGTATCTCAATTTTATTTCGAAATCCCGTTTTAACGTTTTCTGGTAGCCAACGTATAATTACACCCTCATTAAAGAATTAAATAAGTTACAGCTGAAAGTAACGGATCTATGGCCACTTAAGCAATTATTTTTGTATGTAAATGCTTTAGTTTTTATTCAGTTTTTTTTCACTTCTAGTGTAAAATATCGATAATCCGAGTTACGCCTTTCTTATATTAAGGGGCAAGCCACACGGGCGTTCTTAAAACGCGTGTTTCTGTTTTTTTTCATTCAATTTAAAAGTTTAAAAATTTTCTAATTTAATATATATATAAATTAAGTAAAGTGCGAATTTGGCTCGCACACGAAGGGTTTCGTACGAATACACATATGTATATGTTTAATTTTCCGTTTTTGCTCCTTTTTTCATTTTGGTAGTTTTTTCGTTGTGCTCTTTGTTTAATTTTAGCTTTTTCTTAAGTTATAATTCGTTGTTTTGGCGATTTTTTGGTTTCGGCGCTTTTTTTCATTTTTGTGATTTTTTCGTTGTTTTTTTTTTTGCGATTTTGGGGTTTTTAACGTTTTTTCGCTTTTTGGCGATATTTTTAGTTTTAGCGATTTATTTTAGTTTCGGCGCTTTTTTCAGTTTTGGTGCTTTTTTCGGTTTTGGGGAGTTTTTCGGTTTTTGGTGATTTTTTAGTTTTGGCGACTTTTTTTTGGTTTTGGTCCTTTAGTGTTTTTGCGTTTTGACGATTTTTTAATTTTTTGCGTTTTTTTAATTTTTTTGGGGATCTTTTTAGTTTTGATGATTTTTTGCGTTTTAACGATTTTTTTAATTTTGGTACTTTTTTTCGTTTTGATTTTTTTTATAATTTTGGATTTTACCTCTTACGATTTCCAAGATACAGGAAATTGTCTAAATTACATAGTCAAAATTGCATTAGCTGATAGAACACCCTTTAATTTTTATTGTTTTAAATATCGGTGTTAATTGGTGTAGTCTATTCTACAGACTACACCAATTAACACGAACTTTTTAAATTTAAAGTGTCTATATATAAGTGTCTATCTATTACATTAGTATTTCAACATTTTTCGTAGCTCGCTTTACAACACCCTTTAATTGTTAGCGGCCAACACTTTACATATTCTGTAAAAATTTTACGTCCGTAGCTCTTACGGTTCCCGAGAAAACAGCCTGTGACAGACAGACAGACGGACAGCGTAGCTAAAACAATAGCGTTTCTTTACTTTTTTGGTGTACGGAACGCTAAAAAGCAGAAACGAGCGTTTTAAAAACGCCCGTGTGGCCTGCCCCTAAGTTACAGGTGTGAAAGAAAATTTGTAGGTAGAGCTACATATATCAATAGAGTTGTTATGGTTGCACGCAATTTACATTATGCCTTTTCTGATTGGCTTTAAAGGCATGCCTTTTTACCATGTTGGTAAGAGGTGGTGAGAAAATTACGGGGTATAATAAAAAAAGGCAAGAATTGAAATTGGAGGCATTTTTTGATATTTCTCTTTACTATTGTCGTACTCTCAGCATTAAGTATGTATATAATGGCATAGCGTGAAAAGGCACTTAGTGCCGTTAACAATAAAAATATTAACTTGCAGTTAACACTAAACTCAAAATTTATATCTTGGTTTATAAAATTTCATTAACACAAAGCTAATTTACCTATTCAATTTCAATTAAATTTAACTGGAACCTTTTCAACCGACTTCAAAAAAGAAGAAGTTTATCAATTCGTGTGTATGTTTTTTTTTTACTTTTTTATGTTTGTACACACATAACTCTGTCATTTTTAACCGATTTTAAAAATTCTTGGTCCCATAAATTTTTATTGAAAATATTGATTATCGTATAACTTCTCCATTTATGGGACGATTTTCAAAACTCTTTTTATGTTTGAAAAGCTTTGCCTGCAATTTAATCCCATATTTTTTCGAAAATTGGATTGGCCCCTTCTCACACAAATATATATTATCGCATAACTCCTCTATTAATGAACCGATTTTTAAATTATTCTTTTGTTTCAAAATGTTTGCCTGCAGTTTGGTCACATAATATTGATTATCGCATAACTCTGCCATTATTGACCAAATTTTAAAATTTTTTTTGTGTTAATGGGGGCTAGTATATTAGTTTTAGTTTTTAACAAAATACATATGTAATCAGTGTTTAAAAATCTGAAAATTTGTAAAAGAATTAAGAAAATATGGTGTTTCGTGGAAATAAAATGTATTCTTAATGGTACAGTCAGAAGAAAAATCCGTTTCTTAAGCCAAGTACAGAATGCTTGATTCAAGAACGGATTTAAATTAATAAGAAATTATTGTATCATCCCTTACAAAGGTAAATTTTTGCTTTAAAGCAATCCCAATCTAAAATCCATTATATACACCTACACAGAAAAAAATAGACAAGAATTATATTCAATAAAACCATGTTATTAAAAAAAATATGAATTTCAATAACATTTATCTTTAACATAATAAAATATTTCGTTGTAAGTATTTCTTTTCCATGCCGGTTATTTCTTTTCTTTTTATACATAAGTACTTAAAACAAGTTGTATCCCATAAAAAAATAAATGGGATATGGCTCAGCTAGAGAGTGTACGCTTTACGTCCGGAAAGCCCGGGTTCGTATTCCAGCCATGTCAACATTTTTTTAATTTATATATATATTTTTATTTTGAAATAATTTTGTTATCAATATAGGGGAATTCTTTATCACAGGAAATTTGAAAAAAAAATTATTGAATACCGGGATTTTTGTTATCAAAAACGAAACTTATTTTTTTCTGTGTACAAAATTTCTTTGCATTCTGTGAAGCGGTCTCGGAGATTAGCGTGAACGAACACAGTGACACGAAACTTTCATACATAACGATATAGTGATTTCAAGGTCGGTTTCTGAAAAAACTAAGTCCCACGATCTAAAAAACTGCAAATGTGGAGTTTGCATTTTTAAATATATTAGAAACGATGCATTTTAACGTATCTTATTGGTTCTTAAGCGTTTTCTTTGGTTTCATATACTAAATTATAATACCTAAATTAGTATACCGGTAGTAGAGTTTCGGTAGCGGTATATACTGATATCGATATAACTCAAATACCGCTGCCGTTACCGAAGAAAAATTATTTTAATACCAATACCGCTATAGATACCGTTATGCGTTACGGTTTCCAACCTTGGAAAAGAGCCTAACAACTTGCAAAAAGTCGCTCCTACCCTGAACAATGAATGCGACAATTTCGCGAGAAGTTGCAACATCGGAAACAAGCCCTAACATTAATTAGCAGGGCTCGGACCTTTATGCAAATGCATGTTTTTTGTGGTGATAGATAAGCCCGTATTGACTAATTACACTGCCCAACAGCATTTCTTATGTTTGGGGTATGTTACATGATATTAGTACAATTTTAGATGGCGATTTCAATTCCGTGATTGAAATTTCTGTTAAAAAAAATATGACACAGATGTTTTTTTATAATAAAACACTAGATATAATTCTAATTTATTTAATTCTTATAATGAAAAAAACTTTCTCTTATATGATATGCTTGCTAAAGCTGAAGGCAGAGACCTATTCTGAGTGCTCCAACCGCGATTTTATCGTGAAAGCTATATCTTGTAAGCAAGAGCTGTTCCAAAAAAACTGAGGGTATATTTGAAATCAGCAACGTCAAATTAGTAAACATCGTGTGATAAAAGTCAATCATCAGACAAAAGTTGCCATATTATTGTGCAGTGTTCTCTTTGCGAATGATCAAATTTTAAGCAGTTTGGCATCGATTTGCAGTTGCATAATTTTGCATATTTTGGTGTTAAGTGCATATTTTTGCTTATCTTGGCAATAAATTCATATTTTTGGAGTTATAAAAAGTTTTTTACTGCATATTTCTCAATTAAAAAAAATTAATAGGCCGATTATGCATGGCAACCGAGCCTCTGTTGGGTTATCAGCTGCTGAACATGATACTACTGATGGCAAATGGCAACTGAATGCTGTAAATTTCAGTTGCTATTTAGTGCCTTTCTGGCAACCATTAATTTTCAGTTGCCGACTGGCAAGTCAACTTAAGTTTGATTGGATTAAATAATAGACCCAATTATGGTTGATTTATTTTTTTTCTCGAATGATAATAGAAAATTTAAAAATAATATATTTTCATATTATTTCAGTTTGTATACTTTGTTCGTATGTAAATGCATATTTTTGCGCATATTTTTCATTTCTAGGTGCATTTGTTAAGCGCTTCAAATAAATTTTTAGTTGCAGGAAAGTCAGAGCCCTGTTGATTAGCAACCGCCATTAAAAATCACTAATATTGTAAAGAATAACAAAATCTCAGAAAAAATTTCCATCATCGCGGAAATTGCAATTTATAGTAAATGTTTTTGTTCTTTAATTTTGATGTCGCAATAAAACATCAACATATTCTTTGTTAAAAGTTTACTGATTTCATTTTATACAATTTTTTTCACTATACAAAATCCTCTATCTAATAACGTATTGTGTATTTTCCAATACCAAAACCCTCTATTCTTGCATAAAATTGCCAATAATGCAAAATTTTAAAAATAAATTTCAGACAAGATTGAGTCCTGGATTTTAAAATGTATAAACGAAGTAAACAACTTTTATGCTCTCCTGAAAAATTGTAATTTTTAATAAAGAGGCTTTTGAATAAAGCCCTCGAAATGTTTGTTCTTTCAAAATAATAAATATTTTATATATAAAAAATATATATTTAAATTTTTTTTATTTCATTTTAACATAAATTTGTGATATTTATATGTATTTTTAGGTGAGAGAAAATAAAAGATCTGGCAACCGTACCATGTATATGTATTGCCTTAGAAGCCTAATAAAAAGTCTGGTATGTTTATATTTTGTATTTAATATGTACAATCATTTATTTATTGTATGTCTGTTTGTGAATGGAAATGGTTCATAATGAGGAGCTGGCGCTGTTACGTCAATGAAAAACATTGAAAAAGGTTAAAAATACCGAATGAACTAAAAAAAATGTAGGTACTCACGGATATAAACGTAATGGAAACACAGCAACACACACATACACATGAGAAACGTGTATTTATAAGAGAAATGATTGGATTGAGAAAAAATATCTTAAGGTTCTAAATTTATGTCTGCAAAAAAAATTTTAACTAAAAAATCCCCAAATGTATTATATAAAAAACACTTGCTTTAGAGTATGCAATTAATAATCACCTCACGGTGGAACAAATTGGAAATTAAGGGGTGATTTTTATAAAACTTGAAATATTACTGTGAAAAAGCGTTTTGGAATATAAATACATATTTACATGCATATATTGCTTTAATAGAAAAGCGATATAATATGGTAAAATTTACATTTTCCATAAGACTGAAACCAACAACATTATTTGAATTCATTAAAGATTGTAATTTTTTTAGGCAAAGAGATACAGGAAACAAAGATTATTGTTTATCCAAAGTTATTTTAATTAGTTTGGGTTAAGTTCGTTTTTAATTTAATCTTTCGATTAAACTATTTTTTATTTAAGAAAGAAATTCTAAAGCATGAACTTAAGCCAAATTAATTAAACTTTGGATAAGCCACCATACAGTTCAACTAAAATTAATTACTCGATTATTTTTTATTTAAATATTTATTAAGAGAGAGAAAATTGTATGTTAATACATACATATATACATAAAAAACTAGTTTTTTAAGTGACTTAAAAGGGGGTGATCATCAATTCGTTTGTATTTGTATTTTTTTTTTCTTTTTTAACCGACTTCAAAAAAGGAGGAAGGTTATCAATTCGTCATATATATTTTTTAAGGATGTTCTCTTTGCCATTTATAAGCCGATTTCGAATTTTTTCCTTTATGTAAAAGGGTGAACTTCCAGATTGGTCCTATTGAAAAGTGGGCGGGGTCACGCCCATACGAAAGAAATACACATGCCTATTCATCTACTTCTACTTAACTGATTCATATGAAACTTTGCACACATTAAGCTTCTGTCCGAATACTACATCATGATTAAAAAAGTGGGCAATGCCACGCCTAAGTAAAGTAAATAATTTCTATCAAAAACTTCTACTAAACCGTTTCATATGAAACTTTGCATACACATTTAGTAATTGTTACAATACAATATTATGGTTAGAAAAGTGGGAAGCGCCACGCGCATTAAATTTAAATATATATTTAAACTACTTCTAATTAACCGATTGTTGTGAAACTTGGCACACAATTAGTTCTCGTGAAAATACATCAGTATGATAAAAATTATGGGCAGTGACACTCCTATTTTGTAGTCGGTTTTTTTACAAGAATTATGTTTGTTCGTTAACTTTTTAAATTTTTGAAGAATATTTGAAACTTTGTCTAATATCTCTTTGTATGTGTATGTAACACCTTTTTACTAAAAACCGGTGTTACACTGATAAAGTTTATTGAATTTTAAATAGCTTCAGAGGTAGTTTTTATCAAGTGGATATTAAGTTTTCGTGGATTCCGATAAAACTTTTATATATATTTTTTTTGCTTCACTGTGCCTCAGCTCAAACTCGTAACTTTAAAAATTTTAATTAACAAATATATAGTATATGTATGTATTAGAAACTCTTTCGTCATTAAATCCATCCTAACACACAGGCATGCATACTCTCACAACACATGCTCACTGATTTTTAACACAAAATTTAGCCAATTGTAGTATACATCTGACATTTAAATTTAACTCTACAATATTAAATATTTAATTCTCCTTCTAGTGCAACTTGTTATCATTTGTTGATATTGCAGCTATTTTAGTGTGGGAGTTTGAATATATTGCCTTAATAGCAGATAAACTTATATACATACATATATATGTACACACATATATACATATACATATTTATGAATGTACGTATTATTTATTTGCAAAACAAATTTAAAAATCAATAAAATCTGGGACAATATTATAACATTCTGTCAATGCACACAGTCACTGCTGTCATTCATACAAAAAGGAAGCTTTCATATAAAGTAACATTTGCCCAGTAACAATTAACACAAATATGTTAATGTTACTTTACATTGCAGAAACCCTTAACATAGTAACAGTAATGCACTTTTTAAAAGCCATTATTTAAACACACACACACGCAGTTACACAAATTTCCAAAAAAAAAGAAAGTGAAATGTTAGTTTTCCCCCTCTGCTTCTTTGTGTTATTGCCATTTGTTTCCGTTAATGAGAGTGAGAGTTTTACGAGCATGTTTCATTGTTTATTTCCGAAGGAATTATAATACACATAATTATCAAAGAAATAACAACAGCTTCTGCAACGAAAATAAATGAAGACTTTTGAGAGTTACTAAAGTAAATGTGAGTAAAACCGAGTGGTGAATTTGTTTGTGGATTTTTTTCGATTTGTAAAACTTGTGGTTTATTGCGCATACGCCACAATAGCCGTAATATTGTAATTGCCTGTGGATGTGTACCTATTTAAGTGACTGAGTGAGTCAATTCATGGTAAATTAGGAATGCATTTATCCGACTTTTACACTCAACTTACTCCACTAACATACTAACCCATACACTATACATAAATACATACATATGTATAAATCAAAATACGAAAATAACAACATTTTGTTCGAGTTAATATATTATTTTTGGTATACTAGTATGTTGTTGTGTGACATACAGTGCGTTAAAAATAAATTGCTGTTTGAATGTTTAATTACTTGATAAAAGTTTAATGCAGTAGTGATTATTTTGATTTATCATCAATTTAAATAAAATCAGACCATATGAGAGTTAACAGAAAATTACATAAAAATATCAAAATAAATAAATTTTATTTCGATAACATTGAAAACCATCCTACTCAGATTTTAGAAATAAGGCTGAAGTCGTACGAGTGTTTTGAAAAGTACGTTTCGGCATTTTGAAACTAAATTTATGGTTTTTGAGCATTGGGTGCTATTATAGAGTGATATTTTCAGCTAGATTAGAAGGAGGGAGCTGCATATATGTATGTAGTCTTATAAGGTTTAAAAATCGTAAATTTACTTAAAAATTAGAAACATGCGTTTTAAAAATTAAATAAGGGTGGCCTTAGCCTAAAAGTATGTATTGTTTGGTCTATTAATCCAAATTATAATTCAATTATTTTATTAAAAAATGATTTTTACCATACATATGGTAAATTTTGAGAAACAAAAAACAAAGGAAAATCTATGTAATTATTCTAACATAACGAAACAACATGCTCTTTCTGTTGCCTCTTCATCCTCTCATCAGCGTTTGTGCGTATTAGGTAATTAAGTGATGTGGGTTTATGTAAAAAGCAGTACAGTAAAAGCTTGATAGTCCGGATAATTGATTGCAGACCCTGATCTGGACTATTAAATTATCCGGATTACCGAATAAAAATTTAAAAACGTTTTTGTTGTATTAAAAATGATTTTAAAACACATACTCGTACATATGTATCTACAATTTTAACATTATCTAAAAGAGATAAAGTTTTGTGCGGTCTCTTTACTGAAGGCTTATTGCACCAGCAATGAACTTCAAAAGAAAAGAAACAACAAAAAAAGTTTTTGTGTGGTACTTTTCTGTGTTTCAGGAAATAACATGGAATTACGTAGCAAAATAGTTTGTCTTTGCAGCACAAAGAGAATAAACAATATTTTGGAGTAACAATTACAGTGAAACTTCGATATAACGAACTTCGTTATAGCGAAAAACTCAATATAACATATGTTTTATTGACTCCCTTGAGAAAACCTCGTCATTGCAAAGTTTTTCATACAAAAATACTCTATAGCTATAACGAACAAACTCTGAGCAAAAAGCCAATATAGCGAAATATTCATTCAAATGCCTCAATATAACGATATCAGAATAAGTACTGAATGGTAAAGTCCCTTTATAAAAACAGCGAAGTCTAAATGTATCAACAAGCGCATTTAAAAAGCCTTTATACAACGAAGTACTCGTAGAAAAGCCTCTATGCAACGAGAATAAAACAAGAATAAAATTTAAACTAATGAAAACTATAGTTATAACAAAATTTTTTCGGTATATCTTCAAATTTCGTTATATCAAGGCTTTGCTGATTATATTTATAACGAAGCAATAGCTATAAGGAAGTATTTTTTGATCCCCTTGGAATTCGTTATATATAAGTTTCACTGTAATATATATTAGCCAGAGTACGAAAAAACGGAGCGCCGATCTTTTTGCTCCTTTTGCGCTTTACGCAAATAGCGGAGCTAATTTATTACTGTGCTTGCGCCGCGCCGATATTTTCGCGCTGCGCATAAAAGGAGCAAGCGCTAAAAGCAGCGTCTTTCTTTACTCTGCGCAATGCGCAAAGAGATCCAAAAGAGCATAGAATGCGCATGGTGCATTAACAGTAGTAAAAAATTTTAAATAAGCAATGGGCGTTATTTCCATGTATGTTATTACATGCCATCGTAGTTTTTTTTAAATCACCGTATCGCACCTCCGGCTTAGCGCCTGGACCCGGAAATTGGGTCAGTAGTGTAGTTAATATATCCGGTTCCGGTCTGGACCGGAAGTTGGGTTAGTAGTGCAGTTCACACTTCCGGCTTAGGGAATAGACCGGAAATTGTGCCGGTAGTGGAGTTCTTAATTCCGGTTCCGGTCTGTACCGGAAGTTGGGTCGGTAGTGTGGTTCATATATCCGGTTCCGGTCCGGAAGTTTTACCCGTCTAGGGGCATCATATTTCTATGGGATCAAGAATAAAAAGTAAATAAGAACGATATAATGCTACAAATCCAAATGTCTTAAAATTACGTCACTACGAAAGATGTATGTATTTTGCAACACTGAATAAACTCAAACTAACCACTGTTGGCTTGAAAAAAAGCATGAGCAATGCGCCGCTCAATATGCGCAATGCGCAACGCAAACCGCTACACAAAAGATATAAATGCGCATTGCGCAAAGAGCGGCGCTAAGAAATCGAATGAGCTTGCGCTGCGCTAACCAATTGCTCCTTTTTTTCGCTCTGCTCCCTGCGCATTATTAATACACTTGCAAGAAATACGAAAATGAGCAAAAGGATGTACATTGATTGGTTTGCTAAGGCCCTTATGACACTTACTTTTTTTTGTCTTTTATTAATCTGAGATTGAAAGACTGAAATAGGAATATAAGAAAGAGAAGAATATACGAAATATATGCTTTTGTTTACTACTTTTTTGTTGTTTAATTTCAATGCTGCCACTTTTTATTCTGCAAAAACAGATAATTTGGAAAAATTAGTGCTAAAATCGCTATATTTGGGCTTGAACCTAATGAATCGACAGCACTGTAACGCTTTAAGTCGAAATGTCAATTTTAAGTTTAAAATTGTTAGATTTTTCTTGAGAGTTTAGACTTTTTTATCGATAACACATATAAAAATTCTGACGCTTTGGGTTTTTTTAATATAGCCGAATTCTTCGTTTTTGATAAAATTTTATATTACAATATACTTGTACCGTTTTCCAAAATCTTAAAAAGACAAAAAAAAACAAGTGTCATAAGGGCTTAAAGCGGACAAAAATACTGGGACGGTGATTGTCCTGTTATAAAAGGTTGCAATGTACATATATTTAGCAACTTAGTATATGAACAAAAAATACCTTTAGCATTTTTTTACCGCCCACTGTAAACTGCATTGACATTTAATATATGTACATATTTTTATTGTTGCAAAAACATTTTAAAATACCCATACAAATTGTGTATAAGAATTTGTATTCATCTTTTTTATTCACAACTGCTTTAAAGAGCCAAAAAAAACCAACCATGAATATTCAAGAGAAAATGTATTTTGTAGAGAGACTTTGTATGCGAGTGCACGTAGTAAAAATAACAGTAGCAACAACAGCACTGAAAATGTAAGGAAACACCCCCAAAAAATATTCACTTGTTCCAATCCTTGTTTTTGTTGTGCTTTTTGCATACTCAAAGTCATACCTAACCTAATTTAATTTTGCTGTTTTTATATTGGTGCTTTTGTTGCATTTGTTACTGTTGTCATGTTCCTACGCCATTTACGTGATGACGATGATATTAGGGGGGGTGAAAAGCAAAGGGGTACAAGTGCCAAAACTAAAAAGAAATTTTGTTATATACAGGAATCAACACTTAAGTGCAGTATGCAGTTCTGCCTGAATTTCAGGCTGCCATAAGAAGTATGTGTAAAAAAAGCAAACCGAAATTCATGTTCTAAAAATTTTCAGGCAACTTTCCGTTTGGTGGTACGCAGCTGAAAAGAAAAATCACCACACATTTTGTCTAACACAGGGATGTGATATCAATTAGTGGAGATTTTTTCGTCAACTCAAACAAAAATTAATGTTCAGACAATTATTTGCTCACGGAATTTAAAAAAAATTTTTTGTGTAGTGTTGTGAATAATTTTTTATGTTTTGCACTTTGAAATTAATAAATTTAAGTGAATTTGCGTGAATGAAAACAAATTTCTCTACAGAACTATTTTTCCGTGTAGAAATAAATGGAACATTTCGAACCTGAAATTCAGGCAGAACTGCATACTACGCTTAAATACCAATATCTATAACCCTACAAAAATTAAGACCAGGGGGCCAACTCCTACATTCGCTTATAATCGAATTCATACTCGAACGTGCGAGTTTCTGCTCTTTTCGGATTCTCTTATTCGATATCTAATAAAGTGTAGCGAAATTTCTAATGATGATATTCGATAGCGAGCGAGAATTCGAACGCAACCTTGCGAGTTTTTACTCGCAACCAAAAAGGCAATCGAAATGGTATTTTTCAACAACAAAAAAGGAAAAGTACTGATTATAATTACATAAATATTACTACATATATTTTCTATACAATTGTATTTATACAATAGTGCTTTTACCTCCTGCTAGAAACATAAAACAACCAATAGAAAAACGTTTTTAACATATTTTGTAATAACTACTTTTTATTTTAGCCTAATAATCAATTTGGATTCACAAAGCAAATACGTTCGAAATAATCATATTAATAAACTACTTTTTATGTTTTTTTTTTGTTCACATATTTTCTTTAATATCTTGCAAGGCACATTTAACAGGTACAGACATTTCTACAACAATAAAAAATTTGTTGCAAAAAACCATGAACGACGTGTGGAATTATCAGCGCAGACAACTCTTGAAATAAATGTCAAACATCATACAGGATAAAGTTTGTATATGATGTTTGGTAGCTTGAAAGTAATGGTGATATTATGAGCATATCATCAACATTAGACTTTTAACCAGGCTAGTCAGCTGTGATAGTCAGCCTACCTGGTAGAATCTCTTACATATTTTATAGTGTTGAGCAACACATTTATTTACGCGTTTTACAATGCAGAAACAAAAACTCGATTCGTATCGTATCGAGTAACATCATTAGAAAATCTCACACCATCGAAATTAATTTGTATTCGAATGTAATTGCGATCACGACCGCGAGATTTAGCCCCCTGCACGATGACCTCAAAATACGGCATGTTTCAGAAACCAAAAATATTATGCATGAAATGCATGGAACAAAAAAAAATTAAGCTGAATTACTCAGAATTTGCATTTAAGCCCCTTATTTAATGGCGAAATACTTGGGACAATTCAATAGGTCTTGCATTTTATTTACATACTTATTGAATGTTATTATAAATTTTGAGAGCGTGATTACACCTTTCTCTAGTTCTCAGGGCTTACATATGTTTTGTTTTATCCGTATTACACGGGAAATTATCTAACATATTTTGTACTATGTGCCTCTAGTGTTAATAATTGAAGTTGTGTGTATTTAGTCGAACTATATGGGTTTTATCCAAAGAAATTTATTATTCAGGCTTAAGTTCGTTCAATTTAATTTTTACAATTAAATCATTTTTTATTGAGTTCGACCCTTACAAAAAGTCAAGAAATTGGTCTTTGTACTTTTCAATTGCCACATGCTTTGAAAAATTATTTCTCAATAAGAAATGATTTAATTGTAAAAATTAAATTGAACGAACTTAAGCCTGAATAATAAATTTCTTTGGATTTTTTAAAATTTTTGTTTTAAGGGGGGACTTTCGCAAAATAAGTAATACAGTGAGCCAAAGTTGACCACATAGGACTCAAAAAAAATTCTTGGGCTTGCAAGTTTTTTAATGTTATCCTATTTCAAAACTTTAAAGCGTTCTGAGGAGCTATGCTAGAAAATTTAAAGAAATAATTTTTTTAAACTTTTGTTTCCGTATCTCTCAGAGTTTAAAACATATTTGACTTTAAAGAAGAAAAAAAAATACTTTTGTCTTGACTTTTTTTAGTTATTTGCTTTTAACTTTCTAGTTTATTGTTCGATTTTATTTTAAAAGGCTCCGCGCAGTGGTTCTAATTGGAAAAAATTTATTAAATTAACAGTGTTGAAATTCGGACCACTTTGTTAAAGCACACGTTGATGTCAAACTCCTAACTTGTGCAACTATTATCCGATTTTAATAAATTTAAACTTGGTCAAAAATTTCTAAATAGATAAAGAAAATATATTTTGCTTTATTAAGATATCTTTCATATTTTCAAAGATATTCGCTTTGAATTTTAATACTTTGGATTTTGGCCTCGACTTTGTTCTCTATTTCGTCAATATCTCCGGTAATATATAGCATAGCTAACGTGACCAGAAGGTTTTTGTCAAAAACGGGAAAAGAACGGTTGAAAAGCGGGATTCTGAAAAAAATATGGTTAAAAAAGCGGGATTTTATAAAATATCTCATGGAAAGCGGGATGTTGTAAATGGCGACATGAAATAAGTCCCCACGAAATAAGTCCCTAAGTTTTGCGGTCTTATTTCATATGAAATAAATCCCCAATTTTGAAAAAGAAATAAACCCTCAACGAAATGAAATAACTCCCCAAACAGATATGAAATAATACCCTAATTTTTGGGGACTTATTTGATAAATAAAAATAAAACCCCAATTTTTAAAATAAAATAAATCCCCAATATAATACATTATTATGCGCCACGAAATAAGGCCCAAGGCTTAAGAAATTTCTCCTCTGTGTATGTCGAATAGAGACTTTTTACTTCTTAAAAAATACTTAAAGTATTTTATTTAGTATTTTTTCTCTCCTATAAAGTAAAAAACAGTGTAGGTATGTGATTTTGCATTACATGCCTTAAAAATTAAAAAAGTGAATTTTTAGATGTTTTTCTAAAAATTCATAATCACCCCTATCGCGAATATTTTTTCCCTCGAAATATTTCCCTTTTCCTTAAAGTTGCAATCGTGAATTATTTCAACGTGAAAAAAGTCGCATGTTCGAAAAAAATATGGCATCGCCGATTTTTATTCCCGTGAGTTTTTTCTCAAAAATATGTGACTTTTTTCACAAACATTTTGATTGGGAATAAAAAAGGAAGCACAATGTAAGTATTTTTCTTGTTATTTTTTTGTTTATTTTAATTGAAATTTATTTGTTGATGTTATTTTCTTTAATATAATCGTATAGTTGTTTTTAATTGTTTGATTTGACTTTTAAAAGGAGTGGAAATGCAAACAAGCTACAGCTGGCTACATTGGTGGATATAATGTGTGGAAATCCGGACATTGCCAAAGGGTTTCATAAAGAGAAGAAGGAAACTGTGGCTGAATTCTGGAAAAATTTAGAAATCCAATTAAATAGTCAAGGTCCGCCTTGGAAATCAATAGCCGAATGGAAAAAAGTAAGCATTTTTCATTATTACATGTTCATAATAATATTCAATTATTGTTCTTGTATATTAATAGGTTTGGGTTGATCAGAAGCGCTATGTTAAAAAGAAGGCCATTCAAAACACGCAAAATCTTCATGTTTTCACTTACATTACTTCCGATAAACACAGTGGATTTGATGCATCTCTCAAATTTCGTCTTCTTATTTTACTGAATAATAAGAATTTATGTAGAAAATTAAAAAAATACTCGTAAAAATAAAATTACATCAATTCACAATAGAATATTCGACTTGTCACAGATGTTTACTTTATTCCCTACTAATTGGCGATGCCAATTTATTGTTCATGGGAATAAATAAATTATTCCCTAGAATTTATTCCCTTGAGATTCGCGATAAGGGTGAATTTTTGTGAAACAAAAATGTTATAAATTGGTTTAAGCCTAAAGATAATTTTGTCTTCAACACATGAGACATGAAGTTGCAACCTAGTGCGGAAAAAAATCAGAAGTCATCTTATATAAAAATCAGTTTATAGTCAAAAGAATATTTTTGATCAAAAGCAGTTCTGTTTTTTCACTTAATCGATTGTAACTTTGTCCTATTTTATCGGTTCCTTA
This sequence comes from Panzeria rudis, assembly GCA_956483635.1. Lineage (NCBI taxonomy): Eukaryota > Metazoa > Arthropoda > Insecta > Diptera > Tachinidae > Panzeria > Panzeria rudis. Next base: position 86,129,326 of record OY101448.1, on the reverse strand, counting down.
GCATTATATGTATCTTGTGTTCGGCACCAAATTAGTTTCATCTTTGGGCTTTGAAGGCTTTTTATGGATTTTCGTTTCATCTTAATGGAATTTATATTGAAGTTATCAATGTTAGTCGAACTCTATGGGGTTTAAGTCGTTCAATTTAATTTTTGCAATAGTCAATAATTGTCAATACTACGTACCTTACTTGACTTCACCGCCCTCATACTGTGAAAGGTATAACAAGAGCTCTGATCATGAGATCGTGGCTAATCTTGAAATATCAGCTCAGTTCGACCCTTATACTGTCAAGATTTTGTCTTTGTTTTTTCAATTATTACATGCTTTTAAAATTCCTTTCTCAATAAAAATAATTTACTTGGAGAATTAAATTGAACGAACTTAAGCCTGAATAATTAAGTACCTTTCGATTAGAAATTTTGAAGTATTGAGATTTGAAGCAATGTCTAAAAAACACTTTTTTCAATTTTAAGTAACTTTAAACTAAATTTAATTTTCAGTAAAGAAATTTAATGAATTAGCAAATATTTTGTCTAGAAGCAGACCAACAAACAAATATTTTTTAAGTAAAAAAAAAATATATATTGTGTATATCTAAAGAAAAATAGCTTTTAAATCATAAATATGTTTCATCAATATTGGGGGACAAAAAGATACTTAACAGTGCACTACAAAATATTGTGTGACCTATTTATATACATATAATAAGATATTAAACAGAAACTAAGTGTATGATAATCACGTTAATTTTATTTATACTGTTTTAATTTTATTGCACATAGTTCTATGAATTCAAGGTGGAGTTTGTTCCAGTTTCTTATATCGCACATACAATCGTATTAAAATTATTTACTTTAAAATTGATTTAAACTACTTTTAAACATTTCTGAGAATATTGATAAATATTTGTTATATATTCATAAATTTTAAATAGATATACATATAAATATTTGTATACTCATGTACATATGTATGTGTATATGTATCCTTAAAGGAGTTTCCTATTTACCTACTTATGTATTATATACGAAAGTTTGTATGAACACAACTATGATTTTTCCATTATATAGGTCACTATAAATACATACATGGATGTGTGTATATACTTATGTATGTAGTATATGTACATATAGTATGTAACTTAAATACATTAAACTCTTTTGTATATAAGCCAAGTTTGTTCGTAGAGGAATACTAAAACGAGTACATTTCAAAGTTTTTGGTCGCGTGCCAGCACATAAATCTTTTTCTTTTTCTACTTTTAAGCTCTAGTATAACTCATTGTAATTGTTTTTTTTCTAAGAGCAAACCAATACTTTTATATAAATACTGGGATATTAAATGCAAAAGGCTATATACATATGTATACACATGTATATGTATGTAATTATGTGTCTCATATTTGTTAAAGGATAATCCATTTTTCATGAAACTTGACATACATACATGGTCGAAAAAGGGTGCCCTTTATGCTAGTTAGTCTACTAGTCTATAAGTCTGGGGGTCGTAGGCTCAACTTCCGATAATATAATGTTCGTGACTCTTACTACATATGGCTCAAAAAATATTTTCATTTATTATTTGTATCTTCAATACAAACAGTATTCCTATATTAATTCGAAAAATTCACAATTAAACGAGTATTCATTAAAAAAAATTAAAACTTTTTAAAAAAGATATAACAAGCATTAGTTTAAATATATAGATTTATGTTTATGTGTATGTTTATGGCGTGGCGCTGCCCACTTGTCTGATTACAATGTTGTATTGTCACTTTAATACAATGTGCGTCCGAATTTCCATAAAAATCGGTTAACACAGAAAAAACTGTAATTCGTATTCTATTACTAAATTCTTAAATTCAAATATTTATTTTACGGAAATGGGACCTATCACAAAATTCGTAAAATTGGACACTAAAATTCGTAAATATTTAATAAAAAAAAAATCGAATTGTTTTTTTCTATCAAAATTTTGTATTGAAATATTTAAAAACCAAAGAAAAAAATAATAAAATTTATAAACAAATGCAAACACATGTGTGTTAAAATAAAAACCTATGATAATTTTTTCTGTGTAAGTAGAAATATCGTCAGCTTTTTATTGTTTTTGGGCATATGCTGCAAACCCGGAATAGAGAAAACGTCAATGGAGGCTTACATAAACTTTTTTAGAAATATACAAATTAGATTTTTTAATTTTCATCATTTACTACCTATAAGAAGGAAGGAAAATGACACATGAAATGAAGGCAAGCATCGCAAATGGTTGATTTGGCGCTAATTTAGTGACGGTAAATTTGAATTTGCCGGTCATGGTGGAGTTGTTGTTCTATTTCCAGTCATGAGTTCTATAAATAAGGTTTAAATTCACATACAATCGACCCGCCTGAACAGTGGTGAAAGACATGAAATACAAATGAACACTAACGAGGGACTCTTGTGTGCGTCCTCCGACAAGAATATTGTTATATTCTGGCGGTAGGACGTAAAGTTAATTAATGTTAATTTTTCTCTGGATTCTTGAATATTGTCTCATGAGAAATCCGTTCTTGCTAAAAATGCTATAAACTTTAGCTTAATTATAATCACTTTGGATTAGAAACCAATTCGTTTCGAAAAGTAATCTCATCAAATAAACATGCTTGTTTTTTTAAATATTTTTAAGGTTAAAGTTGTACTTCATTAGCGTGATACCTTCCTAATTATTAAATTGTCTTGTCAGAGTGACTTAATTTGTGTGCAAGGTATGTATTCAAGTTGAAGAGGTGAGTCCATTTGATATCCCAACCGTCTCACTTCTAATATAATAAGTTATAGTCGCAAAAATTGCATATTATTACTTCTCCCAATGACGAGGACTGAAATCAAAACTTATTTCAATTTATGAAATTATGTGTTTTCTTCAATCGAACTGTATGGACATTTTTATTATTCAGGCTCGTTCAATAATTTTTTTTATTGAGAAAGTACTTTTCAAAGTATGGAATAACTGAAAAAGAACCAAGACCAATTTCTTGACTTTTGTAAGCGTCGAACTGAACTTCGATATTTTCGGGATCAACCACGATCTCATCGATAGAACTCTTTATATTCTAGGCTAACTACAGCCCGACAGTCAAGCAGATAAACATGCAACTTTTTACTTACTTAAGCTTTTTTAGTGGTTAGGAAATTAACTATACTTGGTTCTTGGCTTGGCCAAACATTACTTGTGTTTTTCTTTCTCATCATTTAAGTTTATGCATCATTATTTCTCCAAGTCTTAGGGTTTACATGTGCTTGTTTTTATCCATATTACACGGAATTTAAACTATGTGTTTTTAGTCGAACTATATGGGTCTTATCCAAAAAATGTTTATTATTCAGGGTTAAGTTGTTTCAGTTTAATTTTACAATTAAATAATTTTTTATTGAGAAAGGATTTATCAAAACATGTAATAACTGAAAAAGAACAAATACCAATTTTTGTACTTTTGTACGGGTCGAACTGAGCATCGATATTTTCGGGATCAACCACGAAAAAGAAAAGCACAAGTATTGTTTGGCCAACCCAAGAACCAAGTATGGTAAATTTCTAAACAACCAAAAAAGCTTAAGTAAGTAAAAAGAGCTTAATACAAATTGGTTTAAAATTTAATGTTTATCTGCTTGACTCTCGGGCTGTAGTTAGCATAGAGTATAAAGAGCTCTGAAGATGGGATCGTGGTTGATCCAGAAAGCATCCATGATCAGTTTGACACTTACAAAAGTCAACTAATTGGTTATATGCACGATGGTTATAAGCATTTACCTCTTTTATGGACTTGATTTTATGCGTTTGTTTTATAAAACACACGCAATTATTTGTTATATAAGCATTTCCCGTTTGTATGCACCAAAATACGTACAAATTAAAATATGCATATAACCGATAAATTCTGTAATTGTAAAATTAAATTGAACGAACTTAAGGCTGAATAATAAATGTGTTTATTTATTTAAAAGAAATATTGTAGCCGCTAGAAATAAAAAATTTTACGTTAAAGTAAAAAATTAATACGAGTGTCTCACTCGTCACAATGCAATTGATCAAAGTCAAGATTTTGTAATGGGTTTGTGTTTTGACACAAATGGAAATTGAACATTAAAAATATCAACTAAACAAAGCACAAATATTCGGGAAGGAAAGCTAAATTCCGTTCTGAGCTTATTAAATTTATAAAAATTAATATTAAGAAGTAAAATAATGGTATTCATTAAATGATTTAACTAAATTGTTGATATTCCATCTACTAAGGTGTGCGAAAGCAAAAAATACAAGAACACTTACGAAATGTCAGCACTAATTAGCTTTCGCTTTCACAAACTTCTTTGTCAGAATTTACATAAAATGTTTTAATTAAATTTTGTTATTCTCTCTTAATCTGCAACTATTTGTCGACGTCAAGTATATTCTGCACCAAAAAATTTAGAGTTGCCTGCACGCTCTCGACAACAATTGCAATTTTCTCGACAACAAATGCAATTTTCTAGGCCCTAGTAAGGGGCTGTCAAGAGTAGGCAAATGCTATCGACAATGAGTGCAATAGTGTTAATTTTTGGCGTTGGGTGGAGGTGACGTCCACAAATAGAAAAAGCTGATATCGAGAAAATATTCCCTATATGTTATAGAAATTATTTCAAGTCTATGTATATGTTTTTCAACAAAATGTATTTTACATTTGAAATGCCAAAGTTACCCAAAGTGTGCTCGCTCAACATCAGCTTCTAACAAATTATTGTAATATATAATTTGTTTCTAGTCTGATTCATTACATGCCATTTGCTTTTAAATTACACAATTTTCAAAAATTTCAACAAATTTTCGAAAAAAATATATTTATACATAAGTACAACCTCATGCTGTCTTAACTAATTAAAAATTTGTCAAAATTAATTAAAATGCAAAAATAATATTTACACTGAAATAACTAGCTGCATTGATACATAAATCAAAAAAAAAACTCAAAACCAAATGGCAAAATTTATGAGAAAATCTCACTATCTAAATCATTCAGACCGCAAAGTCAAATTATCTCTTGTTTGCAAATTACACATAAAATACAAATACAAATTTACAAAATTAAATCACAAACAAAAGTTAACGAATAAACATACGATATCGGTGGCAGAATGAGGCTCATACAAATATTTTTAAGCTTCAACTTGGTTTTAGACCAAGAGCACGCGACGATCTGACCTATGACATTTTATAAAAGCTGGAAGTTTCTCTATGTATGCTCCCAACACAATTAATAACAATACCCGACTATGAAGTTTGGACCATGGTGGCTTTGGCAGGTAACAGGTCGCAAAGATGTAAAAATTTGGATTTTACTTACGTTAAAGTATAAAGGTCAGTTTTTATATATTTTATTTGGAATCATATTAGAAATTACATCGTACCATTTGTTAATTTAATCGAGTCATATACAATTAAAGTATTTAAAGCCCGAACAAAACTTAAATGTAAAATACAATCTCATTTTTAGGCAACCTGTTAGCTTGGCAACATTTTCCCATTATTCTTTCCCATATTAGAAAGGTAAAAAAATATTGCTTAGTTAACAGGTTACCTAGAAATGAGATGGTATTGTACGTATCAAGAACTTGGTCCTTATTTTGATCTCAGAACCTTTTACGGCCGAAATTTTTGGACGGGAACTTGACCTTATTTTCACATCTATTACCATATCATTTCTAGTCAACCTGTAAGCTTGGCAGCATTTTTCCTATAATTCTTTCCCATTTAGAAAGGCAAAAAAAAAATATTGCCAAGCTAACAGGTTTCCTAGAAATAAGATGGTATTGCACGTATCAAGAACTTGGTCCTTATTTTGATTTCAGTACTTTTTACGGCCGAAATTTTCGGATAGGTACTTGGCCTTATTTTCACATTTATTTTTTGTGCGGATCTCAGCTCTTTTTTCTGAGGTTTTATTTGGTACAATAAGTGCCCCATACAAGTAAGGGGCACTACCAACTTCCCCTCCCCCAACCCTAGATAAAAAATTTCCGTATTAACATTTTTCGTAGTAATTTCCCATGTGTACCAATTTTCAGCTTCCTGTGCCCGATACAAAGAACGGGCACCCTAGTCCCCCCAGATGAAAAGTGCCCGTTTTCGAATATGTTTCGGTAATTGCTCATCAGGACCTATCTGTATACCAAATTTCACCTTTCTAGCTATACTGGAAGTGCCCCCATACAAAGAAGGGGCACTCTACTCCCCTCCCCCCCAGGTGAAAGGTGCCCAGATTTAGAAATTTTCTAGTTAATTTCTCACTAAGATCTGCCTGTATACCAAATTTCAGATTTCTAGCTATAGTGGAAGTGCCCAATAATATTAATGAGTCAGTCAGTGAATATGTACTATGCACTTTTTGCACCTTCATAACTCGGGAAGCTTTTATGGTAGAACTATAATATGAAATAATATATGAGGTTACCTATATAGGTAGACCTTATATCGTTAGATAAAACGCAAAAAGCCCTAACTACCAAAAAATTCTAATAGACTTTTTAATAAATTCGAATGTATTTACAGAACAAAAATTGCAATATAATTGAGGGTGTGAAAAGCAAAGGGGTACAAGTGCCAAAACTAGTAAAATTGAGTTATATGCCGAAATCAACACTTAATACTTGTATGAAAACATTATGTATGAAATGCATGAGAACAAAAAACTTTTAAACTTAACTACTCAGAATTTTTTTTGCACTTGTACCCCTTTGCTTTTAAGACCCACAATAATTTAACATATTTGTTGCTTCTCCTGTAAAATTATGAAAATTTTAGTTAAGGCGTTTTGCGTTTCAGGTGACGATATATTACCCTCATTTTTCAATAATTTGTTCTGAGCAGGAATTCCCGCGATTGCGGCAAATTTCAAAATAATTCCCGATTTCCCGGGAAATGAAAAAGTCCGGGAAAAGAAAAACTCTTGTAGTAAGGAAAGATATATTATTCTCCAAAGCAGAATATAAATCGTTATATTTGTTGAATGATTACTGTCTCATACAATGGTAAACAAAATATATATCTCCCGTTAGACAATTCGTTGACCACCCTCGTATAAATTAAATTAAAAAAGTACTAGGCTAAACGCTGGCAGTCCCCACCCCATGCCGTTTCCGTTAGTTCAATAAAAAAATAAAATTTTGTTATGTTTATTGTTTATGAAGCAAAGAAATAAAGTTAAATAAAATATTTCAAAATAGATAAAAAATTTCGGCATAAAATATGAACATATTTTAATTAAAATACAGACATACAGTACATACATATAGAAATATTTTAAAATTTTAAAACAGACAATTAAACACAAAAGGAATAGAGATAAAAAATAAAAAATTCATTATATGCAAACAATTATTTGCGCAAATGCTTAAAGCAAAATATATTTAAGCAAATAAAGAGGCATAAATTAAAGGTGTAATTGTGAATAGAAAAATATGCAGTTTGTCAAGTAAATATTTGCACTACAAAGATATTATGGAAATATTCTATTCGATGTATGTAGAAGATATTTTTAAATTGTCAAGATGTCGACATTGTTAATAACTTTTAAAGCTCATACACAGAAAAGTGAAATCAATTCTTTCTAGTTTGAAAACTTTTCAAACATGATGGTCAAAGATCTACTGATGAGTTGGCATTTTGTATAAGTTTTTTGAGTCTGTTATGCTTTTGTATTTGCAATTCTCATTTAATTGTATCAGAATTTATCAAAAATCCCACGAGCTTAGTATTACGATCATTTCATTTTTCAAAAAAAAAAGTTCAGTTAGGTCGGTTAGTAAAAACAGCGACGATATGTACATATGTCATATTTTTTATGTAAAAACACATTTTTAAAAATCAAGGTACACTTCGTTGACTATGAAAATTGGTTATGGGAATGACGATAGATGGATGGAGTAGTGTTTGTGGACATTCGATTTGAACTTTCCCACACTGAAAGTGACTGGAATGACCTATGCAGGCAGTTTATTCTTCATACGAACTGTTCGGCCAAAGGCAGATGGAAGATCGGGTTTCGGGAACAAGTTCCCTGATCTCATTTGAACATATTCAATTGTAGTAGCAATAAAACAGCGAAACAACCCCTAACTTGAGTCAATGCTCCAGAGAGTCAATAGAGTTGGCTACCCTACTGCCACCGATAAGATTATTCACCCTCTCCTGTACGAGGTCGGGTAATTTCAAACTAGACTTTTGAGCATCGGCCCATATATGAGTATTGTATTCCATTTTCGGTCAGATATAGGTGGTATAGTTATTAAGGATATCAGATGAAGTGAAGTAAGTATATCTTGCACCGTCTCAAAAAAACGAGGCATTGGAATGCTTTTTTGTGACTGGAAATCTGGCTTTGTAGAGAACTATTTGAAATACAGTAGGCTCTTCATATTTTGAAAAGGTTCAAATAATGGAGAGCTCATGTTAACTAGAGTTCAAATTCTCAAGAGAGACATAGAAAAAAAATTTTTATTAACTAGAGCTTAATTAAAATAAAAACTATAGCGAAAACAAGAACACGTTTACATAACCAGTTCAAATTATAGAGGATGGAAAGGCCAAATTTCTAATTATAGAACGCCGGCGACATAGTAATCCTATCTATAAAGTAGGGATGAGAACAAAATATCTATATATCGATGTTTTCTCAAAAATATTACTATATATATCGTCGATATATTCAATAATATATTCTTAACAAAATCTTTTGTTTCATTTATAAAATTTTGTGTGTTCGAAAAAGTTTCTTTCTTTGAGCATGATTTTCTTGCGGCTTATATTCAAAAACCTATATATTAGATTTTGACAAAAATCACTTTTTGATGGCAAAGTATTGTGTAAAATAACCCGCATCGCATCCTATGGTATAAATTTAAAAGAATTTTTTTTCGCAACTTTATCGTAATAGTTTTCTCTCTTTATCTTACAACAGTTAACACATCCGCACAAATTAAAAATTTACTGTTGAATAAAATCCTGATTTCTATCAAATGAATTCCTTCACTTAATTGTGAAATCGACATTTGTTCGTAACGCATCTGTCCTTAAGAATATTATTCAAAAGTTTAAGGAATTGCAGTTTAAAGCGTGATACGGACTTCTTACGGAAATTCACATTTGGAAATTTACATTTATTTCTACAAGGAAAAATAATCGTGCAACCTTCTGTAGAGAATAATTTTGTCATACACACAAATTCCTTTATTTTTTAATTTACAACACACAAAAACACCAAAAATTAATTACAGCTTGCAAAAAATAAGAAATTTTTAAAATTCCGTGACCCCCGTAGTGTAGTGGATAGTGTGCTAGACTATTCACCGGAAGGTCGCAGGTTCGATTCCTGCCAAGACCCTAGGTGTTTCTGCACAAAAGCCGATAAACATAGATAGCAAGCTCTTGCACTGTCAATAAATAATGACAACTCTCTTTACACATATAGATATTGTGAATTCAACAAAAATGAGAGGACACCATTTTTGCATTTCAACACACTTGAGAGACTATCATTTTTCCACTTGAAAATGCTCTAAATCGTAACTTTTTTCCACGCACAAACACTTTTTAGTTTTATTTAATTTTTTTATTTGTTTTAATATAAATTTTATATTTCTTCTTTCTGTAATTTTAAAATATTTTCTTAATTTTGTTGACATTTGTGTGTTGAAATTTATCAAAGTTTTCAACCCTATTTTTCATTGAACAGTATTGTATTTTTGTTTCTATTTGGGATAAATAGAAAAATTGCAAAAAAATGTTTAGCAAATCAATATTTTTTGAGCTCGAATGTATTAAAAAGCATTCTAAATTCATATTTTCATTAATTAATACAACAATAATTGCATAAACTTCTAAAAATTCATGTATAAAATATATAAATAGTTTAGAATACTTTTTGTTACAACCAAGTGCGGTTTTAGTGCTGTGGGGAAATTTTTATTTTAAGCCAATACTAATACAAAATGTTATACTAATACATCCTTAGACTTAGGTTTTTGACAGCACACTTAGGTTTTTGAAGTTTCTGTTTGGTCTCTATGTCCCTATGGTTTAAGCAGTATATGTGTTCGTTAAAAAATAAATAATAAAAGAGAACAAAAAAACAATTGTATAGACATTCGTTTTTTTCTCAGTCTACGGAAAAATCTCCACTTCTAGTTGTAACTTCCCTGTAATAGACAATAACGGCCAAAAATTCCGTGTACTTTTCTTTTGGAACTCCGTACTAGCAACCAGAACCTTCTTTAAGGAATTTACCAACGTGAATTTCTGTTTTTTTTTACACACAGTTCTTATGGGGATGTGCATTTCCTTAAGAATTCCGTACCACGCTTAAAGCTTTTAGAAAACTTTTTTTTTTAATTTTTCATAAAAACCACTATTTTTCAATACTAATTTGTGAATAGCTAAAAAACCACTGACTTTATCATGCATCTGTAGCTATTTGTTGGTCGAAAGCGGACATATTGCTCTCGATTTAAGGTGAAATATACTAGTGTACCCAATGGAAATATTAGATATGCGCGTAAAATATATCTGTAAGTAATAGGAAAAAACTGAGGACACAGTATTTTTAGCCCTTCAAACTGATTAGAAAAATTTTACCTTTGTGTAAAACGGAAGTAAAGTGCCCCAATTTGTAAGTCTGTGCAAATTTTTAATTCATTTTTCTTAGTAGATAATATAAGAACCTCTTAGTAAAGTATGTTTATTTTTTATGCCATGAAGCTCCCATTACAAATTTTGGATATGATATACGCAACACTATGCCCTATAAGCAGAAGCTTTATAAAAAAATTAAAGATGAGGTTTTTTAAATATTTCCAAATTAATTATATTTTTGCATTTTTGCAATATTTCTGCAAAGAATCTCTATTTTTAGTATTAGTTTTGTAAAATCTCAGGACTTAAGCTTTTAGTACATATGTAGTATGTAGTTTATTTATTCAAATTGGATTATCGGTTGTAAAGTTATAATAATCTAAACATGGGGTATTTTTTTTTTCTAAAAAATCGAACTTTGACCCACGATAATTCGAAAACTGCTGCGAAACGAGAAAAACTAAAAACGACACATAGGATGCAGATACTTGAAAGATTGGTCTACAAAGTCTCATTCAGAGCCTCTGAGTTGTATGGGATAACTGATTCGAAAATTTTGAATGTAGTCTGTAGGTAAACTGTAAAAAGTTTCAAAACACAGAGCTATTTTTGAAATTTAAATTTTTTCAATTGTGTATTCGTTGAAAACATTTTTTTTTTAACTTTTAATTTATACATATGTGTTTGAGCTGCGCCATTATTTTCTTGACAAACTGTATTTAAAAAGAACTAGAAAACCTTATCATCATTTTAACTGTTTTTTTTTAGTTTAAGCAATTTGCAAACATTCTTATGTATAGAGACACTTTTTATCTCCTTATGCTCTGACGTACTAATATTTTATACTGTTGAAATAGTATTTTTTTCATTATCTTTAAAATATCAACGAAAAAAAATGTACTTAGTATGTATCTATGGTATAATGTTTGCGTAAATAAAATTATTCATACTAAATGATGAACTAAAAACTATCGCAATTGCCATTACAATATAAAATACGTCAATTGATGAAATAGAATTATAGTTTTATTCCACACAATACCCAGTAAAAATATCCGTCTACCGGAAGCAGGTTTGTAAGGGAGAGAGATCGGTACTCTGCCTTATCAACCTGCTTCGGTATTACATAATTTTTGTATGGGATGTCCCACTTGGTAGGTCTCGCGGTATGAGCTTCTTTCGGCGCATCCTAGATGCATTAATCTCACGTCTTTTTTATATGTATATAAATAAAAAAAACTTTTCTCTTTATATCACAATTTTATCTACGCTTGTATTAATGGCAGGCTAGAACAGTATCCACTAAGCTACCGAGGCATATTTATTTTCATACATAATTCAATGGAAGAATACAAATTCAAATTACGAAGTAAAAACAACACTCGCATCCATGTTTGAATCCACGTAAGCGAGAGAGGGTGCGCTATAAAAAGTGTGAGTTGAATAAAATAACTACGGGCTAGAGTTTCTACGCGGGAAAAATTCTCGAGAAATCCCGGGAATTTTGTTTTAAACAAATCCCGGGACATTTTGTCCGGGAATTTTCGGGAAATTCAATTTAACTTATATGGATTTTACATTGTTGTTCGTTGTTTTGTTACACAATCAGTAGTAGTATAAAAATATTTTAGTAAAGCCAAAGTATAGTGGATAGTGTGCTAGATTATTAACCGGGAGGTCATAGGTTCGATTCCTGCCAAGACCCTGGGTGTTTCTGAAGAAAAGCCGATTAAGGCTTAAGCAGTATGTGTGTTCGTTTTAAAAAAAATATATATAAAAAAGTATAAAAAATATAAAAAAGTATTACCTCCAATTTTCCCTCTGTACTAAAAGGCTTTCATATAAAGGTGGAAGTACTACTATTGACTTCTTACGACATTTACGACAAGTGCGCAATAAAAAAAAGATGTTACAGAGGGTTCCATACGATTCCTACATCAAGCGTTCTAAAATATTTTATATGACTTTTAATCTTTTTTATTCTTTTGTGGAAAAAGTACAACAAAAAAAATATATCAGATATTGAAAAGATAGTGGTACAAAGTAGAGATGTGCTCGTGTCGTGTTTTTTTCGTGTTACGAACACGCAAGATTTAGCACGAAGTGATCGTGACAAAAAAATCTGATTTCGTGTGTGTTCGGGTCGTGTCGTGTTGAGAAAACACGAAAAGATTTTAAGATTAAAATGTGTATGAACGTAGAAGATTGCCTATTGAGCGAAAATCTTGATAAGTTACTGTTTTTCAACAGAAATATGTAAATAAATATACAACTAGAACATGAAACGTTAAAATAGAAGAAAAATATGTCTTTGAATATAAAAAATTTTTTTTTTTGTTTTTGGATTTGATTTCGTGCGTGTTGTGTCGTGTTCGTGTTCTTTATTGCAACGTAGTGATAGCTAAAAATAAACAAGATTTTTAAGTTATGCCTTCTTTATATGTAAAAAGATCAGAAACGTATCTTAATATAAATCGAAGTTATAGCCATTAAACGGCTAATATCGGTCATATAACTGCTAGCATTTGTACTTTTCCAAGCTTAATTCTTTCGAGATATAAGTACGTTACAATCAAGGATCAATATGTGCCTGTACGGTCTACATTATAAAATGTATAACTTAGAGTTAGTGCACATTTCAGGAGCATTTGAGAGATACAATTATTTAAATTTTGTTTTTGATCCCACAAATTCCACTTTGATGATGTGATCTAGACAATTTAAAAAAAGAACATACATACATACATATATGAATTTTATAATTTTTAGCTAGTTTTTAAATATGTATATGTATGTACTTGCTTTTAGAATGAATAAACTTGCTTTTATTATTTATATTTGTATTAAAAACAAATTGTATTTCTAATCTTTAGCTCGTTTGATACAACTCACAAATTTTCAAAAATATCCGGTAATCCCGGGAATAAGCATTTTTATTCCCCGGAAACTGGAAACCATACTTCGGGCTTAAAAAACATGAAAACAGAACGCACAGCGTGGCAGGCATAATTAATATACGATCTATTTTATATTGGGGACGTCTTCCCTATCCCTTCATTTTGAAACACTTACATATTTTAAAAAAATATTAGCACATTTTGATAATATTTCGCATACCGGTTACAATTGGATATGATATTGACAAACCAGGGAAAAGGAGGAGGTGGCGATTTTACATTAAGCGATTGTCGACAGAACATGATTTTTTTTTTGTTTTACTTTAAATATATACGTATAAGAAAAGTAGCCATGATTTCTTAACAAATTTACGCTTTTTACAGTAATTTACCACTTTAAAATATTTTCAAAATATAACGATTGCCAAAGAGTTCAAGTAAAATAATATAGATTCTATTCCAGTCAGGAATAGAAAATGAATTTTTAATTTTGTGCCAATTATAAAAACGAAATGTACTTCTTAGAGCTGGACAGTGCCGTCTTCTTTTAAACGTTTTAAAACAAAAATATTCTTAGAATTATCTGTTATTGCAAAAATGAAGCAAGAACATTTAGCTGACTTAAATAAATCTTTTGTGTGTAACAGGCTGTATGCTGTAGGATATTGAACTCTGTCTTGCCTTCGTAGTGGTGGAGTCCTTCAATTGAACCAAAAAAATCTGTCAGGATATTGAATAATAATCTTCTTTGAAAAAATATGAAATAGATCATGTGTTTTCTGGTTCAGTTAAATTTCTCAGATTTTCTTGATGATTTTTTCTTATTAATGATTAATGTTTAGCTGAGTTTTCAAGGCATTCATATTTTTTTGATATGGGCAAGGTCATTTTTATTATGGGCAAGGTCTCTCTACTTATTTTTTTTTAGACTACAACTTTGAAGGTAGTTATTATTTACTCCTCTTCGTGTATACATTTTAAAAACAACAATTGAAAAATAATAATAAGCGGCAATATCGGCAAAAAGAACATTGTCATGTAAGAATGTTAAATGTTTGCGATGCCAACTAGTTCCATAATGTATACAAAACAAAACAATTGTACTATAATTTTCATTCTTGATTGAAGAAGACCGTGTCTAGATATCAGGCGATATTTTGCTTTGCATGCGAAATGTATATCAGAATTGTGACATCAACGCTATAACAAATTTCATCAATAAAGCTTAAACTGTCATCAATATGGTGACAAATATCATTATATAATATTGTCATATATTAAGTGTTATTTATGCTATGACAGTAACGATACCAACATGATGAAAAATGTTTGTATTGTTGACAGGCAAAATATGTATACACAAAAGAAAAAATAAATAAATATTGCTCTAATGTTTGCAATTTATATTTAAAAACAAATATTTTTGTTTTATTTATGGACTTTGCTGAAAAAACGACATCGCTTTCATCATCTTTACTATGACAAACCTAATAGTAAAATCGTCCAGCCTACAAAACAGATTACATGCGAAGGCAAAATACGTAAGCGAACGAGAATATGACACCTCGTCTTCATATTAATGGCACTTAATCATCACATGTATATCTCATCAACATCAAAAAGACATCATTGGCGTAACTATGTCCTATAGGGACAACGGGACCTATAGGGACCCAAGTGGGCTGGTCTTTTTAAATCTTTAAAACTGGCAACCTGCACAACCTAACCTGCACAACTATGTCCTTGAGGGTGGGGTGCTAAGCCATCCCCAGAATCACTCTAGCCCCCCTAGAAATTTTAAAAATTAGTGTAATTTTTATAATATAAGCGAACTGTAGCCCTAATGTTGTCTTTAGGTACCCCCAGAAAAATTGCTAGCAATGCCAATGGGTAAGGTATTAAAAGCGTTGCCTTGTAAACTTGGGATGAATTGCGGAGTCTGAAAAAAATTAAGCTTTAAGAACTAAAATTAAAATAAAAATATATAAAAGTAAGAAAATTTATATATGATTATTTTAGTCATTTCATTGCCGACAGAACTAATTGTCATTGGTGACAGAATTGTCATTGATGACAGCATTGTCATCAGCATTCTCACGGGTTTTCTATCAGTGTATGCAAACTTATTGACAGCAGTGGCTGTGGCGCCAGTGAGTAGAAATTAAATATGGAAAAGAACAGCAATGGAATAAAATTAATGAAAATCGTTTTATTGTGGTCAAAGCAAATTGACCACAAGAAGGGAGGGACTATGGGACCTGCTGATTTTGCTTGCACACATCCGTTTGTCTATTGCAATGCTACTAAAAAGTATGGGTCCGTGTTAAGCTTTTGGTGCGGAGGGTGGCAAATTTCTAATGAAGTGCACAATTTTTAAAGTTCACTTCTAGCAACACAATACAAATAAGATGCCTTTATTCATTTGGGAGGGGGATTACCCTTTTTCTCCTTTCCTGGATCTGTATCTACCCACTACACACCAATAATAAGCAACTCATTTAAATTTTGGATTTTCCAATTTAAAAAAATATGTATATTATTAATAAAACACACAAAAGTTAAACATTTCAAAATTGATAAAAGCAAATTTAAATGAAAATAAATCATATGACTAGATATTCAAATAAACTTATTTTATTATCGCTGTAAATCTCAATACACTTTTCATAATAAATATTATTTCTGATACATTTTTATTTATTTTTATTGGTATTTTTAATGATATATTTGTAAATTTTATTTTTATTATATCTTTCAATTGAGTGGGCATTTCTGTTTATTTGTACACAAATGAATTTGAATTTTGTATTCTTTTCTGAAAACACTTTTTTCAATACATATTTTTTAAACACAAATTGATTTTCTTGAACTGTTAATAAATTAAACATTACATTTAAACATTATTTGATTTTTTAATTTCTTCTCTTTCTCTTATCGAGTTTATTCGTTCTTGCTGCCATTATAGAATTTATGTTGAACAAATTTATTTGTTTATCTTTGAGATTGAAATTGTATTTAAATTGAATAGATTTTTTATTACAATTTTTAAGTTTAAGTTCAATGTTGTGATTTTTTAGCATATAATATTTGTTTTTTTTTGTTACAGTTACATAAACAAATAATGTACAGAATTAAAACAAGATTATGATGGTTTATTTTCACGCAGATTTTACTATGCGTCGCTAAGGCAGTAAATAAGAAGTACTATTTATATTTGTAAATAAATTTAAATATTCTGGAAAAAAAAAGGACTTCAATACAAAGAGCCAAACCTTGTATGTCATTTCATATAAAAAATTTTAAAAATTGGTCCATTGGCACCTAGCAAAAAGGATGTACATGTTCAAATAAACAATGATAATTCATGCTAGAATAGAGAAATAATAAAAAGAAGCTTAACACAAGACAAAAGAAAAAAGTGAATATCAATAACTATCAAATGAAATACAGCGCTAAGGCTGACAGTATGAATTTATTAAAAGTGGATGATATTCAACTCTTGACTGCAAACCACCGACTTTGGTCGAGTGATCTAAGCGGTAAAGACCTCTGATAAGATTAGCGGGAGCTATTGAAACGTCAGTTCAACCCTCCGCGTAGTCAAAATTTTGTTTGTCTACATGCTTCACATTTATCTCTAAATAAAAATATAATTTAATTGAAAAATTAAATTAAGACCAAACTCAAGCCAAAAATAATTAAATTTCTCTGGATATTATTTTATTAATTTACGTTTTCGAACTAAAACATCTATAGTAGACGTTTTCATATCTTCAATATTTTACAATTACATAATCGTATTAAATAATTATTATTTCCCTTAAGGAAGCCAGGGCCAAGAGTCTCCGAGTCACCACTTTTTTCGACAAGTCTAGTGACTTTTTGGTGACATTGTCAACGAATCGTCTAAACTTTTTATTTAGCCTTTAATGGGAAGAGAAGTTTTTGACAGCTACAACTTTATTTTTTATTGTCTCATGTTGTTGTGTTGAAAATAAATGCTGCTGCACGCAAAACTAAAAATTTTTTATAAAAAATCTAATTTAATTGTTTCATACACAGAAAAAAATAAGTTTCGTTTTTGATAACAAAAATCCCGGTATTCATTAATTTTTTTTTTCAAATTTCCTGTGATAAAGAATTCCCCTATATTGATAACAAAATTATTTCAAAATAAAAATATATATATAAATTAAAAAAATGTTGACATGGCTGGAATACGAACCCGGGCTTTCCGGACGTAAAGCATACACTCTCTAACTGAGCCATATCCCATTTATTTATTTATGGGATACAACTTGTTTTAAGTACTTATGTATAAAAAAAAAGAAATAACCGGCATGGAAAAGAAATACAACGAAATATTTTATTATGTTAAAGATAAATGTTATTGAAATTCATATTTTTTTTAATAACATGGTCTTATTGAATATAATTCTTGTCTATTTTTTTCTGTGTATGTGTTGACTAGAATCATTAAAATGCACTAGAGAATCTCTTGTGGCAATGTCTCCATATGGTCCCATAAGAACCACTTAGTCAATAGTTCTGAGGTTACTAGTGGAATCTCAATGACAAGCACATGCTAAATATCTATAGCGCAGAACATTGTATTGGGCAGTGCAGCCAAATGAGGGGATTTGTCCCCAAATTGGGGACTTCAACTTTTATTTGGGGACGAATTTTCATAGAGAGGAATTTGGGGATTTCTAATTATAAGCACATTAATTGTTTCTATTTGTAGTAGGTATTTAAATTATTTTAAAATAGTGTATCACTTGATGAATTTCATTTGTTTGAATGCATCACGATATAAATTGAATAAATTAAGGCCGAAATTGATGTTGGCATAGGATGTTCAGAGAAATGGTATTACTTTCAGACCCAACAGAGTTTAAAGAAATTTCTTTACTATATTTAGCTGTACTAGCAAAGAAATACTTAAAAGATTCGAATGTAACAAATTCGCTTTATAGATTCGTGAGCGTGGTCCTCCAATTTGTACGACACGCCCCGCTGCAAAATACTGAATTTCCCATGGAGGATTGAAAAGTCAATATAAAATAGTTTAAAACTTGCATATTAGGAAGGCGCTAATTTTATGTTCACAATTAATTGGTCATGCGCTCTTCTGAAAAATACCGAATTGCATATTCAATAGTTGGAAATGGTATGGATATGGAAGGAAACAGTAATATATCTTCAGAAGAAATTAACCGAAAATAGTTAATAGTATATACTAAACAATTTTTAGTTATTTTATTTCCGGTTAGTAGCGCTTTTAGCCCGATTGCGGAGCTGAGAAGCAGGTACAAGTGCAAAAAGAAAATTCTAAGTAATTAAGCTACACATTTTTTTTCCTATGCATTTTACTTTTTTTTACTTTGCTATACATACAGTTTTTTGAGGTTATCAAAGAGTTCTAAAGTTTTTTAATGATAGATATTATTATAAAGTGTTGATTCCTGCACCTAACTCAATTTTTTTAGTTCTTACACTTGTACCACGTTGCTTCTCATTGCTTCAATTATAATGTGATTTCTTCAACAGGCAAGTTGTAAAAATCAGTTACGTGTTGTCAACGTATGACCATCGATATCTTAATGAGCTTGAGGCTCATAATAAACTGACATTGTGCTGGGTGCCTCGCCATGCTGGAAAGAGCAGGCTGGCTGTCTAACTAACAGGGGAAGATGGCGTTATAATTCACAATATCTCTAAAACAAGAGGTGATAGAAAAAAACTAATACTATTTTCGTAATTAGCGGATAAAAATATATAAGGATCAGTTAGATTGATTTCAGAAAATTTGCAACTACAACAAATTAAGGACTTAACAAGTAACGCACGATTTTTAACACGCTTGCAAAAACAGAAAGATATCCTGATATACCACCACTGTGAGTCTACTCAAATGAAAGAGATTTTTTTGTGGATTCATAATCCAGAAACTATTTTAAGGTTTTGAGAACCATTCGTGAAATATTAAGCGATTAATTATACAAATATGAAATGTCCCTTTATCTTTAAAACTATAGCTGCTAGGAAAAAACTAATGATGCCATCGTAATCAACAGCTGAAAATATATAAGAATCAGGCATTTTTATTAAAAGAACAAAATCACTGTTCCGCTGTGTAGTTAAAAGTGAAAGATACATATGCAAAAATCTATGTACGTAGGATCATATATGGCTAAATCAAAATAATGATATTATTTCGACGTAATAAAATACGCAAAGGATTAAAAAATTATTTTAATTAAATGATAGTGCTTATTATAAAAACATGTTTTGGGGTTCAAAATTGGGGATTTTTTCTTTTGAAATGGGGATTTTTTGGGACATCATTGTTTAAATTGGGGATATGAGGCAAAACTTTTCTGGCAACACTGGTCTTGGGTATATTTAGTCCAGTGGTGGCCATACATACACTATCTTATGCTTTGTTTCTGTATGTGCTTCACGGCTAAATAGACAGGCTGTGTGTCTCACACACAGTGTACGTGTGTTGATGATAAAAAAAGCAGCTTCCCAGCAGCTAAAGTTACAACTAGTAACGCTTTGGGACAGTCATATTACTAGTTGTAATGGTAGTAGTCAAAAAACGACAGTCATATTACTAGTTGTAACAAGAGTAGTAACGTTACTGGTCAAAAAAGAACAATCACATTACTAGTTGTATCGAGACTAGTACCGATACTAGTCATAAAAGCACAATCATATTACGAGTTGTATGGAGACTAGTAACGATACTAGTCAAAAAATGACAAAATTTTCAGGTATTCGATTTTATATAAAACCAATTGTTATCTATTAAAAAAATAAGTAAAATGTGGCTCACTGGGTAGAGTACTTTCCTTAAAGTATGAAGAATGCGTGTTCGTACCCCGGCTGAGCCAAAGTTTTTTTAAGAGTTACAAAACTCTTAATAAAAAAACTAGTAAGCGCACTAGTTTACAATAACTATGATTCCAACTGGGATATAACTGTATACAAATGAACTAGTTGGTCCCCTATGACAACCCAATGTTAAAATCGATAGTCCGATATATGAAAAATGGATAGATAGGCAACTAGTCTGAAGCAAAATGCAACTAGTATAGTTCCAACTACATACCAGTTACTTTGTCTGCAGGGTTATACTCGCGATTATGGTAAATTGAGAGAATGGCCATCACTGATTTAGTCAGTAGTACTGGGGATAAAGTCAATAGTGAATCAGTACAGTTTTAGTATCGATATTTCCTTCAGGGTTGTTTTAGAAAAAAAAAAAAAAAAGTATTGCAAAACGTGTGGGTGTTTGGTAGCTTGTTTTGAGTAAATTTAAATATTTTTTCTTGTTGAGGCATTTAAATGCGTATGAAAAACAAAACAAATAGAAATTTTCAAATAAACATTTTGTGCTTTTATTGTACTCAAACAATTTGCTTTGGTCATGAAGTTAAACTAGTTAAATGACAGTAATTTAAATGCAACATCACGAAATTTCATGATTTGACATAAATTATCTCAAGCAGTACATTCTAACAAATAGAATTGTTTTTAGTATTGTAAAAACATATTGTTGAAAAAAAAATTTTTTTTTGTGCGGGGTGTGAATTCAGTTGTTACAAAATTGATTTTTAATAGCATATTTTTGGAGTACTTTTTGTTTGTTATAATAAGTATATTTTAGTCATTATGTATTTGTTTAATCATACGCTTTACTACTTAAACATTATTATAAATTGAAATTCTAAATATGTATAATAAAATAATACGTTGTCTTTTATTTATAGGTAAATCCTTAAATAACCACCTCCTGAGAGTTGGAAATAATTTTAAGGCTTGTGGTATGTAAATAGTATAAAATTTAGCTAATTCTTTTGAAATTCATACGTATATTCTTTATTTCGTCATCAAAATATTAGTGTCTGCTCCTCTAGACGCGAAAGAAAAAAATTTTCTCTTGTTTTCAATATAAATATTCGAAATATAATTGCCTTCGCATTTAGAGGAACAAGCAGTTAATTAGATTTAAAAACAAAATTTCTTAAAAATCTATTTTTTGAAAGAAGGGCGTTATCCCTCCTTTTACACATATAATTAACTTTAACATTATATTATGAGATATAATAGTTTGATTGGGATAGACACTTCAGAGAAAAAAATTAACACGCGCACATAACACAGTGCAACAGTGCAAAAAACACACGGACTTAATAGTATAGGTTCGATTCTACTATCAAAGGGTAGTAAAACCCTATACTCAGTTTGACGAATTTGGTGACCAATTTACTTTTATGGGCCTCAAAATGTGTCATTTGTTTTTGGCCAACAGCTGATTCAAACTTTATGACACCGCTCAACTACACTCTAAAACACTTTTGTTGAAAATTAGGTCAGAAGCACTTTACATACCATTATCGACCTAAAATTACACACGCATTATTTTTGAACAAAATGTTTTACTAAAAAAAGCGATTAGCTGCGAGCAGTTTTGAGCCGCGACCTCCTGACTGATAGTCTGGCGTATCTACCATTCAGCCATAGCCGTATGTTAAATTTTTTCCACTTGGACTAAATATGTTTAGTTTGAAAGGTTTTTTCTTTAATAAAATAACTACAAAATCGATGTAATTTTAAACAAGGAGAAATTTTCAACACAAATTTAGACAATATATGATCGTAAATTTTAAGTAACGTTTTAGTGTGTATATATAGCAATAATGTAGCTAAGAGTGCGCTAAATAGATTTTATTAACATTTTATGCCAAAAAATAATTATTTAGTGCACTTTTTTTTAATTAAGGAAAATTTTTTTCACTTTTTTCAGAATAACTTACAGGAACTCGTAATTTTTTACTAACAATATATGGCAAAGTTGTAGTTACGGTAGAGCTGAACAACTTTTGTGAACATATCAATACAATCTGAACGTATTTAGGCACCAAAAATACCCCATAAAAACTACTTTGTACCTAAAAAGTTTTCGTTTTTTACCAGTTGGGATATATTTTTATTACCATTTTTTCCCTTTCTTTGTTATTGTTCCACTTCTTATGTTGGTGATTGCAGTATTTACTATTTTTATTGTTGTTGTTGTTTTGCCATATATTGTTGCTGAAAAATTTGGAGTCCCTGTAAGTTACGCTGATTGTTTCCTATATTTTTCAAAAAAAGTGCAGGAAAAAATTATTTTTTGGCACAAAATGTAAATGAAACATAACATAACACAACAGAGAAGTGTGCACTTGAATATAATACTTCAAAAAAATTAATATAAAAAATAGTGAAAAAACTAAAATTTTTAAGGTAAAAAGTGGCCTATGTGAGCTATTAAGGTGCCTAGACATGTTCAGATTGTGTTAATATGTTCACAAAACTATAACTTTGCCATATATTGTTAGTACAAAATTACGAGTCCCTGTAAGTTATTCTGAAAACAAAGTGAAAAAAATAGTTTTCCTTAATTCTTTCAAAAAAACGTTAAAAATATGTTTAGCTATATTATTGCCATATATGGTTAAGCGGCATCATAAAGTTTCAATTAGCTGTTGGCCAAATACTGAAGACACAATTTTTTGAGGGCCCACTGATTTTCAGAAACTTCGGAGGTCCATAAAAAAATTGGTCACCAAATTCGCCCAACTAAGTATAGGGTTTTACGAACCTGTTGTAGTACAATCGAATCTGTAGTGTCCAGTCCGTTTGTTTTTCCAAAAGTCTTCATTTGTCGCATAGTGTAATTACTGAAAGCCATATGCACGCACACTTATACATACATACATATATTTAATATTAATGTCATTGAATTTAATCACCTCTATTATCTATTAAATTATTATTATTATACACACCGATATTTGTACTTGCAACTGTTTAATAGCTCCCTCCGTTTAAAAATAAATTTCCATATTAACTTTTTTTCCTCAATAAATATCAGAGCTGACATTTATAGCAGCTTTAATTGGCATTTACGATGGAAAAATATTATTCTCCAAATTAAATGGAAACGAAATAAATGAGCATACAAATAGAATTTATTTTACTTAGTGGTGTTCACATGTATAGCAGCAAAATCAGAATTATAAACTAATTTTCAAACAGTGAAACTTACGTGAGGCTTCCCTCGGGGTAATAAAATATCCCTTTTAGCACTGACTTAAAAAATTATATTTCTTAAAGTTTACGCATTAAAAATCAATTTTTTTGAAACGTATTCAAAAAGTGTATAGTTTTATTAAAAATATTCTCTTCCTAAAAGGTAATTTTTAAAGCACGTTCGTCACGTACATATCGAGCCTTTGCTGTAATAGTGTCATAAGTAAAAAAAATTGTTTTGCAGAAAACGAGTTTAAAGTTTTTAATTTAGTCACAACTTAACACAGCGTCTTCACGAGACATTAACTTTGACATAACATGAGAAAAAACGTCGGCAGAATACTAAAAACAAAATGTCGAATTTTCTCTTAATCTCACACTAGGGGAAGACGTAATTTAACTTTTTCGATAAGATTTCATTTTATGCAAATGCTCATCGAGTTAACATGTACTACTTTTGCATAATTAGCTATTTTATTTTTAATTTTTCACACAAATTTAAATTTATGAATCAATTAAACACATTTATTCATTTATTTAACACAGAAATTTAACAAAAACATCGGTTTTCATTTATTTTAATAAACACTCACACATGCACACTATTTTATTTTCATGTACATGTGTTTTTTGACAGTTCATCTCATAAGATTGTTGTTATAAGAATTCTTCTAACAACGCTCTCATAAAAATTCATATAACATTGAGATAACACTAATTTAAAGTCTACACGTAACATAATTCTCTCTGCGATTGAATTTGACAATCTTATCTTACATATTATGTTACGTGTAGACCTCAAGTAAGGGAAAACGTTATTTAATTATTTTTGTTGTATGGCCAGTGTAAATTTTCTTATTTTGAATATTGAAAATGAGCTTAAGGCCTAAAATTCTTCATGTAAATAAAACAAAATATTTTATTTTATTTTTCCCGACGTTTCGTCAATTATTTGTTGACATTGGTACAACAAAGCGCAATCTAGAAACAAGAATAAAAGAACAAAAAAATTACATTGATAAAAACAAACACTCGACAGCTTTATCACAACACATACTGGAAACTGGCCACACAGCTGACTTTGAAAACTTCAAAATCTTAGAAAAAGAGAATATCGAGAAGAAAAGTTACACAATAGAAAGCCTGCGAATATAGCAGAAGAGGGAAAGGACGATGAATTTAAAAGAAGACACAGACAACATTAGCGCTAATTACAAAGTGGCAATTAAATAAAACTGTAATATTGTACATAGTGGTTTAAGTTGTGTTATTTATTTTATTTAATTTTTGCTTTTGTATATAAACATTTTTTTAAAGTAAAATACTTATGGACAAAATCGTCTTAGAATCTTTTAAACTTGTAAATGACAATTAAAATATGAATGTAAGTTTTTATAGTCAAAGTGAAATTAAAGCTATTTATATTAACGAAAGGTTTTTAAACAATTAAATAGATTTCCCAACCCTTGATAAAGTCAACAAATAATTGACGAAACGTCGGGAAAAATGAAATAAAATATTTTGTTTTATTTACATGAAGAATTTTAGGCCTTATTAGCTCATTTTCAATATTCAAAATAAGAAAACGCTATTAAACAGTGCTAGCATCAAAAGGTGCTTCACTTCTGGAGTTATTAATGTAGTGTGCTTTCTTCGAACTTTTCCGTCAACGACGTCCCTCAAATGGATCAATCGGTTTTAACAAAATTTGCAGCATTAGATTTGTTTGGAGTTTAAGAGCTGATTGGATGCGACTGATTTAGTAGTTTAAAATTTATTTGAAAAACATTTTTTTTTAAACTTTATTTTCGAAAATTTTAAAAATCTACCTAACCGAAATCTAAGGAAGATCATTGTATTTAGAATGCCGTAAATCTGGTTCCCATCGGTTAAGTTATGAGAGGTTTACATACATACACACACACACACACTCACATACACACGTACATACATACATACGGGCATATTCGTAAATGTAGTCAGAATAGATTCCCATGACTTCAAAACGTCGAGATCTGCTGAAAACTCGATTTTCAAAAATTGGGATGAAATCACTGACTTCCAATTATTGATAGCAGGAAGTAAAAAATATATATGTGATGAATGGTTCTTTTGTATGATAAAAAGTGCCATTTAGGTGAAAAAGTATTTTTTAAGTTGAAATTCAGTACCATATCGAAATCTGTATTTTCCATCACTGATTAATATTGTATTATTACCAAATGTAGAACTCGTAACTCTGGAACCAAGAGAAAGAAAATTTTTACTAAAATTTTTTAGCTAAAAAGGGCTGTTAATTGGTTTTTTTAATTTAACGGTTTCATAGCTATTCACAAGATAGTATAAAAAAATATATTATTTTTTTAAAAAATTATATTTGTTTTAACTCATAAACATTTTAAACTGTAAGAATCTTAGAGGGTAGAGAACCTATCACAAGACAGGTCATGTGATTGTAAGAGGCCGGTAACGTTTACGTGGCGTTGTCATTGGACGGGGTCAATTGACATAATTAAGATACTCAGTGGTACGTTCTAGACCCAAACTTAAGGCCCTTGTTGTGTAGTGGCTTCTTTAACACTGCTAAAATTGTTGTACTTGCTTTCAAATATATCTGCTTGTACAGTGAGGGTATTTTACAAAACATTTTTGTTATAGTTTTGTGGTGCGTATACTCACTTTTCACCGGTCATGACTCAGTATCATATTATACCATTCTCCTTTTCACAGGTACGTTCAAGGCAATTTGCACAACATTTCCCGCAGGGAACTTGAATTTTTAACTATTGTCAGGTGTCTTACTTGCAAAATATGCCATATATCACGAAAATCTATGGACAAATGTTGATATTATTAGCAATTAAGTGAATATAAAAGGTACACAAAACCAAAAAATAAATTTATTGGCGTTAGTACCTTTTAAGTGCCTTTAAGTATTAATATAATTGCTAATAAAATCCACATTTGTCCATAGATTGTCATAATATATGACATATTTTGTTCGTAAGAAATATGCTCTTCAGAACAATAGTTTTAAGTTTTTACAATTTTAAAGTTTTTATGAGTTTTTAGAAAAAAAAAATATTTCATAATTTACTTTTTTCTGAATGCCTACACTCTAAAACATTACTTAAAAGTTAGTATCATATATTGTTATCTCGTTATCTAAAACTGCTTCGATTTTGTAGTTATTTGTAACAAAAAGAATTGTTTGTAAAATTTTTCTCGAAAATACAAATCTGTTCAAAGTGTTTATTTTCGAACAAATTATGTCGAAATAACATTAAAGCCTTGAATATTAAGCAAAATGCTTAAAAGCAGCAGAAAATTTTTAAACAATAGAAGCACGCTGCGTTTTTCTTATGTCAACAAAGTTTAATTTCTTCAGATTTGAAATTCAACGCACCAACCACTCAGCCAAAGACTTGTTTGCAAACCGGCGGTATAAAGTTGACATAAACTACTCTTCAACTCTTTCAATCTTACGTGATCTGAGCATTTTGTTTTTATTGATAAATTGTACACATACATATGTATTATTGAATGCTTTCCCTGAAGGAAGTATTGGGCCAAGTGTATCCAAGCTTAGTGCCGTTTTGGTGACATTGTCAACGAATCGTCTACACTTTTTATTTTGCCTACAATGGAAAGACAAGTTTTTGACAGCTACAAGATGATTTTTTATTGTCTCATTGTATTGTATTGAAAATAAATGCCAAAATAAAAATTTTCATAAAAAATAAAATTTTATATCTAGTAAAAAGTTTTATAGGTGTTGTTTAGCATCATTAAAATGCACTAGCGAATCTCTGGCGCCAATGTCTCAACGTGGTCCCATAAGAAATACCTAGTCAATAGTTAATCAGTAGTTCTGAGGTCACTAGTAGAATCTCAATGACAAGCACATGCTAAATGTCTATACCCTGTGATATAATTAGCCTTTATTACTGGGTTTAAAGTCAACAGTGATTCAGTACAATTTTACCATGGACATTTCCTGCTACCAGGATTGCTACAGCACTTCGTTGAAATTATTCTTGTTGTACACATTCGCTATCATGTGTAGTTATGTGTTTACATCTGCGCATAAGAAATGTATGTACATTGTACAGTCACTAAATTATTACAGCAACGGAATGTACTTCATTCAACAAATATACCGTGCATTTATTTGTAAATGAATAAACATTTAAAATTATGAGCAGTTTTATTTTTAACTGATTCTTACAATTATTAATTTAACTAAGTACACATTATGCCTGCTTTACACTATCTTACAAGCCGTTCGATTTCTGTAGAAATTGCAACGCTGGTCTAATGAGTTAATGGAAAGTTTTAAAAAAGCAATAACAACACATTATATCAGTGTTGCATTTTGTGCAGAAGTCAAACAGCTTGTATAATAGTCTAAAAACAGCTTTAATAAGGATTTTAGGTTTCTTTCAATATTTATTGTCCGTTCTTTATGTTAAAAGTACCAAAAAAGTGCATGCATCATATAAAACCGGTAGTGTAGTGGATAGTGGGCTGAACTATTAATCTGGAGGTCTCATGTGCAATTTCAGCCAAGACTACGTGTGTATTTTTTTTTTAATTTTTAATGTTAAATGTATAAACATTACACATATACATGCATAGTCAGAAAAGAAATACATAATACTTTTTGAAAGCGAAAGAGCTTAAGAGCAAGTTTATGCTGACTTCGTGCTTCTGAGTTGCATGCTATGATTTAGCCGAGTAGTAGTTGGTGCGTTGAAGCGGCTTTGTTGGATTCTCAGTGGAAATTGAAATAACACACAGTTAGCAAAAATATAATATTAATAAAATAACAATTAAAGATACGAAATAATAAACCTTTAACATGAAGTTAGTTCATTTAAAAGTAAAGCAACAATCATTTGTGTTTACGAAACTTGGGGTTGAATATTTAACACTAAAAATAGTGATTAGTTCTTGTGACAGTTAAATTGATCAGAACAAAGAAAGAGTCATTCATTTTTTACAGTTTTAAGTCGGGTAAGTTTTTAACATTTAAAACTAAATAAACTTTTTGTTAAATTACATCATGTGTTAATCCTAAATATTATAAATAATTAAAGATTTTTTTTATATCAATTAAATTATTTAATTGAAAATACGATTTTTTCAATTAACGATTTAATTGAAAAAAAACCTTGAAATATTTTTTTCTGCGTAGAGTGAAGAGAACTAGAACTATCTCAAAATAAGTCGCGTGACTGGTTGCCAAGGATTAGCAACTGGTTCGGGCTCTGGAAGAAGCCTGCCACTTTTATATGGAAGGGGCCAGATACCTGTTCTGTGGTGGTTTCTTTAATAATAATCAAATTATTGTATTTAACCAAATATTTTTTATGAAAAAAATCTCTTAGCATTTTTGTTCTAGATAAATGATGTGTTTGTTGTCTTTTCACCGCTCACAACTCGGGAACATATTGTGCTACTCTTATTTTCACCAGTCATAAAAGAAGTACGTTGAAAATAATTGGTACAAATGGATGTGTTGTCTTTTCACCGCTCACAACTCGGGAACATATTGTGCTACTCTTATTTTCACCAGTCATAAAAGAAGTACGTTGAAAAGAATTGGTACAAAATTTCCCGCAGGCAGATATCTGCATAACGAGGCTGACTTCCAAAACGTTAGTTGCTTTGTATTCGAACAAGCAATTGAGGGTGCTGTTGGCTGAGTAATTGGCGCGTTTGACTACAAACCCTGAGGTCTTGAGTTCAAGACTAGTTTCAGGCAAGCCAACAACATCATGCATTTTTCTCATGTGCATTGGTGTGTTATTGTTTTGGTTGTTGTTGGAGTGTTAACGTGATGAAGGCATAGCACTGATCACCTTGGCAGTACCAGCAGCGATTAATAATAATATATCCTAATGCACTTCACATCACCCTCCTTCGTCGGTATTGTAGCCGACCGTCGGCGAAGTAAAAGAACTAATAAAATGGCAACACAGCTTAAACAACTCCATGCCTCTACATGACACCAGAGGGGCTTGCAACACTGCTCTACAAAAGAGGCGCAATAGCAGGGTTGTAAATGAATTAAGCTTTCAATCTCTCTCCCACCTTCTCTCTTCACCACCTGTTCCCTCTACACTATCCCTTTCCTAAAGAAGGTAACACATTAAATAATTAACTGGTAGACATTAATTGCCTCATTGTATTACTTCTCTTTAAAAACAAAAACAAAAAAAGTATAGTATTTTATATCGTCGCAGTACAAAACATTGACAATGCATACCTTTCCAAAACGTCGTCGACAAATATCAGAAACGCCGCAGAAGAGCAATCAGTGCATCGGTTGTTTAAAGTTGATGCAATGCTTAGCAACTTCCCATATGTACACGATATAAATACCGTAGCAGAATTTTATACAAACTTTGTATTGATACGTTTTGGAAGTCAGCCTGAATAATTGATAAAACATTAATGCAGCTCTATATTCCGAAATTATTAGGGAAAAACTATTAGGGAATCTGCGGAGGATGTGTATATTCTAAGGTGTAATATTTCTAAAGAAGTTGTTGAGAGACAATTAGGTCCGACCAATTTATCTAGAGCGCAGCAGTACTTTACTTTTAAAATTAGGCATCTGTTACTGCCTGGCGCGGATCCAGCTTGAGCTTTTGGGGTGGGAGGGGTTAACTTCTAAGTAAAACATACTATTTTTCCAAACTTCTTTAAGAAACTCTATAGAAATTTACTGGTTTTGGGGGGGGGAATATCCCCTCCCCCCCTTGTATCCGCGCCTGGCTACTGTAGATGCGGCTAACGAAATAAACATTTAATTTTCTAAGTTTAAGGTTAAAAAAATTATAAAACTATATATTCCCAAAAAATAAATATCACAAGCACCATTTCTCTTATCTCTGATGATCAAATTTGTATCTACCATCTACACCCCCCCCCCCCTTCTATTTCACTTCTTAAACGCCGTGAATCAAATTTTTTTACAGATTTTGATAATAAAAAACAAGTCTTCTCTTGTAAAATTTGTATTTTGGCGCTTACGATCATTTTGAGAAAAGGGGTCGATATCTATGTATGGAGTGTGTACGATTTCTAACAGAATTCTTCTACTGCATCTAAACTTATGGTCACCTATGTTGCCCAATTGAGTTTTTATCAGCCAGAATATTTTGTATATTGAATTTAAAACGAAAAGTGCATAACAATTGCAAACAATTGTTGTCGATTGCATTCTATTATTATTTTTACTCGTAACTTGTATTCCTGCATGCACTACATACGATTATTTGTAGTTGATGATGCAGATTAGTGATGTTACGAATATTCGTATTCGTATTCAAATCGCTGAATGTTCGCCTCTTTCTTGATATTCGTATTCGCCAAATTCAAGCGAATATTTTACGAATATTTTGCGAATACGTTCAAAAAAATAATACATAAAAAATACTGTAAATTAAACAAAAAATATTAATTTTTAATTAAAAAAACCCTTTTTGGTCTCTAACGCAAAATAACAATCTTCTTTTAGCAAAGAAAAAAGTGACAAAATATATATTTAAAAAGTTTTTTTAATAATTCAAATTACATAAATTTTAATTTTGTAACGAGCTTTTTCCCAAATTAATATTTTAATTTTTAAGTAAAATATGTATTAAAGTTTTATTAAAATGCATTAAAATTGAATCGTCAGGAAACCTTTACCCAAAAATCTCATAGAAAAACTAAAGCTATTATGTTAAACTTCTAATCATACGAATAAAACATGAGCTCCATAATCAATCATGTTTTTTATTTTCTTACTTGCATACGACAACCGCTTGGTATTTTTCCAACATTAAATTGTAGTTGTAAAAGCAATTGAAAATAAATGAAAAAGCAACAACTGCTACAAATGAGCTGTGATGCCAACATGTATTTGTTTTGCGCGGGCACTCGCATATTTATAATTTAAAAATGTTGTGTTTGTAAATTATTAAATTACATTAATTTTAGTTTTATAACGTGTTTTTTTCCCAAATTAATATATTACTTTTTCAGTAAAATATTAAGTTTTTTTAAATACATTGAAATTGATTATGAAGGGGTATTAGTAAGTTCCTATGCGCATTTCATTCTGGCTAATGCAAATCGTCAAGGTAAAGGTTCCATGACGATTTGCATTAGCCCCAATGAAATGCGCATAGGAACTAGCTAATACCCCTCATAATCAATCATCACTAACTGTTAACTTTTTAAGTACCTATTTAAGTTATTCACAGTAGGCTACTTTCAGCACGAAAAGTTTGCACTTAATTATGGGTAAAGCTGTAACTAAATGCCAACTAACCAACAAATTCAAAGAACAGCTGATTACGTCCATTTCTAATGTGTCCAAAAAACATACATACAAAAAAGAAAACAAATTAGTAAGTCCGACCGAAACCAGTTTTTTTAAGGCCGAACCCGAACCGAACCTAATATTCGGCAAAAAGGCCGAATATTCGACCGAATCCGAAACTTGCCGAAACTTTTTTAGCATTAACTGATATTGACATTTTGAAAACTTAACAGAACTGAAAAATCATTTAATTTATTAACGGCCCTTTTCACAATCTGATTAAAAGATAACATAGTCTTTAACGGCAAATTCGGCATACAAAATTATACGTTAACTTTTCACTGTATACTGTGAAAAAGGGCGTAAGAGTATTTCATACAGTGTCAGTCAAAATAATAGTAGAAAAATAATAGTACAAAACTTAAACATTTACGAGCATATGACTAATAAAAACTTGGCATGAAATTAGCTTAAATCATGAATAGAACTGGAATATTGGGTTCGGTACACATACATTGAGGAGTGTTTTATCACTCTATTGATGACGTTACAAGAGCACCAATCAAAAAGTTGAGTCGGAATAACTAAAAATATATAAAGTGGAATATTTAGCTATTTTTTACACTAAATTTATACGATTTCATTCATTTCTACTAAAGTGAAGTTTTTTGTTTACGCTCGCGTTTCATCAATGATATACATAATAAAGAATTTTTCTTGACGGTATTGAATTTAGCGTGAAGATTGAAAATGAGATTTTTTGATATTTTTACATTAATTTAAAAAAATCTATTTTAAAAAACAAATAATCAATTTCAGTGCAAAATTGCAGAAGTAAAATCAATTGCGAAAAATCGATTTTTTATAACATAAAATAGATTTTCGATTGGAACTGAAATCGGTTTACCATTCCCTAGTTTATGCTATTTATTTTGCCAACAAACAGTTCAATACTTTTGTTTACTATGTAAGGGCGGATCAATAAGTCCATGACTTTTGGTTGCGCTTTATAAAACTAAGTAATATTTTCATTCAATTTGAAAAGATATTGGACGGGAAAAAAACAGATTCATGGCGGTGACATATTTTAAATTTGGAAAATACTATTGCGATTAACTTCCTTAAAAAAGTTTCGGTTTCGGTATTCGGCCAAAAAGTTGGCCTAAGCCGAATATCTGCCGAAACCTCAATTTTGGCCGAATCCGAAGCCTAAACCGAATATTCGGTTAGACTCTACAAATTAGAGATGTGTTTTTAGTCAACGAAATTTTATTGAATAACTTAATTTTTACAGGCTCTTATTTTAATTGATTTATATAAAATCTATAACCAAAAAATTACTTTTTAGAATTTGCATGAATTTTTACAGAACAAAAATTGTTTTTTAATAGCTTCTTAAGCTTTTTAATTAATTACAGAATAGATCGCTCAAAATATTATCGACATTTTGTTTTCTCTATATGCCAATATGAAGGGCTGCATTTCTTTTGCCAACTAATAGCAGTTGCTGCGCTAGTTATAAATTGTGAATAAGATCTGTAACTATCTAAGAACTATTTTTTAGTTTCTGTTTTATGAGTTCCGTAATAATCAAAGCTCAGTAGGTGAATGTTGAACTCGAAAAACAAAAGTTTTGATGTCCTTCCTCCTTCAAGCATATTGCGACGCGGTGTTTAAATAAGCAGCGCATCACTAAACATTCGCTCGCTCGGAACACTCGCTGGTGGTGTCACTAAATATTGCCTGGATATACATAGGTAAAAGAAGAGAGCTGGTATTTTTCGTTATTTACTTTCTACCAAAA
The DNA here is from genome assembly GCA_956483635.1 of Panzeria rudis. Classification (NCBI taxonomy): domain Eukaryota; kingdom Metazoa; phylum Arthropoda; class Insecta; order Diptera; family Tachinidae; genus Panzeria; species Panzeria rudis. The sequence goes on along the minus strand of OY101448.1, from coordinate 86,095,578 downwards.
ATTTAAAAGTGACATTCAGGTGCTAAGTTAATAATTTCAAATTCAGTCATCGGAATGTTATAATCAGGGCTGAGACTTTCATGCAACTAAAAATTGTTTTTAAGCGCTTAATGCACCTAAAAATGAAAAATATGCGCAAAACTATGCATTTACCTACGAACAAACTACCAAAACTAAAATAATAAGAAAATATTTTTTTGAATTACTATTATTATAAGAGAAAAAATACATAAAACAACCATAATTTGGGTCTATTATTTAATGCAACTGAACTTTAGTTGAGTTGCCAGTCGGCAACTGAAAATTAATGGTAGCCAGAAAGGCATTAAATAGCAACTGAAATTGACAGCTCTAAGTTGCCAGTTGCCAGCAGTAGTATTATTTTCAGCAACTGACAACCCAACTGAGGCTCGGTTGCCATGCATAGTCGGCCTGTTCATATTTTTTTCAAAAGTTAAGAAATAAGCATTTAAAAAATGTTTATAACTCCTAAAATATGCATTTATTGCCAAAATATGCAAAAATAAGCACTTACTACCAAAATATGCAAACATATGCAGCTACAAATCGATGCCAAACTGCTTAAACTTGGATGATTCGCATAGATAATTAGTCAATACGTCTTATCTATCGCCAAAAATACATGTCCGAGCCCTGGTCATAATAATGTTAAATATGTACCTATAGTGTTGTGATAGTTTTTCTCAATTTATTGTTATTGACGCAAAGGGTTTTTTCAATTAAATTTGAACTATCAAGTGGCACTAACTACTTAGATTGAATATTCGTATTCGAATTCGGCAAATATTGGCTCAGATATTCGTATAATAATATTGTTACATATTGCGGTCGCTTGTTTTAATCTATCAATTTTTGGTCTGTCATTTATTCATTCATCTATACATTGTTTATCTTTAAATTTACTTAGCAGACCTGACTGAAACTACACGTACTTCTAAAATGTACTTATATACGTACATATATACGAGTATACAATGTATGAATCTGTGCAAATAGCAGGTGTTTTGTAGTGACAAGTGTGTATATGGAGTAGTGGGTGGGGCAAAAAATACTAATGAACTAATATGTTTTTCCTTATACTATTTTACAACCATGTTCAACTAGATATTACGAGTACATAGAATCAGTTGATGCTTTTCCCTGTGGTTTTTTAGATAAATTTCAAATTTCATAAACAAAATTAACAATTAGAGGAGAAATTGTTTCATGGTGCAAAATAACAGACAGTTGTTGTTCGTTCTATTTGTTTTACAAAATTAAATGAAATGAACAAATAACATCTTATTGCATCAAAATGCACAGTGGGCATTATATAAAAAAGTGATCATAAATTCAAAACTTCAAAGCTACTTGGCCGATTTGATTATAGCCCATTTCGGTGTGTGGTAGACTTAGTCTGTTATTGTAAATTCGATATGGCAGAGAATAAACTAACTACCTCGTCGTCAAATCTAACTACCTCGCGAAATCTTCTAAAACTTGTAAATCTCCAGTCAATAGTATTAAAAAGTTTTTCCTATATTAAGTATTTGTATCAACGAACTCAAGCCTGATTAGTAAGTTTTTAGTAATAACCAGTGTTGCCAGTTTAGCCTTCTCGAGGCTAGATTTAGCCATTTATTTTGTCGCTCAGCCCCGAAAATTGCGTTTTAGCTTTTTTTGTATTTTGTATTCTTAATTTCGCCTCTTCAAGGCTTTATTTTTCCTTTACATTATAAGAATGTATTTCTAGCTGTCTTATTTTTAAGGCTTTTTACAAAGCAATTATGCCGGGTTCGAACACTGTGCTAGACAAGTCACCATCAACATCATAAATTTCTCTGAGGTGCATTAGTGTGGTGTTTTGTTAGTTGTTGTTGGACTGTGTAAGTGATGAAGGCATAGCACTGGTCAGTAAGCAGTACGGGCATAGCACCGTCCTTTGTTGGTAAAGTCAGCAGAATCGTCGGCAAAGTAAAAAAAAACTAATAAAATGGCTACAAATAAAGGCCTAAGAAAGTAAATATGTCGACTTAACACCAGAGGCGCTGAAACACTGCTGTAAAATTAATATAACGCGCAGAAGCAGACAGAGTTGTAAAAAAAGAATTAAGCTACTCTTAACACATTAATTAATTAACTACGAATGCTCTTTTCATAAAATGTTGCATGGATTATTTTCAGTGTGCCTGAGTGTGCTGCTTCTCCTTTTCAAACAAAAACTTTTGCAATAAATGAACAATAATCAGTGTGGCCATTTTAGCATTTTTGCAGCTAGACTTAGCATTTTTTATTTTGATTTAGCTGCAAATTTTCCATTAAGCAGTTAGCATTATTTTTAGCATTTTTAATTGTTTATTTGGAATTTTCTAGCATTTTGTCACAATAAATATCAAATTATCATAGAAAAAATAATCAATTTATATGTCATAAACAAAGTTTGTATGATTGTATAAACCAAGGGCCTATTTCGCTAAGCTGCAATTCACAATTGTGAACTTGTGAATAATTGTGTTTCATAAAAATACAATTACATTGTAGAATTGTAGTTTAGTGAAACGGGCCCAGAACTCAACTATTGTCCTGGGGCCCGTTTCTCAAAACTACAAGTTACAAATCTACAAGTAAAATAAACTTTGTATAACTGTTGCTGTTTTATAGGTATTTTACTTGTAGATTTGTAATTTGTAGCTTTGAAAAATGAGTCCCTGGTACCTATTTCTCGAAGGTACAAGTTACAAACCTGCAAGTAAAATACCAACGAAACAACAACACTTTTACACAATTTATTGTTGTTTTTTGTGTGTATTTTACTTAAAAAACGGAGGAGGTTATTTTTATACTTTTGTTCACTTATAAATGCTCCCTCTATAGATCGATGTGGAAAAGTTTTATTTCATAGGAACACGTTGCAGACTCTGTAGTGAGCCAAACGTGGTAGGAAAATACGATTACTTCAATTTCATAAAATTTTGTACATTGTAATTTTTGTATTGTATAACTGTCGCATTGAATTGCAACTTTGAAAGAAAATTGAAAAAAATCATTGAAAATTTCAATGTATAAATTTTGTTAGTCTTTGTTTAAATATTGAAAATATTGTTTTAAATATTGAAAATTGGTATTTTAAAAGGCTCTGTAGCTATGGCTGTTTTGTTGTGGTCTATAAGTTTTTCATATCAAATAATTCGTTAGTTATCAATACAAAATGTCTATAACTTTTACATATATTCAAATATCATTTTTAACTCTTTGCTGTGAAAAAATAAGAAAAACTAAAAGAACATTTTTAGGGCACTTAAGAATAAAAGATATTTTTCATTCATTGTAACAGAAAAATACTTTTTTAGTAGATATATATTTGCGAAGAGGAAACATACAACCACATGCATAAAAAAAATTTATTTTAGGTTTAAGACTCACAATTGTTATTGAACGCTAAAAACTATTGAATATAAAATTGCATTCATAAACACTACAATAGACATTGTGTGCTTTAAGGAATTTTAAGTTTCGATACTGGCAACGCCACCATGTTTTGTAGTTAGTGTTGCAATAAAAAGAATATGATTTCATTCGGATATTGAAATAAATGAATATCTTTTTATTGTTTTCGTGAAGTTAATTTTTTTTGAACACTCTTTATAATATGTGTCGTTCATTGTAACAGTGAATTATCTCCTTGTAATTAAATTTCGAGAAATCGAGCCTTTTATAGTGAATATTTTGCAGCTTTACTTCCGCGAGTAAACAAGTAACGCAATATATGGGGTTTTGGTGCAAATGTTGGAGTTGCTTCACAGTAACTACGATAGATATGACTATATGTGATACTATTCTACAAAAATATGTATTTATTAAATATATGGAGTTACCCCACTTTTACAATAAACGACAAATATATTTCTCAACTTATTCAATACAAGTTTTCTATGAATTAAAATCAAAAATGTGAGATGATTACAAAAGAATTCACACGACTTTTTACATCATGTATGAAAAAGGTACTCGAATAACGAGCCTATTTTTATTTGAGTTGATTGTTTCTACATCACTAACATTTCTTTTTGCTTTTATGTGTTTTGATTGTGTTTTTTTTTTTGCTAATTTTGCTGCGAATTTGAATTTTTGTGTTGAAAATTAATCAATAGCATTGTATTATATGCAGGCCTGTTCTGTATTGCACGCGTAATGAAAATGTTCGGAATCGTCGTACAATCGTTGTTGTAAATATAAAATAACAACAATGCTTTGATAGCTCCGAACATTTTTCTTTTTATTGATTTTGAATTATTCTTGTTTTACTTGAATAAAATCAAATATTTGCCAGAAAATAGGGGCAACTTATAAAAAATAAACGAGCTATGAAGAAATCCTATAAAAAAGGACTTTTTAAAATTTTAGCATTATAATTTAGCATTTTAAATTTTATTACAGCGTTTTTTAGCATTATTTTTGACCTGATTTAGCTGCAAAATATTTTTAGATATGGCCACACTGACAATAGTAGTTAAGCTGGACACTTTTCTCTATAAAATGATACCAAACTTATTTTCGTACTCTTAATTGTTGTGTTGTTATGGACAGGGCTGTCAGATATGGCGATTTCTCGCCAAACGTGGCGATTTTTCAACTTGTTTGGCGACTAAATTTTTGGTTTGGCGACATGGCGATTTTTCTCTGGCAACAAATAAATTTGTTGGCGATTTGTATGGCTATTTTTTAATAAAAATGAACTATAAAATTTTTGTAATTCAGGAAAATTTGTTTGCTGAAGGAGTAGTTTCAAAAATAAATCCTACCAAAACTCGTCTGCAAAAATTAAAACGATTTAATTTAGATGATTTTCCTTGTATTAATTATAGTCATTAATGCGTTTTGAATTCGAATGAGAACAATTTACAAGAAATAATTTTTGGCGATTTTCTGCTAAATTTATATACGATTATTTTATAAAAATTTATATTAAAAAAAGTATTATATAAAAACAAATTTATTCTCATATATATATTAAGAAAAAGTACATAGAATTGATTTTGGCGACTTTTGGCAATTTTTCAAATCAATTTGGCGAAATAGGTCGGAAAAAATCTGACAACCCTGGTTATTAAAGAAAAAGCTATGCACTGCATGAAATAGTCTGTAAAGCAATGTTCGTTTTTCATGATCTGCTTAAAGTACTTCTTATTTAATAACAGTTAAGATGTTTATGTACTTTTACTTGTTAAATAACAAAGAAAACATTGAGTGTTCTATAAAAAATATTTAGCATTTTTTTAGCTTTTCTTTGTTTTTTTTAGACTTTTAAAAAGACCCGTTTAGCTTATTTTTCCTCCAGTTTTTGGCAACACTGATAATAACTCTCCAGTAAAAACTATTTCAATGCCGGCAAACTACTTCAACGAGAGTTGTCGACTGACCATCGATATGAATTTCAATTTTTTGTGTTCTTAAAATTATAAAAAAATAAAATTTTATTTACCTTTATAATGGACACATGATTTAATTTCGACTGATATGCCATATATTTAGCCACCCTACTCAATTTTTTTTTTGCCGAAATTAAAGAAAGATTTAAGAAAATTAAAAAAGGGAAAACATATTCTTAATAACAACACTCCAAGCATTCAATCAATCAATCAATTTAAAAAAAAATTAGGTAGCCACAATGTACGTGTGGCATGCTTTCAAACTTGAAACTTTAAAAACGTGTTGAAAATCTTTACCAAAGCAGTGTTAAAGTAACATTAAACAAAAATGTGAAAATAAAAAATTTTTAAAACGATATGAAATTTAAATTGAGTCCCAATGTAAGTAGATACCCAGGAAAAATTTTGTTGACAAAGTAATGGGCTAAAATGCTAATGAAAATTGAAGGCAAGTACTTTCCACATTTGATTACAAATAACAACTTATAAATTTCAATGTCTAGAAGGCATTGAATACATAAAACACACTTAAAATTAAATGTCTGCTAAACATTGAACTCATGCCGTTTTCAGTTAATGTGTTATTTTTAGAGTTGTGTCGTTCCGTAACGACCTAGTTCCATGGAACGATTCCATAAATGGAACGGTACGGACCGATTCAAACGTTCCTTTTTTATCATTCCTCGTTCCACGATTGCAAACCGTCTTGAGGAGTAAAGGCCATGTCAGATAAAACTTTTGCTTCGCGTTGCGTTACAGATTCGCTTTGACATCTGAGACGAAATGTACATACTTATACGAAACATGCTACATAAAGCACTTTTAACGCAGCGTGAAGTGAAAAGTTCGGCAACTCTCATCTTTTTGCTTGCTTTGACAATCAGCTGGAATAATTTTCTTTTATTATATTGCCAAACGAAACATATCGTGCGTTTGAATCTGTTTTAATAAGAGGTAAATATGTATGTGCCATTTATTTATTTATAATAAATCGTAAAATAACATAATTGACTTTTATTTTTATAACAAAAAATAAATAAATAGCAAAATTATCAACTACTTTTTTTGGTAAACGAGCAATGCGCGAGTGTTGTCAAAGCTTTCATTGTGTCATACACCTTTTGCTTTACACTTTTCTATCAAAGTTAGAAACGTCACGCAAAGCGACAAAGTTGTATCTGACACGGCCTTAATTAACTTGCTTTGACAAACGTTCAAGAAAACACATTTGCTTCGTTCACTTATTTGTGTATAAATTTTTGTATAGAATATGATTTATTTATTTATGTTTATGATAGATTTTATAATTTATCCAAAGTTATATAATTAATCGGTGGTGGTGTTACTAAATATTGCCTGGGTATAGGTAGAAGAAGCTGGTATTTTTCCTTATTTACTTTCCACCATGTCATTGGGTCGACGTCATTTTCCACCCGTTTTTCCGCTAATTTTTCTCATCGGAATGTCAGTCATAATAACTTTAAATGCCTATAGTATTGTGACATTTTTCTTAATTTATTGTTATAGATTTTTTTCAATTAAATTTCAAATTATAGTTGTGTTTTCTAAACACGTGACAAGCTACATAAAAAGACTTGAGTTGCACCCAAATCCCCTAGCCCGAAACATCACTAACTTTAGAGGCAACACTCGGCTGAGAAGGAGGGACACTCTTGCTCTCAGCCGAACACCCAACCACTGAAACAAATATTTTTGTCTGGCACTGGCTGGACTTAAAAATTAAAATTTTAGAGTTAAGATTTTATTACTTATTGTTAGTTCAATTTTATTGAAGATACAACAAATAAATATAACCGAAAAAAAAGAAAAAAAAGAAAATTTTAAATATCAAGTGGCACTAAATTTTTATATTAAATATTCGTATTCGCAGTCAGTGATTATTGGCTCAAATATTCGTTTTCGCGAATATTTAAAATTGATATTCGTAACATCACTACTATTTATGGACAAACTACAAATCGTTTCGTGCAAATTGGCTAAGTATTTTTGAAATTCTATATTTTTGGCTATTTTTTAGCACTTTTCTTTTTCTTCTGCATGCCACTGTGAGACGTTAATTTAAAAACACATGTCAAAAAAGCTCTTTAGACATAAATATACACATATACACATTTAAGTGTAGTATGCAGTTCTGCCTGAATTTCAGGCTGCCATAAAAAGTATGTGTAAAAAAACAAACTGAAATTCAGGTTCTATAAATTTTCAGGCAACTTTCCGTTTGGTCGTACGCAGCTGAAAAGAAAAACCAACACACATTTCGTCTAACACAGGGATGTGATATCAATTAGTGGAGATGTTTTTTCCGTCAACTGAAACAAAAATTAATGTGGAGACCAAGGCATATTCATTACAGGTACCACCATAACTAAAACAAATACATCACCAAAAAACACATGTATTTTGTTAGTAGAAATACCCCAGAAATATGTCAAATCCATTATCTGTGAGTCGCACAAATTCATAAGCTCTCTCAAACTTACTAATTTATGCGCGTTGTTGATAGAAAGCTCTCGGACATGTGTCAAAATATCTTGTTTTACAAAAACAGCTGCTGTTGTAGTGGTACCTGTTCAATCTACCTTGGTTGAGACAATTGTTTGCTCACGGAATTTTTGACATTTTGTGTAGTGCTGTGAATAATTTTTTTATGTTTTGCACGTTAAAATTAATAAATTTAAGTGAATTTGAGTGAATGAAAACAAATTTCTCTACACAACTATTTTTCCATGACAAATAAATGCAACATTTCTAACCTGAAATTCAGGTAGAGCTGCATACTACGCTTTAAATTTAAAAGTTAAGCCAAGTATGCACCTCTGCCGGAAATTCAGGTTCGAAATTCAGCATTTATTTGTACACGGAAAAATAGTTGCGTAAAGTTGTGTAGAGATATTAGTTTCTAAACAAAGTGCCCTTTCGCACTAGCAAAGTTTACTTTGTTTATGTCCATACGAGTCAACTTTTGCTGCGCAACTTTTGAGTTTATTGGAGAGAGAGGTGAGAAGACTAGCAAGGGGTACACTGCTTCATGTACATGCAACTCTCTTTTGTTTTCCTCTTAGTAATATTTAGCAACAAGAAATTCTATGTAAAAAAACCAAAGCTGCATAGCAAGAATTTCATTGTATGGAGACGAATGCAACTTCAAAACAAAATTTAAAAAAGTTGCAGAAGCAAAAGCTGGCTCATATGGACAGCGACTTTGCAAACTCTTGAATATGTTGGAGAGAAGGGAAAGAATAATGGGGGTGATTACAGACTTTGATGTTCTGACAAAGTTGCTTTGTTCTTCGTTCATCATCTATATATAGTCGTATAAATAACAACAAAACAATTTTGTAAAATAAACTCTGCATGTGCTATAGTGTAAGAAAGTTTAAGGGAAAATTTAAAAAACTTTGTAAAAGTAAAGTTTGATAGTTCAAAAGGGGGCAAACAGTGTGAAGGCGTATTTAACAGGTGGTATCACTAGCGCAGCTGACTAACCTGATTAAACGTCAAACTTAGTGGATGTTTATGATGCCTAAAAAAAGATATTATAATAATATAAAAAAATATGTATGTATATTGCTTACCTGAAGCAATAATTATATCTAGGAAATTTAGCATGGGATACGTTACATGCTCATTTAACATATTCATAAAATTTGTTATACCATGCAGGAAAAAATCTTTGCGTCCGGCCGAATGCCAGCTATGCAGAGAAGATTTAGTTAGCGAAGCCGGTGTTTGTTATATAATAACATTTTTATTACACTTTTATTTGAACAAGCTACATATTTACCTAATGCTTGGCTATAAAAATACAACAGCGAAAGTATCGTGTAACTAGTTTTTAGTGTTGAGTATCCTAAAATAAGAGCCAATACTCGGTACCCACTACTCAATACTTTGCCAGCACTAGTAGAAGATATGACTGCATTTACGCAAAAACACGTGCTATGGACTTTCAGCTTATAGCTGTTTTACACTATTTTACAAGCCGTTCGTCTTCTGTAGAAAATGCAACCCTGATGAATGAGTTTATGGAAAGTTTTAAGAAAGCAATAACAACACAGTATATCAGGGTAACATTTTGTGCAGCAATCGAACAGCTTGTAGAATAGTCTAAAAACATCTTTAACAGCATGCAATACGCCTTTAATACGCGTATGAATATTAACGTCGATCATTTTTGTGGCTATATATCGGGAATGTCATTGCATTTTTGTAAAAGACGTTACATCTGTCAGTTTGTTTGGTTTATAGAGGCCGGACTGTGACATTACTGATGCCAAAAAACATCCAACTACAAAATTTCATTCGTCTTAACAATTAATTTTAATAGAAAACTATCATTATTTGAATTAAACAACTTCGTTTTATCTATTTGTGGTGAGCTACTTAATATATAATTGTTTTTATATGCAAGATAAAAATCTTTAGCCAAAATCTATTTATTTTTTTACAAGCCATCATAAGGATTATTGTAGAGAATCAACTCTATATGCGCGAAAATACGTAGTCGAGACGAAAAATAACGAACGCGTCTTTAACAAACGCGAATTTTTACGTAATCATCCATATGCCATTTGCGCTCGTCTTGATTGCATGTTTAAGCGAGTAAGGTCAGATGTTGTAGTGAGTTCACCAGTTAAATATGCCTTGGCGCACGCAATTGAAATGTCAAAAAAAACAAAAGCCTGAACATTAATTTTTGTTTCAGTTGGCGGAAAAAAGGCTCCACTATTTGTTATGACGTCCCTGTATTAGGCAATAAATGTCAACAATTCAGCTGACTTTTCTTTTGAGCTGCGTACTACCAAACGAAAAGTGGCCTGAAAATATTTCAAACTTAAATTTCAATTTGTTTTTTTTACACATACTTCTTATAGCACACTGAATTTCAGGCAGAACTGCAAGAACGCTTTATTAAAATGTAAAATTTTTAACAAACTAAACACTAAAGTATTCCTTTGCAATGTGTTGCTAAGTTTTTTCACAGAAATCATAAAATCTTGCAACATTCGATGAAAATATATCCATAAAATAATATTTTCATTTTACTATTAATATGTATTGCGAACGCAGAAATTTAAATTATTCTGTTGTATGGAAATTGTGATTTTTATCAATTAAGTTCATTCACTTAATTGTGAGCAAAATAGCCATTTGTCCATCGATTTTCATAATTTTTGTTTAGCACATCTGTCCTTAAGAATATTATTCAAAACTTTAAGTTATTGCAGTTTTAAATTTGTTTAAATCTTTTAGAAAAAGTTGATTTTTTAATTTGTTTTCTGAGGCAGCTACAATTTCTCATAAGCGTGCATATGTACTCCACTATCCATTTACCTTTTAATTCAGCGCAATAATTTGTAACCTGCTCCAAGTCGTTTTATCCGCCTTTTTCTTATAAACAAGCCCCAAAAGTAATGAGTTTTAAATTTTATACAATTATGTACTTGTATTACTCTTCCACATTTTCCATTTCAAGCAAAAAACATTTGCTATTAAAATAAATTTTTGAAATAACGTTTTCTTGTACATTTATAAATACACAGAGAAGGAGAAAATCAATTGTTTTATAAAAACAAATTTACCACAATTCTTTTAATTTTATTTATGTATTTTTGCCTTATTCTTTCTTTCTAATTTTTGAAATATGAATGGAAATATTTGCACAAATTTTATGTAATACCCAGACGCTTTGGCTGGCAATTTGTATGTTTAACCTTCGTCTTTCATAATGAACTAGAATGGGAATAAATTTAAACAGAAAGTTGTTGACAATTTCTTTTTATAATATTAATTAATATTTATTCTCGCAACAAGTATTTTTATTAAATATTTTATAAAGGTCATTTATATTTCATGTATGAATAATTTCTGGATACAGCTTATTTGTAAAATTTTAAGCTATTTTGCCCAACAAACATACACAGACAAAAATGCAGGGGCTGAATCGTTGCATTCGATATCGACCAGAATTTATCGAAATTTTTCTTTTTGGGATTACGGCATACCATAATCGAGTAGCTGCAGTTTAAATTCCACTCGATAGCACAAGAGCGATCGAATACAATAGCCCAATTCACAATCTTGTGCAAATGGTCTTGCATCGTAGTATTTGGAAAATGGTATAGTATATCTAATAATTGTTAAGTGATGAGTATCAATATACTATACCATTTTGCAAATGCTACGATGCAAGACCATTTGCACAAGATTGTGAATTGGGCCAATATTTTCTTTTGTTGTGTTTGTTTTGCAAAAAATCATGGAACATTATCCATAAACCTTATTACAGTTGGCCAATCGACTTGGTTGTTGTACTAGCTGCTAGAAGCGCAAAACTTTTCTTTAATGTATTACAAATGTTTAGTCGATTCAACAACCAGTATAAGATAAGCTTGGTACACTTTTTAAACATTTTGATACGATACTATCGAATGCAGTAATCCATCTATTCGATACTCGATATCGAAAGCGACGATTCGGCTCCAGCTTTGAAGTAAACAGGGGCGGAATTACTGCATACGTGATCGAGTAAAATTGTACGAAACTTTTCTTTTTGGGATTACGGCATACGATTTATTACAGTTGTCGAATCGTCTTGGTTGTTGTACTAGCTTAAAGAAACACACAATTTTTCTTTAATCTATTACAAATTCTTAGTCGATTCAACAACCGGTGTACAACAAACTTGGTACACTTTTCAAAAATATCGATATGTTATCTATCGAATGCGGTAATCCATCCATTCGATACGTGACAAAATTTTATTCGATAGAAAAGCATACTCGATAACGAATGCGGTAATTTGGCCCAGGTGAATCCGCCCAAATAAAGAAGTCTGCTGTTAAGCTTTCGGCCGCGGTGATTTTGGTTGTGGATTGCATCATTTAAATTGAATAAGTGCTAATAAACCAGTTGAAGATAATTTCTATTTTTCACTTAAAATATAAATCAGTAAAAATATATATAAACTATTTTTAGAGGCATAAACACAAACCATATGATTTTCGTCGGTAGACCGATGCAAAACATTTATTGTGGTGCTGCCACATCATCAGGCGTGGATCAATGGGAGGGGAAAAAGGGATATTTCCCCCTCGAAAACTAATTAATTGCACCTCATTTCTATGGAGTTTCTAAAAGAAGTTTTACATAATGGTACTTTTCATTTAAAAGTTCCCCTACCAAAAGCTTAAGGATACAAACTATCATTTTCTGCTACAAAGAATGCTTTTTCATGCATGTAGGAAATATATACATACATAACTATGTATAACTATGTAAGTTTTCAAAGGTACCATAAAAAAGAATTTTATATTAGAATTAGAATATTATTTTTTCCTACAGTTTTTAGAATTGCATATCTGCTACTGCGTAGGAAATGTAAGTTTCTTATATTTTATTCTTGTTGTGTTGCATATTCTAGCATATATCCTATACTTGCAAGAGTTGCAAGGTCTGCAATAGCAGTTTCCTACGAAGGGTGATTTTCCCTATTGTTTAAAGTGTGAATAATAAATACATGGGGAATTAGTTTACTTCTGGTGAGATTAATCTACATACATAATTTCAGTTTGGTTTAACTAAACCAGCGTTCAAAAGTTTACTTATTTATTATTCATCATTACTGTAATAATTAAGAAAAAATCAAGAAAATAGTAACTTAGTTGTAACTTATTCTACAGATTTGGCTACATGTAGACTTTTCGTCTTTCAGAACTTTAAGATAAGGAGCGGCGAAAAAAGATTCGTGTCGAATAAGAGCCTCATGTATACAATGGAAGAATATTCTTGACACTTTCCGAAATCTTAATTTGGCGTGGGCTAAAAAGAGTTGGGGAGGGCAGTCTGCATGAAATGTATCCAGCTAAAAGAAAACTATGCTCAAAATTATAAAAAAAAACATAAGCCAAAAGAAGACCTTCAATCCTTACCTTGACAATATTTTTGTAGATTTTTTAAATCCCAAATTGAAATTTTGTTGACAGCTAAAGTTTTAAAGCTATTAAAAAAATTATTTTCCTGCAAGTTAATTCCTATGAAGTACATATCGTCATATGAATTCATAAAAGCCCTAAGTTACTTACAGCAGAAGCAAAAAACACTTCGATATGAAGAACTAAGCCATGAACAGGTCATGAATACTTCAAATAATAATTTTACAGGGACAAATAGAGGAGTAAAGCTTAGGAAGAGAGTCGTAATAACATCTATTATGATATGGTGCGTCATAATCAATCAAAAAGTCGGTTTTAAATTTTTTGTAACTTAGGGCTTTTCGAAATCATATGACGATATGTTGGTTTGCCGAAGAACTTTTTAAACACAATTTCTCTTGAATTTTTATGGTCCACTGAAAACAACTTAAAACAATTTTTTTTGCAGCAGATTTGGGGTACATTTTATCACTATCCTTAAAGGCTCTGATTAACTACACGATCGTACGATTTATTCACAGGAAATTTGTAGAGAAGTCTGGCCGACTTTAAACCATCGCACAGAGGTAGATTTTTAACATTTAGCTGGCCAAAAGTAAATTTTCACAAGTGACTTTAAAAGTCCCAAAAAAAATCCCAGAGCCAATGGAATGTACTAGTAAAAATAATTTACCATACCTACTACCGAATCTTTCACTGAACGTACGTGCAGATAGTTGAAACTTGGTCGTCTCACGAAGTGCACATTATTGTTGTCAGCGGTCTCAACGTAATCATTTAAACAACAGAAATTTTGTTTTGTCCACGTAATTTTTTAGCAGTGATTGTGATGGATTCGAATAATTCAGGTAAAAATCAACATTTCTTGATATTTTTTTAACGATTTTTAAAGTTATTTTAATTATTTGTAGAACTTTCAAAAAAGTTTGTTTTGTAATGAAATTTTTCCTTAATTTTTATGATTGTAAGACATTTTGTTATATTATCGCCTTCTCTCGGGTAATGTTTGTTATTGTATTGTATACTTCATATATTACGCTAATGAATAATATACAATTTGGGTGCGGATGGCTGCGGATGTCCAAACTATGTACTTTTTTTATGGATGACGTCACAATAAAAAAAAAATCAACTTTTGTTTTAAATGTAATAAAGTGTAAGTTTCTTCGTTTTAGGTGTACCTGGTACCTCGGGTACAAAAATAGTGACCCGTAAATATCTTTACAATCAAATACAACAGCAAGATTTGCCTAGTTTGGATGAAAAAATTAAATGTCTGGAGAATCACCTGGTGTCCTGTTATGGTGACACACCAGATAATCTAAGCAGTTTAAAACAAAGATTTGCATACTTTAAAACATCAATGAAAGAAAAATGGTCTAAAGCCCATAGAAAAGAAGCAGTATTTCTTAAAACCAATGAAGATTGGTTAGAAGGAACATTTGTTCTTTCAGTAAATAAACAAAATCGACTAGGTCGGCCTTCTAAATCATTTGAAGATTCTAGTGAGAGAACTAAAAGAAGAAAGACAGAAAACATGCGATCTTCGCTTAGTGACAAAGTTATCGGAGAAATGCAACCGTGATGTATACAATAGACTATTACTGAGTTCAGACCCACTATTAAGTAGCATGAAACAAAAAAAAAGGATCAAATCAAGATCATTTTGCCCTGAAACAATCAATATGTTACTGCCGGCTGACCTGAATACCATTAATGACTAATCAAATCGTGTAAAACATGTATTTACTCTTAAATTATTTATCTGTACATAGATTTTTTTTCGGAAAATTTGTCATTAAAAATATTTTTTTTTTGTATTTTCTCTTTTATTTCTTATTTCTTTCAGTATTTAGTATTTGGCGGGGAAAACATGCTAATTGATAATATACATTTTTTCAGCCATTATTTAGCCATTCAGGTATGTGATGGAAAACGATCGTTTTCGAAACGATTTCAAAGCAATCGTTTTGAAAAGATGTGATGAATTCAGATAGATTTTGAGTATCATTTTTGAGCCAACCTCAAACTATTTACTTCTAAATCGCACATTAGAAGATAAAATATAAGCCATCTAAGTCATGAAAGAAATGTATCAAAATTTTTTGGAAAACCAGTTAAAAACATATTTTAAAATTATAGACAAAACGACTATAGAAAACATATCACAACTTTTATCGTTTTCAAATTGGTTTTGTGTCTAAATCGCTTTTCATCACATACCTGATTATTTTAAGTCCATTTTTATAAAAAAAATAATTTTGGCCACCTAAAAGTGCAAAATCCACCTCTGTGCACCAGTTCTTGAATCGACTAAGAATTTTTAATAGATTAAAGAAAACTTTTGTGTTTCTTTAAGTTACTTCAAGATTTTGAAAGACATTATTTAAGAACTTTATAACGTCTATAACGACGCAAGAAACTTTTGGAATCGGGTGCACAGAAAAAAATTAACACCAAAAAATTTCCAACCAAAAGTTTGTCTAAAAATAAATTTCATTTTCAGTAAATGCTCTTTACTGAATCAATGAATTTTTTACTTTTATAGAATTACTGCTATTCAGGCTTCTAAGGTCATTAAATTTGATTTAAATGCAAATAAAAGACAATTTTATTTAATTTGTTCATATCTCACGTTTCGTCGGGATTTTCCAACATCTTCAGGGATAATAGTTTTATTGAAATCTGGTAACATGAATAAATAAATAAAAAGAGTAGTTTGGCTTAAGTTCGTTTTCAATTTAATCTTTCGATCAAATTATTTTTTTTTTATTTAAGAAAGAAATTCTAAAGCATGTAAATGAACATTCGAAGAAAAATTAAATAACTTTGGATAAAAACCATCCAGTCCGACTAAAAATTCATAACTCAATTATTAAAACTTTAAAGGCACTTAGCTAAAACATGAATGTGTACTGTTCCAAAAAACTTGTGCAAAATAAACATTCAAAAATCCCAGCATTGAAAATATCGATGATATTCCACGTTGGTAAGACGTGGAATATCATCAAAATAGCTTAAAAAATAGTTGAACATGCTAAAAAGAAAAGATAGTTAGTGAAGTTCCGAACATTTAGAAAAAGTTCATTAATAATAGGTACGATTCGCCGCGAGGTGGCGACAAAATCTGTTAATTGAGCTTACTAAAATTAGTAGGCTTTTCGCTAGGATGTTGTTGCTGCCGTCGCTGGTAGTGTAGGTAAAGGGCTCTGATGAGAAGACTGTGGTGGTCTTGAAACAGCTGTCAGTTCAACCTTCCGTACATACAAATTTTTCTTTAAATGTTCAACATTTACATGCTTTAGAATTTCTTTCTTAAATAAAAATAATAGTTCGATCGAAAGATTAAATTGAAAACGAACTTAAGCCAAACTAATTAAATAACTTTGGATAGCCCCTATTTTTCGCCTTAACGTGCATTTCCGCAGACAAAGTAGTCGTCGACGAAAAAGAAAACTGAAACTGAAAGACGTAATTGTTCGTCACTGTCTCGTTCCTGAATCATTTTCGTTCCACTTGGGAGCGTTGCGGCTTAAAACAGAAACTGAAACGGAGTTACGTAGGGTCCTATTTTGATTCACCACTAAACTGGTATGTAGTTACGTTGTAGTTGTCAAATTCTTATTATGGATTACCAAAACAAAAAACAAAAAAGTTTAATAGACATTGGAATTTTTGCGATTTTAAAAATGTTTTGCGAGTTTTCGCCATTTTCGCGATCTATCTAATTTCCTGAGCTTTTGATATTCTTTACAGTGTTAGTGATCTCTTCAGTAAATTTAGCAATTTTTCGCGAGTTTCCGATTTTTTCGCGTTCTTTCCGAGTTTGTTTTTTAATTTTAACACTTTTACCGATTTTTTAGAGCTTGTTTCTGATATTGAAACTTCTCGCGAATGTTTACAATATTCGCGTTAAAAACAGATTTTTGCAAAATTTTCAGCTTTACAATTTTCGAGAATTTTAAACAATATTGGACTTTGCTATTATGCCGCTGTTAGCAAGTTTTTGCTCATTTTCGCCATTTTCGTGATTTTTACCGAATTTTTGGCATTCAATTCAAAATTATGGCTTGTTAAAAAATTTTTAATTTTCGTTATTTTCGCGGAAGTTTTTGGTTTTCTTACATTTTTAGGATCTTTAAAATTTTAGCAAGCTTTTGGAAATGGGCATCATTTTCGCGATTTTTCCCGCGCTATTAACTTTTCTTAAAGCTTTAGCGAGCTCTAAAATAATTTTATGGCTTATTTCGAATAATGCGTTTTATTCCATGTTTTTGCCTTTCTTAGAGTTTACGAATCTTCTAATCTAGTTCAAGACTTGATATCGATTTTTTATTTCTTTTTTTCAAATATCAGAGGTTTGAAACTTTTAAAAAGTAGGTATGGTTGAAGTGTACTGATGATTTGGTAAAGCACCAATGAAATGCATATAGACATTACATAATCCTCACTAAATAAATCTTTATTTTTTATTTTTTTTTTTTGTTATAATGAAATATTTTTGTGTGAAAGTTTTTGCCCATTATATATATATGTAAATCTTTTTTATTACTTTAAAATACTTTAATAAGGTATAAAAATATGATATTTCGTTGCTATAGCACCGAAAACAACCTACTCGGTGTTGTTTTCGTTCCGTTGTCAAATAACAAGTTTTTCGTAGCAATTGTATGGAATCTCATTTTCTGCGACGATTTCGAGCGACTTAAAATGGTGAATTTAAAAAAAACGTAATATATTAAATAAATTTAAAAAAGCATTCAACTTCATAAGTGGTAAAAATGAACAATAACGCTGATAAGACGGTGTAGCGGCCTGTCGAAATCAGTAGCTAATTATCTGATTTTAATATTCGAACACTCCACTCTTAATAAAATAATTTTAATTTACATTAATTCAAAAATATTAAAAAGCCGAAATAATAAAATGTCAGGTAAAATATTAAAATTTTTCAAATCTTAATATGTAACTCAATGGAGATCCGATCATTACAACCCTGCGGAAAATTTGGTTACAAATGATCCAAAAGTACTCGTCCCATGACTTGAGAAAGTGAGACTGGTACCAAAAAAAAGGAGTAGTGAATGGTGAAAAAAGACATATTGTGTAAATGGTCACATATTAATCATTTTCAGTCAATTTAGTTGGTACTCCGGCTAGTATATTAGTAAGCGGCACTGAACTAATTCGATGCACCTGGATCAAAGGCCTATTACATAGTATCTATATAATATTAATTGTCTCCCTTCAATGAGACTGCCATTCCACTCAGGAACCTGTTCCGTAACTATATTCAGATATTAATTCCAGCTTAACTGGTATTTACAACATTGAAAGATAAGTTCCCCTGTGGTCGAGTGGGTAGTTTACTAGCCTGTCATGCCGGAGGTTGTCGGTTCGAATCCTATCAAAGACACCGCTTAAAAGTAAAATACAATTTCTACTTGGATTTGTAACAGTAAAAAAATAAATTAGTCGATAATTAAAGCTGAATTTGGGAATAATATTTATATATAATCTATATTATTCTACACCGATTAGGACTCCATAAGATAGTTCAGAGACAAGTTACAAGGTGCATACAAAGTATCAATTAACCCCATCCTAGGCCATCCCCATGTAAAAGTGGCTGGTCCGCTTCATAGGAAGTGTTAGAACTCGGACTGGTCCCTACCACCTGGGGACCGGTCACGTGACTTGTTTTGTGCCAGTTCCATTTACCGCAGGGAATATACATATGTATTGGCTGATAGAGGAAAAACGTGTCTATGCAACTGTGCATATTTGTATAATTCAAATTAACAGTTCTATAGATTTTGGGAAATAGCTTAAAAAACTGAAAAAATCAAGATTTTTGGGAATATCTCGAAAACGTTTCTTATGAAAAATAAATGAATTTCATATTCATGTTCAGCAGCACCCAAGTAGTTATGATAAAAAAAATCTCTTTTTTGGGGTTATTTTTTGTTTTGCATAGTGTAATCAACCGAACACTAAAAATAAGCTCTTTATAATATTACTATATTCTATGGATGAAAAACTGCAAGGTGATTAAAAAGCCATAAAAAATTTATCTAACAAAATATTGCTAAGAAAATTATCTTGGATTTCAATCAAAACATTCAATTATTCCAACCAGCAAGGCAGCTGCTGTCAGCAAAATAAATCATTTTCAATTCAAGTCTATCAAGATTTATCAATAATATAGTACATATGTATATACAATTTTGTGATTTTAATTTAACCAGCACGAGTAA
Organism: Panzeria rudis; assembly: GCA_956483635.1. Taxonomy (NCBI): domain Eukaryota; kingdom Metazoa; phylum Arthropoda; class Insecta; order Diptera; family Tachinidae; genus Panzeria; species Panzeria rudis. The sequence goes on along the minus strand of OY101448.1, from coordinate 86,075,937 downwards.
GCACTATTTTCTTATATCTGTTCAAAATACCCTTGACCTAATTTCAGCATTAATACTTGTTTGAGTGTCGCTACAATAATGATGAAACCACTTCATTTCACTTCTGCACAAGTTATTTTTGGTGATGTTTTGTATATAGAGGGGAAAGGCAAGGAAGGGTAAAATTAAGTAAATAAAAATTCTTATCAAATTATCATGACACCCAGAAGGCAGATTACAATTATGTATATACTACATATAAATACTCGTATCTAAATAAAGTTATTCCCCTTACTATTCTGATTTTGCCATGCAGTAACAGGAAACAATTCCCCTTTCCTTTGACAGTTTATTTGAAAATGTTATAACGCAGAAAAAATCCTGTTATTGGCCTTTTTTTTCTTTGTTTCCTCTTTCTAAAAATGTAAAAAGTATTAGTATTTCTCATGCTCATATCTTGTCAAAATTAAATGAAACTAAATAAAATCCATCCAACCAATTTTAGCTTGGGTTATTTTTTTTTTCTCGTTGTATTTAATAAGATGTTGTTATCTTTATTTCATTTTTACGTCTCTGGCGTTGATCAAATAAGTATCATAAATTCTTTTCGTTTTATTATCTGAAGAGATGAACACAATAATAGAAATGCATAATAAATATTTACAGTAAATAATGACTTATTAAACAAAAGTTTATGTTAGGCAAGCAGACATTTCTCCCAGCTACCATAAAAATCAATGTACATAAATAACATTAGCCATTAATATCCAGCAATAAAACTTCCAAAGAAGCCTTAATGAATTAAAATATAGAGTTTAATGGTAGTAAGAAGTAACATTAAATCTAATAAATTTAACATTAACTAATAAATTTAAAAATAGGAAACAAAACTTTTTCGTTCGTGTAACCACATTTATTATGTGTAGGCTCTCATATTGTTTTTTTTAACTTTAATTGCCGTCTTCATAAAAATTTAATTTGTATTTGAAATGTATTTTAAGAAAATTTTGTATGGAAATATTTCTTTTAAAATACCTATTTCATTTTTTATGAATACGGCAGTAAAAATATATTTTAAAAATTTTCATATGAATTTTTTTTCTGCAACGAAAATTTAAATTTTTGATCAAAACTGTGGGATTCGCAAGCACATTTTTTAGCAAATCACAAAAAATTTACTTTTTCAAGCCTTAATTGCAAAATTACACAACAGAAGAATGCAAGACGAATTTTCGGTAGTGCTGCATACTTCGTCAGTATTCGCGGTGTATTTTCTACATGAGTTTTATTAAGGACTAAACACTCTGGACTAGAAATTTTCCTGCCAACCTATTGTGGATTCAACTGGGATCCCTAATGGGATGTAACGCAGAAACGTATTTCGGACCCGATTAGTCTCCTGTGGGGAAATATCGAAACTTCACAGAAGCTTGCTTAAAAGTTTCTTTTTTTTACTTTTAAATTTATTTATTTACTCTTCAATTGTAAATTCAACTAAAAATTCAAATTTTAGAACTAAAATTGTTAATAATTAGTCCAGCCACTGCTAGACAAAATATTAGGTTCAACGGTTGCTTCTTTAGATGCCTTGTGTCTCTCGTGTTCGGCTGAGAGCTGGAGTGTCCCTCCTTCTCAGCCGAGTGTGTCCTCTAAAATTAATGCCGTTGGATGCGATTCGAGCTTTTTCATATATGTTGTCAGATGTTTTGAAAACACAGTCTTTACTAATGGAACATCTAGATCTTTATGAATACGCTGGTTTCTGATATACCAAGATGCAACTGTAATCAAACGAAAAATTTTCTTTTGTCGCCTTTGAATTTTCTCTATATTAGATGCAAAGGCGGTGCCCCATAATTGAATACCGTATCATCAAATTGGTTTTATTGTCGTGTTGTATACACGCAAAGAAAAAACATGGTTTAGGCAACCATAATCGAAGAGCAACATACTATGATTGAATATATGGTTGTAAGCAACACTATATATAAAGTTCAAAACAACCATATACATGGTTAAAGCAACGATATATATGGTTCAAAATTACAATAAATGGTTTGAAATAACCATATATATGGTTAAAAGCAACCATATGCATGGTTTAAGCAACCATGTATATGGTTCAAAACAAGCATATATATTGTTCAAAATTACAAAATATGGTTTGAAATAACCACATATAAATAACCATTGAAATAACTACATATAAATAACCATAGAACAATATAAACGGTTCTAAATAATAGCTTGTGAGTGTTAGAGGGTAAATTTTGTTTTAATTTCTGGATTAATCCTTCATGTCATACTTTATCAAAAGCCTGAGAAACATCAATGAAGAGAGGAGAACAATATTTCTTTTCTTCGAATTATATTGGGTTTTTGTTTAGGCTCTATAGGTCACAATGCGTTGAAATAAAACTTCGTTCTTTGTTTTATTAAATATTGTTTACTTTTAATATCTATTTATTCGATATTTCGAACACCTTTGGTGTTCTTCTTCAGGAATTTTGAGTAAAGCCGTCTGTTTCAACTCCAGTGGGAGTTAAAAGCTTACTGCTTGAGGATAAGCTTAAGTTTTTAACTCCCACTTGAGGTGAAATAGACGTCTTTGTTCAAAATTCCTGAAGAAGAACACCAAGGGTGTTCGAAATATCGGATAAATAGATATTAAAGTAAACAATATTTAATAAAACAAAGAGCGAAGTTTTATTTCAACGCGCTGTGACCTAGAGCCTAAGCAAGAAACAAATATAATCATCAACTTAAGGTCGAAAAAACAAGAATTTAATTCCTATATTTCTTCGAATGTTTTTCTAACCACATTCACAAGCCTATGCGCTTGTTCGATAGTGCTATGTTGTCTCCTGAAACCAAACTGATGATCTGGGGTGTATCCACTCTCATTCAGTATGTGGGTCAAGCAGTTTGTCAAATAGTTTTCACATATTTGACAATAGGCTTATAGGCCTATAAGATTCCAATTTAGTATGGTCTTTTCTGGTCTTAGGTATCATAGTGACCAATGACATCTTCCATTTCACAGGATAAAAGAGCATTAAAAATTAAAAGAATTATCCTTTTCGCTATATTGGGTACCTCTATAAGCATTTCAGGAATTTTTGCAAAGATACAGTTTTTTGAAGTTCTAATATTTTTTAAGCTGCTTGGTGCGTTCCTTCAGCAAAATATTCAACTGCGACGATCTGTAGCGTTGCCATTCTCTTCGAACTCTTCTCTTTTCAGACAATAGTCGTTCCACATCCACAGAGTAAATTTTGTTAAATCTCACCTGTAAGCAGCTTGCTTATGCTGACTCTAGACGACATGTTTTTTACATATGGCTTGTTAGGTGTGTGAGACATATGTAACTTCGCATGTTTGTCAAAATTGTCAATTTACAGACGGTTTATAATATTTGCTTTCACACGTACATGTGCAATTACATCTGACATAACCTCTGAGTGTTCACAACAGCTGAGTTTTTGCACAATTTTCGTAAATATATTAAGCGCTCTTTGCTTTTTAATGTTTTTTCAGCCAAACCAAACTTTTGATAATTTAATATAGCTGATGTCAGATGCCTTGTCAGAGGAAAATAGGACACGCTCTAATTGAAAATTTTTCATCTGACTTTGCTTCTGTAAATGTCATCTGACAATGTTTCATATGTTTCACACGGCATGTATCACTTTTGCAGTGGGAAATTTGACAAGTCAGATGTAAAATACATGTCGTCTAAAGTCAGCATTAATGTTAGCCTCTAACTCTGTAATAGAGACGTCTATGTCTTCAGGCGTTCTTATTGGCAAATTATCCGTACAATGGGCATTTAAATATATTTTGTATTTTAGCCAATTAATTGGTGCGTACGGTAAATTGCCAGAGGGTGAGGTTGTTAAGAGTGAGTATATGGTAATAAAAGTGGGTGAGTGGTCTGAGAATAAATCTAATCTGGTAACTCCTTTTACTACCCAGTCAATAACATCAGGAATTTTTTGCCAATCTGTTGGCCAATAAGTTGGCTGACCACTTGAAATAACATTCAAGCACATTTTAGTAATTGTCGACACAACAAAACTCGACCTTTAAGGTGGATTCACCCATTGTTTCCGAACAAAATTTTTGTCCGGACAAAATTTCTTTTACTGAGAGTGTTTGCAACACGATTCACCCATTTCGAACAATTTGTCTGGAAAATCAAAGCTACCATATGTTATATGTAAATAACAAATAAACATCTCCGACAAAATTGTGTAGCAATTGGATAAAATACTAGTGTTTATGTTATTAACTATTAAACTAAATACTATGATATTACTTGTAGGGCACATTTATAGAAATAAAACAAAAAATGAAAGAATCGCTATAAAAACATTCTTTGATGTGGCAACTCAGTTCCACTTTGTCCGGACAAAAATTAAAATTAAACTAGTTCAAGCTGAAAGTGTTCCGAACAAAATTATTTCTCTTCTTTTCTCTCTCTCACAAAGAGAGACGTCAAACTACATGTAAAAAAATTTTGTCCGGACAAAAATTTTGTTCAGAAACAATGGTTGAATCCAGCTTTAGGAGTGCTTAGCGGCGATCCCCAAAAACGTATGCTTAGCATTGTATTCACCGGCGGCCAAAAACGTGGGCCTAATGAATTTAAAAATCTACTATATTGACTTTCTGTAATAGAATACCAGGGAGGAGAGTAAATTGATAAAATCACCAGGTTTTGATGAGCATTTTTAATGCAGATGTTAGTTGCTTAAAGATAGTCTTCTCAGTGATCACCCATTAGTAGTGTTTTAATCGCGATTTTATTAGTATAGCCGTTCCACCACAAGCACTACCTTAGAGGTCGCTTGTGTCGTACAGAGTATATCCGTTGATTTTAAAAAAAATCTTCTAGACGTCAAATGCGTCTCAGAGATAATCAATCACAACAAGCTCTGGCGTATGTATTGCATAGAAATTTTTGTTTTGAGGAGCCTAATTTGCAGTACCAGGCGTTTGTAAAGTAAATAATTCGATATTAAACGAGCTTTAAGTGATTTTCCGTAGAATTAATAAACAAATATTGGAAAGTGTAGTAGAAATTTTAAGCTCATAGAAGCTGTAAAAACTTTGAGTTGACACTACTTAAATTTATTATAAGTCGACGCTGCATCGTAAGTCCCATGCTGTAATAAGTATACAGGTGGCAGCAAAACTTCAGGTGATTATTTTTGCTCTGGTAGTATTGTGCATAAGCCACGTCTAGCAAGTGTATTTTTTTGACAAGCATTATCTAGTTTTTTGTTTTATTGGTGTATTTGTTGCCCGTGTGCGGCCACCTGTATACTTATTTCATCATGGTAAACACGAGCAAAAATCCTACGGTTTGAAGGATACCGAAGCAAAATGTCTACGTCTTTTTTAGAAAACTTCAAAATTTTAGAACATTTAAGCTTGCTAGGATTAACGAAATTTATTAGGTACAAAAGGGTTTACATAAACTTTGGCCATCTGCAGCACCATCTGTGCTGTAGTAGCAACTTTTTGAAAGCTGCTCTGCTGGTGGTCAAAGTTTCAAGATTATCTGACTAGTAGCTTATACATATGTACTTATAAACTATATTTGTTAGGATTTTTTTTCTCTATTGTGGAAAAATGGAATAAAAATCCATGCGCTTCGATCTTTTGGGTCGCATTTTAAATGAATTTTTAGCATTCCCTTCAGCAATTTTTTCGTTGTTTTTTTTTATCACGGTATCAATTATGTTTAGCCACCTTTAGCTGGCAAATGCACGAAACAGTTCGTAAGTATGGTGACCACTTATATCACATCCCATATCATACTTACGGCCTTTTTCACAATGTACGATTTAAAGAAAAATTGGATTTTAACGGCAAGTTGTTTATGCCAAACTTGCCGTTAAAGTTCACGTTAACTTTAAGTCATACATTGTTAAAAGGGCCGTTATTCTAACACATATTTTTTACCAAAAAAATAAATAACTACCCCCTCTCTCCTTCAGTGAGTTTTGTGATTCATGTAATTGATTTGTAGTCCGACTTTCATTTATTCTGATTATTTTATTCAATTTTATATGATTGTAATCAACAATTAATTATTTTACTAAGCTCCTTAATTTAATTTTTATATGAAATAATTTCTGATTAACCTTCAGTTACGTAAGTTAAGTGAAATATTGGTTAATACTTATTAAATTAATTTTTTTGTTTGTTCAATTATGTAATCACTTAACTTGATTCGATGTATTTAAAAATACATAAAAGCTTTTAATTAAATAAAAACATGGCGGACTAAAATATGGAAGTTTCGCCGCTTAAAATATTCAGGAGGCTCCAGCTCTTGATTTAAAGGTGTAGGGTTACATCTCTACGCACAATTGGCCATATGCAGTTTGAGGGATTTTTATTTATTTTAAACAAGGTGTAATCAACAGAATGAAGCACGTAAGACAAGTATATTTTTATTATTTTAATAGCAAGGGAACATCTAATTTTAGGCACAGAGCTTTTCAGCTTAAAAATTGTAATATTGAATGATGTTTCGACGCGTTACAAGACAATAACAAGAGTTTAAGGGTGTGTTCACCATAAAATACAAATATTATTATGTCCCCAAGGAAAACAACCGATATGTTTCTTTAAGTCATTCGTCTCAATAAAAAATCAAATTAATTTTTCTTTTCATATCCTCTAAGAAAAGAATCGCTTAAGATATGATATACAAAAGGGGTGGCAAATAATACTTAGTAGGAGGATTGTTTATCTATAAAAGCAAATACTACTATCACCCTGCATATAATATTGTACTACGTGGTCTATTTTCTCTAAAATAGACTATTAACAAAATGGTTCTTTTGATGCAGTCAAGGACCATGTCATTTGCAAACAAGAGGTTGTAGTTAAGCGGCAAGTGCAATCGTTAAAACACGAACACTTGAGTGCTCCATCAAGAAGTGACATAGAGTAGTTTTGAGACTACTCCGATGTAATGAAAAGCTGAGTTATATGGTCCAGCCCTAGGACATCGTAATATCGACTATGTTTTCTCCATACATTTAGGTTACCTTTGGACCAGTTCTAGTCCTCTATGGCGTATACTTTACTTGCGTGTATAGACTAATCGCGTTATCTGCATTAGCGCTATCAAAATTTTGTATGTGTGAGTATTTCTTAAATACTAACCCACTTGACCAAGACTTGCACGAACATATCTCGTGTAAAACATCCGAAAACGGCAATGAAAACTAATAAATAAAGGCTTATTTTTCATTTTCTTTTTATTCTTTTTCACCAGTTTTTTTGTTTAATTGGTGGCTTATGTTATTGCAGAAGAAAACTAGTAATTAAATGCATATGACTTATTATGTTTATGTTGTAAAAAATTATTGAATATTATCTGAAAATAAATAATAAATACCATTAAAATCCGTTTGTAGTAACCGTTATGACACAAGACTATTTTTTTGATTTTGGACCATTTTTAAATGGGGCTAAAAAAAATAAATTGCTTCTGATCTACATAATACAAATTTCTTCGAAAAGTGAAAAGTATATAATAATAATATACTTTTCACTTTAAAGCAGAGAAAGCGAAATCAATTTTTATAAAAAGTTCAATGAATAATACAAGGATGTGAACATTCTAAAAAAAAGGAAAACGGTCGAATATGACTTTAAGTGAATAAAAAAAATATACAGAGGCACACAAAATTGCAGACAATAAGTTACTACCATATATGTACATATTCCAGCGATTTCTAATACCTTCTACAACTCTTCACAATCCACAAACAGCCATAATGATGCAGAAATTATTCAATAACTTTGTTTATTTTGTATATTGATTTTAATTGATGGCGATGTATTAGAAAGACAACCGTTTCTGTTGTCCAACCATAGGTATGTGATAGTAGTTACTTTAAAGGAGTTCTTACAGGGGTGTACAGTAAAGTGGTTCGGTCTCCATACAAAAAAAGTTGAGCCAGTCACCCACCCCATAGGATTCAAGATTAGTAGAAAAAATTTAAATACAAATTTTTTGCCACGCCCCTGGATACCGCCCTTTCAGTTTTTTTACACTGTGGTCCGATCATAACATATTGCATATCATTATTTATGGCTTGAGTATGGCTTCATTTTTGCTTTTGGTGAGTGTTTAATCCGACATCATATTCTGGGAGCCACTTATGCCATATCGGGCCCTTCCCTTTTTTGCTTGAGTATGGCTTCATTTTTGCTTTTGGTGAGTGTTTAATCCGACATCATATTCTGGGAGAAATTTATGCCATATCGGGCCCTTCCCCTTTTTTGCACGTGGCAAGAAACCCTTGTAAATCTTAGTATGTCTAGCTCTTAGTATGTCTAGTTAGCACTACCTACCGTGCGCCTAAATAATAAAAAAGAAGACACTAACTACAAAAACAACAAATGTTAAATGCTATGTTGTGTTATTCATTGTGTTGAAAAAGGGGTGGTTGGTATTTAAGTTCGAAAAATGTTTTGGAATGTTTTTATCTTTTTCTCATTTCACCATAACATTTAACGGAGTAGAAAATGAATTCACTATGGGGCTAAGTTGATAAAAATCCGATATTCTACTCTGTTCGCAAATAGTAGAAGAGCGGATATAAGTTTGTACTCAGAGGTTTCGACAACATAAAACACTTCTTAGACCACAGGAGGCTCGTGACATTGATAAACATAGATAGCAAGCTCTCGCACTGTCAATAAAATAATGACATCTCTCTTCACACGTATAGATATTGTGAATTCAACAAAAATGAGAGGGCACCATTTTTGCATTTCAACACACTTGAGAAACTATCATTTTTCCACTTGAAAATGCACTAACTCCTAACTTTTTTTCACGCACAAACATTTTTAGTTTTATTTAATTTTTTATTTGTTTTGATATAAATTTTATATTCCTTCTTGCTGTAATTTTAAAATCTTTTTTTAATTTTGTTGACATTTCTGTGTTGAAATTTATCAAAGTTTTCAACCCTTTATTCATTGAACAGTATTGTATTTTTGTTCCTATTTGGGATAAAAAAATTTTGTACCAAATAGAAAAATTGCAATGTTGGCATCACAGCTTATTGCGAAAACAATTTGTAGCTGTTGTTGCTTTAATTTATTTTCAACTGCCTTCACAACTACAATTTAGAGTTGGAAAAAAACCAACCTGTTGTAGAACGCAAGTAAAGGAAATGAAAAACATGATTGATTATGGAGCTCATGTTTCAACTTTGATATTATAAACATCTTGTGATTAGGAGTTTAATATAATATCTTTATTGATTATTAGGCTAAGGTTCGTAACGTTATATTCAGAAAGAATTGGGTATGATTAATATTCCAAGGAACAATGGAAAAATTAACATCAACTTAATTTTTCAACGTACACAGCAGAACAGAGTAGCGCCACTTTCGGAAGCCGCTACACTTCCATCGTCAGTGCTCACGTGTATTTGCTATCACCACTTGTCAGGTGGCTCTGTTGAATGTGATTTTAATTCTTATATATACAACTTTTTCGCGAAAATTGAATACGAGAATTAAATCACTCTCAAGCTGATATTAAAGTGCACTTTCCCAGCGTTGCCATCGGTTTATTTTTCTTCATTCCCATTTTTCTGATTTTTTTGTTCTACTCAAGACAAACTTTTTTGGTTTGATTTTATACTTAAGTATATATGAACATGTAAACATGTGAAAAGCTCAAGCCAGTAGCTAATTGTTTTATTAATATGATTATTTCGAACGTATTTGCTTTGTGAATCTAAATTGATTATTAGGCTAAGGTTCGTAACGTTATATTCAGAAAGAATTGGGTATGATTAATATTCCAAGGAACAATGGAAAAATTAACATCAACTTAATTTTTCAACAAGTGGTGATAGCAAATACACGTGAGCACTGACGATGGAAGTGTAGCGGCTTCCGAAAGTGGCGCTACTCTGTTCTGCTGTGTACGTTGAAAAATTAAGTTGATGTTAATTTTTCCATTGTTCCTTGGAATATTAATCATACCCAATTCTTTCTGAATATAACGTTACGAACCTTAGCCTAATAATCAATTTAGATTCACAAAGCAAATACGTTCGAAATAATCATATTAATAAAACAATTAGCTACTGGCTTGAGCTTTTCACATGTTTACATGTTCATATATACTTAAGTATAAAATCAAACCAAAAAAGTTTGTCTTGAGTAGAACAAAAAAAATCAGAAAAATGGGAATGAAGAAAAATAAACCGATGGCAACGCTGGGAAAGTGCACTTTAATATCAGCTTGAGAGTGATTTAATTCTCGTATTCAATTTTCGCGAAAAAGTTGTATATATAAGAATTAAAATCACATTCAACAGAGCCACCTGACAAGTGGTGATAGCAAATACACGTGAGCACTGACGATGGAAGTGTAGCGGCTTCCGAAAGTGGCGCTACTCTGTTCTGCTGTGTACGTTGAAAAATTAAGTTGATGTTAATTTTTCCATTGTTCCTTGCAATATTAATCATACCCAATTCTTTCTGAATATAACGTTACGAACCTTAGCCTAATAATCAATTTAGATTCACAAAGCAAATACGTTCGAAATAATCATATTAATAAAACAATTAGCTACTGGCTTGAGCTTTTCACATGTTTACATGTTCATATATACTTAAGTATAAAATCAAACCAAAAAAGTTTGTCTTGAGTAGAACAAAAAAAATCAGAAAAATGGGAATGAAGAAAAATAAACCGATGGCAACGCTGGGAAAGTGAACTTTAATATCAGCTTGAGAGTGATTTAATTCTCGTATTCAATTTTCGCGAAAAAGTTGTATATATAAGAATTAAAATCACATTCAACAGAGCCACCTGACAAGTGGTGATAGCAAATACACGTGAGCACTGACGATGGAAGTGTAGCGGCTTCCGAAAGTGGCGCTACTCTGTTCTGCTGTGTACGTTGAAAAATTAAGTTGATGTTAATTTTTCCATTGTTCCTTGGAATATTAATCATACCCAATTCTTTCTGAATATAACGTTACGAACCTTAGCCTAATAATCAATTTAGATTCACAAAGCAAATACGTTCGAAATAATCATATTAATAAAACAATTAGCTACTGGCTTGAGCTTTTCACATGTTTACATGTTCATATATACTTAAGTATAAAATCAAACCAAAAAAGTTTGTCTTGAGTAGAACAAAAAAATCAGAAAAATGGGAATGAAGAAAAATAAACCGATGGCAACGCTGGGAAAGTGCACTTTAATATCAGCTTGAGAGTGATTTAATTCTCGTATTCAATTTTCGCGAAAAAGTTGTATATATAAGAATTAAAATCACATTCAACAGAGCCACCTGACAAGTGGTGATAGCAAATACACGTGAGCACTGACGATGGAAGTGTAGCGGCTTCCGAAAGTGGCGCTACTCTGTTCTGCTGTGTACGTTGAAAAATTAAGTTGATGTTAATTTTTCCATTGTTCCTTGGAATATTAATCATACCCAATTCTTTCTGAATATAACGTTACGAACCTTAGCCTAATAATCAATTTAGATTCACAAAGCAAATACGTTCGAAATAATCATATTAATAAAACAATTAGCTACTGGCTTGAGCTTTTCACATGTTTACATGTTCATATATACTTAAGTATAAAATCAAACCAAAAAAGTTTGTCTTGAGTAGAACAAAAAAATCAGAAAAATGGGAATGAAGAAAAATAAACCGATGGCAACGCTGGGAAAGTGCACTTTAATATCAGCTTGAGAGTGATTTAATTCTCGTATTCAATTTTCGCGAAAAAGTTGTATATATAAGAATTAAAATCACATTCAACAGAGCCACCTGACAAGTGGTGATAGCAAATACACGTGAGCACTGACGATGGAAGTGTAGCGGCTTCCGAAAGTGGCGCTACTCTGTTCTGCTGTGTACGTTGAAAAATTAAGTTGATGTTAATTTTTCCATTGTTCCTTGGAATATTAATCATACCCAATTCTTTCTGAATATAACGTTACGAACCTTAGCCTAATAATCAATTTAGATTCACAAAGCAAATACGTTCGAAATAATCATATTAATAAAACAATTAGCTACTGGCTTGAGCTTTTCACATGTTTACATGTTCATATATACTTAAGTATAAAATCAAACCAAAAAAGTTTGTCTTGAGTAGAACAAAAAAAATCAGAAAAATGGGAATGAAGAAAAATAAACCGATGGCAACGCTGGGAAAGTGCACTTTAATATCAGCTTGAGAGTGATTTAATTCTCGTATTCAATTTTCGCGAAAAAGTTGTATATATAAGAATTAAAATCACATTCAACAGAGCCACCTGACAAGTGGTGATAGCAAATACACGTGAGCACTGACGATGGAAGTGTAGCGGCTTCCGAAAGTGGCGCTACTCTGTTCTGCTGTGTACGTTGAAAAATTAAGTTGATGTTAATTTTTCCATTGTTCCTTGGAATATTAATCATACCCAATTCTTTCTGAATATAACGTTACGAACCTTAGCCTAATAATCAATTTAGATTCACAAAGCAAATACGTTCGAAATAATCATATTAATAAAACAATTAGCTACTGGCTTGAGCTTTTCACATGTTTACATGTTCATATATACTTAAGTATAAAATCAAACCAAAAAAGTTTGTCTTGAGTAGAACAAAAAAATCAGAAAAATGGGAATGAAGAAAAATAAACCGATGGCAACGCTGGGAAAGTGCACTTTAATATCAGCTTGAGAGTGATTTAATTCTCGTATTCAATTTTCGCGAAAAAGTTGTATATATAAGAATTAAAATCACATTCAACAGAGCCACCTGACAAGTGGTGATAGCAAATACACGTGAGCACTGACGATGGAAGTGTAGCGGCTTCCGAAAGTGGCGCTACTCTATTCTGCTGTGTACGTTGAAAAATTAAGTTGATGTTAATTTTTCCATTGTTCCTTGGAATATTAATCATACCCAATTCTTTCTGAATATAACGTTACGAACCTTAGCCTAATAATCAATTTAGATTCACAAAGCAAATACGTTCGAAATAATCATATTAATAAAACAATTAGCTACTGGCTTGAGCTTTTCACATGTTTACATGTTCATATATACTTAAGTATAAAATCAAACCAAAAAAGTTTGTCTTGAGTAGAACAAAAAAATCAGAAAAATGGGAATGAAGAAAAATAAACCGATGGCAACGCTGGGAAAGTGCACTTTAATATCAGCTTGAGAGTGATTTAATTCTCGTATTCAATTTTCGCGAAAAAGTTGTATATATAAGAATTAAAATCACATTCAACAGAGCCACCTGACAAGTGGTGATAGCAAATACACGTGAGCACTGACGATGGAAGTGTAGCGGCTTCCGAAAGTGACGCTACTCTGTTCTACTGTGTACGTTGAAAAATTAAGTTGATGTTAATTTTTCCATTGTTCCTTGGAATATTAATCATACCCAATTCTTTCTGAATATAACGTTACGAACCTTAGCCTAATAATCAATTTAGATTCACAAAGCAAATACGTTCGAAATAATCATATTAATATAATATCTTTAGTTTTTCTATGAGATTTTTGGGTAAAGGTTCCCTGACGATTTGCATTAGCCCCAATGAAATGGTCATAGGAACAAGCTAATACCCCTCCATAATCAATTTCAATGTATTTTAATAAAAATTTAATATTTTATTTAAAAAGTAAAATATTAATGTAATTGCAAAAAAAAATGTTTAGGAAATCAATATTTTTGAGCTCGAATGTATTAAAAAGCATTCTAAATTCATATTTTCATTAATTAATACAACAATAATTGCATAAACTTCTAAAAATTCATGTATAAAAAATATAAATACTTTAGAATACTTTTTTGTTACAACCAAGTGCGGTTTTAGTGCTGTGGGGAAATTTTTATTTTAAACCAATGCTAATACAAAATGTTCTGCTAATACATCCTTAGACTTACCCAGCAGCTAAAGTTACAACTAGTAACGCTTTGGGACAGTCATATTACTAGTTGTAATGGTAGTAGTCAAAAAACGACAGTCATATTACTAGTTGTAACAAGAGTAGTAACGTTACTGGTCAAAAAGAACAATCACATTACTAGTTGTATCGAGACTAATAACGATACTAGTCAAAAAAGCACAATCATATTGCGAGTTGTATCGAGACTAGTAACAATACTAGTCAAAAAATTATAAAATTTTCAGGTATACGATTCTATATAAAACCAATTGTTAGCTATTAAAAAAATAAGTAGAATGTGGCTCAGTGGGTAGAGTACTTGCCTTAAAGTATGAAGAATGCGTGTTCGTACCCCGGTTGAGCCAAAGTTTTTTTTAAGAGTTACAAAACTCTTAATAAAAAAACTAGTAAGCGCACTAGTTTACAATAACTAGGATTCCAACTGGGATATAACTGTATACAAATGAACTAGTTGGTCCCCTATGGCAACCCAATGTTAAAATCGATAGTTCGATATATGAAAAAAGGATAGTTAGGCAACTAGTCTGAAGCAAAAAGCAACTTGTATAGTTCCAACTACATACCAGTTACTTTGTCTGCAGGGTAGGTTTTTGACGTTTCTGTTTGGCCTCTACGTACCATATGGTTCGTGATTCTCATGGAACACACAAAAAAAACTTGTATAAACATTCATCAGAAAAAAGTAATTTTTAGTTCTCGCTTCTCTAATGTTATCCCACTGTTATATCAGTAATCATAGTTTCTAAAATCATACTTAATTGCCTGAAAGCAAATACTAGATGCAAAAAAAAATTAAGTGGAAATATAAAAGAAAGAAGAAGAAGGAAGGGAACAACGCAACGAAAAACAAATTGCCAACAACTAGCAAAGATGGCAATCATTAAAACTCTAAAAAGCTTAATAAAATTGCATATTAAGTAGATTTTGTGATAACAGTAACAACTATAAATAAGAAAAGACCTCTACAACTACATAAATACAAATAACAGTCGAAAATACATAAAACATGCGATTTATTCACACAAACTCTGGAGTGTGTTCGAAAGAATATACACAGAAAATGGGATAATGGTATTCATATAAAAGTAACACGTACTGCACAGAGCGTGAAGGTCTCTATTACAGTCTATATCTAGTTAAGGACTTTCGCCTTTTTATAGATTTATTTCCACTAAATTGATTCTTTGACTTTAGAGCTAAAAATTTCTATTACGAACAGATCTGATTCACTATTATTAAATAACACTATGCAACAAAACTTTTGTCATGACCTTTGATCACCACTATACTTTTTTGATGTGTTGTGGTCCCTAATTACAAAAACAGTCGAAATTTAAAATTCTAAGGATACGTTTTTTTAACAAAGATTTATTTGTTGAGGGTTACATAGCGTCTTGACGAGCAAATTATTATTATTGTTAGCACAAGAATTTGTCACGTCTGGACCGCTGTTGTTACTGTTTTGTCATTGTTATGCCATGGTTGTTAAACCAGTTGTTATAACAACGATGTCTTAACAACAAGCATTGTTTTCAATACGAAAAAAAGAAACAGCAAACAAAAGAAATTTGCTATCTCTGCCGCACGACCTTAAAATAATATGACTAGGCCTAACAACAACATTGTACGTACTCTCCACAACAAAGACCTTAACAAATTTTTGTTAACAGCTCTGCCGACGTTTTGTTCATTGTTATAACAAAAAATTTGCTCGTCAAGACGTAGTGTTAAGCAATGTCTATATGCATTTCATTGGCAGTGTAGGCAGAGGAGGGGATTTGTCCCAGAATTGGGGACTTCAACTTCTATTTGGGGACAGATTTTCGTGGGGAGGGATTTTTGGATTTTTTATTATAAGCGCTTTTAATAAACATTAACCCCAATATTCATAAATGATTAGTAAAGTTAATGTGTACAGTAAACCAACATTAACTTTTATAAATTTTTATAAATATGGGTGCAATTGTTTTCTACTTGTAGCAGGTATTTCGATTATTTTAAATTTGTGTTTCACTTGATGGATTTGATATGTTAGAATGCATGACGATATAAATTGAATGTGTGTGCAGACACTAGGCTGAGATTGATGTTGGCGTAGGATGTTCAGAGGAATGAGAGCTGTTATCACTTTCGAACCAAAAGGAGTTTAAAGAAATTTGCTTACAATATGTATTTAGCTGTACTAGCAAAAGAAATGCTTAAAAGATTCTATGAATATTTGTTACATATCGATAGTACTATCATCCCTACCATATCCAAATATAGAATGTACAAAATGCGTTTTTCAGATACGTGACTGTGGTCCTCCAATTTGTACGAAACGCTTCGCTGCAAAATGTTGAATGTCTCATAGACGATTGAAAATTCAATACCAAATTTTAAAAACTTGCACATTTAGGAAGGCACTGATTTTATGTTCGCAATTGAGGGGGTTTTGGGCTCTTCTGAATAGTACCGATTTGCATACTAGATAGTTAGACATGCTAGTACAACTACGTGCCAAAGGGGGTAAATTTAACTCCCCCTAAAATGAAACCCAGATGTAAACTTTAAAACGCCTATATACGTATGTATATATTTTTTTGCTGGCCTGTATAAAAGAATTGGTTTTGTTGTACAGTGTAAATATGATTTCACTTTATTATGAATAAAATCACAATTTACAAATCCATTTTCATTAAATAAAACTTATTTTATTTTAAGTATATGTGGCTTTATGTTTAGTTTAAAAAAATGGTAAGTTTTTGCCATCTTCGATTTTTTATAAATTTAAAAAAAATTAAAATTTTTAAATTTTGCCAAAAAAAATTATGAAAGCAAATTTATTATTAGGTTAAGCTTCGTAACGTTTCATTCAGAAAGAATTGGGGATGCTTAATATTCTAAGGAACAAGGGAAAAATTAACATCAACTTAATTTTTCAAGGTACACAGCAGAACAGAGTAGCGCCACTTTCGGAAGCCACTATACTCCCATCGTCAGTGCTCACGAGTATATTGCTTATCACATACATAAGTTCAAAATAATCATATTAATAAAAAAAATTTTAACGTGCTTTTGCCCAAATTAATATTTTACTTTTTAAGTTAATAAATATTTAATATTTTACTTAAAAAGTAAAATATTAATTTGGGAAAAAGTACGTTAAAAAATTTTTAAAATTTTTTTAATTTCGCATAAAAAAATATATTTTTCAACATTGAGGTCTGAATACTTCCGAAACTATTGAGTATATATTATTACAATGGCTTAAAGATAAATTTATTTTAAATTTTTTCGTGGTTTTGTAATAAAAGTGGACAATACCTTTCCAAGTTATCATAAAATCAGTAGAGTGAGTAACCTCTTAAAAAATCCCAAAATAAAAAAAAATGTTTTTATGATTATCTATAGAACTGAAAATTTCGACTCTTTTTGTAGTTCGGGCACCATAAAATATCAACAAAATATAGTGGTACTCCTTGACATTTTTCTTGTTGCATAGTTCAATTAGCTAGAGATGAAATTTTTCGTTTAAGCTCATGTGATTTATTTGGTCTTAAATATTGTTTCTGTGTATAAATTTCAATTACTCTTAAATGTCATTATTTAAAATCATTTTTATTGTGTTTTATTTTGGCATTAAAAGAGGAACATTTGAAATAGTTGCCAAATATTTTTTTGCATAATTTGGGTTTGTTTTATTTTTGGTTTTTATCATGCATGATTTGTAGTCTTTGTTTCGATTTCATAAGAAAAAAAATCAGTGCAATGTGCTTATTTAAATAAAAAAATAGAACAAACTACAATATAAAAACTATTTTAGCTAGAAATGTGGTAAAATATTTACATATATACATACATATGGGTATTTCTTTAATCCAAAGCTATTGATGATATATCAGGCTTTAGTTTTTTAATTTAATTTTTATTAATTGAAAGGCTTAGTCGAGTGAGCCACACGATGTTTAAAAATTGGTTTGACGTGCTCACTATATTAATATAATAAGTAGTAATATGTAGATCTTGGTTTAACTGTAGTTTTTCTCAAATACTTGAACCGGGTATTTGAAGTACGAAATTCCGAAGACCACCCACATAAAGCAATATATAATTATCAGGGTTCAGACTTTCATGCAATTGCATGTTTTTTGTGGTGATAGATAAAGAGGTATTGGCTAATTATCTATGCAAATTATCAAATTATAAGTAGTTTGGCATCAATTTGTAGTTGCATATTGTTGCATATTTTGGTGGTAACTGCATATTTTGGCAGTAAATGCATATTTTTGGAGTAATAAAAAGTTTTGTAATGCATATTTCTCAATTTTTTTAAAAAATATTAATAGGGCGATTATGGATGGCTACTGAGCCTCACTTGGGTTGCCAGTTGCTGAAAATGATACTACTGATGGCAACTGGCAACTGAGAGCTGTCAATTTCAGTTGCTATTTAGTGCCTTTCTAGAAAACATTAATTTTCATTAGCCGACTGGCAACGCAGTTCGGTTGCATTAAATAATAGACAAAATTATGTTTGTTTTATGTTTTTTTTCTCTAATAATAATAAAAAATATTTTGATACTATTTTAGTTTTAGTACTTTGTTCGTAGGTAAGTAACACAATCAGACAATTAATGCCTACCAGTTAATTAATTAATGTGTTACCTTCTTTGGGAAAGGGATAGTGTAGAGAGAACATGTGGTGAAGCGGGAGAGAGATAGAAAGCTTAATTCGTTTACAACTCTGCTATTGCGAGTTTTCTTTTTTGTGGAGCAGTGCTGCAGCCTCTCTGGTGTCAAGTAGAGACATTAATTTTTGTTTAAGCTGTGTAGCCATTTATTAGTTATTTTACTTTGACGACGGTTCTGCTACAATACTGACGAAGGATGGTGCTGTGAACCTCAGCGTTTGTACTGAAACGCGCTAACCATTCAGCCAACAACAACCTCAAGAAGAACGTTTTGCGATTAACTCTGCACTATTAGCGTAAAAAACGCAATTTTTGAGCTATGACGACGTTGCAGCAAATGAACGAAATGTAATTATTATGTTTTTATAAGGTATCAGGGTCCAATGCATGACATCTACGAGCTATTTATTTCAGTAACTGCATACATATCAGGGATGGCAAAATTGGTACAACTGTACCATTTTTGGTACAAATCGAACTTTAAATGTACAATGGTACACCAATGGTTTATTTAGTACAATTTATAATGCCTGAATTTTTTGGGAAATATCCTTATTGCTGCTCTTATTATCACAACATTTTATCCTTTTCGTCCACTCGTACATATGCGACTTTTTATCTTAATTATATTTAAACTTTCCCAAGCATTGAGAAGAAAGTTCGACTTAAACAGAGGAATATACATATGAGGTTAGCTCACAAAACGTAGTCACTGAAATTTTAAGCTCTTGCTGATCATGATACATATTAAAGTCTGAAAATGATATATTTTCTGTACATGTTTCTAGGTTTAAAAATTTTATTTGGTGCAATTAAGCTCAAAAAAGTACAATAAAAAATCGTATCATATTTTTTTATACAAACCAAAACCTTTAAACAAGATTTAGTTTAATTAAAAAACTGACCATCATTTCCGTTTTCAAATGGCAATTAAAATTTAGACACACGTGTTTTAAACATATCAGAATGTTATTTCTATGGCTTTCATTTATCTAACACGACAATTCAAGTACACAAAAGTGTCTATTAGTGTAGTATATTTATTTGCATGTACTCTTTAGCTTTTGTTTTAATCAGCATTAATATGGCAATTGGATCACACTATATTCAAGGTTACCAAAGGGTTAACCTTTAAAAGAGCGCACAAGCCAGCAACCAGTAAAAACGAATACACACATGTAAACTAATTTATAAAATATGTACAAAAAACATTTTAACTTAAAAAGTACTTTTTTGGCACAAACGTTTGGTACAAATATTTTGGAAGTTAAGTACTGTTTTCAGAAATTAAAAAGTTAATTTTGCACTAGCAAAGTTTACTTTGCAAAGTTTTAATTCAACCGGTAGAAAGATAAATAGAGGAATACTTCATCTCTCTGTCTTTTTACCGGCCGAATTAAAACTTTGCAAAGTAAACTTTGCTAGTGCAAAAGGGGTGTTTGTAAAGTCTTAATTCAGCTGGGAGAAAGACATATCACGCGTTAACGCGGCAACGCGTTTGGTGCTTTTTAAATTTTAGGCGTCAATATTTAGCTTTAATATAAGTCGACGTTTAGACGGTGTAAGTCTTATTGATCAGCTTCTTATTCAGCTGTGAGAAAGGCAGAGATATGAATACATATTTCTCTGTTTTTCTCACAGCTGAATAAGAAGCTGATCAATAAGGCTTGCATAGTGTAAACTGGGACTAAGTATGTGCATATCGTTCCTTTATTGCAACGTAGCCGTATCTCAAATTAAACTTGGCAAAACGCGTTTAAAGTTTTAAAAATGTTAACAAGTATATGGGCGGTATTAGCTTTTTAGTGGTTATAACTTTGGTTTACGGCCTTATTCTGCACTTTGTGACAATTGACAAAATTATAATAAATAAAAATTTTTATATTTTAGGCAATGTAAAAATTGTCATTTGTTATTCTTTTTGTTTAGTCACAGAGCTTGGAATAAGGGGTATTTCAAAAATTCATTCTATTACAAACTTTCACCGAAAACAATTTAGATTTTTTCTCTACAAAAGAAAGAGACAATAATTAAAAAAATTTCACATCCATATAAAACTCTTTTTATTTTATGTATTTTTAAATTCACAGACTCAACCCGCGAAGCGATTTATGTAGCTTGTCTGCAAAAGCACCTAGGGTCTATATCGAAAATCGAACCTGAAACTTTTGGACTGACTGGCTAACATTGCTACCAATCAGTCCATAGCCCGGATTAAGTATTTCCTGAGTTTTTTTGTTTTTGTTTAAGTTTAAAGTTTTTAAGTTTTAAAGTCTAAGTTTAAAGGACCTTCTTGAGGTATGAATCTGAAGATGGTAAAACGAAAACGATAGGAAAAAAGTACGGAACTAATAGCACTCCGATCGGAATATGTGTGTGCGATATAGCCATTAAACTTCAAATTTTTTTAAAGATGTTTTTCAAACTTAACTACCAGAATGCATTAAAACGCAATCAATATATTTTAAGAAATTTGTAGATTTTAAACGGTTTTTGGCAGATTTTTGTGGGAAATTTGGTAGAAAAAAAATGTTTCCAGTGGCAACAGTGTCACAAATATATGTAGGGGAAGCATTGACGGCACGTCTGGTTTTTGTAACTCCACGCGGTTTTTGTAACTCCACCTTAACAAATAGAAATTACTTTGGATATTATATTTTAACTGGCGTTAACACTTCCTTCTCTGAGCTATGCCTAAAGCTTGGATCATTCGATTACCACAAAAGCTGCAATCTGACACAATTTTTATTCTGCTGAATTGGCCGCATTTTCTACAAATTTGATTCCCGCAAGTTGTCGCAAAATGCTACATGTAGTGACAATAATTATATGCCCAAGATAATGAGTTATTTTGATTAGAAATTGTAGTTTCTAAATCTAATTTATAAATCAAAGAATTATTCTGAATAACTGTATTAAAATAGCGGCTACTAAGATGATCAATATAAAATAATTACTGCCATACATTCCACCAGATAATCACAATTTCTATAATAATTTGGAGGCTGCACATAACGAAAGTGAAGTAGACATTTAAATATTCTTATCAATATTATCATTTGATTTTTTAGTATGATTTGTAAAATCTTTGCATTAATGACTTTTGATAAAAATTTTAAAATAAAATAATAAAGAATTTGTTTACTGCAATAACTTTGTAAGCCACAGAAAAGTTGTTTTTTAAAGTAAAAAAGTATTCAAATAAATTTAGGCAGTAACAATGTAAGCCACAATTTCTTATTTAAAATTGTAATTCCAAGGGGTTTTAAGCATTCATTGATGGACACGTCATGGACACGTAGTCCTCCTAAAATGCTTATTTAGGGTGTTTAAAGTAGAAGATATTAAAACCATGATTTTTTAAATTTATTTTAAACTTAAAAATCGATTTATTCAATATTTCGTTTTTGTGGCTTACAGTGTTATTGCACTAAGCGTCTCAATTATAATATGAACTAAATCAAAATTTATGGTACTTCCAAAAATACATACATATATAACGTTCTACACAATGGCTTTCGCACAAAAAAGATAATTATAAAAAATGTATATAAATGTTGGCGCAAGTTGTCCACTTCGATTGCCGCATATGAACACAATAAGTATTGATGCATTTTGGTACAGTATTGTTGCCGCATTGTTGCTTATGAAGCGGTCACACGATTGCCGCATCAGAACTGCATTTCATTGGGAAAAATTAGAACAACATTGGCCTCGATTGCCGCGTGAGCCAATTGATTGTGAAATCACGTGATTGGCAATAGTGTAATCCTACCTTAAGACCATCTTAGCTTGCAAAAGCTGTACTGTATTTTTTTTAACAAACACACATACTGCTTAAGCCTTTACCGGTTTTTCTTGGGTCTTGGCAGAAATCGAACCTGCGACCTCCCGGTTAGTAGTCCTGTGTTTTCAATCCTCCATAAGAAATTAAACATTTTGCAACAAGGCATGTCCCACTCAATGCAGGATTCAGTAAAGATGGGTTCACCCACCCATTGTTCCCGAACAAAATTTTTGTGCGGACAAAATTTTGTTTATATGTAGAGAGAGAAAAGAAGAGAAATAATTTTGTTCGGAACATTTTCAACTTGAATTGGTTTAATTTTAATTTTTGTCGGGGCAATGTTGAACTGAGTTGCCACATCAAAGAATGTTTTTATAATAATTCTTTCATTTCTTGTTTTATTTCTATAAACCTGCCATGCAAGTAATATCATAGTACATATTTAGATTAATAGTTAATAGTTCTATTTTATCCAATTACTAAAAAAATTTGTCCGATATGTTTATTTTTTATTAACATATAACATATGGTAGCTTGGATTTTCCAGACAAATTGTTTGAAATGAGTGAATCGTGTTGCAAAAAACTCTCAGTAAAACACATTTTGTTTAGACAAAAATTTTGTTCGGAAAAAATGGGTGAATCCAACTTTAGCGACTCTAAAAATTATTTGTTCATATTCGATAGTTGGAAATGTTAGGGACGATATGTCAAAGCTATCAAAATTTCCTCAGACAATGTCAATAGCTCATATGAGCTTCGGTATGCTTCTGACCTAGTTTGGCAATTTGTGCAGACTTTCTAAGCTGTCTGACCAATTTCGTCAATAAATGTTCGCTGGGTATTTTGCATAATTATTGTCATAAATGCATACATACATGCATATGCACATACATATGTATGTTAATAAGTGTCTTAAAGAGTACTTTGCATTTATGTACATACATATGTAAGTATATCGCAATTGCATTGTCAGCTGTTCTAGTTTATTCAATGCTTTTTGGCTTTTGTTTAATTATTTTCCTTGTTTATTTTTCTACACTATTTTTTCTTTTCTGTTCAGTATTATTTTTCTTGTTCATTGTAATAGTGATTAGCACCTTTTACTTGTTTCGTCACTTTAATTGTTATTGTTGCATTATTATAACATATTGTTGCAGAAACGGAAAATGCTGTACTATTGTACTTTTACGCGGTATAAAAAGTTCCTTATGCAATCGAAAATGTTAAAGCAGATACTAGAAAAAATAGTTATAATAATCAGAATCCTTGAAAAAAATTAGCCCAAACCAGCGACTACTGGATTTTTTTCCTTTGTATAATACCTAATCCATTTTCTGTTTTAGGGCCATTCTTTATTTTAGTTTTTAGGAATGCGGTGATTTGGAGTTCACAATTTGGGGATTTTTGCGTTCTCTTGAAATGTATCGATTTTAATCATGAGCAGTGTTTTCATACTCAAGTTACTGCTGCCCCTCCGTGTCATTCATTAAAAGAGTAAAAGATAATGAATGACAGCTCCTCAATAACCAAAAATTTACTGACTCGGTCGGTGCAGTCAGCCTTCTTGGTAAAAATGTGCAGAATTGTCATAGCATTGTTCTTATAAATATTAATTTGCAACAACAATGCTTTGATAATTCCGCACATTTTCTGCCACATGGAATACAGAACATACCTGAATGACTGCACACAGTGGGGGATTTAAAAAAAATTATATAAATCTGCAGTTTCTAAATGCACAGTCCGTTTCTTATAAAATTTCATAGCGCATTTATATCTATAATATCGTGGATTATTGATATTTTCGAATGAGATTTTGCAGCTATATAGGAATTTATGTACTAAATACCAAGAAAGAAAAAATATTAAGATTTGCCTCTGGGAACCCCGAAATTCTCAAAGAAATTCCAGAAAATCCCGTAAATAGGACTTTCAGTATTTTCGCTGTATTTTTTCTTATTTTTCGCCGAACGCAGATAATTTTTTGAGAAATCTTTAAGGGCACATTAACCTTCAAAATGAGTTATTACCCTTTTTGATTACAGCCTTGTGATTTGAAAAAAAACACGCCTTAAAACTGATATTTGCAATAAAAATTGGCCTGCTTTGAAACGCTTTGGCTAATTCAGAAACGAAATTTTTGAAAAAAATATTGTGCTGTGATGTGATTTATAGTATTACCTTTCAAAATAGGTATAAATATAGAGTAAGCATTATTGAAAAAAAATTTATAATTACGAAATAATTAAGGCACTTTTATCTACAAAAAACGGGGAAAATCTATTGTTTTCAAAATTTTAATTTAAACTGCGCATAACTTTTAACTGAGTTACTATTTTTGGCAGAATATTAATAAGTTTTTGCAAATCGGAAAAGATTTGACTACCCCATTAGCAAAACCGTGGACTAAAAAAGTAAAATTTTAATTTTTTAGTCGAATATTCCCTGAACTTTAAGTGGAAACTCATATGTGTATTAGACTTTTATTTACCTCTTAGATAGGAGAATATATATGCAAAAACTATTTGTACCAGATCTAAAAAATATGCGCCTGGCACAGGCTTAAATTTGCCAGAAGGCCGAGGTGGCCCACTTTGGGATCTTATGGTCCGCCCCCTTTAGTTAAGCTCAGCAACACCTTTTTAAATGACGTATGAAATTATATAAGAATCGGACTGCGTGCTTAGAAACTGCAGATGTAGTTCTATTGTTTCCATTCATGTTCATTCAGCAATAGGTGAAATTTGTCGGGGATTGGGCTGTTAGCGCCATCAATCGCAATCTTGTAACAATCTCTGAATGGCATCAAGCGAATACGATCAGTGTTAATGTTCTCAAGACCCAATATTGTATATATACCCACAAAGCTTAAGGAATCAGAAGGTCTTAATGTTCTTCACAGGAAACTAGTGTGATGTCCGATCTCATTATATGTTTACGCACAGGCGTTTGATCGTAAGAATTAAGGAATCAGAAGCTCTTGATGTTCTTCACAGGAAAATCTAGTGTAATGTCCGATCACATTTTTCGAGTCTCAAAAGAAGCACTCAAGTTTCTCGGTTCCTTAGATTTTGTAAATTCCATCTGATCTCTTTATTATTTATATCACATATATAAGACCGACCGCATACAAGAGAGAGTGAAAAAGTTTATCGGTGACAGAAGGGTATCGAACTCTATTGACTCGATGGAGCATCAACGCATTGTGAAGTTTGTTTGGCTGTTTTATCGCTACTACAATGTAATATGCTCTAATGAAATTAGAGGACTCGTTTCCGACAGCCGCTCTTTTATGCGAACAACATGTTCCTCAGTAAGACCACAGCACGATACGCCAGTTAACCACACTACGCATTGCAGAGAAAATCGTTCTTTAGCCGAGATAAGCTCACTGCACAGGTCTTTCCTGTCACATTCATTGTGGGAAAGTGTAAATCTAGTGTTTACAAATACTATCCCTCTATCTAATAAATGTCTTAGGAGCTATAAAACTAGAAGAAAAAAAATTGGGTTAGGGTGTTCATGAAATTTTTTTCAATTAAATTTCCGTTGGATCAAGAAGTTAATTTAAAACGTCATAATTTATATTATTGCAATTCTTCTTCGGTGTTTCGCGAAGATTGCATATATATATATGGATATAAACGGAACGTCGTTTTTTTAAGCAAAACTATTCTGATCATATCAAAATATAAAATTGAAAAGTGGCAACACTTTTATAATTTTTTCCGGGAGGGGAACATTCGGTCTTGAAATATTTTTGCAAATATAAAGAGAACACTGCACAGTACACTGTGAGTATTGGCATACAGTAGGTACTTGGCCTGAACAAGGTAGTATTTACATACTACTTCTATTCCAACGAATTTTTATGAAATTGTTATACACTTACAATTTGTGAGACTCTTTAAAGGCACATTCTGAAGGAGTGCCTTTCCAATACATTTTTTCATTGTACTGTTCAATTAGAGAACAAGTAATATTTAAAATTCTGTAACCTTTTTCAAATCCGTCCAGTAATTTCGATTTTATGGCCACTACAACGTAACAATAATAATTTGCTTTCGAATTGTGTTTCTCAAGAGTTTTAAATGTCAACTTTTAGCGATCATTGAGACCTAATGGTACATTTTCATTTTGTTTTGATTTCAGTTTTCTTACACCTAATATGTTACGAGTAAAAAGCAAAAAATCAGAAGGATCCGGAAATATTTATTTTCTACTATTTGTCTTTCTAGATTGGTCATACGTCAAATAGTGCACTGTTTCCGGCATATGTTTTAAAAAAATATGTAAATTTTTGTGTATATATAGTTATTTTGTTTTTTTTTTACCTTCGTATATTAATTTTAGTATCTAGTTTTGCTTAAAAACGAGATACTGAATTTGGGTACATTTTAATCGCTTTGGGGTGGGTAGACAATGACTAATTTTAGCTTGATTTTGTTTAAGATTATGGTCAGACGAGGAATAAAGGCGTTAGCAATCAACCAAAAGAAATTTACTTTCTTAGGCAATATCTTTTGGAGTTGTTACTCGGTTAATCGTATTTTTACCACGTCCGACCATCAACTCTGAAAAAATCAAGTTAAAAGGTCTTCGTCTAAGTTCCTTATTAATATTTTTTACCAGAAGAAAAAAATACAAGGCAAAGCACTTTCAGTCCAAGATCTTCTATTAATTTTAAATGTCTAGAAATTGGTATCTAAATTTGAGCAATGTGATCATTTTAAATTTTGTGAAGGAAATTTTGGTAAAGAAGGAAGACTACGGTTTTACCTATAGTTTTAGTGCAAACAAAATTTTTTCTTAGTGCTATAAATTTTTTTAAATATATTTGCGATTGAAACTTTGCACTACATACTACGTCCTGAATACAAAGCACGAAAAACATATTCGGAATCCCAAATTCCAAGAAAAGGTTTAAAAAATCCTTAAGTGGAACTATTTACCATACTGGAAGTTGAAACAGGCTTTTTGTTTAATGATTCTAGCTTTGCGTATGGAGAAAACATGCCTTAAATTTGATATTTGTATAATGAAAAATATGTCCAATTTTGTATACTCTGGTTACCGCAGTAACTAAAATTGGTAAACAAATTCTGTAACATGAAGCACAAGAGTTGGCCTACTATAAGACCTTGTGGCACCGTTCGAATTTCAGACTTATGCTCAACAACACTCTTTTAGAGACATGTGATTAGAGGCGGCCTGTTTGGAAGCTGCTATATATCAATTTTTATACAATTTTGTTCATTTGTATTCCACTGTGCGAGGTTATGTCCAATGCTTCAAAAACTCTAAATTAAGGTCCGAACCAAGTAAAGCATTTAAACTTAATTTTACCGAACGCAAAGCATAGCTTTTTGCCGATTTCCAAACGTTCGGTCAGGCAATAGTTAATATAAAACCCCACCCTTGTTTGGTTAAGGAAACATGCCAAAATCATACCCATGGTAGAATAATATACAAGGTAGCCCTGGAATGCCAGCTGATTTTTTTTTTCGTGGTACGAACTATCAAATGTTGTGTATATGTGAAATAACTACGTTGCATACACAATACAACACGTATGTTTGGTGCTTCTGTTATACAAACAACACACATACAATCTCTATTAATGTTTGACATTTCGGACCTCAAATGTACATTTGTATTAGTTATGCGGCTACCTTGTATATTATTCTACCATGATCATACCGATCATGAAACCTGATAAGAGTTACCAACCAATTGCAATTTTGCCCTATCTTTCGAAATTCTTTGAAAAATTAATTCATTCACAAATAAGCCGCTACTTACATACAAACTACTTGTTAAATGATAGACAATCTGGATTTAGAGTACAGCTGTACTGTACTACTATTTTGATTGATGTCACGGAGGAAATCAGATGTCAAATTGATAAACGTCAAATGAAAAAATGTATCTGCATGCTGCTAAATGCCTAGAGGTGTACCACAGGGTTCCATACTTAGGCCACTATTGTATTCTATATACGCCAATGACCTGCCTTTACAAGTGAAACATTGCAAAATTCAAATGTATGCTGACGACGTGCTCTACATAAGCTGTAAGATATCAGATGCCGCAAATTGCATACAATTGATAAACGAAGATATGCATCATATTAATCTTTGAGCATCTGCAAAAAAATCAGTTGCTATGATTATTGGTCCATCAAAAGATATACCTACATGTCTTCCACCAATAAGGACTAATAATATGGCTATTAATTATGTTGATACCGCAAAAAATCTTGGTGTAGTTTTTAATAAACAATTTAATTGGTCAGACCATGTTAAAATAAACTGTGGGAATACCTTTTCTATGTTAAGAAATCTATGGATGTCACAACATTATACACCGATAGATATTCGAATGTTACTAGCCAAAACATATTTATTGCCTACGTTAATGTATGGTTGTGAGCTATTTTCCAGTTGCGATGCTGTTAGTAGGCGAAGGCTCAACGTAACGTACAATAATATTGCTATTTGGTATAAAAAGGAACAGAAGCATCTCGCAATATGCAAAAAAAATATATAACGTTACGTTTGATAATTTCTTAATTTGCCGAACGCTATTGTTTGTGCATAAGATTATACAGAGTCAACAACCTTCCTACTTATATAATAGAATAATATTTTCTAGATCGAATAGAGGTAACAAGATTAACAGCATTAGATATAACAAAGCAATCTCTGAGCAACACTTTTTCATTAATTCGATTCGACTCTGGAGCCAACTACCCCCTCAAATTCAAGTAATGAGCAATGTAAGTGATTTCAAATCTGCTATATTTGAGTACTTTAGTTAAAACTATACACTATTTCCATATTCGTATCTGTGCACAAAAATGTATCTGTAATTTTATTTTCTTTCTTTTTCCTTTTTTTTACACTATTGATTATATTTAAACTTAGTTGCCAAATTACTACCCAATACTGTAATATAAGAGTTGTTCTTGTTGTATTGTATTGATCAAATAAATAAATAAATAAAAATATATTGGACTTGCAAAACAGAAGTTTTCTAAAAATTTTATTTGAAAGTTAATTTTATTCCTGCCGTATTATATTATTTTTCATACCGAAACGATGATACCGGTATGATATCGGTATTGAAGGAAATTGTATTTGATTACCGGTATTTTCCAACCGAAAACAATTACGGTATCGGTAGTGATACCGGTATTCAAATTTAAACGGTATTTAATAGGTAGCGGTATTAATTACGGCATCGGTTGCCAACTTTGATTAAAATAAACAAAGAAAATTGCAGGTTTTTGTTACTCACCCTGTGTTCTTTCTACATAGTGTCCACACCTGATGAATTTTCATCATAACACCTAATATAACGCCGGCAGAGAAATTGACAATTTTTCATTCACGTCAATACATAGGGGTATACGTTGATTAGTTTATATCATGATGAATCATATTTTCTTCTTCGTCGTACAGCTAAGATCGAACATTTAGACCTTTATATTGACAACAATAACCAAAAAAAATTAAATATTATTATAAGATGTATTTAATAAACATCATAAATTGTATGGATTTTCATTAAAAAATATTTATTTCTTATAATTTTCACTAATTCTAATAAAGAAAATAAACGATCAAATAAAAAACAACAAATGAAGTGACGTTTCATATCATGATATATTAATCTGAGCTTGAGCTCTGATGATTATATCATAACGCTGATATAACATTAATAAATTGAGTCTATACACTATGAATTTTCATTATGATATCAATTTGACATTCATCATGATATAAATTCATCAGGTGTAGACACTATGTTACAGAATATGAGTACTGGATCAAGTTTTTGATAAAATTTTATATTTTAAACTGCAGTGTTCTGTGTAATAAAAAAAGTATATTCGAATAAATTTTAAATAGTGAAATGTAATTTTTATTTTTATTTAAATTTTTCTTAATTCGGACATAAAATCAAAAATAAATTCTTCGAATAATTTTTATTCAAAAAACAAATTAAAATCAAACTTGACATACAAAAGCTATAAATATTAGAAAAAACATTTATAAGCATGTGATTTATGACACTAATATGTATGTCATAAATATTTTTCTCTCCTCGTATATACCTTTTTATTTATAGAAATAAACACCAAAAAATTGCATTCATTATTTTGTTTTCATTTGTGTGCAACAAATGTATTTGACAATTAATTTGCAACGTTTCCACTCATTGCAATATATTTATATTCTAAATAACAGTTTATGTAAATTCGCAAGTCGTAGTCGTCCCATTACTTGCGAAATTAGTAAAACTCTCATTTCGTATATTTTTATAAAATCTGGCATCTTCCGTTTATGACTTGTACATATATTATACTCATCGAAAATTTTGGAAATTAAGTGTCAAAGGCATTTGCTGCGCTTCTTTCACATTTTTATTAAATAACACCTAAATAAAAATAATTGACACAAATTTCGCGCATTGTATGTATAAAGCATAAAGTTGAGCTTTTTCGTCTATTCCCTTTATCTTAAAAAGGAACAAATCTGGCAACTTCATTTTCAAACAAAAATAAAACAGTAGCTCAACTTTTTTTCTTAACTTAGTGCTTTAGCGCTAGATTTTGCGCTTTCTGACGACCCAAAAAGAGCATTTTTATCTTTTAGCGTCTTTTTAAAAAAGCACGAGGCTGGCGCTTACGCTTTCTTAAGGTGGAGGTACATACCACGTGTTATGCCGCAACGCTTTTCTTACTTTTCGAACTTTTAACGCTTTAAGAATGGCAAGTTACACACCACGCTTTTGATGCTCTTCTGCTTATACAATTTCAAGCCTTTGCCGGCTATATTTTTCTTGTCTTTAAGTTTTATTTTTCTTTATATACTTAATGCACTTTTCATAAATTTTTTAATAATAATTTATTTCCATTAGACAAACATTTTAGCATATGAATCTGGCAGCACTACCTGTCATTTTGTATACGACGCGTGAAAATTGAAGAATGTTACGCGCGTCGCAAACTTCGCTTTGTATCTTGCCTTATGGAAACACACTATAACCATATTTACACTATGCAACCTTGTTGCATGCAACTCTCTTTTTTCTGTGAGAGAGACAGAGAAGAAATACAAAATGTATACATTTCTATTTCAGCACTCTCACTTGAAATGAAAATTGCATGCAACAAAGTTGCGTAGTGTAAATATGGTATATTTCAACTTTTTTGACAGAAGTCTGTAACGCATTTGCGTATTTAACGCATGCTATGTACCTTCACCTTTATTTTTAGCTTCTCTAGAGCCTTTTATATACAACAGTGAATATAAAGAAATTTTGTAAAGAGTCTGTGGTAAAGAGTATCAAAATGTCTTGACAATTTAAAACTTCTAGTTTCGTTATTGATATATTCATCTTTCCATATTCAAACGCTGAAGTCGGGAGAGTACTTAGTACAATAAATTTTTTCGAAAGTATAATAAGAAGTATAATGTATATAATTACTGTTAATTCATTAATACATAACAAATATGGGTTAAAGATAGAATATTCGTATTGTAGTAATAATAAAATTCCATTGCATGTTTTCACAAAAATTAATTCTGTTCAAGCCTTTAAAAAATTTAAGTTTTATATAAAAACAGTACTATGGCCTGAAAATGAGCAAGATAATGATGCATCTTTATTTGAACATTAGATGATATATATTATAAAAAAAGTTTATATGTATTATCAATAATTTAATGATCTCAAATGTACAAATAACATAAAAGAAACTGTTGAAATATAGATTTTGTTTAAGCTAGGAGTTTTTGTTTCATTAAAATTTTGCTCTTTTTATCGCTTTTCAACTAATTATAATATAGCACCTTTTCGCTGCCAATGAGATAAATGAATTTCAAAGACGGGGTTTATATTAACTCCCAATTTGTCCTAGTTTACACTACGCAAGTCTTATTGATCAGCATCTTATTCAGTTGTGAGAAAAACAGAGATATGTGTATTCATTTCTCTGTCT
This sequence comes from Panzeria rudis, assembly GCA_956483635.1. Lineage (NCBI taxonomy): Eukaryota > Metazoa > Arthropoda > Insecta > Diptera > Tachinidae > Panzeria > Panzeria rudis. The sequence continues at coordinate 86,043,490 of OY101448.1, read as the reverse complement.
TTCTCACAGTTGAATAAGAAGCTGATCAATAAGACTTGCATCGTCTAAACGTCGACTTTACACTATGCAAGTCTTATTGATAAGATTCTTATTCAGCTGTGAGAAAGACAGAGAAATGAAAAAAGGTTTCTCTGTCGCTCTCCCAGCTGAATAAGAAGCTGATCAATAAGGCTTGCATCGTCTAAACGTTGACATAGAAATGAATACAAATTTCTCTGTCACTTTACCAGCTGAATAAGTAAGACTTGCATCGTCTAAACGTCGACTTTGTATCAAATAAAAAGAGCACCAATATAACTTCGAATTTAAAATTAGTTATACGGAAAAAAAATTTAATTCCATATGAAGTATATGTATTAAAAAAATTATTTTAAAGTAGAAATAATTAAATTATTTTAAATAAATTAAATTTCAAATGCATAAGTTCAATGCCTAAAATTTCTTAATAAAATTTAAAATTGTTTTATTCTGTGGCTGCACATTTTTATTGTTTTTTCATGTTGTTGTTTCTACGATGACAACAAACAAAGCGATTGTTTTATTTTAAATTTCTGTTTTTAGTTTGTTCTTTATTACTCAGCGAACATTTAACCAAATTACATCATAAATGTTTTTGGCAAGAAAAACTATTTTAACGATTTTTTATTTTCATTTCTTAAATGAAATTGAAATGAAAATTCAATTGAAATGAAGTCATTAAAAGTGAAAATATGTTTTCAACAAATACGTTTTAATTTGCTTTTCGTTCTCAGGGTTTGTGTGTGTGTGTGTTTATATTTAAATGTGGATCTATTGATAACTACCCACTTAGCCATCTCCTTAAAACAGATGAGAAGTCGGGTGTAAAGGGAACCCTATGCTCACATACTTTAATGACATACATGCCATGTTGGACGGATTCCCTGGCTGTGTATTGTTAAATTTTTTGAATGACATACATGTTGGACGAATATTAAAATTTTTTAATAATTTCTTCTTTGCTCACACATTTTCTAAAGTGTAAGGGGAAGACTGACATACTTCAATGTAAATTTCAAAGCAAAACGTAACAAATTTAGATTTTTTTTCATATGCAACGACATATTTTTTTTAAATTATTTATATTTTTCAATTCAAATTTAAAATCACAATTGGTTTTGCCGCAATTTTATCTATTTTAAATAGGATTAAAAATTGAAATTTTTTTCAGTTTTCTTTTGAAAAAAGTTTAAACAAATGTTTGTCAGTTTCCATGAAGAGTGTGAGGAGAAAAACTGACGAACACCAATGTTTGTCAGTTTTCATGTATGTCATACATGTATGCGAGTTTATTTGGCCCTTAAGGCAATAGAAAATCCTCAGCAACAAATGAGCAACAGCTAGACGCTATCGTCAATACATAAAGGGCAATAAATAGGGCGAATTGCAAAGAAAATAAAGCTGTCAGAAACGGCTACACAATTAAATCTGGATTTAGGACAAATTTCATGTATATAATGGCCCAAAACATCACATTCAAAACTTTACCCAATCGTAAGGCAAATACATACAAGGACATGCCAGTAGCGAGCACAGTTCGACGTAATCAATTCGCTTGGAACGCATACATGTTAAACTTCATATTTATGTAAGGCGAATCTATACAAGGTGATGTCAGTGGTGAAATCAATTCGGCGTAGTCGATTCGCTTAGACCGCGTATAGGTTAAACTTCATTTAAAAAAATTTAAACAAAAATTGTTTAAAATTTTTTTATATCAAGTTTGACATGCATGCGCCGAAAACAACACGAACAAACAATAGTCAGCTCCCGTAGTAACGTCACCTTGTTGTTAATTCTTCTTGACCCAATGACATGGTTCCGGTCAGGGCTGTCAGATTTTTTCTGACCTATTTCGCCCAATTGCATAAAAATAGCAGACAATCGCTAAAACTTAGAAAAACTAGCTTCAAAAATTATTTTTTCTAATACATTATGCACCTAAAACTCTCATCAGATTAGTCATATGGTATTCATGAGTGCTACATGTTTTCAGCACAACAAGGTTCAAAAATTGCAATATATTGGCGGTATTTACTGTTTTAAATCATCTAAATTTTACTTTTAATCATCTAAATTGTCTTGCAAAAGTGAGAATGTAAAATATCGTACCTTTCTTATAAAATCCAACAACAATTTTGTGTATTTTGCTGCTGTTTTTCATACGAAAGCTACGATATTTTTCATTTGCACTTTTGTAATTTTCCTAAATCATAAACGTTTGGCCAAAATTGGTTTTTATTAAAAAATTGCCATATATGCATATTTATTTATCGCCAGAAAAATCTCCATGTCTGATCTTGGTTCCCAGATAAAGTAAAGTGCTAAAAATAAATAAACACAAGCTCATGTTGCATTGTTTCAAACAAGCATCAACATATTTAAACCACCCGATTGCATCGACATTTTGCTTAAGATTGGTTGAAAAAACAAATACGCTTTCTTTCTTTATCTTTTACGTTAAACGAATTTTTTCTAGGTTGACAAAAGCTCACTTTGTTACACCTGGGAATATACAGTGAAATTTTAAAAATGTACATATTTTTATTTGGTCAATTGGGAAATTTCTGTGTTCGTATGCATGTTTGAGACACGTTCTAAAGCCCTGTTAAATTTTGTTGCTTTCAAAAAATTGTTGAGGCGGCATTTGTTATTGATTTTTGTAGTTGTTTTTATTGTTTTTCTTTTTTTATGAAACTGTTACAAAACACTTTTGTTTACTTTTATAATAGACATTTAGTGTTCGATCGTGCGGAAGTTTTGTAAATTGGTTTTTGAACGTGTTTACTGTAAATAAGTTGGCAAACGGGAGACTGTGCCTGTGTGCACTAGAGTGTTTTGAAAAAGTGTGTTTGTGTGTGAGGCGTTTAAATTGATTTTTTGTTTCTTTTGCAAAACTAATTAATAGTTTACAATTTTATAATATACAATAGTCGTTTGAAAACGGTCGCACAGAGTCTTCATTTGAAAACTTTAAAAGCCTTTTAGCGGTTATTTATTCCGAAAGTTTGATTAAAATTTGTAATTGAATTCACTTAAATTAATTACAAAATATATCAACTTTACTAAGTTTGTATAGTCCATCTAGGTAATGTTCATCCAAACTGTATCAATGTTATTCTAAAGAAGTGGATATTTCATACCATCATGCTGCACTAATAGAAAAACTGTTATACACTTACCACAAAATATATACAAAAATATGCAACTACAGATGGGTGCCAAACTACTTAAAATTTGATGATTCGCATAGATAATTAATTAGTCATACCTCTTTATCTATCACCACAAAAAACATGCATTTGCATGAAAGTCCGAGCACTGCTAATAAGCAACAATACAAGCACATTTTGAGTTATGCCTACCACTGGCTTAAAACACTGATGTTCACGGTGGTGCCAACTTTTGGAACCTAAAACCCGCAAAAATAAAGGAAGAAATAGTTGCCAAAACGAAATATGTACCCATATTGACCAAAAAGTAAAAAGCGGCTATCGCGTGTGATTTTGTTTGGGGCTAGAAATTTTTTTCGTGTTTTGAGTGACTAAAAAGTGGATAAATCTAGCCCGAAAAGAGCTAAGTTCGCATCCTTGGTACCAATATTATCTACGTAAATGACGAAAAGACGAACCAAGAGGCTAAAAATGGGAAAATTTAATGAAAATTTAATGAAAGTTGCATTATTGAAAAGAGCTTTTTCTAAACAAGAGCTGAAGGGAAAAATGACGAGTTAGAAGTAATCAAATAGAGCCAAATCTAGCTCGAAAATAGCTAAGTTGGCATCACTGGATGTTCATTTCACCAAAAAAAATGTTTTTGCATTTCTTTTTACACTCTTTATTTAGTTGTTAATGCGAGAGCGACAAGTGTACATGCATAGTAGCTGTGTTGGTATTTTGCCACATACAGTGTGTAAAATAAATGATGATGGAAAAGAAAGTGCTTCTTAATAGTAATAAAAATAAATTTTTGGAAAAAGTAAGGGGATTGGGGCATATGTATTGAACATTTCCCCTTTTACCAAGTAAAAAATAGCAAATTCAATATGAATTGCATTATTATACATTTTTACGACCGACACAATTACTTGTGATAAAATTTAATGAATATCTTTACGTTTACTTTATCGTGTTACTGTACTTCGAAATTCTCTCAGCAATACAGCTGCAAAATATATTTGGGCAGCAATGGTTTAAAACGAAAAAGAGTACAAATTATTTATTGGTTACGATTTTTCCCTCAACTATTTTTCATGTCCGACCTTAACTTTAGAAGGACTTAAATTTAATGCCTTATAAAATTTGGCTGCTGTTCATAAATTTTAAATACAATTTTTACCTACATACATGCAAACCTATTTTGCGCAACAAAACAAGAAAACAAACTTATTCTATAAATATGAACTATGACATTTAAAAATAATTTATAATAAATCTTTATTCTTTCTACTTTTACAGATCATTAATTAAACAACAACTACGTATAACAAAAAAATCCCACAAAACAAAGCAAAAATTCCAAATCGAAAAACTAAAATAATTCACAAGTAGTATCTAGAGAACAGAAGCAGAAAAGACAAAACGTTGCCAAAGAAAAGAAAATTTAACAACAACTACATCATCATAAACTACAACAAAAAAAGAATATATGTAATTGAAAATATTCATAAAGAATTAATAAAGAATTTTTACCAAAAAAAAATTAATAAAAGAAGCAAAAAACACAGCAAATACAACAATATCTTCGAAACTAATACAAAATACATACTACGCTTATAAATTGTATAGTCAGTCAGACAGACAGTCATAAAAATAATTTTAAATATTTATAAATAAAAACCTGAAGACAAACTACTTACACAATCCCCCGTTAGGAAAGAAAGAGTAAAAATATATATGTATATTTTTAAATTTATCTAAATTATTAAAGAATATTAATTTCTACAAATATTTACTGCAATTACCGCAACCACACAACAAAAAGCATTGCAGTGATATTCGGTCTACATTAATTAAAATTTTTTGTAAATATAACAACTACAACAGCAACAACGACAAAACCACAACAAAAATGCATATTGAAATACAAGTTGCATTAAATTTCGTTATTTCATATTTATACAATAAACTGCCCAGGAGGCGTGTCAATATCTTTGGTGAAGAGTTGGAAAAAGCATTGAGAGACAAATTCCAAGGACATTGGTATCCTGAAAAGCCCTTTAAGGTAAGTGTACAAAATTAAATCAACGATGAATACAAGCTTAAAATCTTTGCTAGAAAAATATACATACATACTAGAGATGAGCGATCCCGTGATTTTTAAAGAACATCGTGAACAGTGATTTAAAAATCACTGTTACTTAAAACTTTCATCACTGTTTTCAGTTCTCTTATAACAGACAGTCTTTTTTAGTTTGAGAGAGAGAGAGGTTGTGAGAAGCTAGCGGGGTAAGAAAAAAGGCACGAATTGAACCCAGCGGGAAAAGGTAATGAATAGTAAACGAGAGTCACGCAGAGAATGTATAATATTTCATACCAGAATTCATTACTGTTAACACAGAACATGTCCTAGAAAATTAATGAATTATTTTAATGTGTCCAGCGAATGAATTCTATAATCCATTTTTTTTTAATTCGTAATATAATAATATACAAATATGTATGTAAGTACAAACGAGGAAAACACGAATAGTTGTTACGATCAGGAACAATACATTCCTTCTTCGTAAGATGTGGTAAAGTACATGGTAATGAATGTACAATTTTTGTGTGATCAAATTACCTTCTCGCTTCCAAAGGAATGCATTGTTTCGCTTTTTAAAATAATACGTTATATCTTTCATTATATATGTAATTAATGACTACTTTTCCCGCTGGGAAGTTTGAGGGGTTTTTTCATATTTCCCGTTGTCATTTTCGTAATCGCAGCATTAAGCATGTGTATCATCGTCAAAAAAGGCATGGAGAAAAAGTCTGTAATGTAAATGGGCGTGACTTTTCGTAGGGGTTTTAAAATAAAATTGAAGAAAAAAGGCAGGCTAAAAAGGCATAGTGTGAAAAGCCACTAAGAAAGAAGAGAGAACATAACACCCCGTCTTCACGAGACATAATTTTGTTCTAACATTTGTCAAACATCATACATAAAAACCTCAGAAAAATGTTAGTGCTATTTTTTCATATCGACTTTGACTTTTGTCAAGACAAATCAATGGCTGTTGAAGACGCTATGTAAAGGCCGAGGCACATAGAATTAGCCATACTTTATACGTCGCCTTTTTCTACTGACAACTAAGTTTAAATACATGTTTTTGTTATGAGCTTAGTCACGGTCGGTACTTCTCCATCAACGCAAAGTACGAAAGTTGGCCAGCTTTTAACGTACGTTGATTACTTTGACAGCTATCAACTGGATTTTTGCTTTGTTTTTATATATATGCTGCTGTTTGGCACAAAAAATAAAATAAAATAATAAAAACAAATAAAATAATATCAAATTTAGTTGCAGAAAAATGGGAAGAAAAAGCAGTTGTTTTAATATCCGTCAACAAAGTACTCATTGTGTCAACGTCCTCCGTTGTTACGGGAATGTCAGTTGAAAAAGGCGACGTATAAAGTACGACGGACTCTATGTGCCGCGGCCTTGACCCTACGTCTATACCTGATATATTTTTATCATGACAAAGGTCAAACTTTATATTGAAAAATTATTCGTGTTATGTTAGCTCTTTTTCTTATATGAAATTTGACATTTGTCATGATAAAAATATATCATGTACAGACGTAGGGTAAGAAATAGCAACATTATTTTTTTATTGTTATTGTACGCAAAAAAAAACTTATTACCCGCACAAACAGTAAAACTTCACTCTCTCAAACTAAAAACGCCTACCTTTAAAGCCAGGCGAGAAAGGCATAATGTACATTGCGTGTAGCAAATAGAAAACAACGGCTTTGCAAACAGCAGTTACTTGCCACACCTTATCATAACTGTGATTCGTGATTTTTCAGTAACAGTGATTAAATCACAGATACAGAAATATCGCTCATCTCTAATACATACATATTTGCCTTTACCTTTTATTAAAAAACTTTTGTATTTACAAACGCTTTTTTGCGTTTTTAAGTTTATATGGAAAAATTTTTGTTTGAAATGCATTGAGTTATTTTGCATAAAAATTTTAAACGCTTACAAACAACAATTTCTAAAATATCTGCCCATTACCCACGTAAGGGATGATACAATAATTTCCAATAAATAAAAGTTGTTGTCGTGATATTCAGAGAAAATTAACAACAACTCATTTTCAGCCTAGGGATAGTTAAATTTCGTCCTACATACCTTTGCAGATTTGAATAGTGAATCCACATAGGAAATCTTGTAATCCTTACATTTTAGGTATAAGGCGTGTACGAGGAAAATTTTTGTGGAACAGTCTAACTCTTTGCTCTATGGGTTTTTATGCTTAATGAAAATTGGTTTGAAGTTGGATATTTATCTGCTTTACTTTCAGGGCTGTAGTATCCTAGAGTATAAGAAGAACTCTGACGATGGGATCGTGGTTGATCCCGAAAATATTATGGTACTAAGTTTGGCCCTTATACAAAGTCAAGAATTGGTCTTTGTCTTTCAATTATTACCTGCTTTGAAAAATGCTTTCTCAATAAAAATAATTTCATTGTAAAATTAAATTTAATGAACTAAAGCCTGAATAATAAAATTTCTTTGGATTAAATCCCATATAGTTCGACTAAATATATAGTTCAATTTGAGATAATTTTTTAGCATATTTTGGAGTTAGGTGATGAAAATCTCAATACACCAAGTCACATTTTTTTCGAAATACGCTTTTTTATGCTGTTGGAATCATCACTTTTCCTTTGTCAATGTGTAGGACGTAGTACTGCTCAAAACCATCTGCGAGGTAAAGAACAGCAAGTAATTTTTAACAAGTAATGTTATATGATGTAATTTTATTAAAGATATACATATTTGATATAAAAAAATTGATAATAATAAAATATTCCAGGTGAGTCAAATATTTAATACTACAAAGATAGAATCATTTGAGATTTTCAGAATGATTTTGTGGTCTCTTGTAAAATTTCTAAAATGTGACTTGGCATAATTTACCACCCAGCTACAGATTTACAGGTGTGGTCACCATCTGACAAGGTGGCCTAATTATTACAACAATATGCATAAAAAACTACTGTTCGGTTCTTTTTATGTGGAGTTTGATAGATTGATAACAAATTTAACGCTTTACTATACGGAATTTGACAATTGCCGTAAGTCAGCTAATACGTTTGCTTAGTTATATCTAGCTTGAGAAACCTGTGTACTCTTCCTATAAATTTTATACTCAAGTCGACCGTTTGGATTGTGGAAACCACAATTAAATTTTAATTTTATTCAGTATATATTTAAATATATACATATGTACAAATGTATGATAATAGGCATTTTACCTTGCTCATTTTTCCATTCTTTCTTTTGTAGTTTAAAGATAATTTTGCTCCCAATTAATCATTGAAAATCATTTAAGTATTTCAGCCTTTGTGGGCAATTATGAAGACAAACCCAATAAATGATCCCATGAGAAGGATTGATGGTTTAAAGAAAAAATTCCCGTAACATGCGTAATTTCATTAGAGTATGAAAACGCCAAAACTTTATTATCATTATATGTAATTATTACAACGGTGGCAATATGCAGTGTTAAAATAATGCTTAAACATTGTACGAACTTATATTGGTATTCTTTCATTTGCTGCTTAGAGATAATATTGTCCCTTTTTAGCAACGATCATTAAACAAAATTTGCATGATATATAGCTTTAGTAAAAATATAATATTTTCAGATTCACAAAATGTATCGAGGTAAAAAGTTTCCATTATATTAGTTCGTACAGCGCTTAGCCATTATTTTAATGCCGGATATTGTCACCGCTGGAATAATTATAATGAGTAGGATCCCGCCTGGTGGTCGAAATTCGACCACTTGATCCTTAACAGGGTTTGCTTGTAGCCGGGGTTTTGAGGCATATCTAGAGCAAAATAACTCTTTTAACCATTTATGGTTTCATCAATATTGGTGGACATTAAGACACTTAAAAGTGTACAACAAAAAAATTGTGTGGCCTATTTATATATAAGATAATAAAGTTTTGGCGTTTTGATATTGCTATGGAATTCGCATATATTTTGTTTAAACTACTATTACCTCTTTTTGGATCGTTTATTGGTATTGTCTTCACGGTTGTCCACAAAGGCTGATATACTGAAATGATTTTCAGTGATTAATTTGGAGCAAAATTGTCTCTAAACTACAAAAGAAACAATGGAAAAAGCTTTATTTTTATTGAAAATATGTGACTTCAAAAGTAACAAAGTAAAATGCGTATAATCAGCTGTATGAAACTATCGTTGGTAGAATAGTATTTCTGTTTAGGGCCTATTCACATATTATCTTACGGATTATATAATTTATACTGTAAATTTTGTAAATAGCGTTACGTAATATGTGAATACCGCCCTTATTTCCTAATTAATTTTTATCTTAATTTTTCACAGGGCTCTGCATTTCGTTGCCTTAAAACAGGCGATCCCATTGATTCCGTTTTAGAGCGCGCCGCACGTGAAAGTGGTGTGCCCATTGCAGATATTTTAGAAAATCTTCCAAATGAGCTTTCTGTTTGGGTGGACCCCGGTGAGGTATCCTATCGCATTGGCGAAAAGGGCTCCGTTAAGGTAAGTACTTGGTAAATTCGTTTTGCTTTATGTAGCTGAAAACTATTTTCCATGCAGATTCTCTATTCCGAGAATAGCGACAATCAAGAAGATAACTCCTCTGCCGACGGTGAGGTTAATAAAACATTTAATCCAGAAGCTCAATGCTTTCGTCCCATCGATGCCGTTAATACGAGCATGAATAATTTAAGTCTAAGCCCCAAGACATCGCCAATGGCTGGTTCATCGCCACTGTCGGCTTCATCAAATTCCCCAACATACAAAGGCAGTCCAAATCCGGTTACAGCGGCTGTCCTGAATGGCAGTACATTTTTGCAACGCTCGCAAGCGCCATTAACATTCACTACTGCCACTTTTGCTCAAACGAAATTTGGTTCGACTAAATTGAAAACGAACTCTAAAAGAACTAATAAGTAAGTAAAATATTTTATTGAAAATAATAAAGCTAATTACATTCGGGGGCAAGCGTTTGAACAACGTTTTGAAGCAACTTTATGGTCCAGTACACATGGGACAAACTCAATACGTATTACTTTCTCCCGTGGACAGCAAAATGGCTTTTTCCACTTGTTGGTTTTTAACGAACTTACAGAGTAAGAATAGTAAAGCAACATTGCTCACAACCGTCTAGGCCAGCCATGTCAAACTCGCGGCCCTCGACATGATAAGCTAAATTTAAAAAAATCAAAAAACCCAACTGCATAAAAAACTAAATGAAAAGAAAACAAGTCCACTGTGCGGAACATAGCGACTTTTACATCCGGAAACCATTATTGTAAAGATTTGAAGATTCAACTTTTAATGCTTTCCGACTGTAAAAGTCACTATGTTCCGCACACTGATCTTGTTTTTTTTCTTTTTGTTTTTTTTACGGAGGGTTTTTTGATTTTTTAAATTTCACTTTTTATTTATTTTCTTATTAGTTTTCGTACACAGTTTGGTTTTATTTTCTTTGTTTATAGTTCACTTTAAACTGTTAAAGATTCCAAATGGTCATTGGAAATGAAATATGATAAGAGAAACCTAAAGACTATTTTCAAATATCTGTTCAATGATACTCATTTTAAAATAGGTCGCCGACTTTATTTTTTTTTTTTCGTTTTCTCAAAATGGCGTCTGTTGACCACCATTTGACTACTGTCAAATCTTTAGTGACACTCGCAGAATTAAAGCAAATCGATATTCTGTTATCCATGTTTCGTAGCATATATATTTGTGAACACCTTTTTTCAGAAATGAAGATGAATAAAACTGCGCAGCGAACCAGATTAACTGAAGAACATTTAGCATCGATATTAAAAATTACATCAAGCAAAAATTTAATTCCAGACCTTGATGAATTTAAAAAATGACAAGCAGTGCATTATATCCAGCAAAAAATAGTTAAGGCCCGCCCCTATTATAATTCACAACTCAACTGTGTTGAGTTGTCAATGTTACGACCCAACCCAACCTTTTTTTCGTATTATGATTCACAACTAATTTTAGTTGTCTTCGAAATAAATTTCGAAAAAATTGTTGTTATCTATACTCTCTGTGTTTTGAAACCATAGTAGCCATCACAATATATTTTAAATACTTGAAGTTTTGGCCTTACTATTTTTTCTTGAGATTTTATATTTTATGGATATGGCAACAATATTGGTTGACAAATGGGATAGATTGGCCCCTAAAATTACCATTTTAACAGTAAGCAAAGCTAACACAATAGTCGAAACAAAAACCAAAACACAACTGTTAAAAAACAGTTGTCTCACTTTGATGAAAGTTATAAGCGATAATAAGAATTTGACAACTACGACTAGGGCTCCCACCTTTTTTATGCCAATTAAAGTACATTGGTTATTAAAGGTTAAGAAAAAAAGTACACAGTATAAAAATAAAGTAAAATGTATTTATCTTTATTGTTATATTTAAAAACGTATTTTTTATTGCTTTTCAAAAGTTTTATCAAATAATTATCATTTCTAAACAATTGCACAGCATCCTTACAGTCTGTATTTAAATTAAAGTAAATAATTAATTCATTTTATATCAGATTCAGAGACGTTTTGCTTCTTTCATCTCGCCATTTGCTCTTTATTACAGAAAAAACTCTCTGTGAATGCTGACGTGGCAGGAATAGAAAGTAAAAATGAAATTACTTTATACAAATTTGATAATTTATCATCAGTCTTATTAAATACTAGCTGCTATTTACTTGCAGTAGATAATTCCGCAAAACCTGCAGAACTGTGTATCTGATCATAAAGTTGGCAATTTCTCCACAAAGATCATCAATATTTATATTAAGTTTTTTTCAGATTTAAATTTTCGACTATGTTAACAATGGCCCTTATTGTGTTTGGCGATTTTCGCCTTCGACTACGACATTTTTGTAATAGAATCTATTACAAAAATGTCGTAGTCGAAGGCGAAAATCGCCAAGCACGATAAGGGGTAATATTGGGTAGTATGAATTAAATAAGTATTTGCTTTTTACTTAAAATTTGTTTTAAAATACAAAATTCTGGAAATTATTCAGGTATGTGATGAAAATCGATTTTGAAAACGAAGCACTTTTGAAAGTCCCTTTTAAAGCACTTTTCATAAAATTTTTATAATTTTTGTGATACAACTCTTTTGTAATAAAGAAATATTTTTATAATATATGTGATAACATTGTTTTTAACAAAGAAATATTATTAAAAAACACCTTTGTAATATCCATCACATACCTGATTGAATATAAAACTAAGAATTTTTGAGTTTTAAAACAAAATTTTAAGTAAAAATCAAACACTTTTTTTATTTATACTACCCATTACCCAATTCAACATTGCCTTTTAAATTTATATTGCTAATTGTAAATAGCAAATTTGTGTTCTTAAAATCAAGTCATCTATTCAGCTATTTTGAGACTTTATAAATAAATAATAAAAAATGCGTGTTAATTTCGCTACTAAGTTCCGGTGAAGACAACAGTTTGACTAAAAACCCTGAGGTCTTAAGTTCAAGACTAGTTTCAGGCAAGCCAACATTATACTGTTTTACATTAAACTGCTTTACCAGCAAAACGTATAAAGTTTCTAGTGCATTTTTTAGAGAGATTAGGATATGCTTATCACAAGGAAAGTAAAGAAAAAATGTTCATTTCGACTATTTCCAGATAACGGTAATTTTGTTCGATTAATGTGATCTATATAACCTGACTAACTAATATAACGTGAATATATTTTGAATTCTAGATAAATCAAATCATGCGAAATAAAGTATTTTCGCGTACTTTATTGTTCTCATAAAATATAAAGTACAATTACCGGGAATAACGTACAATACTTTATTATAAAGTACGGGTGGCAAGCCTACATGCGACTCAACTATCAATTTAGTTGTGAATCATAGGCCCCTATTATGATTCACAACTCAACTAGGTTGAGTTGTCAATGCTACGACCCAACTCAACCATTTGTTTGTATTATGATTGACAACTAATTTTAGTTGTCTTCGAAAAAATGTTCGAAAAAAGGTTCTTATCTATACTCTCTATTTTTTGGAAACCATAGTAGCCATCACAAAATATTTTAAATATTTTTAGTTTTGGCCTTACTATTTTTTCTTGAGATTTTATGTTTTGTGGATATGGCAACAATATGGGTTGACAAATGGGATAGATTGGCGCCTGAAAGTACCATTTTAAAAGTAATTAAAAGTAACACAATAGTCGAAATAAAAACCAAAACACAACTGATAAAAAACTGAGACAACTGCTTTGATGAAGTTGTATTCCATGATATGAATTTGACAACTACGACTCAACTATCAATTTAGTTGTGAATCATGATAGGGGCCATAATATTCTTTTTGTTTTTTTTTTTTCTTTGTGAATATATTCAATTTCCACTTAAAATTTGAATTTTTAATACAAAAGTAAATGCGGTCCGCAAAAGGCTTTGGACTACAATTTTCGATGAATTTGGTCCTCACACTGATAATTGTTTGACATGCCTGGTCTAGGCAATCATCATAAAATATCAAAATATTTTGATAACTAAATTGTGTGCGAACTGTGGCACAGTGGTTCCAATTGGAAAAAAGGGTAATAAATCTGCATCTTTGAAACTTGCTATACAATTGTAAAACGATGTATATAAAAATTATAGAGGAGGAGCACCTACCCTGTTGAAACACAGGGTAAGCTACATGGTGCTAAAGTTGACTACCTCGGGCGTGAAAAAACCTTGTTCGATTGATAACTTTTACAACTATAATCCGATTTTTCTTCTAAAGCTTATAAATAGACAAAGAAAATAAACTTTACTTCATTGATTACATCTTTACAACTTTCAGAGACATTTGGCTTTGAATTTTAAAATTTTGGATTTCGTAAATATCTCCGGTAATAGCATAGCCAAAATTTTCAAAAAAATATTTTATGATTTTCATCAGATTTTCTAAAAATATTGACTTGTATGAAAATAGTAGCAAACTTAATTTTTTAATGTTTATTTCTTTACTTTTTATTAAAAAACATAGCAATCCGCTTATGTTTAAAAAATTGGAACGATATATAAAACGGGAATTTTTTTATGAATTTTCAAATCCAAAAAAAATTATGTGAAGAAAATACGAATACCTATTTTTTAAGTTTTCTCAATCAAATCCCTTATTTGTTTTCCAGGATGATCCTAATTCACGCAAAATATAAAGACACACTTATTTCTACCTGTCCATTGGTATATAATACATATATATTATTGATTTAAAATACTAAATAAATGGCTACAAAACAGACGCCTCAGGTGAAATTTGTCAAAAGTGTACTATTTTCAAGTGTATTAACTACATGCATACACAGTGCATGCGCAAGAGAAGTATGAGTAATATGATGGTATGTACTATCACATTACTCATACGCCCGCATATTTCTGCTAAAGATGGGAACTTCACATTTTCTTCATGTTTTTTTTAAATAAAAATTCGTAAAAAAATGCCCGTTCAATATATCTTTAAAATTTTTTAAATGGTATGCTAAAAATTTAAAACTGAAGTTTGGTACTATTTTCATACAGGTAAATAAAATGCTTCTGAAAGTTTGACTATTTTTAGAAAATCTACTCTCCTGGATATCAATTAAAATCCAGATTAATTATATTAAAGGTATCTAATAGAATTTCTAAAGAAATTTGAAAAACTCGATGGGAGTTTGGATGTAGCGTGCATGCTTTGATCCATTTAAAATTTCAGCTGCAGTCATTTTTGAAGTCTATTCTTTCGAAATATTGAAAATAAAAAATTTTAGTTTGGAAATTTTTTTGAGAAAAACGTCGAACAATTAAGCTCTATTTTTGCCGAAATTCAGCCATTTTTTACCCTCATTTCAAAGTTTTGATTTAGAATTTTTCACGGCTACATGAATTAATATAACTTAAAAATTTCTTAAACATATTACCAAGGACTTTGGTAAATATTATAATATATAATATTTTAATATTGGCTATGCGGGTGCCCCTGTGGCTGAGTGGTAGTGATGCTAGCCTGTCAGTCCAGAGCTCGTGGGCTCGATTCCTGCCATAGCCCCTGGGTGTTTTCCGCAGACAAGCTAATCGCTTCGCGGTTTGTGTTTGTTTATTTAAAAAAATTGCTATTACCAGAGATATTTACGAAATCGGGAAAAAAGTCGAGGACAAAAATCAAAATTTTAAAATTCAAAGCAAAATATCTCTGAAAGTATTAAAGATATCTTAATGTAGTAAAGTGTATTTTCTTTGCATATTTATAAACTTTACAAAAAGTTTAAACTCATTAAAATCGGACAATATTTGTAAAAGTTATGAGACCAACAATATTTGTCATACCCGTGGTAGTCAACTTTGACACCCTGCAGCTCACCGTGTGTTTTAACAGGGTAGTCCATGTTTCATTATTCTTAAAGCTTAGGGTCCTCCTCTATGACTTTACATATGAATATCGTTTTATAAGCGGATCGCAAATTTCAAAGATACAGATTTATTACCCTTTTTTCTAATTGGAACCAATGTATGTGGGTTCAAATACAAAGTATTTTAATTTTTGTATTAATTTAAATTATAGTTTTCCGAATAAAGAATTGTCAATGGTGTTTTCTTTTCTAAAAAAAATGCTACATTTCCATGTAAAAATTGCAATTTTGTGTTCATTTCTTAAAAATGTTTTGCTCCCTAAAATGGTGGTATGTTTTATTCTAGACAAATCACCCTTACTAATGGTGGAAGGCACTACACTTTACGCCCCGTATAAATCTATAGTGTTGATATATATTATATCCTGTAATTCCTATAAGGAGCATAGGGCAACAACAGTATTGATAGTACGCTGTAAAATGGTCGCTTTTGTTTATAAATAATGCTACCAGACGAAAAGTTGGGGAAAAATCGCCTCGAACTAGAAAGTAAAAATATTAAGTTTTTAAAGTTAATATTTTCTACTGTTTTATAAAACAACTATAAGAAAATATTACATTGTTAATTTAAGATTGTCAGCGATAAAAAATCCTACTTAATTCGGTGTTATAATATTTTTCTCAAAAAAAGTCTTCAAATGAAAATATGGTTAAAGCTTCGGGTCGATAAATCGGCAATCTGGCTGTACATTCAAGTTTACATATTTTATGAAAATAAACTAAAGAAATTTTTAAACTTTCTTAAAGGAAAAAGTTAAAAGTAAGGATTCATCCTCGCCATCTGTTGAGGAAGAAATGAGGAGGTCCATAACAAAATGCAATAATTATATTTTTCAAGTTTTTGATTTTTTGATTGAATCCTATTCTACACATTGTAATCTATATTACCTTTATTATAAAGTATTCCAAAACTTAATAGCTACACTTCAATCTAAATAACTTTAAAACAAACTGTCAGATAAAGTAATTAATTTGTGATTATATTACTTTTTTGTAGACAATAATACCTCAATAATTGTTACATTTAATTACATTTTGTCGTTTATCCAAAAAAAAATGTTATATGGTGTAATTATTGAGTTTTGTTATGGACCTCCTCAAATATTAAATTTATTTAAATGTAGTATTCAGTTGAATAACAATTAGTGATGTTACGAACATCAAAATATAATATTCGCGAATACGAATATTTGAGCGAAAATTCGCCGAATACGAATATTTAATCTGAAAGCTTAGTGCCTCTTGATATTTAAAATTTAATTGAAAAAATCTACCTTTGGCGTCAATAACAATAAACTAAGAACAACTGTCACAATACTATGGCTATTTAACATTACTATAACATTCCGATGAGAAAAATTAGCGGAGAAACGGGTGGCAAATGACGTCGACCCACTGACATAGTGGAAAGGAAATAAGGAAAAAATATGAGCTTCTTTTACTGGCTATAGGTAATTATTTAGTGACACCACCACCGAATGATCCGAGCGAGCGAATGTTTAGTCGTGCGCGGCTTATTTACACACCGAATCGCAATAGGCTTGAAGGAGAAAAGACTTCAAAACTTTTATTTTTAAAGTTCAACATTCCTCTACTGAGCTTTGATTATTAATTTAACATTATGCTGCCTGTTCTTTAAATCGAGTCGATTTCAAAACGCTCGATTTAGAGAAATTAAATCCACTAATAGCAACATTTTAGCAGATTTTTTAAGTTTCACATTTTTTAGAGCTTCAATTATCATATCTGAAATTAATTGAATATATATAATTTAAAATACATTAATGTGGGCATTATTTCTTTTTGGAAAACGAGAAATTTTCTCGTTGGATTCGGTTTGCAGAACAGGGTCGTATATGTACAAACAGGAGTTTACTTTTTAAATATTACGTCGTTGTGAAATATATTTTGTTTGTTTTTTCTTTACTAAAGATTATTATTTAGCGTTAGAGACAAAGGTTTTTTTTTCAAGTAAAAATTATTTTTTGTTTAATTTTCTGTATATTTGCATGTATTATTTTTTTAAACGTATGAGCAAAATATTCGTGAAATATTTGCTTGAATTTGGCGAATACGAATACGAATGACATGAAAGAGGTGAATATTCGGAGATTCGAATACGAATAAGAGTATTCGTAACATCACCAATAACAAACTTATCTGTCAGTTGCTAAAAACGGGGCGATCCACTTTTTCATAATTTGTGTGTGCGAAATTACAAAATATTTCGTTTTCATGTATATGTTGCATTGATTTTTTCGGTGTACTTATAAAAATTGGAGTTCTTAAAAAATTTTTTTTATTTTTTTTTTAAACAAAACATATGTTTTTAATCCGCATTTATTTACTTTTTTTTAATTGTGTCCCTTTTTTCTATACAGCACTTCGTATCGCATGTCACCCACTGAATTCTCCAACTATATTAAACAACGTGCCATGCAACAACAACAAATACATCATGGTCATGGTCACTCACCCAATGGTGGCAGCGGTCAACCTGGAAATCATTTCGGTCCTATTGGCCCGGTATCACCCGCACGTTCTCTATCGCCAAATCCTTTATCACTGGGCTTAGGACAAAATGGCACTGGTGCTAATGGAGATCCTTTCTATTTTCCCAGCATGGCCATGGGCATGTATCCACAGTATAACAATCATCCTCGTAATATATTTGATACACACTTTCATGGTGACAACAATGGTTTGTATGGTCATGGTAATAATGCTGTGGGTCATGGTAAATTTAATAACTATTTGGAACCACATGGTTTCTATGGTATGGGTGGTGGCAATCATATGACACAACAACAGCAACTGCAATCTCCAATTGCCATAAATGGACAACAGCAGCAGCAGCAACAACAGCTGCATCAAGTTTCTGCTGTTAATATGAAAAATTCAAGTGAAAATATAAGTAATAGTAGTGTTAATAACAAGGAAAATGTGGGCAACAATAACAATGCTGCCAATATAACGGTCACTGTTACCAATGGCACTGTTAATGTCTTGGACAGCAATGGAGCTGTTAGTCCTGTACTTTCAACAGGAGCTGTTGCTACTGCCGCAGTCTCTACATCTTCTAATAACAGTGCAAATAATGAAAGACAAAATGCCGCCAATGCTGTAGCTGCTGTAGCAGCTGCTACTGTAGCTGCTGCTACCTCCTCATCAGCTAACAGCAATAATTCTCAAGATTCTGCTAATAATGCTACTACAGCTGCATCTAACTCGAAATTGATTGATGGTCTCAATGCATTCTATTCCAGCAACACTGGCTCCTATCAACAATTATTAGTTGCCAACTAAAAATCACTTTTCCTCTCACAAAAACAAAGAGTCCTTTAAAACCAAAAGGGAATAAAATATTATTTAATAAAAATAAAATGACACTGAAATTCACGATCTACAATATAAAAAAATAAAGATTAATATAATTAAATCTCTTAAACAGAGTCTATAACAGCAAAACAAAACCAAAAGAACATAAAAGTAATAATTAATTACGAGTTAAGAAAAATAACGTACATTTAATATATATATACATACATACTTATATATTTTTTTAAACGCTTAAAAACAACCAAAAACCAGATTAGTTTAAACAAGGACTTAATTTAATACTTTGTATAAGATGTTTAAATCGTCATTACAAAATTAACACAAAAAAACAGAACAGAAAAGAAAAGAAAACAAAAACTCTTTTTTATTTTTACGTTTACAAATATATTTTGTAACTAGTTGTAATTTTTTAGAACATTAATATTTAGTAGAATGAAAACAAGTCATAAACAAAAAACAAACAAAAGTATAATATATTTTTTCACTGTTAATTTTTTATACACATTTTAAATACTACTATTTAATACTAAAATGGATAAAAAGAAAAAACAAAACCGAAATCTAATATTAACTTAATAATTACACTAATCTAACACAATTGCCTACGAAGCGTCAAGTCTAAAAGCTCTAGCTTAAATTGAAGTTAACTAAAGTTTTGAAAGCCAATTGAGACAAAATTAAAACAGGCAGCTTTTCTGCGCGAGCGGCTAAGCTAAGAGACTGTTAGGATCAGGTCCATAAAGCTTTTAACATATGTACATATGTATTTCACTCATATGCTTAGATGGCTGATGTTTAGAAGTTATACAGCTAAAAGCTAATAAGCTTAAAATTTCGTAGCAAAGAAGCTTAGAGATTTTTCTTCTTTCTCAGTAAAACTTACACCTAATTTGGACTAGAACTTTTAAACTTGAAAAAGAGGTTCTAAAGCTAAAATTATTAAGCGCATTAAAAATAAATAAAAAAAGATATTAAGTGAACATAATACTTTCTCAACTTGATTATAAATTTAAACCATTATTGTGGCATATTTTATTTTAACTAAAAATCTACCATATAAAAATACAATAACAACTTAGTTAAAATAAATTTTGTTGTTAAGTTTATTTTATGATTATTAAAATTATTTAAAATCTTTGTTAAACAAAAATATTTTGTAACTTTTATTAGCTTTAAAGTAAAATAGAAATGAACTCTTAAGGTTTTCTTATGTTTTTTTACACACCATATACTTACCTTAGTACATATGTACATACATATAATCGATCCTATGAATAATAAATATATATATATATATATATATATATATATATATATATATATATATATATATATATATATATATATATATATATATATATATATATATATATATATATATATATATATATATATATATATATATATATATATATATATATATATATATATATATATATATATATATATATATATATATATATATATATATATATATATATATATATATATATATATATATATATATATAAATATAAATATATAAAATATATTTTTTTACTGTTATTTAATTTCTACTGTTAAATATTTTTTTATATTCTATTGATGTTATATATCTATATGTATATCTCCCTGATTCTTAGCTTTTTTAGTAGAATTTTTTTTATTAAGCAACTAAAATAATCCCAAATAAACAATTGAATATTTTTAATTTCGACTATTAATAAAAACATACACACATGATCCCCACGAACAATCTACTTGTTCCCTAAAGAAATCCAGAACGCATGCAATAGTCATTCTAGTATGGCATAGTGTCTAATGCTTATGAAATAAATTCTAGGAAAGCTTCAACAAGTCAATATGCGTATTTCAAAACGGTTCTGGAATAAGTTTTCTTATTAACATATAATTTTACCTTCTGTAATGATTAAATTACTTTCTTTAGCAGTAAAATTGTTTATCTCATCATAGCCTTAGATTTTTTAAAACAAAACAAGAACATATACCAAAATACTTCCAATAAGGTTCCAGCAAAGATTTTGTCCGTAATTCGGTCGGAAAGTCTGCCTGAGATGGCGATTCATATCCGAAGCTGTTTAGAAAATGTACCTAAAATAAAATCATAAAAGTGCTTGACAATAAAGCAAACCTCTTTGTCTGAAGAAGTTCTGAAAATTTTAGCGAAATCTCTGAGCGAATTTTTCTGATACCTTTTGCGACTTGTCATATTACTGTCGGAGAAAAGTCGGAGTTAAAATAAGCAATTTATCAGAAATATCGTATAAAACTCGCTCATAGAATCAAAAGATTATATGACTTCTATGACTCTTCTTGTGTCATGCATTTTTCTGCTGCTCATCAAAAAACATTTAACCAACCAGCAAAAACTTTTTGTAATCGGTAGTACTCTTTCAATGCGCTACAAAATATTGAGTGCTACTTATTCATCTTATTACTATGCTCCAAATTAGATATACTAAATAGTTATTAATAATATTAGTACATATTTATCTCATTACCAAAAAGTAGTTACAATTTGTTGTTATGTTTTAATAAAATAGGTAGCCAAAACCGTTTTAAGTTAACATGTGTTTTTATATGAAAACACATTTTCGGCGCTTAAACTTATAATAGCTGAGTGAGTAAAGTACTTGTCTTCAAATCTGAAAGAGCACGGTTCGTATCCTAGCTGGGTCGAAAAGACAAAGTGTGAAAAAATATACATAAATAAAATATAGTGCACATAAAAAATTTATTTTGTTTACTTGACTACTTATTTTTTAGCTTCAAGTAAGTCAAATACTAACTAGTTAATTGCTCTGACAATGTAAGTACATTTGTAAGGGTTTCGCCTTTTTTAACTTCTCAAACAAAAATACGTAGTTATCGAGTCAAATTATATGTAGTTACGGCTTAAATCTCATATACTTTTTTGTCTGCCAGTACGCAAAGTTTTTGCTGGATATACATATACATATATGTATTATATGTTAACCATTAATGCAAAAACTTTACAGAAATATGTATATGAAAATTACATATTATGAAAACTAACAACAGACAATGGGACTGACAAAAGTCTTACGTCAGAATATGTGCAGACTATTTTGTTAAATGTCTTAAAGGGAAATATGTAAATTGCATTCCGATAATATGCAGACTAGTTTGATATTAATCCGATATTATTTTGATAAATGTACGGAAACGCCGTACCAGAAAATCGCCTACTATTCTGCTGAATGTCTAAAGCGGCCAATACATTACACAATGGTCATGTTCATAAGACGTAACTGTTGAGCTCAATTCTTGTGAAACTTTGGGCAACTGTTGCGCCCAACAGTTATGTACGTCTTAGAAACGGCTTGATGGATATACTGCAAAATGAACAGCTGATAAATGTAAACAATTAAAAACAGGAACAAACGACATAGTTTAAATTAACTAAATTAATTAGTTTAGCACTCAGTTTTCAGTGAATTTTGCTTTCATAAAATATTCTATAAACATGGTCTGCAATGCGATAGTCAGCAGCAAACAAATTGTCCATTTTTATTTTATTTTATTTAAAAATTTTCACAACAAAGCAAAAAACACTGCAATAAAATATGAAGACTGCACCGACGCACAGTGGCGCCCGTAGAGCAAACGAGGTTGCAAAAATCAAAATTTTCATGTGCGCCTGCGAAATTTTAAATGAATCCATCTTATAGTAAACTTTTCAACGATCTCAAATATGCTACTCTTAACAATATCAGATTTTTAGTTTAGAAGACATAACTGTTCAAAGTTAACCAATTTTCGGATTTAAAAAAACACACAATTTTTAGGTAGTTTGATCCGATTTCAGGTGTAATATCACGAAAACTAGGCAACGAATAGTATTTTTTTTTGTTTTTAGTGATTGATGTGCTTATTAAATGTATAACAATAAAAAAAATTGTGCTGTTTGCTTTGTGTTTCTCTAGGTAAATCAGTATTTAAAAACTATCCATTTTTTCACTATTCTTCAACTTTGACGGAAAATAAAAAAAATTTACCTTTTTTTACCTCCGCCATATTTTCAAAATATGTTCTTTAACTAGTCTTTTACATAACTCAAAAGGTTTTATCTGCCTTTACGTGCCTATTTGGCTTCTACAGGTAAAAAACGTTAAAAAGACATTGTTGCAGAAATTGTATGGCGGGCATCCCTTACATGCCTTGACTGACAGTTACTTTGATGTAATAGTTTGAAAATTGCATTTTGAGTCAGTTGTCTACCTGAGAGCCTCTGGCGAAAAATTTGGTCCTAATATTCCGTTACAGACACAAGATGCACAAAAAACTACTCATTGAAATAAGCAGGTACGCACCTCACTTAAAAATTATTTTTGGCGTACATATGGTGAAGAACAATACTGACTTATGGTACAGGTAGGCACAAATCTCATTTGGCTACGTGCATAATATCAAAACTGTATAATTCAGCCCAAATGCATATGTATGCATGTAACAGGTACATTTGTAGACATGGTAGCATAGGCCTATATATTGCAAAACAAGCTTAATGCCTGCATTAGTCTACGACTGAAAGTTGGCGAAACAAGTATTGAAAACATGGCGTTGAACAATTTAAAATTATTTGAACTGTTTAGAAAGTCAATTACACCAACGTGTTTCGCGGAAGCTGCTTTAGAAGAACTCGATAGCTTATACGGAAATATTGAGAGAAGCAAAAGTATAAAAAATAATCTTTGTATGATACATGCCAAAATTAAGACAAAATGGGTGAAATGCAATCGAACCATTAACATCTTCAACTCCAAATACGAGGACTGGCTTAATGAAGACACCATCCTGGATATATTGGCAGTAGATAAACCCTCCACATCAACCAGAGGAGAAAAAGGAAGGCCAAAAAAAAGTATGGAGGAGTGTTCAATTTTCACAAGAAAGAGGAAACTTGCCGATGCCACCAATGACTTGACCACGAAGGATTTATCGGATGCGCTGTCTATTAAATACATAAAGGATAGTGAACGAGTTAGGTCGCAGATTACAAAATCTGTTGCTGATGCAAGCCCACTGCGACTAAAAAGGATTAAGGAAAGCATTCCCACTCCCACAAACGCACATATTAAAAAGTATAGTTCCGAAGAAGCCTTGGCTCTGTTTTTGGACTTAGAACTTTCCAAAGAGAAATATGAGATACTACGGGCATCTTTAATGCGACACGGGGCTGACCTTTTCCCCGGATACAAGCATATTACGCAAGCCAAAATAAATTCACGACCATTGCGTACGGAGTTTACGGAAGTCTCTGCGAAAGCCAATCTGCAGGATCTTATGGACCATACAGCAAAACGGTTGTTGGAAAGTCTTCCTGAAAATGAGGTGGAAATTCTTCCTCAGAAACTAACATTGATCAGCAAATGGGGCTGCGATGGATCATCCGGACAAAGCGTTTATAAGCAAAGGATATCTTCCGATGACACTACAATATCTGACGGAAATATGTTTATGGCATCTGTTGTTCCATTGCGGCTAAAATCTGATGTTTCCCTACACTGGAAAAATCATCGACCGTCATCAGTGCATTATTGCCGACCAATAATGTTTCAGTTTGCAAAGGAATCGGCAGAACTCATAAGGACCACGGTGAAGGACATTGAAGAACAAATAAGCAAGATTAAGCATACAAAATTGCAAATTGGAGAAGGAAAATATATTGAATGTAGTTACGAGTTCCACCTGACCATGGTTGACGGAAAAGTCGTAAACGAACTGACAGGAACAACCTCAACATTGACATGCCCGATTTGCAAAAAGAGTCAGAAGAACTTCGGTAATTTAAACGATTCTACAAACGAGGAGAATTACGAATATGGAATGTCACCATTGCACGCAAGGATAAGGTGTATGGAGTTCTTGCTAAAACTGGCGTATACCCTACCACAACAAGATGAAAACATCGATGAAAATACATCAATTAAGGATAAGGAAAAGATCAGAAAGAAGCAAATACAGAATGCTTTTTGGAAACAACTTGGACTAAAAGTAGACTGCCCCAAGTGTGGATACGGTAACTCAAACGATGGAAACACTTCAAGGAGATTTTTTGCAAATGATGAGGCAGTAAGTAGAATCACTGGAATTGACAATGAAATCGTCAAAAGATTGGGAACGATCTTGAATGTTTTAAACTGCCAAGAAAGTGTTAATTCTACAAAATTTGGAGAATATGCATCGGAAACTGCATCTCTTTTAGCAAAAATTTATCCACAGAAGAAGTTGACCCCGACCGTCCATAAAATATTGGCGCATGGCAAAGATATAATTGAGTACCAGTCTTTGCCAATTGGAGAGCTTTCTGAAGAAGCGCAGGAGTCTCTTAACAAATTTTACAAAAAATATAGATTGCAGAACACGTTCAAAGCATCAAGGGTGAGGCAAAATGAGGACCTCTTCAACATGTTAGCAGCATCTTCCGATCCACTTATTTCTTCCCTGCGGCATGTGAAGTCACGAAAAGAACTACAATGGAATTATACTTTAGAAATGATTAGTCTTTTAGATATACCTTCTGTTACGAATTGTGATGAATATTTTACAGAAAATTCAAAAAATTAATTGAAAAAAAATTTGTTTAATTTGTTGGCTAATAACTTTAAAACAGAAAAAGCTTTCAAAAGAACTAAGAAATATAAGATTGGTAAAAATAATTTGATTTTGTTACCATAAAATAGATGAGTTAGAAAAAAATTAGAGTTTAGAAATGATTTGTATTTTAGACATACTTTGTCTTACCAAGAAAATGAATATTTTACAGAAAATTGAAAAAATCATTTAAAAAAAAAATCTTTTGTTGTAATTTTTTAGGTAATATCTTAAAACATGAAAAGCTTACAAAAGAACTACAAAAAAATATAAAATTCTTAAAAAAAATTTTTTTGTTACCAAAACTTGGATTTTTTCACAAATTTTAACTTTGAAAACCCATAAGTAAGCACCTATAAGGTGTAGCGTCCACTCCAACCGCTCATTTTATAGGTTGAACAATTATCTATGACATGCAATTTAAATTATTCGATTATCTTGTTCGGTTCAAAAGATATGATTTTTGCAACGAAAAAAGTCAAATGGCGCCACTGTGCGACGTTAACGTTAAGCCGCCACCGTATTAAAAAATGGTTCTACATTATAGTGAATTAAATAATATATAATAGTATGATGCAAATAATTCTGCGTAGCATTGCTCCAATCCATACGAATCAACTTTTGCTGCTGCAACTTTTTTTGTGCGAGAGTGGTGAAATAGAAATTTATACCTTATGTATTCCCCTCTCACTCTTGCTCACTAGAAAATAAAAGTTGAAGCAGCAAAAGTTGATACGTATGGACTAGGACTTTTTAAGGAAATTTTGTGTATTTTGTTGTTGGATTTCATAAAAAAGCTGCGATATTTTGCATTTGCACTTCCGCAAATATAAATAAACAACACAATAAAAATATATTTAGTGATTTTATTGTTATTTTAATTATAACCCTTTATTTGTTTATTTATCACATTTTAATGCCAAATTTAAGAAATTAGTTTGCAGCGGCCACATAATAAAGCAGCGTTGTATTAGAATATAAATGGCATAACTCTCTTTGATCAGCTGTGGGTGAAGACTAAGCACAACATGTTGACTATAGGTACAGAAAAAATTTTATGATGGGAAAAATGGCAACAAATACTCAACTGTTGTGTGTAGCGGAACTACTCAACTGTGCGTTTGCCAAACACACAACAGTTGCGCAACTGTTACGTCTAATGAACGCTACCAACAATATTGTATATGGTATTGTTCATATTATTATCGTTTTGCCCTACCTATACTACTCAATAAACTCTACAATATTTTCAAATAGAATACAGCGAAATTTTTCACACAATAAAATGGCAAACCAAAAGAAAACAATATTGTACAATGTTGCCAACACATTACACAGTTTTCTTGGTTGTGCAATAAAAATCAAGAGTCTAGATTTTTTGCTATATATTTTTCTAATATTTAATCTGGAGCCAAAAAAAAACTGCCACCGAAGATTTATTTTCCTTATAAAGCTGATTTCGACCGCTATACTTTCAGGTATGTCAGTCATAAGTGATTCCTTAAATGCGTTCTAAAACCAATAAAATAAGAGCTTGTTCCAAAAGTTGTTCTTGGGTAGATGCATGTACATATACATGTTAATGTATAGGTAGTAAAACTAAGTTCATATCTCCTTCAAACATGAAACAATTAGTCAAATATTTTATTTAAGTTTTAAACATTTTTATTATATTATTTTTTATACTATTCATAGTTAAATAAAGGCGTTTAATTAATAATAATAATACGTAGTCATTTGTATTTTGTTACAAATGTTCATTGTTAATTATTTTGTTAATATTAAAATATTGTAATAATTTTCTATGCTAATTTTATACATTATGCATATATAATAATTTGTATTGATTTTCTTTAATTGTGTTTATCATATTATTACTACTGCATCCTATTATTATTTTTGTATTTTAAAAATTTTTTTTATTGTTGTTATTATTAATAAATCATTTTTATGTAGAACATTTTTATACTTTTTATACATTCTTACTTAAATATTATCAATAATTATGGAAAAAAACAATTTTTATTTTTTTATATTTAATTGAAAATAATAAAAACCAATAAAAAATATAAATTTATTTAAAAAATTGTGCAAACCTTTCTTTTCACTGTCTTATATTTGCAATTAACACAATTAAATGATGAAACAGAACAACTTGAGCAACTTCAGCCAAAATTCAAAAAACACTCTCAAAATGAAATAGATTCTCAGCCTGTTCATAGAATCCAATACGGGTTGATTTTGTATCGATTTCATTACAAAACCGGTTGATTGCGTTCATGAAAGCCGTTTGTGCTTGGATTTGCGAAATTACCGTTGAGAAACGGAATTAATTGTTCATGAATTGGAGCTCAGGAGCCCTTTAATTTATGCATTTATCAGGTAGAACAAATTTTTCCTATCCTCTAATTACTAAATAAGCAACTTTGTAAACGATATTTAGAATTTTGAACGAAAATAAACACTTTTTGCACAAAGAAATTTCGTTACGTTTTCAAGAACGCATTCACAATTGGAATTGGTTTGGAATTACGTTTCCAATCCAATTCCGTATCGAATCCTGTGAACAGGCAGTCTATCTCATTACTAATGAATCCAACCAAAAGAGAGCCTTTAAGCTAAAAATTAATGTTGAGCTAGTTTGTATTAATACTTTTGCTAAAACAAATAAAAATTAGTAAAAAGTTTAAATGTATGTTGGTGTGTCGTAAGTTTTGCGATCTACTGTATATACAAACTTTTCGTGAAAATTTAATACGAGAATTAAATCAGTAACACTAGGTTAGTGCATTTTTATCTGCACTGAATAAATACAATGTTTAAATTTAGTGCGTTTTTGAAAAATTACGCGCTTTTTTCTCGATTTTAGTGCTTTCTTCATAGTTGACAACACTGCTCCTTAGTCATGACCGCTTTCTATGCAAGTTTTTAATGTCAATTTGTGTGGAAAAACGCCTCGACCAGTTCTGTTTCATCATTTATATATATATGTGTATATATATATATATATATATATATATATATATATATATATATATATATATATATATATATATATATATATATATATATATATATATATATATATATATATATATATATATATATATATATATATATATATATATATATATATATATATATATATATATATATATATATATATATATATATATAAATATATATATATATATACATATATATATATATATATATATATATATATATATATATATATATATATATATATATATATATATATATATATATATATATATATAAATATATATATATATATATATATATATATATAAATATATATATATATATATATATATATATATATATATATATATATATACATATATATATATATATATATATATATATATATATATATATATATATATATATATATATATATATATATATATATATATATATATATATATATATATATATATATATATATATATATATATATATATATATATATATATATATATATATATATATATATATATATATATATATATATATATATATATATATATATATATATATATATATATATATATATATATATATATATATATATAAATATATATATATATATATATATATACATATATATATATATATATATATATATATATATATATATATATATATATATATATATATATAAATATATATACACCAATACCTCACTTTGCGTCGTGGTTACGTTCCAAAAAAACACGACGCAAATTGAAACGACGCAAAGTGAATTATTATTTTCTATAGCAAACCATGTTAAGATCGAAGATAGGTTCCAGGGTTACGAAAATACTACTTTTTAAAAAGAAAATTGAACAAAGTAAACATTTTAAAAACAAAAATAATATAAAATTTTATTTCATGCATACAAAAAACAAAAAAAAACAAATTCAATTTAAACAAAATAAAATATTCAATTAATTTACAAAAAAAAAAAAAAAATTAATCACTATCTGATGAGTACATAGTGGTTGTTGTCGGAAGTCGGCTTTCTTTCACAAAAAATTGGTCCAATGTTTGCTGAACAGCTTTTTTTTTCAACGAAAAATAAATTTCTTTATAGCAGTTTATATTCGTAGCTACCGCCTGGGACACTTTAAAACTCCTTCCGCTGTCAGGATCGTTTTTTAAAAAAATCTCCATAGCTTCGTCAATCAAACACATCGCTTTGGAAATTTGTTTGGAGGTTAAATTTTGTTCTTCGGAGATTTCTATTGTACGGTTACTGTCATCTTCTTCATTAGCAAATTGCAATTCAAGTTGCAAAAGTTCTTCATTAGACAACTCTTGGTTGTGCGAGGTTAGCAATTCATTTATGTCAGTCTCCTCCATACCTTCAAAATTAGACTCTCTAGCTAAATTAGAAATTTCATGACGAACAGCTGGTGTGCCATCAACTTCTGCAGAGCATATTCTGTGAACACATTCAGGCCATATTTTGCGCCAAACACCATTCATGCAAGATGGTTTAACCTCCTCCCACGAATCGGAAATAATTTCTATGGCTTTCATAATGTTGAAATTTTTCCAAAACTGTAGCATGGTAGGCTTATCTTGTCCACTTAAAAGAAGTTTAAATGTTCGTCGAAGGTAATAACTTTTAAATGTCGATATTACTCCCTGATCCATTGGCTGAATAACTGATGTCGTATTAGGAGGCAAAAATACAAATTTCACTTTTTCTGACAACTCATCAACATAAACTGGGTGGCCAGGAGCATTGTCTACTAGGACCAAAGCCTTGAAGTTTAAGTTTTCTTTCTTGCAATAAGCTTTAATTTCTGGAATAGCACAAGTTGAAACCCAGTCTTGAAATAATGATGCTGTCATCCATGCTTTTTTGTTTGCTCGCCAGTGGACAGGAAGAAGATTCTTTGCACAACCTTTCATAGATCTTGGATTTTCTGATTGATAAATGAGAAATGGTTTGAATTTGAAATCACCATTTGCATTACCACCAAGAAGAAGGGTCAGTCGATCTTTGCTAGCTTTAAATCCTGGCGCAGATTTTTCTGTTTTAGATATGAAAGTTCTGTTAGGTAGGCGCAATTAGAAACAATAGTCCTGCCATCTTTTAGAAAAAAAAAGAAAATTTCAAAAAATATTAAAGACAGTGCCATCTTTTAGAAACAAAAAGAAAATTTCAAAATAGATTAAAGACTCGAACCTAAAACAACGCAACTTCGAAAATCTAACGACGCATAGTGAAAATTAGTACTAATTTAGCAGCGACGCAACTTCGAAAAAACGCAAAACGAAACGACGCAAAGCGAGGTATTGGTGTATATATATATATATATATATATATATAAATATATATATATATATATATATATATATATATATATATATACATATATATATATATATATATATATATATATATATATATATATATATATATATATATATATATATATATATATATATATATATATATATATATATATATATATATATAAATATATATATATATATATATATATATATATATATATATATATATATATATATATATATATATATATATATATATATATATATATATATATATATATATATATATATATATATATATATATATATATATATATATATATATATATACATATATATATATATATATATATATATATATATATATATATATATATATATATATATATATATATATAATTTTCCGTTGTTCGGCTTGTTCGTTGTTCTTTATGTTTAAGATTTGTTCGGCTTTAGCGATTTTTCCGTCTTGGAGATTTTTCCAGGTTAGGCGACTATTTTTCTTTTTGCGATTTTCTCCAATTCTGGTGACTTTCTCGTTTCACCTATTTTTTCCGTTATAGCAAATTTTTCCGTTTTAGCAATTTTTTAGCTATTTTCCCTGATTTTGGAATTTTCCGCCGTTTTGGAGCATTTTGTTTCATGCTTTTGTTTCATGTTTTCTTGTTTGTTTACCATCGTAATGTGCGTTAATAACTTTCCAAAGAAAACTTCATTACAATATATTATACTTTCTTTTCTTTTTGCTCTTATCTCAGCCATTTATGGACCCAATGGAAAGATTTTAAACAGAAGGTTTCTCAGAAATATACATTTCATTAAAAAAAGCAAGAAAAAGATGAGAAAACATAAAATTTTTTTGGCTACATCTAAGTAATTCATGAATCGATTTAGCTGATTTTTGTTAGTTTATACCTCGGACATATTTCAACAGATTGAGACATTGTTTTAGGCATTGTTTAGGACATCGTAGAACATACACATATATGTATAATATACACACATTGTATATTTGTGGCTTGGTGCTAAAAGGGCCAATGTCAAAATATTGAATTTTGAGAAAAATGCAATTTAAGTTTAAGTTTTCTATATGAGTTCATAGTAACATTGGCTAGCAAAACCCTTATAAAGCTGTTATGGGTTACATTAGACATTGGCTGTTTCAGCAAATAAAAGAGAGTAAGAACAGAAACCTAATGCAATGATTAACTCAAAACAGCAAAATATTGACATTGGCCATTTTAGCACCAAGCCACAGATATAGGGTCGCGAATGAATATTGTAGAATTTACAAATTGAATGACAAACCTATGTACATATACCCTCTCCATTTTTAATATGTCTTTATAGATATGCCGTCAGCTGTAGGTTAATCGTTTACAATCACAGCGACAGACTACAATTGCTTTATATGAACTAACAGTGTACAATAAACAGATCAAACTTGATTTTATTATATTTTAAACAAAATCATACAACGGTAAATATGAAAGAGCAAATCTCTCTTTGAAGTAGTGTTTTTACCTTTCTTTAAAGCAACATCTATTCTTCCTAGTAAAATATTTTCAAGTTTCTGTGAATAGGTGTAGAACGCAAGACCTTATCTAAACCGCTACTATTAAGCCCTATTGCGAAAGCAACGAAATAAACTTACAACTATACCGTAAGAGATTAAGCCGCATATATTTGAAAACTTTTAAAACCGTTTTTAAGATAATTCTAGCAAGCTCGATCTTGCAATTTTAAAATCGTGCAAGGGATGTAAATGCAATTTTTTCTTAGTTTCTTTTCTAATCATGCTTACTAGTAAGTTTCATTGTAATTGGGTCATAAAATGCTTTGAGCAAGGAAACTTAAAAATTATTCGTTTCAAAACAATAATATCTTTAAATTCTGTTTTAAGAGATCCTTTTTTGAAAAGCATGTTCTTAAAAGAGGTATTTTGGATTATTGTTTTATCATTTCATTAAGTCATTTAAAGAACATTTTTCAAAATTCCATATTTTTAATAGCGGAAGCCGTTTTTAGTTGCATTTGAAAAAAGTATTTTCATAAAAAACATATTCTTATTAAAGTTCTTTTCACGAAGTGGTTTCTACAAGAATTTGTTTATTTTTTTGCAAAGAATCTTTTCAAAAGATGCTTATTCGCAGAAAGTACCTCGTTTCGGCCTTTTTAAATCAAATCTATAGTTTCTGAGCACTACATGTTATTATAGAGTATTATCTTTAGCTATAGAAAAATAATGGAGGTGAATATAGTCTTCTAAGATTAAAGGTCTACAAATTGCGAATTTCCTTCAAAAACGCAGAAACGTTCGTTTTAAAAACGCCCGTATGGCCACAGTTTGAAGGTGTCTTTTAAGTGAATTATTTTGTTTAACTAGTAAACTTTTTTAAAAAATTGTGCAATTCAACGAAAATTATCTTTTTACAAAAAGTGTTTTTTACAAAGTACCTCTTCACATATAGTACCTTTTCACAAAAAGTACCTTCTAAGCATAATAATATATTTTTAGAAACGGTTTCTTTAAAAAAGAATTTGTTTACAAAAAGTTTCTTTTAACAAAAAGTATCATTTCGCAAAAGGTACCTTTTTATAAAAGAGGTGTTTTTGCAAAAATTATCTGTATACAAAAAAAAACTCTTTACAAAAAGTATCTTTTTGCAAAAAGTATCTACATACAAAAGTCCTTTTTGCAAAGGGTGCCTTTTTCCAAAAAGTACCCTTCTCCAAAAAGTATCTTTTTAAAAAAAGTACCTTTTTTCAAAAAGTACTTTAATACAAAAATACATTTTATGAAAACACTATTTTACTTACTTTTTTGGAAAAAGGACCTTTTAACAAAAAGTGCATTTTGCAAAAAATACTTCTTCAAAAAGCTCATTCATATTAATCCGAAAAGCACATTATTAGACAAAATAACTGCTCAATCACGTGGACGGTCGGTTCGGCCGGAACAAAATTGGAGCATTGTGAAGATTTCGACTTCATATAGAAATCGTGCGAATATGAACCCACTCGACCTTAAAAATTTCGCGAATTCTCGAAAACAAATTTTTAGAAAAAGTTGTTTTTCGAAATAAATTTTAAGCTAAGGTTTCAATCGAATTCAAAATCAAATCAGTTCTGAACCTTAAAATACAATAGTTCTTGTGGAATATTTTTTTCTTTCGTATATCGTGCTTTAGAGTTTATAGAACTACAGTGAATGCCGTAAATTTTATCTTAACCGGTTCGGGAGATGTCGCTGTCGAAAATTTTTGGGAAAAAAGTTTTTTTATTACTCCTTAGATTCATAGTTTTTAGTGCTATAAGCTTGAAATTAGAAGGAAGTTCCAGGGATCGTCTGCAAGCTCATCCATTTTTCATATTTTTGACTATGTTCATTTGAGTATGTCAGACTAACTAATATAGCCTGATAATTATATATCCGGATGATTATCTACATATATTCTATTTCCCATAAAGACTTTCGTTGCTTGGAGTCGTCTAACATCAATTTCATATATTTCCGAGATCAGTTTTTTCAAGTTCTCCAAAAATATTCTAAATAACTGACTTGTTTCTATTATTGGTTCTACTAAGCCTCATTTTTTCTGTACTGAAGAATTTCAACAACAAAAATCAACAACAAAAATCAAACATTCCACATGAATGAAACGCCCACCATAGAAATTTCCTAATTAATAATATTGTCCGTATGTATATAATTTATTCTTTCTATTTTTTATCAATATTTATTTCCAAAAGTTGTTTTATTTATATATAAAAAAATTTAAATTAGATTTAGATTTACCTCTAGTAATAAAAATCTAAATAGAAATGAATCAAATGTGCTATTGTTATAAAAATATCGTAAATATTCTTAAATTAAATTACATATTAAATTAACAAAGATAAATTTTAAATACTGCATGCGAAATATGTACTTAAATTAAAAAGAAACAAAAAAAGTTTTATATATGTAGTAACAAAAAAGAGTAAAGTAATTTTATTTTTAATTCTCACTTAATTAAGATACAAAGGGGCGTTATTGCGTTTACTAAATGGTGGCCAAAATATATACATTAGCCCGATTCACAATCTTGTGTAAATGGTCTTGCATCGTAGCACGTGCAAAATTGTATTGCATATTGATACTCACCACTTAACAATTGTTAGTGGTGAGTATAAATATACTATACCATTTTGCAAATGCTACGAAGCAAGACCATTTGCACAAGATTGTGAAATGGCTATTGTATATATTTTAACTTCGTTAATATGGTTGGTTACACAAAATAAATATCATTGGATAAATTACGTACATATTGACATTAAATGTGTAAATCGAAGAAAAAATTGGAATTATATATAACTTTTGCCTAACTAACTTTTGCCCGTGACTTTGTTTATAATAAACTATCTGTACAGCAAATTTTCAGTCGTGGTTGTCATTTTCATGGAAATGCCAATATATATATTGGTAAATATGCTGTTATAACAGTGTGCTGCAATTTTTACAACAATTCTAAGAGCAGTATGACATTAGATGCCCCCAACACCTCTGCAAGGTGTCTGTGGTCAATGCAGTGGCGCAAAGTTTTGCAACAAAAGAATCCATAGCCCAATTCACAATCTTGTGCAAATGGTCTTGCATCGTCGCATTTGCAAAATGGTATAGCATATTGATACTCACCACTAACAATTGTTAAGTGGTGAGTATAATATACTACACCAATTTGCAAATGCTACGATGCAAGACCATTTGCACAAGATTGTGAATTGGGCTCATATATTATTATTATTTTTATTATATTATATAAAAATGAGGTGTATGTTTGTTTGTTTGCAGATTTTTTACGGCATCACGCCTAAACGGAAGAACTAATTTAAATGAAATTTGGTACACGGATAGATATTTGGCCCACAATTAATATATATATATATATATATATATATATATATATATATATATATATATATATATATATATATATATATATATATATATATATATATATATATATATATATATATATATATATATATATATATATATATATATATATATATATATATATATATATATATATATATATATATATATATATATATATATATATATATATATATATATATATATATATATATATATATATATATATATATATATATATATATATATATATATATATATATATATATATATATATATATATATATATATATATATATATATATATATATATATATATATATATATATATATATATATATATATATATATATATATATATATATATATATATATATATATATATATATATATATATATATATATATATATATATATATATATATATATATATATATATATATATATATATATATTGATTCCTACGGCTCCAAGTTGGAGCAAAGGGCCGCACCACAAGATGTATTTATTTACCGGCTTTTGGACCGGGAGGGGATAAAATGGGTCCAAACATCCCCCTTCGCATAACTCTGTCATTTGTCAACCGATTTTGAAAATTATTGGTTTGAATTGGTTACTGAATTAATTTTTTATATTGGGCCTGATTGTGTAAGTCGTTGGCGTAAACGCCTTAGTCGTTTTTTGTAGTAGATTTAAGAACACGGATAGAGTGTTACTTTAATCTATTACAAAAAACGACATAGGCGTTTACGCCAACACCTTACACAATCAGGCCGCATAACTCTATCATTTGTCAACCGATTTTTAACATTCCTTTTTGTTTTTAAATGGTTTGCTTGCAGTTAGGTTCCATACTTTTTTTCCAAAACCGGTGGGGAAAAGTACCTCTTTTATCTTGAGTTCGGTTTTAATTTAATTTTTGAATTAAATTACCTTTTTATTTAGAGATAAATGTGAAGCATGTAGACAAAGAACATTTTGACTGCGCGGAGGGTTGAACTGACGTTTCGTTAGCTCCCGCTAATCTCATCAGAGCTCTTTACCGCTTAGACCACTCGACCAAAGTCGGTGTTTTGCAGTCAAGAGCTGAATATCATCTACTTTTAATCAATTCATACTGTCACTCTTAGAGTTGTATAGTTCATTTGATAGTTCTTGATATTCAGTTTTTCCTTTGTCTTGTGTTAAGCTTCTTTTTTAATTCTCTATTCTAGTATGATTTATCATTGATAATTACAATTACTAGTGTGTGTGAATGTTTGGTTGTTCAGTTTTATTTGAACATGTACATCATTTTGCTAGGTACCTTTAGAGTTTAACAATTAATTTATGAGTTTAGTCAAACTGTATGAGCTTATATCGAAAGATATTTTAATTATTTTGGCTTGAGTTCGGTTTTAACTTAATTTTTCAATTAAATTATATTTTTATTTAGAGATAAATGAGAAGCATGTAGACAATGAAAATTTTGACCTTTTTTAAAGGGTTTGCCTGAAGTTTAGTCCCATAATTCTTTCTTCGAAAATCGGTGGTGAAATTTGCTCTTCCCATGATTAACGCTGTCATATATAACCTGATTTTCAAAATAATTT
The DNA here is from genome assembly GCA_956483635.1 of Panzeria rudis. Taxonomy (NCBI): domain Eukaryota; kingdom Metazoa; phylum Arthropoda; class Insecta; order Diptera; family Tachinidae; genus Panzeria; species Panzeria rudis. The sequence goes on along the minus strand of OY101448.1, from coordinate 86,006,016 downwards.
TTTTTTGTTTAAAAGGGTGTGCTTGAAGTTTGTTCCCATAGAAGTGGAAATGGGGCGGAAAAAGTGGTAGCCCGATATATTGATTATCGCATAACTCCGCCCTTTCTTAGCCGATTTCAATATTTTTTATTTAAAAGGACATGAAGTTTTGGTACTATACACACAATTAGTAGAAGTACACACCATTGAACTAACGCAGAATTGTGTCCTTTTTGTAATCTGTTCAATGGGATCCTTGCATTGAAGTCGGTTTTTGGCAGAGTTATTTCGTCTATATTGCTAGACCAGATAGACGATAAATAACGCATTAAGGACTTCTCCTCAATATGTTTAAGGCCCGTGCATTTCCGGGTCGAAAAAAGCTAGTACGAATATAAAATAATTAAGTAATTTAGCCAGTGATATATAATTTGTAAACAGCATAAAATTAAACATATTATTAGTCAATATTTTTAGAATTTCATTTGTTAAAACATTTTGGTGACAGTTAAGTAGACTTAAGGTCTGGTTGTGTACGTGCACGTAGTTACCCCAACTTACTCAAAAACTTTCTGTATACAAATTTTGTATTGAAAAAAACTATCGATTAAATTTGGATAACTTCAGGCACATAAAGAAACAGGCCCTACCTATATTCTCCTCTTAAAAACTTGTATGTACCTTTCGATCAGAAATCGTTTATATATGTATATATAAGACTATAAAAACAAAATTGCAAAAAAATAGTAGTAATTATTAATTATTCAAATAATTTATAAAAATTTTGTACTTTTATACTTCATTAATTTGTAGTTTTGAATAAACAAAAAAAAACAATAATAACCATACAGTAAAAATTATGTTAAAAACAACAAATAATATAAAAAATTTCAAAATTATTTGAAAATAATGTTGGAACTAAAAATAGAATAAATAGTCCAAATATTAAAAAAAAAAGTATAATTTAACTTCCAACAAACCTGATAAGCAATTTAAAATTATGTATAACCAACAAAAATATATAAAGATATTGTATATTAGAATTTATATTTTTATAAACAAAAACAAAATATGTATAACTAAATTGTCTTATAAAATATAATTTTTTACAAAATAATTTAAGTTTTTTTGTTTAAAATAAATGGTGGCTGGCTATTCTGGAAACCCTGTCAAAAAAGTGAAAATTTACCTGAAACACAAACAAAATTGCTAAAAATGGTTAAAATATAAGTAAAATTTGTATTGCTTTTCTCTCCCTCTCTCTTTGAAAAACGTGAATTTTTGTAAAAATAATTTTCAAAAATATATGTAATATTATTTTTGTTTCACCGTTTAATTTACATTTTGACGAAGCGTTTTCCAGTATAGCCACCAATATATAAAAAAAATAATATAAAAAAGTAGTCTGATAATTAAACTCCATAATTTTTTGAGTTTACTTACTTTCAAGTATAATTTTTTTTAAGTAAAACTTGCAAAAATATTGTGCAAAAAACATTCGAATTAAAATTTATGTTGAATTGAATTTCTAGCCGCTCAAGAAGAATTTTAAAACCAACGCTCAAGAAGAATTTTAATACCCTCCATTACTTCCAGAACTAGTGTAATCACCAGCGTGCTTTTCGCACGGTTTTTAGTGCTTTTTAAAAATTTCGACGCGAAAAATTTTTGAGTTAGTGCTCGGTGCTTTTTTGTGACGGTGGCACTAAACGCAAAATTCGAAAATAAGTTTCTTTATCTAAAAAAATTCTTTACTAATGCAACCATTTGCTGAATGTATTTTTTTGCAGCCATGCAAGAGAAGAAACAAATTTATTTACATATTTATTTGGTTTTGTAAAATTAAATATAAATATTCATTTGTATATAAATAAGCCTACACGCAGAAAAATGTTCATGTAAAATCGTCGAAAATCAGGTTAATTTAACGTTTTCGGTAGTCATTTTTCTTCATAGGTGTTTCATGTTAAATCAACATGATTTACAATAATCTTGAAAGAAAATTTTCATTTTGAATTAAATCAAAATGAAGTTGATACTGAAATAATGTGAAAAATTATATTGAATCGAAGTAATTTCGAGTTGAAACAACGTGAATTAGATATTGGAACAACACGAAGAATCATGTTGAATTAAATTTATATCAAGCTAAACCAAAATGACTTTAATCTAGATATTCTATTAATTATTTTACTTACGTGATAGTCATCAGAAAACTTCGTGTTGTAGATGGCCGCCCCAGCCAAGATTTGAACTCGTGCCACCTGCATGATAGTCCACGCGCTAACCACTGCAGCCACAACAGCTTCAAGCTTTACTTTACCTATACACTAAATAAATACCATTATTTGTAAATCAATTTCATTTTAATTCAACAAGATTTAAATGATTATTTAACATAAAACTTATTTGAAATTAAAGTTATAGCCATGTCGATTGAAAATGAAATGTAACGTTTATAACAAAATTGTTTTAACAGTGAAAATTTTTAAATCAAAGAGATTTAAGGTTAGATTAATAATTTTCCGTTTAAAATTAATATGAAATAATGGTAATTTTAAGGCAGCAGCAGTAAATTTTCGCTGGTAATTCGTTTTTTGTAAGAATAAACAACACATGTAAGAATAAACAACAACAAGTCACACAACTAAGCAGAACAGTGAATTGTAGCAATGAACAAAGCCAATAAACACTAACACATTCAAACGACAAATTATTTCCTGTAAATTTAATATGACTTCCAATCAAAATTGCGGCATGTTGATTTTAGATTCCTTTTTTTCTGTATATAGAGATGTCAAACCTGGTCTTCGAACTATTCGAAAAAAACTGTTTTTGCCTCTTTTCCCTTCTTTTCTTTCTTTTTAAAACCGGGTTATAAAATGTGACGGTTTTCCGGTTATTCGAAAATCCGGTTTTTCTGTGTCGAAGTATTCGGAATTTTCGAATAAAAAGACAAAAATATTATTTGATATTTTTCGGAAAATCCAGTAAATCTCGTTGTTTGATTTAGTAAATTGTTTTGTTTACAATTTGTAAACATTTTTAGACATACTATTTCATGGATTTAAACAATTTGTTAACTGAAAAAACACGTTGTTCTTTTATGAAATTCTTGAGATATTTTTGTCTATATTTACAAATTTGATTGTAGGTCCGTTCCTAGACAAAATATTTACTATTTCATTGAGTTCATTTACAGAAAATGAAATTTATTTTTTTTGTGTATGAAATATCAACTGATGTGCATACCCTGATATAATTACACTGCTCAACAATGAAAATACTTACAAACGGATTTTTATGATTATTATTCATGATCAAATAATTTTAGAGAATTTTTGCAGCAAAGAAATCATAACCCATATGTATTTATTTACTAGTTATTTTTATGCAATAACATCATAAAAAAATATAAATCGCGGATTTTTTGAGATTTATTCATCGTTCCCTTACATTCGTGCTTGATTAAAAAACTTCATGACTTTCATATATAACTTGGTTTTAAGCTGTAAAAAATTGTTATGGCTTATGATGTTATTATGAAAAAAAATTCAACAAAAATATTGAAATGTTAAAAGTTAATTATCGTCTAAGTCAGACACTAATTGGAAAATGGATTAAATATTTTGAGGGGATGTTGTGATGGTTATAATCAGTAGGAAAAACTCATAAAACCCGTTTTTCAATTTAGGCGGCTTATGATGTTATTATAATAAGCTCTTCGAATATGTATTCATTAAAAAATTAACAAGTTTGTGATATCATTATATTTATTAGTTATTTCAATAGTTTAACAATCTTTCAGACAAATAATTTGGTTAAATGTTTAGGATTTAAGCAATTCTCTTTTTTAGTTTTGATACTTTTTTCAACTTTTTCTTCTGTTGGCGTTTTATTATAAATAAAAAGTAGGCAGCACTTAAAGAAGCCATTACGTTTTGTTTACATTTTGTATAGTTCTTTCTTTCTATCATTTGCTATTTCTTTCTTTCAATCCTATAGCAAAACAATGCAAGAAAAATGTAGTGTCATAAGGGGTTTATGGCAGGCAGCTCATTAGAAAACATTTACCCATATTTTATAAGTTTAAAAACTCAAATATTTGTGCGTATAAACTCAAGAGATAAATGGGAATTGTAACGAAAACTAAAATCAGACAATGTGTAGAAGTGACTGCTAAAAGTCGTAGGACGTAGATCAGAAAATGTGTAGACTACTCTGTTAAATGTCTTAAAGGAAATAATGTGCAGACTATCTGATATTAATCGGATAAATGTGCAGAAACGTCGTACCAGAAAACTGCCTACTGATCCGCCAAATGTCTGAGGGAACTTAAGACAACTCGGCTGATTATCTGATAAAGTCTCAGATTATTTCTGATGTTAGACATGTCGGCCAAAATTGTTTCCTGGGTGCCCAGCCTGAATTTCAGGCAGAGCTGCATACTACGCTCAAAGGTGTAAATACAATATAGCCCCGATTTACATCGTAATGGGGACCGGGGAAATGTGACGCAAGCCGAGACGACGCAAATCGAATCACGTTTTTCTATATAACACTAAACAATGTTGTGAACATATTTCACAATTTTCTTCATTGTACAATAAAAATCAAAAGTCTTTTGATTTTGGCAATATATTGTGACACCTTTGAATGACATACACACTGGCGATGTTAATGTACAATACGATAAATTTCACAATTATATTGCAAGTGTGTAGACCCCTTAAGACAAAAACCAAATGCTGAAAATGTCTAAGCTACCAAAAAAGAGCATAAGTAAGTTTGAAAAATGCTCTACACTTGTAAAGAGCTTAATGCAAATTGATTTAAAGTTGGATATTTATCTGCTTGACTTTGGGAGCCTTGTGGCCTAGAGTATAAGAAGGATTCGGATGATGAAATCATGATTGATCTCGAAAGCATCATGGTGTTAAGTTCGACCCTTATACAAAGTCAAGAATTTGTCTTTTCAATTATTACGTGCTTTGAAAAATCCTTTCCTTTTAAAAATAATTTAATTGAAAAATTAAGTTAACCCATACAGTTCGACTAAAATACATAACTTTAATAAATACAATTTTATTCAGTAACATTTGGCTTTCAATAAAATGCAAACATTTCAATTTCATTTTTGAATATAAGCCAATTTTGCCAAAAAAAAACATCAAGAGAGAAAGAATTAAGATCTCATTTCTCTTGATGTAAAAAATCCATTTATGTATACCTGATATATTTTTATCATGACAAATGTCAAATTCCCTATAGGAAAACCTGCTAACATAAAACAAATTATTTTTCAATATAAAGTTTGATTTTTGTCATGATAAAAATCAGGTATAGACGTAGGGAAAATTATTATAACTGGCACCAGTTACAATATGGATGGCAAAGTTGGTACAATTGTACCATTTTTGGTACAATTCGGATTTTAAAAGTACAATTGTACACCAATGGCTTATTAAGTACAATTAATAATTTTTCGATTTTTTAGGAAGCCCTTTATTACAGTTCTTTTATTGTGATAATATATTTTATCCTTTTCGTCCGCTCGTACATATGCCACTTTTATCTGAATTAAGGGCCTTATTTTGTAAAACGCAATGCTTGGCGTTGATAAATTTTGTATGTAAAAATGTAAATTACAAAAATAAAACACATAAAATTCTTTACTTAAAAAATGGTTCTGGTTTCAAAAATCTGTTTTGGTACAATTATGCCCAAAAAGTACAGTTTTAGAGAATAATTGGTTCAATTATAAAATCTCATATACCATCCCAGACTGGCACTGAACAAACACACTAAGGTTAGACCTGGGACACCGGACCAACCAGACACGACAATTGTGACAGTTAAACATTGTCCAAATCATTTTTCGAGGGCACAACAACAACTATATATTCTTGTTTCATTTTATCCAAATAAAAGTGTTGCAAATATTACGTATGTATGCGAAAAACAAAACAAAATTGAACACCAATCCTTTCTTATATTTCTTTTGAACGTCAGTCAGTCTGTCAAGAGTGAGTAGGCAATAGATTACTGTTCGTGCCGCGTCTGGTTGGTCGGTACCTGGGATCTGTCATGTTAATTATGCCAATTTAACCCCTCTAATGGCAATGCTATGTAAGTCCACTTATGAGTTGCAGGCATTTAACAGTTTTTTGAAAAATCAACTGGTTGAATTTCTCAAAGTTTGTTAATAAGAAACTGTTGACACATTTTTAAAAATATTTTTCTCAAATTCTTTAGATGAAATTGTTTATAGCTTAAAGTTGCTTAAACCTTAGAGAAAAACAATTATCTATTGTTCCACAAACCGGGTTTACTAGTTCAAAGGAAGTGATTAAATAAACTATGTATGTATATTACTAATTTAATGGGTAGCATTTTATAAATTTAAAAGTTTTAAATTTTTTCCTGAATAATATCATTTTCAGACTTGATTTTTAAAGTTTATATCTTTATATTTGGCGCAAAAAAGTTATTTATAATTTTGTACTAATTTTTAAACATTAAAAAAAATTATTATTATTATTAGCAAATACAGAACAAACTTACTTGCATATCAATGGATACAATAATATTTATACTTAAACATTTATTATAATTATTATATTCGAAAAATAAAATTATATACACTGTTAACTACAACAAAATGTAAAACTAAACTCAAAAACTCATACTTTTTAAATTGGAAATTTTTTATCTCGAAAAAATAACTAAAATCGGTATTAACAAAAAATATAATATTCTATTTTACATTTTATATGTGTGTAAAATATAGTAATTATAAAAATATTTCTTAAAATTTTGTTGTTGTAAAATAAATTTGAAATTGTTTAAAACAAAGGAAAAGTGCCTCATCAATCATTTTCTATCAAACATCATCATTACTACGGCCGATTAATAAGGTAAAATTTGAATTGACAATGAAATGGAAGCCAAGACGAATTCATAATAAGGTGATATCAGCGGCAAGTTTAATTCACCGCATACATGGTTGTTAGAACTTTTGCAGTTTATACGATTTTTTAACCATATTAGAGTTTTTTATCATGCAGCTGTTGGCAGGTTTTTGCGAATTTTCGCCATCTTCGCGATTTTTGACGAATTTTTGGCATTCCTTACAGTTTTAGCGATTTGTAATCAAAGTTATGGTTTGTTTAAAGTTGTGCAATTGTTCACGAAATTTCGCTATTTTCGCGATAGAAATAATTTTTCCTAAGGTTTTGGTTTTCTTAAACTTTTGGAGCTTTTAACAATCGTACATTGTAATCTTTCAATTCATGTACCTATATAAGAAAGTTTTTTTTCGAATTTTTATAATTTTCGCGATTTTTCCTTACAGTTTAAGCGAGTTTTAATAATATAAAAATATTAAAAACAAGTATTTGGGTCTTAACGAGTGCAAACACTTGAGTGCTCCATCAAATAGTGACATAGAGTATTTTTATATAACTTTGGTACTTTTCATTTAACCCGTTTATCTCCTAAACTAATAAAACTAATAAATTTAAAATGTGTTCTTCTCTCCTTCAGAAGCCCTCGAATGCACTTCGGTAATTTTGGGAAATTCGAATATATAAAGGGTAAAATTGGAAGCTCCTTCTGGTACTTTTTCTGTACAACTATAAATCGCCAAAACGAAAAAAATCGCCAAAAAGAAAAACACGGCAAAAAAATGCAGAAACTAAAAAAAACCCATAATGAAAGACACCTAAACGAAAAAATCGCGAACCTGAAAAGAAAAAGGCGTTCGTTGAAAGTAAAAAAGTACCAAAATTAAAAAAATCCCCAACACTAAAAGGATCGGCAAAAACCAAAAAATTGGCGAAAAAGCGCGAGACGAAAAAATCGTAAAACTAAAAAATCGCCGAAAAAAGCGCTAAAACTAAAAATATATTCTAAGACTGAAAAAGTCGTAAGACGAAAAAAATCGCCAAAAACCGAAAAAAACGCCATAACGAAAAAATCGTCAAAATACAAAAAATTGCAAAAAAAAAATTGGCAAAAAAACAAAAAAATAGCGAAATAGTGGGGTAGCGAAGCACACCGGGTATTGCTAGTATTTAATAAACGACAAATAATGTCGAATGTGCGTATTATTTTATTATTATAAAAATTTTAGTGACCTTAAGATGTACTACTAGAGTTATGGATTGCAAATTAATCTTAATTGAAAATTACGCAACTGAGAGCTATAGAACTTTAAAGCTTTCTACGTCAATCAATAGATGAACGTAATGTAGTTAAAAGTGCGAAATTCAGAATTATTTAATATATTTATTGCCTGTTCCACTAAATGCGAACGACAGTTCCTTTTTTTAATTTGGAACGATTTTCCGTCATCCCACGTCAAATTTGGTTGATAAACAGACCGGTTTCGGCTATTTGCCATCTTCAGTGTTCTATTGAATACTCAACACAACACTCAACATTTTCTTTAATATGACATACTGAAGCTTGGAAACGAAAAGAATTTTACATTTTATTTTGTTAATAACTTAAAAATCAATAACAACAAAATTGAATTAAGTACAACAACTAGTTCAGGTATGTACTTGAAAGCTACAATTAATTTCAAACCATTACAATTAATTTTTAGATAAAGCAAATTTTCGAATTTGCGCTCTCAGGCCCGCTATCAGATTTTGAGCACCTACTCCATCAACTCTTTCGGCAACATGATTCCAACTTACATACAATTTCCAACTTACATAAAAATTTTTTTTCTTCTCAGTATTTGTTAAATTATTGCCCAAAAATTGTCTGTTGGGCGCAACTCAGGGCAGTTATGGAGTTGCAGTACTTTTACTGTTTTATGAAAATCGTAATTTTATTAGTTAAGTTCCCTCACTTAATTGCGAATTAAATCAAAAGTTACGATCGATTTTAATGAAATATGGCACGTTTTATTTGGAACATATCAATCCAAATGCCTGTAAAAAATTATGGAAGTTTTGTTGTTTTGTTTATTTTTTATGAATGATTTAAAAACCAAAATTTAAAAAAAAATTGGCACAATCTCTGCAATATCTCTGAAGCTACTGGGCAGATTCCGAAATATTATTTGCAAGAATTAAAGATAATTTTACTGTACAGTTGCGATTTTTTTAACTGAAAAAGCCAAAATCTTATCAAGCTAATGTGATATATGTAAATGAAAAGTTTGGTTTTTCCGAAAAGCTAAATTTTGTCTGCTATTTTCTAATCTCACTGGATTGCTTAATTTAAACTGAGTATGAGATACATTATACATTATTGACAGACAAGGGAATTAACAGCTAACGGGATTTTGAATAGGATGAGTAGTGGTCGTATTATCTAACGTTAAATATGTAAATTTTTTTCGTTTCCAAGCTTTAGTTGATTCATAAATCTCGTGGTAGAAGGCACAGGAGCTGCTCAAATCAGAATTAACAAATTTTGGTAAAATGCGAGGACAAAAACTATTAGCGCGGCATTTAATATTACGCGTCTATTAAATCTTATTATATGCAATTGAATATGAAGCAAATTTTGTCAAATTATTTGTTTGGACAAAGAAAATAACCAATTTACATACAACCTCTACACTCTAAAACATTACTTCAAATTTACGATCATATATTGTCTAAATTTGTGTTGAAAATTTCTCCTTGTCTAAAACTAGTTATTTCATTAAAGAAAAAACCTTTCAAATTAAACATATTTAGTCCAAGTGGAAAAAATGTAACAGGAAGTATAATACGGCTATGGCTGAATGGTAGATACGTCAGACTATCAGTCAGGATGTCGCGGTTCAAACCTAAACGCAAACAATCGCTTTTCTTAGTAAAAACATTTTGTTAAAAAATAATGCGTGTATAATTTTAGGTCGATAATAATCTGTAAAGTGTTGCCGACTATTATCGATCTAATTTTCAACAAAAGTGTTTAGCGTGTAGGTAAGGACATGCCACCCTCGGACATAACATTTCAGTGAGTAATTGAAAGTTTTCTTTCGACCTCAATTTGCAATTTTAAAAAAATGCACGGGACATGCTTACGAGGACCGAATTAATATAAAACATTTATTCATAGGGTGATAATTATGACCAGAACAGTCCGGGACATGAAAAATGACAGTTAGAAAAGAATCACCGTATCTACTTTAATTTCATTTTCACATATTTATTTACAAATATTTCTTATCTAAAATTCGGCTTATTCAGCTGTTTTTGACAATCTATATAGATATTTTTTAAAGCGAGTTCTCTTGCGACTAACTGGTGGGATATTTATAAAAACTTGACAATGAAAGAAGCTTTCGGGTAAGTTTATCTAACAAATTCACACATTTTTATTATTTGTTTTTCATTTAATATAACAACAGAATACAGTTAATAGTAGATTAAAAATATGTTGAAAATAAATTAAACCTTCTTAAGATCAATAAAAAAATTCACAAGAGCTTTGTTTGCGTACTCTATAATTTATCTAAATTAATACTTAGTTTTACTCGGTTGAGTTCGTTTACTTTTTAGGGATGCTCAGTTAAACGACTAATCAAACTTTTTGATTAATCAAAATAATATATAAACATAATAAAACTGTAAAAGGGGCGTATCTGTACATGAAATATTTTATGGTGGCGTAAACAGTAATCGATGTAGATTGCAAATTTATATGCAATCGTTAAAAAACGAACAGTTGGGTGCTCCATCAAGTAGTTAATGCAAAGTCGGGTTATATAGTATAGCCCTTGGACATCGTAATGTTAAATCGACCATGTTTTCTTCATACATTTGGGTTACCTTTGGACTAGTCCTAGTCCTCTATGGAGCATACTTTATATGCGTATATGGAGTAGTCACGTTATCTGCAGGGTACATAGCTACGACCAAATATACATACATACCCTGCGGAAAATTTGGCGACAAATGATCCAAAAGTACTCGTCCTATGACTGGAGAAAATGAGACTAGTATCAAAAATAAGGAGTAGTGAATGGTGAAAAAAGACATATTGTGTAAATGGTCACATATTAACCATTTTCAGTCAATTTAGTTGGTATTGTAGTAAACGGCACTGAACAAATTCGATGCACATGGATCTAAGGCCTATCACATAGTATCTATAAAATATTAATTGTCTCACTTCAATGAGACTGCCATGCCACTCAGGAACCTGTTTCGTAACTATATTCAGATATTAACTCCAGCTTAACTGGTATTTATAACATTGAAATATAAGCTCCCCTGTGGTCGTGTGGGTAGTGTACTAGCCTGTCATGCCGAAGGTTGTTGGTTCGAACCCTATCAAAAACACAGTTTAAAAATAAAATACAATTTCTACTTGGATTTGTAACAATAAAAAATAAATTAATCAAAAATTACAGCTGAATTTTGGAATAATATTTATATATAATCTATATTATTCGACACCGATTAGGACTCCATAAGATAGTTCAGAGACAAGTTACAAAGTGCATACAAAGTATCAATTAACCCCATCCTAGGCCATCCCCATGTAAAAGTGGCTGGTCCGCTTCATAGGAAGTGTTAGAACTCGGACTGGTCCCTACGACCTGGGGACCGGTCACGTGACTTGTTTTGTGTCAGTTCTATTTACCGTAGGGTAATTATATACACACATACATACTAAAAAACATGAATGCATACTAGGGTTTGGGAACCGGAAATTCCCGGGCGAGAATTCCCGGGAAAAGTTTACTGTTAATAATCCCGTTTTCCCGGGAAAATCTCAAAATTTTCCAGGGAATACGGGAAATTAAAAGTAGTCGTTTTTTTCATAAATATATGGACCTTTTTGACATACATATTTATAAAATGGCGTAAGTGACCGCCAAATTTATTTTGATTCATATAAGAAATTTTTATTATAATCCTGTTTTTCAATGTTTTTTTTTTAATATTACAAAAGTTCGTTTGACTGACTGTACGACTAAATTAACACAATGAAATTGTTTAAGTTATCTTTTAAAGTTGCTATGTTTTTCATCGTCTGTTTAAATATAAATACACTGTTTATCGATGTCGAAGGATATTTTTCATTCTTACAATTTCATTTGAAACAAAAAAAAATTTTAAACTTTGTCCTTGTTTCAAATGTAACTGCAAGAAAGAAAGAATTCCTTCGACATCAACAGACAGGCAGTAAAATGTCCATAAAATTTTTTTTAATACAAAATAAAAATGTTAACGTCTCAAACTTACACAGAAGTTTCATAAAAATTTCATGAAATTGAAATCATACCATTTCTCCTAAGCCGAGAAAAATTTTTGCTTGATTCGAAAAGTACATGCAAAATGAATTTAGTAATAGATGTCGTTTAATCACTATAATAGAACAAAGTGGAATACTTTATATAAGTGTCAATGATTACAGTGCTCTCTAATCGTTTCCTAAAGTAAATAATTCGATATTAGACGAACTTTGAGTGATTTTCCGCAGAACTAGTGAACAAATTTTGGAAAGTGTAGTGAAGAGATTTTAAGCTCATAGAAGCTGTAAAGACTTTGGCACTAGTTAAATTTATTATAAGTCAACGCAATTATTGAAACCCTGAAGGAGATGTTTTAAGATAAATAAATGAATTGTCAAAGATATTTAGTCAGACTGTGGCTCAGGATATGTAAAATTCGGCTTTGCTGATTATAGTACTGTAACTTGCTTGTACTTAACGATAAGAATTGTCCTGGAATTTTTTCAAGAAAAATAATATATATTACGGCAAGTTCGTTATAAAAGGATTTAGAGGCCTTAAAATAAAATGTTTCTGTAACTTGCTTGTACTTAACGATAAGAATTGTCCTGGAATTTTTTCAAGAAAAATAATATATATTACGGCAAGTTCGTTATAAAAGGATTTAGAGGCCTTAAAATAAAATGTTTCACTAATTGCGATATAGTAGTAAATTAGTCTTTATAGAATCTCCTATTGTGTAATAATTATAAACTCTATTTGCTTGAATTCACTTAAAAATACTTGAACAATTTTTTTAGAACTGCTTTTATATTAATTTTTATTTAAAACGAATGCTTACATTAATAAAACAATCGAAATTTCGCCAATTTTCGGGAAATCCCAATCCCTAGTATTAACTATTGTTTCAATTTTATTTTGCGAAACTTATAAAATTGTAAATGATGAAATTCACGAGAAAAAATACATGACAAAGCACCGACAATAATTTTATAAACTTGATCGAATACAACCATTACAACAATTAGTACACCGTAGTGAACTCCCTCAATACATATATAATAAAAAATATAAGACTAACAAAATTAAAAATTCTTAGTATTATGTAAATTTTACATACATGCTCCCAGCAAAAAAAATCGGAACTAGTTCCAAAGGTTTACCGTTTTCATTGAATACCAATCATTACAGGTACTGAATTTAATATTCTAAGGCTGTTGCTTATGTCAAAAATTGTTCTATACAACCTTCTAAGCGGCTACCATTCCTCTTTGGATCACTTCCATCCTATGACAAGCACGTGTTAAGTTCATTGATGTTTCACTAGAAATAGAACTACTTTGAGCGAGTTCATCAGTGCTGTAACTAATGATTGGCAAGTTCATATTTTGCTAGGTAGTAATATAAAAACTGAAGTGACATAGACAAAATATTTGTACATATCGCACTTGTTTAACAATACTCTATTATCTCAAAATTTTCATTTTATCACTTTTTACCGAATAACGACAATATTTATTCATATGTACCAACTGTAAAAATTTTGTATTGTTCTGACCACTACTTCACCACAAAAACGAGATGTGATCTTTTTCTTAAAATAAATTGTTTCAAAGTACAAAAACAGTCAAGTATGTATTTTGAGTTGTGACTGTTTTCATGCATCAAATGTTTCAATTTATTAATTTTTTTATTTTTTATTTTGAGTTGATATTTTTTTTGAAAAATTTTTCGAAACAATTTGATATTAGTAACTAAAAATATCATATATTCTCTGCGGCTATTTAACAAATAAGAAAGAAAACTAGTGTACAGGCGCGGATACAAGGGGGATACAAGGGGGAACGGGATCTAACAGAAATCGTACTCAAAGAAAGGGTAAAAGAAAAACTACTCAACTGGCCATGGCAGCTACACAGAAAAAAATATCATCAAACTGCAACTGACAATTCGAATTGTAAATGTTTAATTTAAATTTGAAAATATATTTAGTTAATATAAACAATTAAGTTGTTTATACGACTAACACAGAATTTTATTTCAATAATCTGAACCATCCAAATTTTTTGTTATGGATGGCGCAAAAACTCATAAATTGTTTAATATTTTTTTAATTAAAAATGTCAACTAAAGTTTTTGGGGAAACTTGTGAAAAAATTAACAATCATCATTGTTTATATAACAAATTTAAAATTTTCTAGTCAATTAGATTACTCAAGAAAATTATATTTTAAATTATATCATAACGGAATGCGAACATTTAGAAGAAACATAAGATATCAAGTCGTATGTATATTCATTATTTGCATATTTAATAACGAATTGCTCTGTAGCTGAGAAGTAAATACGTTAATCTATTAGTCCAGAGGTCGCCGGTTCGATTCAGCCCAATGACATTTATGTGCTGTTTCCACAATGCAAACAAGCACTGCTTGTCTAAAATTTGTATGGAAATCACTCAAAAAACTGAGAGCTTTTCATATAAATTTTAGACAAGCAGTGCTTGTTTGCATTGTGGAAACAACACATTAGTGTTTTTTACAGACAAGCAAAAACTCATTTCAAGCGTTGTGATTGTATACAAAAAAATTGTTGGTATAACAATTATGAAAATCAAAATTGTCCGGAAATTCAAAAATTCACATTGTAAACATAACAAGAACTTTAATTGAAATAGCTTTGTAATCGAACAAAAAATAAAATGAAAAAAATTTTCCATTTGGAAACCGTAACATAACAATAGCTTTAATTGAAACAGCTTTGTAATCAAACAAAAAATAAATTGAAAAAAAATTTTCCGTTTAGAAAGCGCAACAAATGTTAACAAACAAGTTTGTTGAAAATATTTATTGAAATTGGCAATAAAATTGCCAGATAAACAGTAAATTTAATTGAAAACAAATGAGTTGAAAATATTTTCTGAAATTACAAATACCGTGTTTGCATTTACAAAAATCGTTATAGGCTCATTCCCAGTGAAAGTTTTAGTTGTGTTTACTAAAAAATTAATTCTATTTACAAATCTTTTTTTTTCGTTGTAGTTAGTAGTTGTCCGCAAGCAAGTCTTGCAACGTTCAATTTAAAATTTTGTATAATTTCTTTACAACAAAAAACACTACTCTTCGTATATCAGGAAATGAACTTCTTGTGGACATTGTCGCTCGGTCTGTCACCAGTTTGAATCATTTTGATACATTCCTGCTTGCTAAAATCGAGCGAAATTGAGGTGATGAAAAGTTCCGTTACAATGTCTATTAAAAGTTCTTGTATTAAATACTCTCTGAGCGGGAAATTCCTCAAATTATTATTGTAGAACACGTGTTAGAGACACAAACGAAAAAACGTAATGGGGACATTTCTAACTGGGGGTCTACATTATCCATGAACTTGGTATGAACATCATGACAGACATCGCATATGGCTAATGTAGACCGCTCCATGTTTCGTCCATGCTCTGATATCGATGCCCGAACAATTAGCTGAGCATCAATGTTCGCCATGAGACTCGCCGCCGACAACCATTTTTAATAGAAAGAAAAGAGACAGAAATAAATCATTAAATATTACATTTCTATTGCACTACCACCAAATACATTGATAAGGGAGAACATGGACACCGCACGTATTCACCATAACGAAGAAGTTGATGAATTTTTTGTAGTTGCTCTGCCGGCGTCATGTTCATGTCATGTTCAAGTCGGTGGCTCGTGAAGACGTTGGGTAAGGATGTTGTCATTTACATGGTCATTAATGAAGAGATGGGTGACAGTATCGCTCTTGTTGTCATGTATGAACTTAGCGGCCATTTGTTCGAAAATGTCCTCACTGATCTGTTTGAGCTGTCACCAACAGTTCATCGACGCTTTAACATTGTCATGCATCGGTCTTGCAAGATGTCTGAAAGACATGGCCAACCGGATGATTTCGATTATCGTCAAGCACACGTACATGAGTTTGACATCAAGCATTTTGATCGTGTCTAGAACCCTTAAGTTACTGCTTATTTATTTGATTTAAAGTTTGTCCAATGTTGTCACAGCTATTTTTTCTCATATTTTTGGCAATATTCAATCTGGTGTTGAAAATTTTTACCTTTCTTTGACCTTTCCATCGAAGGAGAGTGTTGCATGTGTTGCAAAATTCTCTTCTCCTTTAAGCATTGCCATGCTGCAAAATCACTTTTGATGACGATCACCCGCGATAACAGTTGGCTGTAACAGCTCTTGATATCCTCTGTTGTACACAGCACATAACCATACGTTCGCCTCGATTTTATACAACTTATATAATGGCAACGCCAGAAAAATATTCGAATCTGCAAAATTTTCTTGTTGAGTTCAGAGCTATAATACTTCATTTTGAATTCAATAGTTACTATGCTTCTTGAGCCGCATATGTAAAATCTGATTAAATGAAATAATATTTATTTATTTATATTTATATTTTGTGGCAACTATCTACATATGTATATACTGCAGCTTACATTGTAATTGATGCAAAATATTTATATTATAGCTACATTAAATTTAAAAAAATAATGCCCTAATACACAGACAAAAAATTAAACAATTTCAATTTTTCTACAAAATTTTTTATTTGTTCTTCGTGTGATTTTAAAAACATGTTTACTTAAATGTATAAAAAATCAAACTAAATTAATATTAAATATTTATTTTTGTACAAACTAAACTAATTATAAGCTAATTATTGCAAAAGAAAAAAATGTCTAAATTTTAAAGACAATGAAAGTCCTTAATGAAATGCTTAAACTACAAACTATTAATTCATATTGGTTAACCAAAAATAAATATGTACATACATACATATTTATTTTAATAAATTTTAATAACGAATTTTTCATACTTATGATAAATGTTTTTCTACTTATAAAAAAGGACAAAAAATTACATATTTTTATAAAAATTGGCTTGAAACATTTTTTAACATTTATATACATACATGCATATATTGTTAAAAGAAAAAGAACGTAAAACTATTAAGAAAATCGAAAAAAAAACTTTTTTACCAAAAAAAAATTTTTTATAACCAAATCTCAATGTAATTTTAATTTAGTTTTCAATTGTAAAAACGCAAAAATAAAAACTGAAATTCTAATATTAACAAATATTAAAAATATAAATGTATTTAGCATATAAACATTAGCCCACAACTACAAATAACTCAAAAATGTTGAAAAAGGAAGATAGAGCAAGCTAAATTAATATTTAGAACAACTAAAATAAAACATTTTTTCAATAAGCATGAAATTAAACTGTTACGGCCTTATTCATACAAAATAAGTTTGATTTATAAAAGATTTATACAACAAATTTCCACGCAAATTATACATATTTCCATAAAACTTTTATAAACTAAAAAATGTTGTATGAGTAAAATTTAAATAATAAATACTTATATTTTCAATACTTATATTTTCAAGAAATTACTTGTTACAGATTTGATACTTTATGCTGAAAATTTAGTAAAAAGCGTTAAGACCATGTCAGATAAAACTTTTGCTTCGCGTTGCGTTACAGATTCGCTTTGACATCTAAGATGAAATGTACATACTTATACGAAACATGCTACAAAAAGCACTTTTAACGCAGAGTGAAGCGAAAAGTTCGGCAACTCTCATCTTTTTGCTTGCTTTGACAATCAGCTGGAATAATTTTCTTTTATTATATTGCCAAACGAAACATATCGTGCGTTTGAATCTGTTTTAATAAGAGGTAAATATGTATGTGCCATTTATTTATTTATAATAAATCGTAAAATAACATAATTGACTTTTATTTTTATAGCAAAAAAATAAATAAATAACAAAATTATCAACTACTTTTTTTGGTAAACGAGCAATGCGCGAGTGTTGTCAAAGTTTTCATTGTGTCATACACCTTTTGCTTTACACTTTTCTATCAAAGTTAGAAACGTCACGCAAAGCGACAAAGTTGTATCTGACACGGCCTTTACGAAGGGGGGATGGTATAAAATTTGAATAAGCCCATTATACAAAACAAATAGTGCAAAAACATCTTTCTAATTTTCAGTAACATTTATATTAGTGAAATTGGGTTTTTCTTTTTTTTATTCTAAATTGGATATAAAACATTTTATCGCAATAAAAATTATCATAGACGTGATCCGGAATACTAAAGTCCATAAGTCTTTACTTGATTTCATGAAAATCCATTAGCTGGTTTTCGCGTGGTACGTGTTCGCACAAACAGAAAAATTCCAAATATTGGTGTTTTGTGGTCTACATCTATTACAGTTTATGCCACCATAAAATTTTAAAAAAATATTTCATATACAGACATGCCCCTTTTACAGTTTTATTATATGTATAGATAAATATTATCTGCCTCAGACTAAATTTACTAGATGAAATATTTCACGAAATTAGTGGCATGAAAGTTTTTGTATTTGCTAACAGAATAGCAAGTTGGGTAGAAAAAGTGGTATGATGTCAAATTTCAGTTGGTATTTGCCTGTTCTCTCTACTCAATTTACTTTTCAACGTTTGCAATAAGCAAATAAAAAAAGTTTCATGACGAAAATACTATGAAATATTTCATCGTGTAAATTTAGTCTTATTCATAAAAGGTTGCCAAGCTGTTGCCTGTTTTTAAATATAATGATAATTTAATAGAAAAAATTTCTCTAGTCCAATTAAATTATGTATATAATTATTTCTATATAAACAAATCATGTATCTTCTCTAACAGAAAAGTCGTCTTAACTAATATATAACATTAAAAAGTGACTTATTTAATTGATGAATTTGTATTGAATTGCTTTCAGACTCTATTTTGGTTTTATTTGTAACAAAGTTTTTTTAATTAAGCATTTATTAGTTTTACAGGTGGCAGCATAGGCGCTGGTTCTATTTTTTTATTTTTTTTTGTAGTCACTAGCTGTCAATATCCATTTTTTTCTTATATTTTATATGGAATTTCACTGCCACTGTATACCAAATATAGTAGTGGTTTTTGTATTTTGAATGTTTTCGCCACGCTGCCCCCTAGTAAAACTAAATCACCTTGTTCATATATTTTTCAACTAAAGTAAAAACTACACAGAAGAGCTGAAAATGCTTTCACGTGTAAATACGCCAATTCAAGAACGTGAGTTGTAAAAACAGTGAAACGATTTAAATTTTAAATTATGTACATATTTAAAACGTAGCTGATCTTATAAATTTATAAAGAAAACACTTCCAGAATAAAAATAAACCATAAAATGTTAAAAATATAAAATATAAAAAACACAAAACTCTCAGATTAGACCCACCAGACAATTTTTAGATAAATTAAAAATAAAACATTTATTAACTTAAAAAAACAGCTAGCTAAGAACCCATCAACTATTAAAAACAAAAAGAAATATTTTTAAGAAAATATAATAATCCAATGAAATAAAAGCTTAATCATTAATTATTTTATATTAAAAATTAAAATAAACATTTTATATGTTATAATATCTTTAAAAAGACACACAGAAACAGGCGCTACAATATGTACATGATTACCTATAAATATTTTTTGTAAATAATTATTATTATATATGTATAATAATTGGAGAGACTATTGTAATAAAAATAGTAACATTATTATATACATATATGAAAGTAAAAGCATGTATAAAAATTGTTAAATTAAATTGGCAAACTTTAAATTTAATTGTTTAAAAAATTCAAAGAAAAGCTCTTTAGAAAAAAATATGTATGTTAAAAAAGAAAAATGCATAGAAAATCATTAACCAAATATATACAAAACAGAAACATATATATATATATATAGTTGTAATAGTGTAAAAACGGGAGAAAATAAATAAAATGAAACTCCTAATAAAAAACAATATATATTTTATCACAATTAAATTTCCCAACTGAAAACTACTAAACATGTTGAAAATAATATACATATTTAAAATTCTATTTCCGTGAATTGTAAAACTTTTGAATACATAAGAAAAATAAATTGAAAAAAAATTATATGTGTGTTTGTATGTTATATACATATATTTTTTCCTTTTATACGATTTTCCTAAATTTCATATGTACTTATGTAAATGTATCTTAATAAATAAAGATAAATATATATATATATATATATATATATATATATATATATATATATATATATATATATATATATATATATATATATAACGAGTGATTTTTTTGCTATTATCTTTTTGGCAACACTAGTTTTGACAGCTCAGGCACGTTTTGTATCTTGTGTCACTGTCAAACATCTTCAGTTTGGTCTATAATTTAATCATGAATCGTCTTACAAACGAACAACGCTTGCAAATTATTGAATTTTATTACCAAAATGCGTGCTCTGTTAAGAAAGTTTTTTATCGAAGAATTGTGTTCAGCGACGAGGCTCATTTCTGGTTGAATGGATACGTGAACAAGCAAAACTGCCGTATTTGGAGTGAAGAGCAGCCAGAAGCATTGCAAGAGCTACCAATGCATCCACAAAAAACAACCGTTTGGTGCGGATTATGGGCTGGCGGCATCATTGGGCCGTATTTCTTCAAAGATAATGCGAATCACAACGTTACTGTGAATGGTGAGCGCTACCGTGCGATGATAACAAACTTTTTTCTGCCCAAAATGGAAGAGCTTGACTTGCATGACATGTGGTTTCAACAAGACGGTGCCACATGCCACACAGCACGCGAAACAATGGACCAATTGAGAGGCGAGTTCGGTGAACGGTTTATTTCACGCTTGGGACCAGTCAATTGGCCGCCCAGATCGTGCGATTTAACGCCTCTAGACTATTTTTTGTGGGGCTATGTTAAGGCTAATGTCTATAGCGACAAGCCCGCTTCGATTGACGCACTGGAAGCCAACATTGCCAACATTATTCGTGAGATACCGGCCGAAATGTTGGAAAGAGTATGCCAAAATTGGACTAAGCGGATGGGCCATTTGAGGCGCAGCCGCGGCCAACATTTGCATGAAATAATCTTCAAACATTAAATTATATCGACCCAACTATCGATCCAAATAAATATTTCATGCATTTTTCTGAATTTTATGTGTTTTTTTTTTTTACTTTCCGACAGTTCTTATAAAATCACCCATTATATATATATATATATATATATATATATATATATATATATATATATATATATATATATATATATATATATATATATATATATATATATATATATATATATATATATATATATATATATATATATATATATATATATATATATATATATATATATATATATATATATATATATATATATATATATATATATATATATATATATATATATATATATATATATATATATATATATATATATATATATATATATATATATATATATATATATATATATATATATATATATATATATATATATATATATATATATATATATATATATATATATATATTATATAAAAATAGTCGTCTTTTTCTTTGGCTGTAAAATTAAAGCCGTAATTTCCTAAGACACGACACAAGGTGAAACAAGTAAAAGTACTATATTCGGCTATGCCGATTACACCATGGAACAAAACTAAACTTTTGTCATGACCTTTATTTCCCACTATATTTTTTGAGGGGTATTGTTTTTCTATCTACAAAAACAGTCGAAATTTAAATTTCTATGGATGCGTTTTTTTTATTTTTTTATTTCTTTCTAAAATTTGAGATTTTTAAGAGGCTGCTACACCAATTTCATCATAACTTCGAAACGGGTTACCCAATTTCCTTACAAAAAACACTAAACGCTTGGAATAAAAGCTAGGCGCACGATAGTGTGTATTATTACACGAAACCCTTCGAGCTGTTTTTACCCCCCTCATAACTTTTCTCCACTTTATCATAAAATAATGAAACTTGAAACATAAAGTCTTCCTACAGTGGTAGCTTACAGGTTGCCTAGAGAACAGATGGTATTGTACCTATGAAGAACTTGGTCCTTATATTGATCTCAGTACTTTTTACGGCCGACATTTTTGGATAGGAACTTGGCCTTATTTTCACATTTATGTTTCTGTGCGGATTACCTTTAAGCCGTTCTTACAATATTTTTTACATACTAAATGATTTACTAAATATATTTTTTATGCAAAATTTTAAATTTTTTATTATTAAAAAATTTATAAAAAATCGAAAAGGGCAAAAACTTACCAATTATGTTGACTGATCATAAAGCCACATATATTACATATAAAATAAGTCTTATTTCATGAAAATCTATGGATAAATATTGATTTTATTCATAATAAAGTGAAATCACCTGATTTTTGCTAAAATTGCGAATATTTACACAGACAACAAAATCAATTTTTTTTGAATAAAAAGGTTTTTACAACTGATTCTGGTAGAAGTAATCAAAATAATGAATATGTGCATCGGCGTTTTTGAAAATTTACATCTGGGATTTAGTTTAACTTTTCCCCATTTTGCACATAGTTATACCGACTCGGCGCAGAATATCTTATAGGGCTTACGTTTAAGACGTACGATGTGTTCCACAATTTTATGAAAAACACCACGAAGAATATTTTTGTGGCACTATTAAGCTATTACACCTCTGAAGGGGAGTTTTTTGCCCCTTAATTACTTATGGACCAAAAAGACCCATATTCCGAAGAGCTAGAGGGTTAAAATGTTCTACAAAAATGTTAACCGTGCTATTTTACACAGAAATGCTGATACGTTAAAAGTAAGTCCTATAAGATATATAATGCCGAATCAGTATAACTATGTGCAAAAGGGGGGAAAAGTTCTTTTTAAGGTACTGCGGGGATTTTTGGAAATGAGAAAATAGCTATTTTCAGGATATTTGGGGACGAAAAATCGAAAATTGGGGATAAAGTATGAAATAAAACTGGGAACCCTGGTATAAACTGCAAAAAGTGTGAATAATTATTTATCTTTTAGGGTAATCATACGAGCACAATTGTGCAGGCATAACATGATAGCTTATAGGCAAGAGAGGGGAAGAGAATGGTTTTTGGTTGGCATAATTTTTCAATTAAACACCTTGTTCAGACATGGATGTTTAATTGAAACAATTTAAATTTAATTGAGCAATTAAATTTAGTGTTCAACAGTTTAAAGAGGACCTCCTAAATGATATGAGTGAAAAATACAAAGTTCTGGAAACTCAATTGTTCGCTATTGATGAAAGGATAACCATCTTGGAAAATACCACTGGTGATATAAAAATAATGAAGGAAGAAATAGAAACCTTGAAAACAAAATTAAAACTACAGGAAAATTTTCCTGTTTCATCTGAACTCAGGATAAATGAAATTCCTTTTAACGAAAACGAAAATCTGGTGAACATTTTTCAGAATATATATAACGTCATCAGCACCCCCATACCAAATCTAAAATCAATATGTCGAATTAGAAATCAAAACAACAAACACAAGCAAAATTCTAAAGATGCTGTAATAATTGTAAAGCTTTGGTCTGCATATGATAAAAACTTCTTCCTTAAATCTCTAGCGAACTACAGAAAACTCAACAAGGGTTTTGCTTTTCGCCTTAGAGATATTGGGTTCAACTCTGACACCAAGTTCCATCTAAATGAAAACCTCACACAGTCAAACTTTGACAAAGTAATGCATTCCTAAAGTCATCTGTTTTGCAGATGAACTGCAAATAAACGCAACTAGCGCACTATTTAAATTGGTAATGCTTTTTATTGACAATGCATTTGATTTGCAATGTTGTAAAGTATAATTGCTTGATTTAGACACTACTTTGACGTTTCATACAGACATTTAGGAAGGCAGCCTTAAGCTTACTCAATTAGCATTTGACTTGCCAATGGTGTAATAAGTATACAGGTGGCCACATAAGGGCAACGAATACAACAATAAAACAAGAACTAGATAATGGTTGTCAAAAAAATTCACATGTCTGACGTAGCTTGTGTACAAAATTACCAGAGCAAACAATAATCATCTGACGTCATACTGCCATCTGTATACTTCTTCTCACTGAACATACTTCGCAGTAAACATACTTGTCACAAAGGGTTGCATTTCGAATTTTACTCAATTTATGTAACAAAAATTAAGTACCCTGCAGGAAATGCGAACAGTGAAATTTTAGTGATTTACTAGTGACATTGTCAGTAGTACTACTGACCAGGTGTACCCCAGCCAATGTTATCATCTATTGACATGTAACATTAGCTTGTCATTGAAAATCCACCAGTAGACTGTAGCAGTACTGACTAAGTAGTACTTTTGGGACACCATGGAGACATTGGCACCAAAGATTCACTAGTAAATTTTAGGGGTTCTAGTCTACAATATTGATATTTCCTCGATCGATGCCGATAGTGAAATTGTAGTCATTTACTAGTGACATTGTCAATACTACTACTGTACCCCAGCCAATGTAATCGCCTATTGACATATAACATAGGCTTGTCATTGAAAATCTACCAATAGACTTTAGTACTATTGGCGAAGTAGTTCTTTTACGAGACAATATGGAGACATTTGAACCAAATATTCACTAGTACATTTTAGTGACGGTCGTCTACAATTTTATAAGGGTTGGGGCAATACACTTAAACACATATATACTTTTTTTTATTTTTTTTTTTATTAAAAATTAAATAAATTATTTTTAAATTATTTAGAATAAAGTATTTTTGAAATTTATATACCTTTTCCGATTGTAGCTTAAAACACATATCAATTGGAATTAAAAATTTTCATTCGAAATTCAGTTTAAATTCGAATTCAGTTTAAAAAAATATCAACTGAAATTAAAAAAATATCAATTAAAATTCAAAAATCCTATTTGAAATTAAAAGTTCCCTCTGCACAGCATAATAAAAAAAGAAAAACTATTGGCGCTTTCGTTGACAATGTCACCAGAAATACACTAAAACTGTTGTCTCTAACGTATCTGTACTCGCGCATAAAAGGAAAGTTGTCGACATTTTAACTAGTGCAATTGTCGCTAGAGAAAAGAGTGTTGACATAGAGACATATGGTTCTAGGCTGACTAGAGGGTAATTTTTAATAAGTGGAATAATAGATTACCCCATTTTTTATATAAAGGAAAATATACATGTATACTCATAATCTCTTATCAATTTTATTTGAAAGTGATATTTATTCAATCATTGAGATCATTGAGATTCCACTACTAACATCGGAACTGTTGACTTACTATAGACCAGGTGGTTCTTATGGGACCATATGGAGGCACTGGTACCAAAGATTCACTAGTGCATTTAAATGATTCTAGTCAACATATATGAAAGTTTTTAACAGCTAAGACAAATAAATTAGATTTTTTATGAAAATTTTTAGTTTTCCGTTCAGCAGCATATATTTTCAACACATCAAAATGAGACCATAAAAAATCTTCTCTTCTCATTAAAGCTAAAATAAAAAGTGTAGACGATTCATTGATAACGTCACCAAAAAGTCATCAAACTTGTCGACAAAAGTGGTGACTTGGAGACACTTGGCCGCTGTGAAAATTTACTAATTGCGAAATTAATGTTCATGTCTGAACAGGGAATATATAATACAGCGTCTTCACGAGACATTAACTTTGAGATAACATGAGAGAAAACGTCGGCAGAATACTAAAAACAAAATGTCGAATTTTCCCTTAATCTCATACTAGGGGAAGACGTAATTTTACTTTTCCGATAAGATTTCATTTTATACAAATGCTCATCGAGTTAACGTGTACCACTTTTGCATAATTAGTTGTTTTATTTTTAATTTTTCACACAAATTTAAATTTATAAATCAACTAAACACATTTATTCATTTATTTAACAAAAAAATTTTATCAAAAACATCGCTTTTCATTTATTTTAATAAACACTCACACATGCACACTATTTTATTTTTATATACATGCGTTTTTTGACAGTTCATCTAATAAGATTTTGTTATAAGAATTCTTATAGCAACGCTCTCATAAAAATTCCTATACCATTGCGATAACACTAATTTGAAGTCTACACGTAACATAATTCTCTCTGCGATTGAATTTGACAATCTCATCTTACATATTATGTTACGTGTTGACCTCAAGTAATACAAATGTACATTTTGTGATTAGATATGTCAAACATTAATAGAGAGGTATGTGTTTGTATCAGAGAAATGTATGAGTTGATTCACTTTCGCTTTCCACTGGCTATAAACATACGAACACAATTGTGCTGGCATAAAATGATAGCTTATGGGAAAGAGAGGGGAAGAGAATGGTATTTGGTTGGCATAATTTTTTAACCAGCTACAACCCCGCATTAGCAGCACAAAACTAATAAATGCACACTTTGCAAAAATAAATGAATGCAAAATACCATGGTAGAATAATATAACAGGTAGCCGCATAACTAATACAAATGTACATTTAGGGATAGAAAATGTCAAACATCAATAGAGAGGGTATGTGTGTGTTTGTATATCAGAAGAAGCAAACATACGTGTGGTATTGTGTGTGCAACGCAGCTATTTCACATATACACAATATTTGACAGTTCGTACCATGGAAAAAGTAAATAAAAAATAATCAGCTGGCGTTCCATGGCTACCTTGTGTATTATTCTACCATGCAAAATACACTAATAAACACAAATCTGTGTCTACGTATACATTTTATGCCAGATGAATTAGTCTCGAGTGTTTTGGAAAGAACAAAAACTGTGCGGGTTAAAAATTGTGCTCAGGTGATTATGGCTACTCACATTTTCTATAAAAACACGAGATGGAAAATGAAATAAAATAATTATTAAAATAATAAAGTATTAAATTAAATAAAATAAGTATTAAATTAAATAAAAGAAGTATATATAACAATAAAATAAATATAACCACTCAGCTGTTTTAAGATTGTTTTGCTTTATAGGTTTTGTCAAATGTACGTAACATATGCTTATAACCTGTATAAATCCACCTTGCTATCTATGTTATCAATGGTGTTAACTCTCTTACATAGCGTCTTGACGAGCAAATTATTTGTTATAACAATTGTTAGCACAAGAATTTGTTACGTCTTGTCCGCTGTTGTTACTATTTTGTTATTGTTATGACATCGTTGTTATAACAACGATGTCTTAACAACAAGCATTGTTTTCAATACGAAAAAAAGAGACAGCAAACAAAAGAAATTCGCTATTTCTGCCGCACCACCTTAAAATAATATGACTAGGCCTAATTTGCAGTCTACAGCTAACTTAACTTAACATTAACTTCAGGTTAATGTTAAGTGTAGACCGCTCAAGTTAACCCAGCGTCTTCGCGAGATATTAACTTTGAGATAACATGAGAGAAAACGTCGGCAGAATAATAAAAACAAAATGTCGATTTTTCTCTTAGTTTCATACAAGGCGTAAACGTAATTTCACTTTTCTTATAAGATTTCATTTTATGCCAATGCTCACCAAGTTAACATGTACTACTTTTGCACAATTACTTATTTTATTTTTAATTTTTCACACAAAATTTTTTTTATAAATCAATTAAACACATTTATTCATTTATTTAATACATCAATTTTATAAAAAAAACATCGCTTTTCATTTATTTTAATAAACAGTCACACATGCACACTATTTTATTTTCATATACATGTGTTTTTTTTTTACAGTTCATCTCATAAGATTGTTGTTATAAGAATTTTTATAACAACGCTCTCATAAAAATTCTTATAACATTGAGATAACACTAATTTGAAGTCTACACGTAACATAATTCTCTGTGCGATTGAATTTGACAATCTCATCTTACATATTATGTTACGTGTAGACCTCAAGTAATGCTTTTTTCAGGTTATAACATAGGCTCAATTTAGACCATGCATTAAATGCATGCATAAAATTCATGCATTTTTTTTTTGTTGAACGAGCGGGGTAGAGAAGAAAACGGGGCATAAAAAACGGTACGATTTCTGTTTTCCAGTCATTTTTTTATATTCTTCTTTAGCTCGATTTGAATTTTCTCTCTCTTTTGTGATTGTTGTTTTTTGATGTTATGAATGAGTAAATAAACCAAATTTTGAGAGACATTTGTAAAAAAGCATGAGAATGAAATTCATCGTATAAATGCAAGAGAATTTTAGAAGATGTTTTCAAAGACAAATTGAAAAAATTCATCATCTAAATTGGGCCATAGTTGTTAATGCAATTATTTTAACAACGCAGTCATGACTTCAACATGGTAGAATTATACTAGGTAGTAGCGAAGCTACAACAACCCAACAACAGCAAAAACAACACGGCTTTTTATTGTTGTTTAGGTTCGAGGTTGTCAAAAAGCACAAAAGAAAATTTGAAAAAAAATGTATATGTTCACATGTCTGTGTTTACCAGAGACTTGCGCCGAGACGGCTAAGCCGAGCCGCCGACTAATTTCCACAGCCGCCACCGATTTATCTTGCGGCTAAAATCGGCTTAATGGAAGCCGCCAGCGACGATCATTTTTCGGCTCAAAAACGGCTTAAAATAATCTGCCGATTGCTTTTTTTAATTTCCACTTCTACTTTTTTATGTTTTTTTTTCATAATTTTTGTTCAAGCATTATTTTAGTAATTTGCAGTCTACACCCAACTTAACATTAACTTCATGCTTTTCAATGCTTTTTTCAGGGTATAACATAGTTGTTAGTGCAATTGTTTTAACAGCGCAGAAATAACTCCAAGTTACAACAGCATATCAAGTTAGGAACAGCATGCTCACTTTTGACAGCTAAAAGAGGCTGTTGTCATGTGTTGTGCATTTTTACATACAAAGTGCTCTTACTAAGATAATATGAAGGACATAGTCAAATTAGAAACCACATTATAAAATAAGAATTGCGTTCCCTCTCACACAATCTTCGTAATGTTGTTGTATAGTGACGGGTCTAGTTAGTAGTCTATGGTTAGGTGGAGACGTAGAGTAAGATAACGAAAAATATATTTGTATGCATTACTCTGCGACCTAGGCTTGCCAGATCAAAATTGTGAAAAAGCTTGACATTTAGAGAAAAAAAGCTTGATTTACTAAGACGAACTGCCAAAAACTGTCAAAAACTATTCAAAAGAATAAATATTCATTATCCGACTTAAAAAAGGAGAAAATTATCAATTCGTTTGTATTTCTTATGTGTTCCTTCAGGGCTCTGCCATATACGATTCGAGTTGAAAAATTTTTTTTCTTTATTTGGATTATATTACTTACTTCCTAATGGGTCCTGTTTTTTATTTCATAAGAATTTTTATTTTTTCCCACATATATTTGGTATTTCTTTACTTTAATTTGTTTGCAAAAAAATATTGAAAACATTAAATTTCCATTAAAATTAATTCTTATCATTAATTCGGGAAATTACATTATTTTTCTTTCTTTACAAACGCATTATTAATAGGAATCGAAAATACAAACGAAGTTAATTTATGAAGATTTCCTCTTCGTCCAGTTTTTAAATTAGACCATATTTAGTAATTAGAAATATCTTTGAGAAGAAGCTCTTAATCTGTATATAATTTATTATTTTCTATAGACTCGACGATTTTCCATTGATAGTTCCCAGCAAACAGCTTTTTGCAAAAGTGAAAATTACATTTAAAAATTTATTAGAGAAAGACTTTCATTGTAACCCAAAGCGTATTAATAGCAAGTGGCCTTATTAGTACGACAACAACTGGACTTCACCTATCTGTCATGTGAAATGCATACATAAAAAGTTTTTATTTAGTTTTTTTTACATAGAGTTTGACATTTTGGTAAAGTTCATTTACAATAATAAGGCCACCTGGTATCAATTCGCCTTGCTTTAACCTATGTCTATACGTGATAAATTTTTATCATGACAAATGTCAAACTTTATATTGAAAAATAACCTGCTTTATCTTATCTGTTTTTCCTATATAGAATTTGCCATTTATCATGATACAAATAAATCAGGTATAGACGTTTGTTTCAATATACATAAATTATAATGTATTATATATCCGAATAATTCTAGCATGATTCATGAATTAGATTCCAACGGTAATATATATAATTGATGTTCATGCATAAAATTGCGAACAGAGAAATTAATTTTTAGCTTGACAAATAGCTTTTTAGGTTGAATCTGGACAAGCCTTAACAAAGTTTGACAATCAAGCCTTTGCTTTATTTTTCATAACATTTTAAAAATTTTTGAGAGGCAAAGCAATGCTTAATTTCTATGCATTTTGTTTGGTGAAGAATTGGTATGAAAAAGAAAAACTAATTTAACAACAAAATGAAAATTTTCACTTTTATTACATGTCCATGTGCATTTCCAGCCGATTTTCAGCCGAATTTGAGCCACCGCCGACTATTTTTTCCCAGCCAGCCGCCGCCGATCAAAACCCCTCGGCGCAAGTCTCTGGTGTGAGTGTGTGTTGGTATAACATAAGCAACTTTTGACAGAGTCGAACCCAAAAAAAAAAAAGTTCGTTAACGCTTCACCACTACCTGTATTATTCTACCATGGACTTCAAGTTACAACAGCATTTCAAGTTAGGTGGAGACGTAGAGTAACAAAAACATTGTACGCATAGAGAACGAAGCCGACGCTGTTTTGTCGGCGGCGGCTCAAAGCCGACTGAATTCGAAGAAATTTTGGCGACGGCGGCTTAAAAAAAATTGCAAACAAAATCAAAATAAAATAACGACCAAGGCAAATTCATACCAGGTGGGAGCACCCCGACAGCTGACTAATTTTTGAAATTGTCAAAAGTACCGAACGGTTGCCAAAATTTTTGCTTCTTTTGTTCTGGGTATTTCTAAAATGTCTAATTTTAAGTATATTTGCTTATGTCAATGCGGTACGTACGTTACAAAGTTGGAAAAAGTTATTTTAAAGATAAATAAGTTAAATTTAATTAAATTAAAAATAAGAATATATTGTTTAAACGTATAAACGTGAATGTTAAATTGATTTATATATTTTATTATTAAACAAAATAGTTTCGCGTGTTTAAATTTTTGGTTTTAAGCCCGAACCTGCACCCATTTTTTTCATGGTTTCAGTCCTTGTTTTCAAGGCTAGTGAAAAATCAAATTGTAGAAATGAAGAATCAAACTTTGAGAGCAAAAACCTTAAGGAGTGGCAAGATTTTTTGAAAATCATTTTGGGGTCGCGGCTTTAAAAAGGTTGAAACCCACTGGTATAGTCTATTGTAAAATTAGCTCATTTGCAACAAAATTTCCATAGAGTGAGTTTGTCGTGGAAAACTACAATTTAAATTAGTGATTAATGTGATAAATCTTTGCTTGTACGAGCTAGTTTTGCGTAGTCTGTGTGCAAATGAAAAAAGTATGTTTTCCAAGCCTCTTTCGTAGTTTATTTGGCACTTAAAGTGTTTTCCAACGAAACGTCGGATGAAAATGAGAAATAAATAATCTTTTATTTTATTTTAAAATTGAATGACCTTGAAAGCCCATTAAAAAACAAATTCACAATAAAAGGTTTTATTTGCATTCATATATTATCACTTAAAAGTTGTAGAGATTTTTGTAAAGATAAATTTTTTGGCGCGTAGGGAAAAGTAAGTATTTTTTCTGGCTGCGTAAAGACTTCAAAAAAGTATATAACATAACTGATAGTGACAAAATTCCTTCACGACGCAAAAAAAAATGTGATTTATCACAACAAAAAAAAACCAAAACGTGTTCGCATGTATGCTTGCACTAACGAAAATGTGACAACGGCTCTTCCGAAGTTTTGTTATTTGTTATGATAAAAATATATTACAGTGCATTTACACCAGATCGAAATCTAGTACTTACGAGATTTGGAGCTTAATCTAGTTGTTTTTACTAGATTTCATCTTTTTACTAGAATCATACAAAACCCACTAGATTTTGACAAAATCTACTAAAATCTACTAGTACTTAATTATACAACCGTGCTCATATAATACTAAATATAGTGGCATCCTCGATTATATTTCGCTCAAGTATAGTGATGCTGCTTTATGAACATATTGATATGCTATATTCGCAATTAAAATTACATCAATAATATATAAAAAATTGCAAAATAAAAATTTTTTTTAATTGTCGACTGAACCGCTGTAGTCGGCTTAGCCGGTACAGTCGGCTCATATTTTTAGCCGATGCGAGCCAGAGACATCGGCGGCGAATTTTTAGCCCATGCGAGCCGGATACATCGGCGGCGGCTCATTGTGATAAATTTTAGTCGGCGGCGGCTTTAAGCTATATACCAAATTTAAGGTAACAAGGCCCGCTTGAATCTACATGTGGTCCCGGCCCTTAAGAGTTCTCTAATTTTGACCAATATCGGAAATATTAATTCTGCGAAATAAAATAATTTTTTTCTTTTTGAAACTTTGTTCTAAAAAAAGCGTTCCAACAATATAAACTATATACCAAATTAAAGGTACATTTGGTCCCGGCTCCGAAGAATTCTCTTATTTTGACCTATACCGGAAATAGTACTTCAGCGAAATAAAATAATTTTTTTTCTTTTTGTAACTTTGTTCTAAAAAAAGCGTTCCAGCAATATAAACTATATGTTAGATTAAAGGTGACAAGGCCTGCTTCAATCTACATATGGTCCCGGCTCCGAAGATTTCTCTAATTTTGACCTATACCGGAAATAGTACTTCAGCGAAATAAAATTTTTTTTCTTTTTTAAACTTTGTTCTAAACAAAGCGTTCCAGCAATATAAACTATATACCAAATTAAAGGTAACAAGACCCGCTTCAATCTACATTTGGTCGAGGGTCCGAAGAATTCTCTAATTTTGACCTATACTGGAAATGCTACTTCAGCGAAATAAAATATTTTTTTTCTTTTTGAAAAATTTGTTCTAAAAAAAACGTTCCAGCAATATAAACTATACACCAAATTAGAGGTAACAAGGCCCGCTTTAAACTACGTGTGTTTCTGGCTCCCAAGAAATCTCTAATTTTGACCTATACCGGAAATGGTACTTTAGCGAAATAAAATAATTTTTTTCTTTTTGAAACTGTTCTAAAAAAAGCGTTCCAGCAATATAAACTATATACCAAATTAAAGGTGGCAAGGCCCGCTTCAATCTACATATGGTTCCGTCTCCGAAGAATTTTTTAATTTTGACCTATACCGGAAATAGTACTTCAGCGAAATATAATAATTTTTTTCTTTTTGAAACTTTGTTCTAAAAAAGCGTTCCAGCAATATAAACTATATACCACATTTAAGGTAACAAGGTCCGCTTCAGTCTACATGTGGTCCTGATCCTTAAGGGTTTTCTAATTTTGACCTATACCGGAAATAGTACTTCAGCGAAATAAAATAATTTTTTTCTTTTTGAAACTTTGTTCTAAAAAAAAGCGTTCCAGCAATATAAACTATTTACCAAATTAAAGGTAACGAGGCCCGCTTCAATCTACATATGGTTCCGGCTCCAAAGAATTCTCTTATTTTGACCTATACAGGAAATAGTACTTCAGCGAAATAAAATAATTTTTTTCTTTTTGAAACTTTGTTCTAAAAAAAGCGTTCCAGCAATATAAACTATATACTAAATTAAAGGTGACAAGGCCTGCTTCAATCTACATATGGTAACGGCTCCGAAGAATTATCTTATTTTGACCTATACCGGAAATAGAACTTCGCGAAATAAAAAATTTTTTTTCTTTTTGAAACTTTGTTCTAAAAAAAGCGTTCCAGCAATATGAACTATATTCATATTGAACCAAATTAATGGTAACAAGGCCCGCTTCAATCTACATGTGGTCCCGGCTCCGAAGAATTCTCTAATTTTGACCTATATCGGAAATAGTACTTCAGCGAAATAAAATAATTTGTTTCTTTTTGAAACTTTGTTCTAAAAAAGCAGTTCCAGCAATATAAACTATATACCAAATTAAAGGTGACAAGGCCCGCTTCAAACTACATGTAGTCCTGGCTCTGAAGAATTCTCAAATTTTGACCTTTACCGAAATATATAGTAGGAGTTATGCAGAAAACTATTTATGTTACTTAAATAAGACGGTTTTTAAATATATTTGGTATAAAATGACTATTATATTTTATTCTAAATAATGTTTTATAAAACAAATAATATTAATTTACTGTAATTTTTTATTAATTTCATAATATTTTTGCAATTTTCTACATTTAGTTTGTTGAATTACTTTGTTAACTCTCCCATAGTAAAAAAAGAGGATCAAGTATTCACAAGAAAATAACCGATTCTAGACGGATGCTGTCATATAAAATGAAAAATTCTGATTTTTTTTTAAACTTGGCAGCACTAAAATTTACCCTGCAAACCCAAAAGAGAGAGAATATATTTCGCTCTCATAAAAATGAGCGAAACCGATTTAGTTTGTTATTTTACTTTGTTATCTTCTCGGACGCTATTATTTCAATATATATATTAGTTTTACTCATTTTATCAAAACGTCAAAAGCAGTACAAAAATGTGAAGCACAAATTACTATGTTATTTGACGTTTTTTGTCTGCATAATTGTTAACGAATATTTGTTGACAATTATTGCAACATATATTGCAAACGCCTGCAATGCGCTGTCTCCACAAGCAATAACATAATTTTGACAACTGCTGCAATATATGTTAACATATTTATTGCTAGTCGAGACGGGGGGGTCAGCAATAGAGCAATAACGTCGGCAGAAAAACATAGCAATATTGCTTATTGCTTTATTATGCTAACCATATCAGCACACGTAGCACAATGCAATTTGAAAAAATCAATGCATTTCTGTTGCTTATGAACACAAAAAGTAATATTGAATACGGAAAATGTTTTTATACACAATTTTTTCGCAATGTTATTTATTATTTCAGTATAAAAATGTGGATTGAAATGCATTTGACGTTTTATGTTTGCAATAATTGTTAGTAAAAATTCGTTGACAATTATTGCAACATATATTCCAAACACCTGCAATGAGCAGTCTCCATCGGCAATAATATAATTTTGCAATTGCTGCAATATATGTTAGCATATATAGCAGCAATTGTCAAAATTATGTTATTGCTAAGTCACCTTTTAGAGTGGGTCTATACCTGATAAATTTTTATCATGATAAATGTCTAATCGTTATCAAGATAAAAATTTATCAGGTATATAGTACGTTTATACGCTCGAGTTATTTGCAAATAAAACCGTAGTGCTACCAAGTATGTATTTTTATTGTAAATTAATAACTCACGCAAATAATTACTGATTAACGCGCTATTTGCAAATAAGAAGTTTGGGTTGCCTCCTAATTGTGAACTTAAGCCAAATAATAATAACTTCCGACTTATACGCATTTTCAGTTCAAATAATAATTACGTACAAATATTAAAATTTGCGACGGCACCCGCAAAAAAGTTGAATACATGTGTGGTTTCTGCGGTCTAATTTACAACTGAAAATCAGAATGCAAATTATGACACAAATATAAAACCTGTTTAAAAACATGTACAACAACAATAGATTGATTTATCGTAGGCGGCGCTTACGTACAAGCAAAAACCAATAAAAATAAGAGTTGGAGATTGGAATAAAGAATCAGAAGGTGAAATTTGTTCCCCTCACCATATTAATAAAAGGAATAGGACTCATATTCTATTTCCTCATAAAATTTGGTTAAATAGCTGATGTTTCATTAATACTAGTATCCACGATCAAACGTGGTAAAAGCGAACAAAGGACGCTGATGATGACAGCGTAGCGGCTATCGAAATTAGTAGTAATAATCCGTTCTGCTAGTCTGATTAGATATTCTAATATTCCACTCTTAAAAATAATTTGAATTTACATTAATTCAATAATTGTGAACTTAAGCCAAATAATAATAACTTCTGACTTATAAAAATATATCAAGTATAGACGTAGGGTTACATATTGGAAGTTGATTGGCAGACATTTTTCAATTCCCTTTCGAACTTGCCAGTAGCTTTAAAGCGCAGTATTCACGGTCAAAGTGCAAGACAAGCATGGTATTAGTATTAGTGAAATTTTTTCTGTGTGCGTCACGCCGACGATGCTTGAAGCACAATCAAACATTTTTGATTTTTTGCTTGCATGCAGCTTTTATTTTGTACGTGTAATTGGTAAGCGTACAAGCATGTATACCTCACAGTCATAACAAGATAAGCTACTCAAAGCATTATGTTATAAGTAGAACTTTCAAACTCTGTACGAAAAAAGCTTTTATAGCTAATTCGGCATTTAGGTTGCACATAGCTTATAAGAATAAAATTTTAGTTTATATTATGATTTTTCGCTTGAATGAACGTGTATTCGTAATGCATGTACTAAAGAAAGACAATAACAAGGTAAGCTCATACAGTAGTGTTTCATACGTAGAGCTTTCAAACTCTGGACATAAAAAGGTTTTCATATGCAATTTGACATGTGGTTCATTATATCATAAATTCCACACCCAGTGCTATGCTATGTACGTATATGGTAATAACTTCATCCACCCGTGCACGATGTTTGTATCATGCATTTTGACCGTGAATACTGCGCTTTACATTTTGGAAATTAATAGACAGACAGAAATTTTATGGTTTTTTTACATAGTGTCCACACCTGATGAATTTATATCATGATGAATGTCAAATTGATATCATGATGAAAATTCATCACGTATAGACCCAATTTATTACTGTTAAGCGGCATGGCAATTTATCAAACGGTTTGATCTAACAGAGATTTTTTTGACTGTAATAGTGCAAAAAACCTCACACGTATAGTTTGATGTGTGTTTGATGAAAAACAAAACAATTTTGATTTTCACTACCGCCGATGACGAAATTTGAAGCTTGTTTGATGAGTGGCTTTGTAATTACTTCAAATGTCATTTTTGTTTAGTTTTCGCAACGACCACATCATTTCTATGGAGACGCACTATCTAAAAAAACGGATGAACAAAATTGAGTTTATTGAAGTTTATCGTGGTATGGCGTGAAATCGAAGCAATATAGCAAAAGAAATTAAAAAAATGCTTAGTACGACATATTACTTGAAACATATACAGAAAAAAAAACCCAAATGCTAAAAAAAGGATGTCGCACAAAATTTTAACTCTCTTCGAACTGCATATGGAAAGGAGTTAAAAGGAATTAAAATAAAAGGAATTAAAATAGGGAGTAAAAAAAACTAATTTTCAACAAACAAAAAGTTTTTTAATAAATAATGAAACATTTCCGCCCAAAAAATCACATGGTCTTTCTTTTTCACAACAACTTTCAAATGAAGTTTGATGATATGAATTTGATAAGTTGCTGTGCTAAGCAAAGCAAAATATTGCTAATACATACATGAATTTGATCAAACAGTTTGATAAATTGCCACGGCCCTTAATATCAACGTTATGATATAATCATCAGAGCTCAAGCTCAGATACAAAATACAGCTCAGATGAATATATTATGATATGAAACGTCATTTCATTTGTTGTTTTTACTTTATCGTTTATTTTCTTTATTAGAATTAGTGAAAATTATAAGTACTTAATAGTTTTTATTGAAAAACCATTCATTTTATGATATTTATTAAATAGATCTTATAATAAAAATATTTTTTTTTAATGGTTAGTATTGTCCATATAAAGGTCTAAATGCTCAACCGCAAAAATGTTTGTGGTCGAATCAAGGTAGATTAAACAGGTACCAACATAATAGTACGTTTCTATTATGAGCAAAACAGGCAGTTTTGAGCAAAATATGTCAAAACCTTTCCATTATGCTGTAAGTGTTTTTAAGTTAGAATTTTCGTAATAAGTTTGACATTTTTATTGTTTTGTTTACATTCTTCTTCGAAAATAAAATGCGCGCCATATTTCTTTCCTTGCACTACGTCTTGACGAGCAAATTTTTTGTTATAACAATGAACAAAACATCGGCAGAGCTGTTGACAAAAATTTGTTAAAGTCTTTGTTGTGGAGAGTACGTACATTGTTTTTGTTAGGCCTAGTCATATTATTTTAAGGTGGTGCGGCAGAGATAACAAATTTCTTTGCTTGTTGTTTCTTTTTTTTTCGTATTGAAAACAATGATTATTGTTAAGACATCGTTGTTATAACAATTGCTTTAGCAACGATTTCATAACAATGACAAAACAGTAACAACAGCGGTCCAGACGTGACAAATTCTTTTGCTAACAATTGTTATAACAAATAATTTGCTCGTCAAGACGATATGTTACGTGGCCGCAGAACAGTGTCACTTTTTTCGCATATGTCAATCACAGTAAATGTGTGACCCAAAGTTGCATGTGTAATCATAGAGGCAACGCAGTGTTGCATAGACAAATTTCGACATAATTTGGAGCAAAACACGCTGTTTGAGGTGTTTTGCTCACATGACAATTGTATGGGAAAACATGTAGGACACCACGTATTTTGTGTAAAACTCATATTTTGGCCAAAAACACATAGATGGAAACGCACTATAAGATCAGCTGACTTAATAAATTTGAGAATGTGTGCGTCACACAGCCAATATATTTTGACACATTTCTGGTGTATTTCTATCAACAACGTGCATGTGTTAGTAAATTTGAGAGAGCATATGAATTTGTCCGACACACAGACAATATATTTGACATATTTCTATCGTGCTTATCCCACCAAAATGCATGTCTCTTTTTGGTGTTGTATTTGTTGCAGTAATGGTTGTATCTGTCATTAATATGCCTTGGGTTGAATGTGAATGATGAAATTTGCGTCTACACCATCAAGCAATCCAAAATTTGAGCAAAACTGTTACGCAAGTTTGCCAGTGTGGCCTCTACTTATCTCAAAATTCATTGCATTGTGAGCTAACACCCCGTCTTCACGAGACATAATTTTGTTCTAACCTTTGTCAAACTTCATACTTAAAAACATCAGAAAAATGTTAGTGCTATTTTTTCATATAGACTTTGACTTTTGTCAACACAAATCAATGGCTTGTGAAGACGCTATGTAACAAAGCTACGTCTTCTTATTTGCAGTCTGCACCTAACTTGAGGTCTACACTTCAAATTATTGTTATCTCAATGTTATAGGAATTTTTATGAGAGCGTTGTTATAAGAATTCTTAAAACAACAATCTTATGAGATGAACTGTCATAAAACACATGTACATAAAAATAAAATAGTGAGCATGTGTGAGTGTTTATTAAAATAAATGAAAAGCGATGTTTTTGATAAAATTTCTGTGTTAAATAAATGAATAAATGTGTTTAGTTGATTTATAAATTTAAATTTGTGTGAAAAATTAAAAATTAAACAACTAATTATGCAAAAGTGGTGCATGTTATCTCGATGAGCATTTGCATAAAATGAAATCTTATCGGAAAAGTAAAATTACGTCTTCCCCTATTATGAGATTAAGAGAAACTCCGACATTTTGTTTTTAGTATTCTGCCGACGTTTTCTCTCATGTTATCTCAAAGTTAATGTCTCGTGAAGACGCTGTGTAACTTAACTTAACATTAACTTGACAACGCAGTCATAACTTCAAGTTACAACAGCATTTCAAGTTAGGTGGAGACGTACATGTTTACAGAACCCAATACGTCTATAAAGGGTAATATACACGGTCAATCAGCTTGATGTCAGATTCGTGTACGTGTGCTTGACGAAA
The DNA here is from genome assembly GCA_956483635.1 of Panzeria rudis. NCBI lineage: Eukaryota > Metazoa > Arthropoda > Insecta > Diptera > Tachinidae > Panzeria > Panzeria rudis. Next base: position 85,966,233 of record OY101448.1, on the reverse strand, counting down.
AATCAAAACCAAGCAGATTTTCCATCAAGCGTCGCCGGTGTCACTAGTACTAACGAAATTTCACACATACTACTACCACGCTTGTCAAGCATGTTGACCGTGTATATTGCCCTTAATACGCGTAAAAATATTGACGTCAATCATGTTTGCGGTTACGTATCCCGAATGTCATTGTCCAGTTGTAAAAAAACGTTACACCTGTCAATTTTTTGGTATTTAGAAGACGAAAAGTGGCGTCATTGACGCCAAAAACAGCCAATTAGTAAATTGCATTCGTCTTAACAATTAAGTGTTAAAATAACATCACTTTCACATTAAAAACTGGAAAACTACCATTAGTTGAACTAACTATTTCATTTATTTGTGTTGAGCTATTTACCATATAATTGTCTTTATATGCAAAATTAAAATCTTTAGCTAAAATCTATTTCTTTTGTTACAAGCGACATCTTTTAGTAGTGTGCTCTATTAAAAGGGTTACCATTATTTGGATAAGAAACCATAATTTTGCATGAGAAAAAGTAAACAAATAAAATTTATTGTATATAGGCAACTCTATATGCGTAAGTCGAGACGAAAAATAAGGAACATCTTCTACAGACGCAAATTGTTACGTAATCGTCCATGTGCCATTCGCGCACATCTTGATTGCAACGCGTTCTATAAACATGCTGGTAGAGTAATATGGTTAGCATAACTGCACGTCTCCACGCGCAATATTTATTTCCGAACATTCTTATGTCGGCACAATATGTTCATGTTTAGGCTTATGTTCTGAGCTATAGAGCACGTTTTGTGGTATTGGGCATATATTGAAAAAATTCACTGAGAATGGATCGATGTTTTGTGTCTTTATTTTAGTTTATTTAATTTTGTTTAAAACTATTTTATTTTAGTCTGAAAATGTTTTTATTATTTCGGCTTTCTAGTTCAATAATTGAATTAATGTAAATTCAAATTATTTTTATTAAGAGTGGAGTGCTGGAATATTCAAATCAGATTAGCAGAACGGATCAGTACTTCTGATTTCGACGGCCGCTACGCTCGTCATCATCAGCGTTCTTGTTCGTTTTTACCACTTATGAAGGTGGATGCTTTTTTCAATGAAACATCAGCTATTTAACTAATTTTTTGCCAGTAAATAGAATACAAGACTTATTTTCCATGGTAAATTCTTGCATTTTTTTTATTTTTATTTTTATTTCAACTAAATTTAGTCAGCTTTGAAATTTCACCTATCTGATTTAATCCAACACTACCACACTTATTGTTTTTCGCTTTTGATGAGTATTCTTTTTTAATACATCCACTCAAAGCTGTTTGTTTGGTTTTTGTTATTATACATGCCTTTAAACTGTCTTCAGTTGCTTGTCTTGATTTTAGTTCTAGGCAGCCAACCGAGAATTTTTTAATTTGCTTTATTTTATTTAAAAAACAATATATTTTTACCACAGCTACATGTTTCTTTTGTTTAATTCACGCAAACAACAAAAGCCGATAAAATTTGACAGCTTATGTTCAACATTATTTCTTGAACATAAGTTTGAACAATTATGTCGCAATTTATTAGCAAATAAATGTTTCTGCCGTCCACACGTGAACATATGATTTTGGAAATAGAATATAACAGATGAAAACTGAATTATTTCCAAGTTTATTGCTCGTGGAGACCCCCAGTAATAAAGCAACAAGATATATTGCTGTTTTTCCGACGTTATCGCTCTATTGCTGAGATATTTATTGCTTGTCGTTGATAAGAAAATAAATGTGGTAAACATAAATTTTTATAAACAGCAAACATGAATTCAAAAAATGTAATATAAAACAATCATCTATCTTAAAATTTTATTATAATTTAGATATAAACCTTTATCGCCACAATAAGACACGGCAATAAGTATACGTATGGAGCACAAAAAATTACTTTTGGACAAAAAATTTCGTATGAGGCGGAAAACAAGAAATTTTACTTTTAATAAAAGAATATTTACTTCTACGTTCATGAAAGTTCACAAAAATTTACATTTTTGTTAAAAACATATGACGGAAGCTATGGTAAAAATACAAAGATTATAACGGGTACATATTGAGAAAGCTTTATGACAACCTTCTTTGCCGTTTTTCTCCATCCCGAATTTTAGGCATATTCCAAGGCAAATTTATTTTACAGGTGGTGGTAATAATACAACAAACACAATATCAATTCGCCTGGTTGATTGTATCTGTCAAAAACAGAAGACGAAAATTTACTTAAAATGTACTTTTAACAACTGTGATTACAATTCATATGCCTAAAATAAATACCTTCCTTTTTTATTGCCACATAACAGTGTATATGACTTGCTAATCATATAAAAGCACAAGATTAAAAAACAATTGACAGATACAGCCAACGCGGCGATATAGTCATATCTGCTCTCAACACGACCTGTATTATTGGTTCATAGCATATGCGTTTACCAATTCCGAGGTAACGAGCTACTGCAATATATGTTAGCATATTTATTGCTAGTCGAGATGGAAGTCAGGTGTGGACACTGTGTTAACAAAACGTATGCGCAGAGTTGTATTCTTAACGAATAATGGCGTTGAAATATGGCTGATGCGTCGCGCCGCTTTTTTTTATGGTATATTTGCCGATTCTGCTTAACGAAAAAAGGGAAATTTTTCGCAAGCAGCAGTATTTGATTGTCCCGCAAAGTGTGTTGTACGGTAATAGCAGCCAACACTAGAAAAATTAATTGCGTGTATAAACACAAGTGCTAAACTATATCATTTTAAATACTTACCAAACAAAGTAATATAAAACATGTCTGACGAAAAGAAGGTATGTTTATATAAACATAAAACTGTTTTTATTTGAGAATCTTGTGAACAAATTTTATGGAAAAAATGTGTGTGACGCCGAAAACATGGCGCGGTCAGCCGCGACGCGATGCGGCTTTTTTTTCGTTGAACAGAACCCAAGAGTTTTTCAATTGATACATTTAATGCGGCGATAATGTTTAGTAATTTAAGTTTAAAAAAAAGTGAACATTTACAAAAACTTAATTGTATGTTAGAAGAATGCTGTAGAATACATGAAATAATTGTGTGTAAAATTGGCAAACATAACCTTAAAATTTTTTAGCTTTATGCTTGGCTTTTTCATTTTATATACCCTACATTCTTTATTGTTGATTATCGCGTTTTGTTTCCGTTACTTGGAAAGAAGCTATGTATTGCAAATTATTTGTTTAATCAAATATTAGGTATGTATATCTGCTGTTTTGCATGACAGTCTGCTTGTTTTTTTATTCCAGTCATTTTGGTATACTTGTGTTGTTTTTGCCGAAATAATTATTTTATGAACATCGTTTGTTGCAAGTGATAACCGATCAGCGGCGTCGTTGTTTAGACCGTTTTTAGATAATTGTGTGTAGGGTAGCTTAAAGCACAGTGGGATTTTGTATGCAATATTTGTCAAATTTTTTTTTTGTTTTTCATTTCAGGGATCTGAAACGGAACACATTAACTTGAAAGTCTTGGGCCAAGATAATGCCGTAGTACAGTTCAAAATCAAGAAACATACACCTTTAAGAAAATTAATGAATGCCTACTGTGACAGAGCGGTAAGCTTATCAACAGGACTTCCGTTAAAAGTAAAAATTGTATTGTTTTGTTTCTTCAATTAAAGGGTTTATCGATGCAAGTAGTACGGTTTCGTTTTGATGGTCAGCCCATTAATGAAAATGACACTCCTACCTCCTTGGAAATGGAAGAGGGTGATACTATTGAAGTTTATCAACAACAGACGGGTGGCAACTACAGCAACTATTAATTCTTAAATATTAATAAATTCTTAAAAAATAATACACAAAATTAATTTTATTCATAATAAATATAATACAAACTCATAGAAATGGAAAATAAATTTTAATATAATGAACAGATGACGAAATACTAAATTTATGAAAACCAATAGTTCACCAATATGGAAATATGTACCATGATTTCAAAACTGCATGGTAAACTTAAAGAGAATGATTGAGTAATCTAGTGGCTATTTCGCATTTCAGGAACTCTTGTTCAATTATTCTTTCTCAATAAGTTTGGAACTTGTGCTTTTATGAATTGTTTAAACTTTTTTTGTACTAATTCTGTCTAAAAAATTATACAATTGTAAACTTTAGTTCTTAAAAGATATCCGATAGAATCTGTTTTTAGTACTATAATTAAAAAAATATAAGTTCAGTAATAAAGGCGATCGATACACATGAAAAAACAACCAGTGTTTTAATAATTTTTAATTGTTTATGATAAATAGCTTTTGTTCTGATTCAATACCGCTGTGCTGTCTCCATAAACTAAACGCACAACTGGTACGCATGTAATCAAAAAATTTACTTTAACTTGACTAGTATGTAGGTAGTTGATCTTTCTTTTATGACTAGCTCACTGCAATGTTCTATAGAACATTTTAAAAACATAAATCAAGTTAATTAGTATATATGTACATATCGTCATTTAATTCATTAAAGCCCTGAGTTACATTGAAACAATTTTACGGGAAAACAAAACGCTCTATAATATGAAAAATTAACCCATGAACATGTCATGAATACTTATAATAATTTTACATGGACGAATAGAAGAGTAAAGTTTAGGAAGGAGATTCGTAATAACATCATTTTGGTACGGTGCATCATAATCAATCAAAAAGACGGTGTTGCATTTTTGTAACTTAGGGCTTTTCTGAAATCATATGACGATTATACAGGCATGGTCTGAAAACCACGTGATTTTAAGATCAATATTGGTCATTTTTGACTTGTTTAATTTTCTATTGTATAGAGTATCAAATATCACATCTGAATCAAAATTATCGTATATGATTTTAAAAACGTATGCAGGGCCATTCTTGATTTTAAAATAATGTGATTTAGAGCCTCGATTTTCAGAACATGCCTGATAGTTATGCTTTATGCTGGCCCACTGTGCAATGATTCATTTTTTGATAAGAGTACAGTTGTGTCAAAAAGTATTTGTAGCGCAACATTACGTAATTGGCACAGATTTCAATACACCTATTAAGTTTAAGCATAATGGAAAAAGTTGCATCATTATATAAACAGTTTATACCTAAGTACTCTACATTAGACATTTAAGACAATCGTGACGAAAATAAATATCGCATTGGTTCCTCTAAAGCTGGCATGTCGAACTCATTTCTGCGTGAGGGCCAAATTCTTCGAAAATTATAGTCCAAATCCTCTTGCGGGACGCATTTACTATTTTTATTAAAAATTCAAATTATGAGTCGAAATTGAATATAAATAATTCACAAAGAAAACAAACAAAAAAATATATAGAAACATGTTTATTAATAAAAGGAATATAAATTATTTTTTGCTGGTTATAATGTACTGCTTGTCATTTTTCAATTCATCAAAGTCGAGTAAAAATTTTGCTTGATGTAATTTTTAATATCTATGCTAAATGTTCTTCAGTTAATCTGGTTCGCTGCGCAGTTTTGTTCATCTTTTGTGAAAAAACTGTTCACAAATATATGTATGTGCTACCAAACATGGATAATATGCGCATTACAAAATATCGATTTGCTTTAATCGTGCGAGTGTCACTAAAGATATGGCAGTAGTAAAAATTCAATAAGGGCGCCAAACAAACAAAAAAATATATAGAAACATGTTTATTAATAAAAGGAATATAAATTATTTTTTGCTGGTTATAATGTACTGCTTGTCATTTTTCAATTCATCAAAGTCGAGTAAAAATTTTGCTTGATGTAATTTTTAATATCTATGCTAAATGTTCTTCAGTTAATCTGGTTCGCTGCGCAGTTTTGTTCATCTTTTGTGAAAAAACTGTTCACAAATATATGTATGTGCTACCAAACATGGATAATATGCGCATTACAAAATATCGATTTGCTTTAATCGTGCGAGTGTCACTAAAGATATGGCAGTAGTAAAAATTCAATAAGGGCGCCAACAGACGCCATTTTGTGAAAACGAAAAAAAAATAAAGTCGGTGAACTATTTTAAAATTGGTATCATTGACAGGTATTTGAAAATAATCTTTAGGTTTCTCTTATCATTTTTCATTTCGAATGACCATTTGGAATCTTTAACAGCTTAAACCAAAAAACCCAATTGCTTAAAAAGTGAATTTTAAACAAAGAATCTAAAACCAAATTGTGTACGAAAACTAAAAAGAAAATAAATAAAAAGTTAAATTTAAAAAATCAAAAAACCCGACTGCGTAAAAAATAAAAGAAAAAAGTGCAGTGTGCGGAACATAGCGACTTTTATAGTCGGGAAGCATTCAAAATTGAATCTTCAAATAATCACAATAATGGTTTCCGGATGTAAAAGTCGCTATGTTCCGCGCACTGGACTTTTTTCTTTTGATTTTTTAAATTTAACTTTTTATATATATATTTCAAATTTTAATTTTCGATATTTAAGCAAAAAAGTCTTACAACTAGAAAAGTTTGATAAATTTTCTTTACTATTTTTTTACTTTGATTTTAATTTTTTTTGTTAATTAATTTATTTTTCGGTTTTTTAGTTCAACATTTGAATTAATGTAAATTCAAATTATTTTTCAGATTCAAATCAGATTAGCAGAACGGATCTGTACTACTGATTTCGACAGGCCGCTACACCGTCTCATCAGCGTTCTTGCTCAATTTTACCACTTATGAAGGATGATTTTTTACAAGGATACATCAGCTATTTAACTAATTTTTGTCGCGAAATAGAATACAAGACTTTTCATGTAAATTCTTGCATTCGTTTTATTGCGACTCAACTTAGTTAGCCGAAATTTCCCCTATCCGAGAACGGCCTGTCGAAATCAGTAGTACTGATCCGTTCTGCTAAAGCGGCCTTCAGACTATTAGATTTTGTATTAATACTTGTCAAAAACTCAAATCTTAAGTAAAAATCCAATAGTGTGAAAACAAATTGTTATGATTTGTCAAATAATACGTAAAGAAATTTGACAGTATTATGGTGTTCGTCATTTTTAGGAAATTTTCTAAACAGTTATGACGTCGAAGTCAAAGATTGCAAAAGTGAACATAGTTGTTTCATATGCAATAAGAGGCACCATACTCTACTACATCGTGAGTTGCTTGATAATAACAATACATCTGCTCAGTCTAATGAAGTCGACTAACAAATGCCTTCGACATCGGCAGCTGCCTATCCTAGTTGGAGTCGCCAAGCCTTCCACACATCACAGAAATCGTCTGTTTTGTTAGGAACGGCTATGGTAAATATCATTTGTCAAACGTATTCGGCAAGGGCTTTAATTGACCCAGCATCAGAGGCTTCGTTTATTTCAGAGCGCTTGCGAAATCAATTACGACTTCCGTCACATTCTACGAATGTAAAGATTTCCGGCGTTAGTAAGCAAGCTTCTATTACTTCTACGAAACACTGTACTATTCGAATTGGATCTCCAGTTGATGAGAAACTTGCTTTGGAGACACATGCTCTTGTTTTACCATCAATTTCGAATAATTTAACTTCCTTTATTTGTCCTTCGGATATTAAAGGTGAATTACAAAATCTGCGATTGGCAGATACTAATTTCTATAAAAGTAGGCCGATAGATATTTTACTTGGAGCTGATCTATACCCAAAAATAATTCTCAGCGAAGTTCGGCGGAATTTACTTAGATCTTTAATGGGCCAAAAAACTGTTTTCGGATGGATTCTCACGGCTCCTATGAATTCTTCCATTAACAAGTCCGTTAACACTTTTTCCACACGTATTTCCTTTTCCAAGAAACATAATTTCAAACAAACACCTCGTGAGGTTTGGCAATTATGTAGGTAAAATTAATATAGAAAACAATTATCGCCAGTCGTATTCGTATCGTAAATATTTGCACTTAAAACGGGATAACCAATCGACCAATAGCAAAACTTGTATTAAATGAATTATACTTACATATATAATTTTATAACACTTTTTATCAATTTGCAATTACTCACCTCTTTTTCATCAGGAATCCTTCATAATTCACAACTATTATTATATAGTAGATCATCACAAATCATCAGAGGTCCCTAATGACCTAACTTATATACAGAACACAGGAGTCCTTTATGACTCGATTTTATATTAAAAGCATCAGGAGTCCCTAATGGCTCGATTATTTATATTTATTTTATTTGCAACATACGCCGTTGCAAGGTGGCCGGCAATGTTTAAGTACAAACTATTTATGTCTCGGTTTATGATTTTCTCTCAGTGCTTAACATAATTATAAAGTACTTTTTCCTTGTTGGATACTTTTTATGAGTTCTTCAACGAGTAAACCGTTAACGGTATTTAAGCAGTTTTGCCAAATTTCACTAGTTTTACTAGTGTTTATATGTATGTATATAAAATATTACTCGTCATTTAGAAGTCAACGAAGCACTACATGCAACTTTTAAGATCCTTTTACAATGTAAATTTTTTGTGTAAATAAAGAGAGGTTTATTCTCTTTATTTACACAAAAAATTTGTTCCTCATCGGATATACGCCGAATCAAGAACAGTTTTCGTGCAAATCGGTATCCCGCGAGATCCCAATGTTGAGTACGGGATCGCACCTAGAATGGACAGTCTTACAATAAAAAACTTATTTACATTTATTTATAACATAGTGCTACAGTGCAAAAAACACACGGGCAAAACAGTATAGGTTTGATTCTACTACCGGTAGCAAAACCCTATAATCAGTTTGGCGATTTTGGTGACCAATTTTTTTGCGGGCCTCCAAAGATTCTAAGAATCAGTGGGCCCTCAAAAAAAGGTGTCATCATTTTTTGGCCAACAGCTTATTCAGACTTGGTGATACCGCTTAACTACATATAAATAGCAATAATGTAGCTAAGAGTCCGCTAAACAAATTTTATTAACATTTTGTGGAAAAAAATAAATTTTTCGTGCACTTTTTTTAAATTAAGCAAAAAAAATTTTTTTTTTAGAATAACTTACAGGGACTCCTAATTTTTACTAACAATATTTGGCAGAGTGGCAGCTACGATAAAGCTGAACAACATTTGTCAACATATCAATACAATCTGAACGTATCTAGGCACCCTAAATAGCCCATAAAAGCACTTTGTACCTTGAAATTTGTCGTTTTTCACTTCCAAAATAACAATATATTATTGCATTTTTTAATTTCTTTGTTATTGTTGCACTTCTTGTGTTTCTGATTTTAGTATTTACTATTTTTTAGGGTTTGTTGTTGTTTTGCCAAATATTGTTAGTGAAATTCGGGTAAAAACGCATGATTTTAACATTATCGTGTCATTGGAGGTCATGCGTTAACATTGAAATACACTGCTCGTCATTCAAATGAGTGCTTATGACCGATGATAACTCAACGACTTTAACCCGATTTTGCATGCATGCGAAATATTAATAAAATATATAAATTAAAAAAAATATGTAAAACTTGTTTTAAAATACTTACACATGAAAAATATATTAATGTGATGATCAGCGCTCGGACTTTCATGCAAATGCATGTTTTTTGTGGTGATAGATAAAGAGGTATTGACTTATTATATATGCGAATCATAAAATTTTAAGTACTTTGGCATCGATTTGTAGTTGCATATTTTAGCATATTTTGGTGGTAAGTGCATATTTTTGCATATTTTGACAATAAGCGCATATTTTTGCAGTAATAAAAAGGTTTTTTAACGTATATTTCTCATTTAAAAAAATATTAAGTCTATGTCCATACGAGTCAACTTTTGTAAAAAAATACTTTTTTAAATAATTACTTTTTTAAAAAATTACTTTTTTAATATATGTTTCATTTAACAATGTATCCTTCTAAAAACGTGCCTTTTTAAAAAATAACCTTAAAAAAAACCATTTAAAAAAGTATATTTTTATAAAAAATACCTTTAAAAAACCTTTTTTAAAAAGTAGATAAAAAAGTACCTTTTAATAAAGAAGTTCCTATTTAAAAAAGTCCCCTTTACAAAAAAAGTATCTTTTTAAATAAAGTACCTTTTAAACATTTTTTTTAACCTTTCAAAAAGTTGCATTTTAAAAAAAGTTCCTTTTTAAACAAGTACCAATAAAAAAAATTTTTTTCAAAAAGTACCTTTTAAAAAAAAATTTTTTTAAAAGTACCTTTTTACAAAAGTACCTTTCAAAATAAAAACCTTTTTAAAAAAGTACCATTTTTAAAAAAAGGACCTTTTTTTTAAAGTACCTTTTTTTTAAGTACCTTTTTTAAAAGAAAAACCTTTTTTAAAAAAAGTACCTTTTTTAAAAAAAGTACCTTTTTTAAAAAAAGTACCTTTTTTAAAAAAAGTACCTTTTTTAAAAAAAGTTCCTTTTTTAAAAAAAGTACCTTTTTTAAAAAAAGTACCTTTTTAAAAAAAGTACCTTTTTTAAAAAAAGTACCTTTTTAAAAACCTTACCTTTTTAAAAAAAGTATCGTTTTAATAAAGTGCCTTTTTAAAAAAGTACCTTTTTAAATCTTTTTTTAAGTACCTTTTTAAAAAAGTACATATAAAAAACACCTTTTTAAAGAAGGAGAATTTAAAAAGTATCCTATTAAGTAATTTTTTAAAAAGGTACTGTTTTTAAAAACGTACTTTTTGCAAAAACGTCCTATTTTAAAAAAGTACATTTTCAGAAAAAGTACACTTTTAAAAAAGTACATTATTTAAAAAAAGTAACTTTAAAAAAATAGCATTTAAAAGGTACTTTTTAAAAAGAAGTAATTTTAAGGTTAATTTTTTTAAAAACTAATTTTTTTAAAAAGGTACTTATTTAGAAAATTAAATTTTTAAAAAGTACTTTTTGAGAAAAAGTAACTTTTATAAAAACTAAATTTGAAAAAAAGTAGCATTTAAAAAAATACCATTTAAAAAAGTAGCATTTGAAAAAGTACCTTATTAAAAAAAGTTTCAAAAAGGTAAATTTTTAAAAAGACTTCCTTAAAAAAGTAACTTAAAATAAAGTACCTTTTTAAATAAAAGTAACATTTAAAAAAAGGACCTTTTTAAAAAATCACCCTTTTAAAAAAGCAAATTTTTAAATAGAAATTTTTTAAAAACAGTACCTTTTGAAAAAAAAATTCTTTCTGAAATAAATAAGTACATACCTTTAAAAAAGTACAAAAGAAAGTACAATTTTGAGCTACGTAACTCCAGAACTAAGTTTGGTCACGCAATTATATTTTTGTTTTTCACTCTTTCAGACAGGCTGTCACATTGGGGAAACATTTGCTTCAAATATGTTTGTTTATGTTTAAAAATTTTTTTTTGTAAATACATACACAATTTGTTTTGTGGTCACACTACGCACATTTATTTGCCGGTTTTGTTTCTTCAAACAACTGTCAAATAACGACAGGTACTAACATGGGAAAACATATTTACCATATTATGGTCACACTTAAACAAATATTTGCTGTTGAAAAACTTGTGATCAAACAGCCAAAATACATGATTTTGTTTTCCAGCAAATTTTCTCTTGCAACTTTTGGCTTCGTATCTGGTTTTTGTCGTGGCAAAGCTTCACTTTTGTCCCCATTTCGTATTTAAACTAAAAATCAATTAAAATCAATATATGCATGTACTTATTATGTATTTCTTTTTATACAAATTTTTGAAAAAATTTCAATTATGTACATACATACCATTCTATGTACATATGTATCAGTGTTGCCAGTGAAATTTCGAGAAAGATACATTTTAGCTTCAAAAAAGATACATTTTTTTTCAAAAAGATACATTTTGAAAAAAATTTCAAAGTCCGTTTTTAACGTTTAACATATCGACTCCTTAGCGCCAAATGATCGTAAGCGACAAAAATTTAATTTTACAGGAGGAGGGTTTTTTATTGTATTTAAACATGATTTATATTCATAAACTGTCGCTTACGATAAAATTTTACAGCCTGTATTTCAAAAGTTATCAAAAATTTTGATATTTTTACGATTTTAAACTATGGGTGTCCTAATAAAATTTTGATTTAAATAAAAAAAATTTGTTTTTTACAAAATGTCGCTTACGATCATTTCGCGCAAAAGGCGTTGATATATACATAACATTTTTATTTCATATTTAATGAATGAAATGAAAGAAAATGATATCATATCAATTCATTTTTATATTTATTTAAGTCATAAATATTAGGTATGTAATTTATAAAAATACAGTAAGCAAACTTGAAAATTAATTATATATAAATATCTTTGGATGTTGTCAAAACAAATTAAATTTTGTAAAAATTAATATACGAGTAAAAAACTTTATCAGAGACGGAAAGTCTAATATTTTATTTCTGTACATTTTGCGTACAGATTCAAAAGATACGAAAAATTTCAGGATTATACATGGTACCTAAAGTCATCACAAGATACGAAAAATATATCTTTCGTATCGTAATGGCATCACTGATATGCATAAATAATATGCAACACCAAATAATACCCTGCAGTCCCAGTTGTTACCGACGACATTTTCATCGATGATGTCTGCAAGACAATCAATGATTTGTCGCGCATAAAACACATTTCGAAATAAGTTGGGTGATAAGGTGGTATACGTTGTCGTGTATAAATAATTTGTCCTGACGAGATTATGGAAATATGTACATATATGCTAAGAAACCTCATTGACGACAAGATGGGAAACAACTGTATCGAAATTGTCGTCAGCACAGTTTTATTGACGACAACAAGAGTAACAACTGCATCGAAGTTATCGTGTTTACTGTTTTATTGACGACAAGATGAGTAAAAAATATATCGAAGCTGTCGTGTGTACGGTTCTATTGCCGACAACAAAAGTAACAACTGCATCGAAGTTCTCGTACATCCATTTATGTAGATTAAGGGCCATTATTACAACTCAGCAGTAAAGTGGAAGATAGTTACTGGCATGATAAGCAGAAGTGACCGGTAAACTGACCTGCAACAATTTTTCATTATTACAACTTGCCTGTAAAATAAAAATTATCTTTTTCAAAGTATGGCTATACCAGAGCACAAGTGGCAACGTCATACATATGTATTTACAATGGCACAGATAACAGGTACACACAAGTCTACAACAAGTATAAATTTGTTGTAGAAACTGCACTACAGTTGTCAAAAAATGTGGAAAGATGGATGGAATTATCAGCGCAGGTAGCTCTATAATGAAATGTCCAATACCTTAAAGAAGGGAAGCTCCATATAGTGACGAAATTGTGATAATTTCATCACTCCACTAAGTTTGCCGAGTAAGGTCATGTGTTCTAGTGAGTTCACCTGTTAGATACGTCTTGGTGTTTACTTGATAAAGAAGCAAGTATGGCACCCTATGAAAATGTGTACCGGTAAAAGTTAGCGGAAGAATGAACTTCCCAGTAAGTAATCCCACACTTTTAGGTTAAATTAAAGTTGTAATAATGAAAAACTGTTTATCCGTCCGATAAAATGCTAATTATAACTAAAGCCGAGTTGTAATAATGGCCCTAAAGAGTTTAAGTTGCCCACAAAACGTGTTTATGTACAAAGTTTTTTAAAAACCTCGGTAGGCTAATAGATAGCGCGCTCTAGCCTATCAGTGTGGATTCGATTCGATTATTACATTTTTAAATGTTATTATTATTCATTGACGACAACTTTAGTAGCATGCTACCAACGTTGCCGTCAACGACATTTGTGCCCTTTATTCCAAAATATCGTCAATAGTTGGCTTGGACTGTCGCCGATAGTTAGTTATATAATGTATGTTCTAGTTATATATTTATGTTTATCCATTTCATAATACTTTAGTACACTACTTTTATATGTATCTACTTTATAAAATATAAACATATTATTTTTATATACATATAAATATCTGTTTTGTTGTCAATCATATTTTTTCATTAACTATTAAGTTGTCATATAAATAACATTCAATTTATATATTTTTTCTTTACTTTTAAAAAAATAATTATTATAAAAAAAATATAAAAAAAAATCAATATTAAGAAATTTAATAAATAATTTATTTAGTTAAATAAAAACATTAATAATTGTTTCTAAACAATTAATTGGCGCAGTCGGGCTTACGAACCACAAACAGCAAACACTTATAATTTCAAAACGTAAGTTTCAAACTTCAAAATATTTTCCTGCAAAATCTCTTGAGCTATAGCAAATATAGCGAAAATTCGTAAATAGTTTCGATAAAATATATATATATATATATATATATATATATATATATATATATATATATATATATATATATATATATATATATATATATATATATATATATATATATATATATATATATATATATATATATATATATATATATATATATATATATATATATATATATATATATATATATATATATATATATATATATATATATATATATATATATATATATATATATATATATATATACGTTACAAAAAAGTGGTCTTACTGACAATTCAAAGTGCAATAAAAGATCGGAATACCATCTACCACTACTATTGAAAGCTAAAAACATTAAAAAAAATTGCAAAAATCCAAAACAAACACAAACAAGAAGTTAAAATGTCGACAACAACAATGACTCCTTTCCAATTACTAGCTGATATTCCTAAATTTAGTGGAAAACCAGAAGAGTTGGAAATATTCATAATGAATATTGAAGGAGTGCGAAAATGTGTGGAAGCAACATATATTGAACTATTTGATCTGAGAATACGCAACAAAATTATAGAAGCCGCAAACATCACACTGATTAACAACAACAATCCAACAAAGTGGGAAGAAGTTAAGGTAATTTTAAGAATAAATTTTAGTATAACAGATAGTGTAGAGAGTATAATTAATAAAATTAAGACAGCTGAATTAAAAACTTCTGTGAACCAATTCTTTGACTATGTAGAAACTTTAAAAACAAAACTTAATTTAAAAACTAGTGTTGATAAAAACAATGAACAATGGTTTAGTTGTGCAAATAATGAAAAAATGGTTTTGAAAATTTTCATTAGCAAGTTGCCTAATGAACCTAAATTAATTTTACAATCTAGGAATCCTAATTCATTATTAAAAGCAAAAGAAATACTTGTTGAAACTGGCTACTTTTATGTTAGTAGATCACAAGGTTCAATATTTTTGCAATCTTCTTCATCCAAACCAAATATTTATTCTAACTTTAGTCGTAACAAAAATTATTCCCAATATTCAAATCCATATAATGATGGTCAATACAATTCAGATAGTTTTAATAAAAATAATTTTTGCAATGGTGATGAACATAGAAATTTTGAACATTTTAGTAATAATAATTTTAGAAGGCAAAATTTTAATAATAACGGAAATTATAATACAGGAAGAAATTATAACAACGTATATAATGGAAGTGGAAACATTAGTAATGGAATTGCAAATAGAAGTATGTCAAACAATAGTAATGTACATTCTCGATTATGTTTGAATAGAACTACTCCAATGGATGTAGATTCTGTTGAAGTGTCAAATTTTCAATTACAGGCCGAACAAATTTACCCTGCATAGTGTTAAAAACAAAATCAACTCCCATAAGACTACTAATAGATACAGGTTCAGGTACTAGTCTGATAAGAAAAGGTCTATTTCATTCTTCATTCCAATCGGTATTAAGTTGCCCTATTGTTTTAAATACCATTTGTTCTAAGACAATTACAACAACAAAAATTACAATCCCGTTCTTCAAAGAATTTAATTTACCCAATTGCAAAATTGAGATGATAGAAACGGAATTATTTAGTGACTTTGATGGTATTATAGGTTGTAATATTCTGAAACCAATAGGTGCGAAAATCGATTTGAAAGAAAATGTATTGATAACTGATAGTGCGAAAATTCCCTTAGTATTGGAAAATGTTACTGAACCATACGATGGGAACGATATAACATATTTTAATAATATAATAATGGATATACATTTTAATGAGCCGCGAATGGACTATATTATTGACAAATTGAAAACAGAACACTTGAATGATGAAGAAATAAAAGAGCTGACAAAATTAATTAAAAAATTTAATACTGTATTTTATATTGAGGATGAACATCTATCTTCAGTTTGTAAATACAAACACAAAGTACCCACAATAAATGATATTCCAGTGTATTGTAGAACGTACCGTTTTCCGGAAATTCATAAAGCTGAGGTCGAAAAACAAGTGAGTGAAATGTTAAATTCAGGTATTATAACTAAATCTTGTAGTCCATATAATGCTCCCATTTGGGTTGTGCCTAAGAAACTTGACAATTCTGGTAAACAGAAATGGAGAGTTGTAGTGGATTATAGGAAATTGAATGATGTAACAATTGAGGACAAATTTCCTATTCCTAATATGGAGGATCTATTTGCGAAGTTAGGAAACTCTCAATATTTTAGCACACTCGATTTAGCAAAAGTATTCCACCAAATACCAATTTTGCCAGAAGATAAGAATAAAACTGCGTTTTCTACTTCAACAGGACATTACGAGTTTACACGTATGCCCTTTGGATTAAAGAATGCACCAGCATCTTTCCAAAGAATGATGAACGAAATACTTCATGATTTTATAAATAACATTTGCGTTGTGTACTTAGATGATATTTTGGTATTTTCTACGTCACTTCAAGAACATACTGATTCTTTGAAGAAAATATTTAAAAGATTATTAGAATATAATCTTAAAGTACAAGTTGACAAGTGTAATTTCTTTAAACGCGAATCTGAGTATTTAGGGCATATAATAACACCGAATGGTATAAAACCAAATCCTGAGAAAATAAAGGCAATTCAAAAGATTCCATTACCGAAAACAATAAAAGAGATCAGATCATTTTTAGGTTTAACTGGATTTTATCGGAAATTTATCAAGGATTATAGCAGAGTAGCTCTTCCTATGATTTCGAATTTAAAAAAAGGTTCAGTTATTGATCTCAAAAATTCGAACTACATTGATGCATTTAACAAATTAAAGAAAATTTTGTGCACTAGTCCAGTCTTAGCGTATCCCAAGTTTGATAAATTATTTACCTTAACAACAGATGCTAGCAATGGAGCCTTAGGAGCAGTGCTTTCACAAAACGGTCATCCCGTTTCGTACGCATCAGGAACATTAAATAAACATGAGCTGAACTACAGCGCAATTGAAAAAGAACTACTAGCAATTGTTTGGTCAGTTAAATACTTCAGGCCATATCTTTTTGGTAGAAA
The DNA here is from genome assembly GCA_956483635.1 of Panzeria rudis. Lineage (NCBI taxonomy): Eukaryota > Metazoa > Arthropoda > Insecta > Diptera > Tachinidae > Panzeria > Panzeria rudis. Next base: position 85,949,014 of record OY101448.1, on the reverse strand, counting down.
GTTTAAAATCCAAACAGACCATCGACCACTTATATGGTTGAATTCCCTGAAAGAACCTAACATGAAATTACAAAGATGGAAAATAAAACTTAATGAATATAATTTTGAAATAGAGTACATTAGGGGTAAAACCAATAAAGTAGCAGATTATCTTAGTCGCCTAGAAATTAATGTTTTACAAGAAGAAGAAGAAGAAGAACAGAATCTCAGCTCAAATTTAGCAACAATTCATAGTGGACAAGAAAATTTAAATGATCATATTTTTATTTCTGAATCACCAATCAATATATACAAGAACCAAATTATAGTTAATTTAGGAAATACTTATAAACACAAAATTGAAACTTTGCATAACAAAAATAATAGACACACAATTACATTAAAGAATTATTTTGAAGAAAAAGTAATAGAATATTTAAAAAAAAATTTTCCTATAAAAGGAACAGTGGGAATTTTTTGTAGTAATTTTAATATCTATAAAAATTTTCAACAAACTTTAATACATTATTTTTCCAATGTGCCAGGAATGAAATTCGTTCAATGCACTAAATTCATAAAAGATGTTTCTGATAGAGAAAATCTCTTAACAATACTAGAGAAATATCACAATGACAGAAACCACAGAGGTATTGAAGAAACATTCTTGGAATTAAAAAATATTGTTTATTATCCGAATTTAAGAAGAGAAATTCAAAAGTTCATTAATAATTGTGTTATCTGTAATATGTGTAAGTTTGATAGACGACCTATTAAAACTAAATTTTGTGTGACTGAGACACCTGTGAAATCAAATGAAATAGTTCACATGGATATATGGTTTTTTAACAAAAATACAATATTTCTATCATGTATAGATAAGTTAACAAAACACGTATCTATACACTATTTGAGTGATAAAAATTCTTTAAGTATTGTCGAAAAAATTAGGGAAAGATTTTCAATTTTGGGGAAACCAAATAAAATTATTGCGGACAATGAATTTAATACAGCACTTATTAGAGAGTTTTTAAAATCAGAGGATATAGAATACCATTTTACATCTCCAAATACACACACGGGAAATGCTGACATTGAGCGATTTCATCCTACACTTAACGAGCATATAAGGTTGTTTAAATTGCAACAAAATGATCACGATCTAGACGATAAAGCTATAGCATATAAGTCTGTTCAACTTTATAATGACACAATTCATAGTACAACAGGTGCTAAACCAAACGCATTGTTGCACAACGAACTTGATAAATCAGTTTGGGAAAAATTACATAATGTTGTACATAAAGAAAAAGTAAAAAGGATTGAGAAAATTAATGAAAGTAGAGAAGATTGTCACGAATACAGAGAAAGAGAACTGGTAAAGAATCTAGGATTTAATAATTTAAAACAGAAACCGAAATATATAATAAAACAAGTACAAACAAAAAATAATACAAACTTTTTGGATGAAAAAGGTTGTAAACGCGATAGGCAAATTGTGAAGAGAATTTTTAAATATCAAAACGAAATACCAGATACTAAATACGAAAGAAAAATAACTGGTAGGAATTATTCGAAAAATACAAGAAAATAAATTTAAATTAGCTCTCATATGAAAATTGTTCATTTTGGTTATCATATATTAGTAAAAAAATATTTAAAGAAAAAACAATGAAAAATATTGTACAACCTTAAAAACCTTTTATATAAAAACATTATTATATACTTTAAATTCATAAAATGTAAAATCATTTTATTATATCTAACTTTTATATTTTATGAAGAATTATTATGTACGACACATTCCTGGAGTAATGTCTGTTCAAAGGGTAGGGGAGTTATGTATTAGTTATATAATGTATGCTCTAGTTATATATTTATGTTTATCCATTTCATTATACTTTAGTACAGTACTTTTATATGTATCTACTTTATAAAATATAAACATATTATTTTTATATACATATAAATATCTGTTTTGTTGTCAATCATATTTTTTCATTAACTATTAAGTTGTCATATAAATAACATTCAATTTATATATTTTTTCTTTACTTTTAAAAAAATAATTATTATAAAAAAAATATAAAAAAAATCAATATTAAGAAATTTAATAAATAAATTATTTAGTTAAATAAAAACATTAATAATTGTTTCTAAACAATTAATTCGATATATCGTCGGTTATAGATACTTGGTTCGAAAATACACTGTCGGACAAAATAAAATGCGGTGACATACCCTTTACATTTCTATCAAAAAAATGTTTATAAAATTTAACTCTTTTTCTATCAACCGTTTATTTTTATTTATTTTCATTAAAATGGTATCTAAAAATTATTTAACACAAACATTTGACTTCACATTCAAAAAGAAACTCCTTAAAAAAACTAAAAATTACAGAACTCTGAGCGTCAACATAAAGTAACATTTTAATATGGACGGAAGGAATAAAAACAACATTTAAAATTAATACAATATTGCTCCTCCTTTATTTTTTACGACTTCTGTTATTTGCCTAGGCATACTCAACGCAAGATTTTTTAGTTAGGTGATGGAATTTCGCGCATTTTGCATTCATTGAAATTTTGTCATCTAAAATAGCCCAGAGATGCCCAATGGAGTTGAAGTTGGGGTTCTGAAGAAGCGATTCTTACTTTTCAATATTATTTTCTTCAAAATATTTTGTGGCCACCTTACCTTGCTGGTATGCTTTGGGTCTTTGTCTTGTTAGAAGAAAAAAAAATCACCCAGGCCCATTTCCTCTGCATTAAACGCAAGACTAGCAAGAAAGTTGATGAGCATATTGCCATTCGCGCAAAGCTAAATTCTTTTACGTCCGCTAGGGAAATTAAAGATGAGTTAAATCTAAATTATTAATGCGTACTATCCAAAGAAGACTTAATGAAAGCGGCTTAGCAAGTTTCTATGTTAAGGAAAAATCAGCTCTTACGTTCTGCAAATATAAAGAAGAGGTTCGAATTTGCAAAGACGTACATAAATATACCAGAAACATTCTGGAATAACGTTATTTGGACAGACGAATCTAAATTTGACTAAAAAAAATAAAAATACGAAAAAATTGTTTAGTGTGAACCATCACAGAGGCTTCAATCAATAAATCTTGTTCATACTGTTAAACATAGTGGGGGGAAGCCTTATGGTATGGGCATGTTTTTCTTCTTCAGGAGTTGAAAGACTAGTAAAAACTGACTCGAAAATGACTGGTGAGCACTACGTAAATATTTCGAATTAAAATCTTTATTGTAGTGCAGAGGAAATGGGCCTGGGTGATTCTGTCTCCCAACTAGACAGCGACCCCAAGCGTACCAGTAAAGTAGCCAAAAAATATTTTGAGGAAAATAATATTGGAAAGTTAGAATGGTTTCCTCAGAACCCTGATTTAAACCCAATTGAAGGTCTCTGGCCTATTTTGGATGACGAAATTTCAATGGATTCAGGAGCAAACATTCAAATATTTATTTATTTCAGAAAGAAATTTTTTTTCCAAAGGTACTGTTTTTAAAAAATTTCTTTTTAAAAATTTGCTTTTTTAAAAGGGTAATTTTTTAAAAAGGTCCTTTTTTAAATGTTACTTTTATTTAAAAAGGTACTTTATTTTAAGTTACTTTTTTAAGGAGGTCTTTTTAAAAATGTACCTTTTTAAAACTTTTTTAATAAGATACTCTTTTTAAATGCTACTTTTTTTAAATGGTATTTTTTTTAAATACTACTTTTTTCAAAATTTAGTTTTTATTAAAGTTACTTTTTCTCAAAAAGTACTTTTTCAAAAATTTAATTTTCTAAATAAGTACCTTTTTAAAAAGTACGTTTTTAAAAAAATTTGTTTTAAAAAAATTAACCTTAAAATTACTTCTTTTTAAAAAGTACCTTTTAAATGCTATTTTTTTAAGTTACTTTTTTTTAATAATGTACTTTTTTAAAAGGGTAATTTTTCTGAAAATGTACTTTGTTAAAATAGGACGTTTTTGCAAAAAGTACGTTTTTAAAAACAGTACCTTTTTAAAAAATTACTTAAAAGGATACTTTTTAAATTCTCCTTTTTTAAAAAGGTGTTTTTTTAAATGTACTTTTTTTAAAGGTACAAAAAAAAATATATAAAAAGGTACTTTTTTAAAAAGGCACTTTATTAAAAAGGTACTTTTTTTAAAAAGGTACTTTTAAATAAAAAGTACTTTTTTAAAAAAGGTACTTTTTTTAAAAAAAGGTACTTTTTTAAAAAAGGTACTTTTTTAAAAAAGGTACTTTTTTTAAAAAAGGTACTTTTTTTAAAAAAGGTACTTTTTTTTTAAAAGTACTTTTTTCAAAAAAGGTACTTTTTTTAAAAAAGGTACTTTTTTTAAAAAAGGTCCTTTTTTTAAAAAGTTAATTTTTTTTTAAAAGTTACCTTTTTTAAAAAGGTACTTTTTTTTAAAGGGTACTTTTTTTAAAAAAGGTACTTTTTTAAAAAGGTACTATTTTAAAAAGGTTTTTATTTTGAAAGGTGCTTTTTTAAAAAGGTACTTTTTTTTAAAAGGTGTTTTTTAAAAAGGTACTTTTTTTAAAAAAGGTACTTTTTAAAAAAAGTAACTTTTTTTTAAAAAAGTTACTTTTTTTTAAAAAGTTACTATTTTTAAAAAGGTACTTTTTTAAAAATGTTTTTATTTTGAAAGGCACTTTTTAAAAAAAGCTTTTTTAAAAAAATAATTTTTAAAAAAAGTACTTTTATATAGTTATTTTTGTAAAAAGGTACTTTTAAAAAAAATTTTTTTTAAAAGGTACTTTTTTAAAAAATGTTTTTTTAAAGGTACTTGTTTAAAAAGGTACTTTTTTTAAAATGGAACTTTTTTTAAACTTTATTTATTTTTTTAAAAAGTAATTATTTAAAAAGGTATTTTTTTAAATGTACTTTTTAAAATACATAGTACCTTTCTTAAAAGATATTTATCTTAAAAAGGTAATTTGCTAAAAATGTAGTTTTTAATGTTATTTTTTTAAAGGTGCTTTTTGAAAATGATACATTTTGGTAAAGGTACATTTTGGAAAATAATTTTGAACAATGTATTTTTCTTAAAAGGTACATACTGAAAAACGACGTTTTTTAGCTTCATATTGCATTTATTACTTTTACTAGATGACAACACATCCCAACAGCTGTTATTTACTACTGTTTGATCTTACAAAAACTTTGCAAGAACTAATAATTGTTTTTCAAAAAAGAGGAAAATATTTGCCTGTGAGTGGTCACACTTTGTTCACATTAGACACATTTTTGTTTGGCGGCTAATAGTTTTGTTTGCCACTGATCAGCTGTTTTGCTGTTTGCCTCTAATAAATATTTTATGGTCAGAATACGATAAGGAAATATTTGTCGTTTTTCGTCAAATGTTTCACCAATGTGACCGTACCTTTAGTGGCTTTGCACAGGTTTGTGTTCCACAAAAAATGTTTCCTTTGGTGGCATAAAAAAACAGTGCCTTTGTCCCCTCACGATTGTTGATTTTGGCCAACATCATATACATGCATATGTATGTATGTTTGGATACACGTGCAGCTGGTCACAGAGATTCAATGGGCACATGCTGTCAGCCAGTTTTTGTTGTTTTGTTTACCATTGTATTTTCGTGTACCTGATTTAAATATTCTCTGGGCAGATACTATTATTTATTTATATATTTTTTATATCTGTTTAATTTTTTTGGTAGCTGAGTAATTCCATTTAGCCGGGTGTGACCACTTTACACATATTTTTTGTTATAAATAAAGAATATAAAATTTTTTACTTAAAAAAAGGTTGCTACTCGCAAGACCATTAAGCTTAAAGTCGTTGAATAAGGGGTAGACACTGAAATAAACCAACTCCTGCTCAGAATGGCCGTCAGAAAGCTGCGACGTGTGTGGCCTTACAAATCTTAGTTTTAAAGAATTATGACTTTCAGCATAAATTCTGTAAAATTAGCCTCCTCCAACTAGCTCTGTCTGCTGCTCTAAGAGTCATTTAATACATCTGTCGTCCATCTCTTTCTGGGTCTTCCTATTTTGCGTGTACCTTCTGCTGTTTGTGTATATATTTTCTTCCGTATTTTATCATCAGACAACGTGTCCTAGCCATCGAATTCTTTGGGCTTTTATAAACCTTATTATGCTTTGGTTTTATTAAGTGTGTCTAATTCATTATTAAAACGAATTCTGTAATTGTCATCATCTAATCTAATAGGCCCAAAGATCTTCCTCAATATTCTCCTTTCAAAACATAGCAACTGGTTCACTTCTGCTGTTTTTAGTGTCCATATTTCACATCCGTATGTCAAAACCGGTCTTATTAGTGATCTATTCAAACTAACTTTTGTTGTACGTGATAGTAGCTTTGACTTGAATAGCCTTAAGTTTAAAAACCATGTTTTATTTGCTGCCTATATTCGATCTTGAACTGCTGCTGACGTATCTCTATGAGAGCTTAAGACCATGCCTAGGTATTTAAACTCATGCACGACACTGAATGAATAGTTTTCAACTGTTAGATTTGTTGCGCGCATATAGTTAGGAAATCTGTATATATATTTTGTTTTGTCTACGTTGACTTCTAGACCAGTAATACAAGCTGTGTTTTCAATCCTTTTAAATGTATCTCATAGACTACATTTGCTTCTTGATATAATTAAGATATCATCCGCGTATGCACAAATTTGGGTGATTTTGTTAAATATTGTACCATCTTGATTAATATCCTGTACTATAGAGTGCAAAAGAAGATTGAATACAAGGCATGATAGAGCATCCCCCGTTTAACACCAGAGATGATATGAAAAGCTTCAGACAGTTCGCCTTCTGTCATCACTTTTGCAATTGTGTTGGTAAGTGTCATATTGATTAAATTTATTAATTTACCTGGAATTCCAAGTCTATTGTCGATCAACAATTGACCAAGGGTTCATCATCTCACAGATCTTTGAAAAGTTTTATGAATACAATATAGACTTAAATAGACAATGTAAGTCTATATTGTATTCATAAAACTTTTCAAAGATCTGTGAGATGATGAAGCCTTGGTCAATTGTTGATCGATCTTTCCGAAAGCCGCATTGGTAGTCACCGATAATGTCTTCTGCATATGTGTTAAGTCGTTGATATAAGATGTTGGTGAATATTTTGTAGCCGCAGTTAAGTAGCGACACTCCTCTGTAGTTATTACAATCGGTCTTGTCACCTTTTTTGTGGATTGGTGCTATTAAACTTGTAAGCCATTCATCAGGTAAGGTTTCGTTCCTCCATATGTTCACATTTATTCGGTGCAGGTATTCATGACATTTGGTTCCTCCATATTTTAATAATTCGGATATAATACCATCTTCTCCGCACTTTTGTGGTTTTCTAGTTTGTTGCATGCCGTTATTGTTTCTTCTAAATTAGATTCATCTACATATGTAGTTTTCTGCTGTAAAATATTCTTCAGTCGTGTTAGTACTGACGTGTCTGTTTAAGTATTCTCTCCATCTACTTAATATTTGGGACTTATCACTGCTTAAGTTACCATTTTTATCTTTGCATATACTGGTTCTTAGTTGAGACGTTTTAGCTTGTTTTCTAATATTAGCATACATATCTTTGACCTTTTTTTTATAAAATTATCTTATCTTTTTGGATCTTATGATTTTCTTCGCTATTTTTCGATTATTCTGGTAAATTTCCAGATTTTGTCGAGTACTATTTGCAAGGTATTGATTTCTTGCCAAATGTTTTGTTTCATTAGCTACTTTACACTCCTCATCGTACTATTCATGTAGTACCTGTTTCTTTTCTCCTACTGTTTCCAAGGCAGCTACCCTTACGCTATCTTTTAAGTTCTTCCACATATTCGATATATTGGAATCGTCGTATTGCATATCCGTCAACAAAGTACTCATTGTGTCAACCTCCTCCGTCGTTACGTTAATGTCAGTTGAAAAAGGCGACGTATAAAGTACGACGGATTCTATGTGCCCCGCCTTTAGTTTCTGACAGCGGACTTAGGTTTTTGAAGTTTTAGTTGGCTATCTACGTACCTATGTCAGAACCTTTGTACAAAAAAAATAGAAATCCGAAAACAGTGTTGTTATTGGAAAAGTAATCAAACACACCTACTGTATTTTAAAATTTTTACATTCCTACATATTTACATACACACATCCATATTTATATATTTTTATATCAATATGGAAAAACAAATAGAATTCACGGGTCCATTTAAGAACAATATATGTTTCGACAAAAAGGAAATACGCAAGAAAATTGTCGTGTTCACTTTTAGGCAGGCACGTCGTTGTGCCGGCATTTATGATGCCCTTATTCAAGAATTTTATGAAGAAGGTTGTCTAACATCTGCAAAATATTTCCAAATTTTTATGCATAAGGAATGTGCACTTTATAAAAATGCAACAATACGAGATCGCATTTCGGATAACCAGAAATTACTGCTAGGTCTTTTCGATAGCTGTAAAATGGCCGAGATAGCTGCACTTTCAAAGCAACGCAATGGCCCTGTAATTTGTGCACGCCTCTTGCTGCAATGCATTTTGGTTTTTGAGAAATATGATAAAAAATATGACTGGATATTAATGGATGTTTTTAGGATTATCATCAAAATAGCGACCAAAGTGTGTGAATCTGAAGAAGTATCAAAGGAACCTTTATGCCAAATTTATTACAAATTTGGAATATATCTTATGAAATGTGGTAAGTAGAAATACACAGTCGTCATAGCCTCAAAAACTTCCAGGATTGATCTTAATTATCTTAATTTTTGGTGCATCTTTTATTTTAAAATTAAACCATTTAACTTAAGTTTTTTAAACTACTTTTTAGCCTGAACCCACACCAACATAAGCCAATACAGTTTCTTTGTCTAATACGACAACAATACATTAGTTCTTATGAGACAACGACACCAAATTTTTTTGTTGTGGGTTATAATCATACGAGTGTGTTTGACTTAAAAGACAAAAAAGTTGTGTCTTCTTCGGTGTGTGTCCAGACTTAGTTGTATTTTTAACTTGGATCATTACTTGCCGTCCACGCCTAACATAAATTGACTAACTTTAACATTAACTTGAAGTTAAAGTTAAGTGTAGACTGTTCAAGTTAATGCATTTTTAAAGTTATAACATAATTGTTAGTACGTTTGTTTTAAAATAGAGGCCAAACTTGCGTGACAGTTTTGCTCATATTTTGGCTTGCTTGATAGTGTAGACGCAAATTTCATCATTCAACCACAAAAATGTTTGCGGTTGAGTGACAGTCAGCGGCCATATTGGTGATAGTGTGAACCAAATAGTGTCAGTCAAGAGTTATTTTTTGTAGCATAAACTTCATAACTTGGACGCGGAAAATTATGTTTTCGAAGAATTCATCTATTTTTATGAAATGCAAAGTTGTCTATGTGAGATGTTAGGACAAAATCGTACGAGATGTTGTTAAATGATAAAAAATTAAATAATTTAATAAAAAAAATTCATCATAAATTTTTTTTCTCAATAAAGCGCATCCAATTTTGTTATTTTCTATGTTTGCGTGTCAAATTTTTTTCTTGAATGATGGTTTGAGTGTCGAACTTGAGCGATAGTCTGGACACTCAAAAGTATCCTTCAAAAATGATTAACTTTTGACTGTCACTCAAGTTTGCCAGTGTGGCCTCTGCTTAACAACACAGTCATAACTTCAAGTTACAAAAGCATTTGAAGTTAGGTGGAGACGTAGAGTTACTCTACATCTACACCTAGCATAAAGTGCTGTTATAACTTTAAGTTATACCTGCATTGCTAAGACAAATGCACTAACAATTATGTTATGACTTGAAAAGAGTATTAAGCCGTTGCTTGCGGTCTACAACTAATATAAAATGAATAACTGTGAAATTAACTTTTTTTTAGGGTGAGTTCCAAAACGTCAAAAGACATTGCAGTGATACGGTTTTGCTACTGTTTCGCCACAATGTAACCAACTGTGCTGTTTACTTTGTAAAAAAATGCAGCAGCAAAATTAGTGATACCTACACAATTGGCTTTTGTTTCCGTCTCGATAACCGCGAGAAGATAACAAACTTTTGAGCAAACTTTTCTGTTTCGCCTCAGAGAAAGAGAAAACAATCCTCTCTTATGCCTGTTTTACACTATCTCACAAGCCGTTCGACTTCTGTAAAAAATGCAACCCTGATATAATGATTTTATGGAAAGTATTAAAAAGCAATGACAACACATTATATCAGGGATGCATTTTGTACAGAAGTCAAAAAGCTTGTATAATAGTCTAAAAAGAGCTGTATGAAGACAAAAATTTTTCGCTTTGCAGCCTGAAACTAAAATTGCTCCCAAATTTAATGCAAGTGCCATTGCACATATTTTTAATTTATATGGCTACAACTTATAATTGGTTGCTTATTTAAGGCACATTTTTAGTTAGATTTTGCTTTCCATAAAACTTTTTGCATTTTCAACAAAGTTTTTGCTTAGTTTTTGACCTATAACTTTTAAACCAGACCATATGAATAAAAACTATATTATACCACCTGATAGGGCATAAAAAACTCTACATTTTGTAATCATTATTTTTTCGTACAAAATTAGCATTTCGAATAAAATTTTTTAAAAACATTATTCAGCCTATAACTCCAAAACCTGACTATGTGCCAAAAAAAAAAAACGTTGTATACCACCTGATAGGGCTTGAGAAGGGCTACACTTCCTTATCATTATATTATTCTTACAAACCTAGTATTTCGAACAAATTTTTCGAAACACTTTACTCGCCAAGTTTTCACGCTATAACTCCCAACCCTATGTGCCACAAATCGTTGTATACCACCTGATAGATTTCTCGAGCAAAATGTTTGAAAAACTGTTTTCGAAAAACTTTATTCAGCGTATAACTTCCAATCCTGATTATTTGGAAAAGAACTTTGTATACTACCCCGTAGGAACTAAAAAGGGCTATATTTCCTCATCATAAGATTTTTCCTACAAACTTAGTGTTTCAAACAAAAGCCTATAACCAGGGATGATAAATGAAAAAATTAATTTCGTACCAATGAGCTTCTAAAACAGTACTTTTTCAGCTGAAATAGTACTAAAATCTTTTTGAATTGTTGTAACCAAGTAAGCCACACGATTTTGATTGAGTTTATGGCATAGATTATACGTAGATAGTCAACTAAAACTTCAAAAACCTAAGGCTGTTGTCAAAAACCTAAGTCTAAGAATGTCTTAGTAGAACATTTTGTATTAGTATTGGTTTAAAATAAAATGTTCCCCATAGCACCAAAATTATACTTAGTTGTACAAAAAGTATTTTATAAAATTTATATTTTTTAAACACGAATTTCTAGTTGTTATATACAATTAATTTTGCACTAATTAATGAAAATATGAATTTGGAATCATTTTTAATGCATTTGAGCTCAAAAAATTTTGATTCGCTAAACATTTTTTTGCATTTTTACTATTTGGCACTAAAAAAAATAGTCCCAAATAGTAACAAAAATGAAATACTGTTGAATGAAAAAAAACGGTTGAAAGCTTTGATAAATTTCAACACACAAATGTCAACAAAATTAAAAAAATATTTTAAAATTACAGCAAGAAGAAACATAAAATTTATTAAATAACAAATAAAAAATTAAATAATATAAAAATAGTGTTTGTGCGTGCAAAACAAATAAACTTTAATGCATTTTCAAGTGCAAAAATTACGCTCTCTGATGAGTGTTGAGTTGCCTCTCTCAGTGTGTTGGATAACAAAATACCCATGGGTGTGAAGAGAGTTGTCAATTTTTTTTGACAGGAGCCCAGTTGACTATCTACGTATAATCTATGGTTTATGGGCTCATTGTGTCAAAGATCAAATATGGCTCTGTTTTCTAAAAATATGTTTGATAAATTCTTTTTCAAATAATGGTGCCAAATGTCAAAGAATTTTAATTTCAATTTATCTCAATGAAACTTCACTTCTGCCATATAACAAGAAACATATTTACTAGTTTCTTTATTCTTATAAACTTGAAGTTTGTTAAAAAATTTAAAATTCGTTCATAGCCATAGCAGAAAATATTTTTTTATTAAAATTTGAAATCCGACATTTCTTGAATAACCAAAGTTCTTGAATAAATGCGTAAGTCGAGTTAGGTAGATTTTAAGTTATTAATGCGAAATAGCTCTTTTTTAAGCGATCTTTAAATGAAAGTAAAAAGTTTCGCAATATCATGGACCAGTCTGGATATTTTTCATGCACAACAAACAACTTGACTTCTATATTGATTTCATAAATTTTCAGCAATAAAGACCTTCTGTGTGATGGACTATTTATTTAAACACACAAGCAGAGATACGATGTTATTATCTAAACACATTTTGAAATCTTTTTAAATATTTTGTTCTATTTTATGTTGTTTTTGTCTGAAAATTTTATACAAAGTTATTTTGGAAAATATATGCCCAAAGTGTTAAAAAAATCAACGATGTTCATACCGTGGACAAAATTTCAGAAATATTTTGTTTTGCTCTACTGAAAAAATCAGTTTTAAAACATACGCCTTTATTCAAGAAAGCCAATGATTTGTTTATAGAAAATGGAGTTTGACATTAAACTAATCCATCAGCATCGCTGTTGATATTTGTCCTTGAGCACTAACAAGTAAATATTATAAGCTGTTCTCTCAAGACCGCCTGTTATATATTCTCCTTAAATAAGTATACAAATCCAGTCACGAAATAACAGCCTAAGTAGACTCAAGAGAGAATTGAGTTAAGGGCCAAAGTAGAGATAAATTATTATTGAATAATCAGTGGATACCAAATAGTACCAAATCAGTCACGGGAGTACCATCGTAATTTTTTGGTTTCAATAGTACCAAAAAAATACAATTATACCAACTTTATCATCCCTGCCTATAACTATTAATATGATTATTTCGAACGTATTTGCTTTGTACATCTTAATTGATTATTAGGCTAAGGTTCGTAACGTTATATTCAGAAAGAATTGGGCTTGATTAATATTCCAAGGAACAAGGGAAAAATTAACATAAGCTGGGAAAGTGCACTTTAATATCAGCTTGAGAGTGATTTGATTCTCGTATTCAATTTTCACGAAAAAGTTGTATGTATAAGAATTAAAATCACATTCAACAGAGCCACCTGACAAGTGGTATTAGGCAAATACACGTGAGCACTGGCGATGGAAGTGTAGCGGCTTCCGAAAGTGGCGCTACTCTGTTCTGCTGTATACGTTGAAAAATTATGTTATGTTAATTTTTCCCTTGTTCCTTGGAATATTAATCAAGCCCAATCCTTTCTGAATATAACGTTACGAACCTTAGCCTAATAATCAATTAAGAAAAGCCTATAAATCCAAAGGTCTTAAAAAGCGCTACATTTCTTCGTCATTAGATCTTTCCTACAAACAGTGTTTCGAACAAAATTTTCGAAAAACTTTACTCGCTAAGTTTTCACCCTATAACTCCCAACCCTCACTATGTGCAAAAAAAAACGTTGTATGCCACCTGATAGCGCTTAAAAAGGGCTATATTTTCTCATCATCAGATTTCTCCTACAAAGTTAGTGTTTCGAAATTCGAACTAAAATTTGCAATGTTCGGAATAGGAGCGAGCTTTTGCAAGTTGTTAGACTCTTTAGAGTGAGTTTTTAAGAAGGAAATTAAGTTAAATTTAATATCTGTATTTACTCTTTGAGTTAATTTTTTTAAGATCTTTTTTTATTAGATTAGCGGCCAATGTTGGTGGCTTAATCCTAATCTACCAAAAAATTAACAAATTGAATCAACTTAAAGAGTATATGCGGATATTAAATTTAACTTAATCTCTAATCTCGTTCTTAAAAATCTATTCTTAGGGCCGTTAACAATAAAAATATTAAGCCGCAGTTAAAACTAAACTCAAAATTTAAATCTAGGTTAATAAAATTTCATTAATAGTACATTTACATCAGCAATGCTGAAACTGGTTTAAAGCTTTAAGCAGTTTTCAAAAACTATACCATTTACATTGGCATTTTTGTCAATTATTAGGTTTATCGTTGAAAATATTTTATGAGTTCATAGAATGTTATGTCGAGCTCAATGTTCGCCTCTTATTATTGCCGATAATAAGAGGCGAACATTCTGTTCACGTGAGGTATTTCCCATAAACAAAAAATGGTGAACTAAATGAGCAAAATAGTACAATAACACAACAACAACACAAAATTGCCGGTCACAATTTTGGGGAAAGGGACATATTTCACGTGAACTTTTACTCCCGATAAGGGTGAATATAAAAATTTATTTTCTTTTTTTAGTACTGCCAGTCAAATGCGAAAAAAACTGGTTTGTGAATAGGATAACTCACAAAAACTGATTGTATACAATTGGCTTATCTGATAAACAGGTTACAAACCATTTTATGATTTATATGGAAAAACAGATTATAAACAAGAAAATAAACCTGTTTATCGACGTAGACCACTGATAATCTGTTCATGGCTGAGATATAAATGTAATATAACACAAATCTCACACATATGCATTGATTGACGTGTTTATTTGACGATTGCCAGAGCCTTTAAGTTCAATAATTGAATTAATCTAAATTCAAATTATTTTTAAGAGTGGAATATTAGAATATCTAATCAGACTAGCAGAACGGATTAGTACTACTACTTTCGACAGCCGCTACGCTGTCATCATCAGCGTCCTTTGTTCGCTTTTATCACGTTTGATCGTGGATACTAGTATTAATGAAACATCAGCTATTTAACCAAATTTTATGAGGAAATAGAATATGAGTTATTTTATTCCTTTTATCAATATGGTGAGCCGAAATCTCACCTTCTGATTCTTTATTCCAATTTTTCCAACTCTTATTTTTATTTTTGGTTTTGCTTGTACGTAAGCTCCGCCTACGATAGATCAAGCTATCGTTGTTCTACATGTTTAAACAGGTTATCTTTATGTCTTATAACTTGCATTCTGATTTTCAGTTTTAAATTAGACCGCAGAAACCACACATGTATGCAACTTTTTTCGCGTGCCGTCGCAAATTTTAATATTTGCACGTAATTATTATTCGAACTGAAAATGTGTATAATAAATAGTACGTTTCCATTATGAGAAAATTACGTAGATTTGGGAAATTACTTCGAAGTGTTTCCACTAATGTTGTGAGTAAGTTGGTGTTCGAATTTTCGTAGTCAAACGGCGCACTTACTTTATAAGGTGTACGCAGCAGCTGTAATTGAATTTTTTCCATATATAGTTTGACATTTAAAATTAATAAAATATTCTTTAATGTCGTTTTTTCGAAATCGTCAATCACAACTGATGGATGACCCAGGGATGGAGTTTATAATTTTAAAAGCAACGCAATGTTGCATAGAGTATTTTCGACATAATTTGGAGCCCATTAAGTCATTTGAGATAATTTGCCAATATGAAAAATATATGGGAAATCATCTCGCAAATTATCTGTTGGGCAAATGTAATATTTTGGGCGAAATTACGTATATGGAAACGCACTATAAGGCCCAATTTAGACCATGAATTAAATGCATAAATAAAATTCATGAATTTTTTTGTGGACGAGTGGGGTAGAGAAGAAAACGGGGTATAAAAAACGGCACGATTTCTGTTTTCCATGTTTTTTTATATTCTTCTTTAGCTCGATTTGAATTGTCTCTCTCTTATGTGATTGTGTTATGGTTTTTGTTGTTATGAATGAGTAAATAAAGCAAATTTGGAGAGAAATTTATATAAAAAAAAACATGAAAATAAAATTCATCGTATAAATGCAAGACGTTTTTAGAAGATGTTTTCAAAGATAAATTGAAAAAATTCATGAATAAAAATTCATCACCTAAATTGGGGCTAAGTCGGAAGTTATTATTATTCGGCTTAAGTTCAATAATTGAATTAATGTAAATTCAAATTATTTTTAAGAGTGGAATATTAGAATATCTAATCAGACTAGCAGAACGGATTAGTACTACTATTTTCGACAGCCGCTACGCTGCCATCATCAGCGTCCTTTGTTCGCTTTTACCACAAATTTTATGAGGAAATAGAATATGAGATCTTATTCCTTTTATCAATATATGAGCCGAAATCTCACCTTCTGATTCTTTATTCCAATTTTTCGAACTTTTATTTTTATTTTTGGTTTTGCTTGTACGTAAGCTCCGCCTACGATAAATCAAGCTATTGTTGTTGTACATGTTTAAACAGGTTATTTTTATGTCTTAAATTTTAATTCTGATTTTCAGTTTTAAATTAGACCGCAGAAACCACACATGTATGCAACTTTTTGCGCTTGCCGTCGCAAATTTTAATATTTGTACGTAATTATTATTCGAACTGAAAATGTGTATAAGTCGGAAGTTATTATTATTCGGCTTAAGTTTAATTATTGAATTAATGTAAATTAAAATTATTTTTAAGAGCGGAATATTAGAATATCTAATCAGACTAGCAGATTAGTACCACTAATTTTGACAGCCGCTACGCTGTCATCATATAATAATACAATATTTGTACGTAATTATTATTCGAACTGAAAATGTGTATAAGTCGGAAGCTATTATTATTCGGCTTAAGTTCAATAATTGAATTAATTTTTATAAATAAATAAACTTTTTGTTATTTTTAAAATATTTAATATACATATATTTTCAAGAACAATAAAAAATTCAAAGCTTCTTAGGCGAATGTAACAATTCTTTGTGCAGCAATCGTACGCAGATGCTGTTGATCTATGTTATTATTTATATAAATTGCAAAAATTTTTCCATTTCCAAAAAATACTTTATTGCCGGCAATCAAAAACGTTGATAGCACAAGCTAACTCAAATTTTTTATTGCTAACGAAATTGTTTAATTTTCAGTTAAAACTGAAGTTCAAGCAAAGTGAAAATTAATAAACTTAAAGTTAAAATCAACATAACAGAGCTTTGTTTTAAGGGGTGTTGAGTATACACGATTTTTAAACCATATTAGACTTTATCATGACGCTGTTAGCAAGTTTTTGCGAATTTTCGCCATTTCCGCGACTTTTTTGTGAATTTTTGTTATTCCTTACAGTTTTAGAGATTTTTAATAAAAATTATGGCTTGTTTAAAGTTTTGCAATTTTTCGCGAATTTTCGCTATTTGCGCGATAGGCGTAATTTTTTAACGTTTATAGGTTTCTTACATTTTTAGTGCATTTAATCAATCGTAACATTTTAATCTTTCATATATAAGCAAGTTTTTTCGAATTTTCGCGATGTTTACAGTTTGAGCAAGTTTTAATCATACGAGATTATCAAAAAAAAGATTTAAATTTAAATTGAATTTATTTAAATAATATCTTACAAAATAGAGGATTTTGCCTTCGTAAAAAGTTAACTGCGTTAGATAGAGAAATAAAAAATTACGATAAAATTGCAAAAAAAAAAATAATATTAAATTTATACCATAGATCCGGCTTATTTACGCAGTACTTTGCCATCAAAAAGTGATTTTCTTCAAAATCGAATATAGAGCCGTTTGAATATAGGCCGTCGATATGCAACTTCAGATATTCTTAATTATTACACAAAAGAACCATTCTTGATATTTGAATATATCTTCACTCTCAGCTTCGACTTGATTCATTTGGGGGATTCAAACGGATGTGCTATCTAGTCATATTGTCTTAATGTTTTACAATAGTTTTAAAACGTTGTTGTTGTGCTTCAAACAAAAAAGTCCTAATATAATAAGACTTTGTGTGCTGTGTTTATTGTGTTGTCATAACTACACAGTAGAAATCTGAGCCAAACGGCCGAGTCTTTAGTGGAGCCGGTGATATGTATGCAATATGTAAGTATTCCTGAAAAGTGTTCACAGTTTTATATGTTCATACATATCTACATACTTATATTTTTATAAGTTTTAAATAGGTAAAAATAAATAAATTCAGTAAAGTGCGACTTTTTCTCGCACACGAAGGGTTCCGTACGAATACACATATATCCCTTTTCGTTTTTGCCCTTTTTCATTTTGGAAATTTTTTCGTGTTGCTTTTTTGTTTAATTTTAAGTTTTTTCGTTGTTTTGCCGATTTTTTTGGTTTTTTCGCTTTTTTCATTTTTGTGATTTTTTTTCGTTTTTCGGCGATTTTTCGTTTTTTGCAATTTTTTTGCTTTTTGGCTTAAGTCAAGAATACCAACGCTGTTGAAAATGAACAATTTCTGCCAAATGTTTTTTCGGCGCTCTCTTTTGATTCCGGAGTTACGGGGTTAGGTTAGGTTAGGTTGAACAGGCTGGCGTTTTCTAACAACCGGCCCACTTGGGTCCTTTGGTCCCTTTGTGATGCCTGGGATGGATAGTAGGGAAGTTCAGAGAGGTGTCCCTCCTATCCCAGAGGTTGGGTCGGTGTTAAACCAACCCGAGTATCTTATGAATGAATTTATTCCCCTAACGTCGCATTCCCAGGTCTGCTAGTTCGGGTAGTGACGGATTTCCCAAGTATGACGCCCTATTTCTATATAGTGCTGGACACCGACAGAGGAGGTGTTTGACAGTTTCTTCCTCCTCCTCGTTCTGACAACTTCTACAGAAATCGTTAAAAGGAAGATTTAATCTTCTGGCATGGACACCAATAAGACAGTGCCCTGTTATGACCGCTACGAGTATACGCAGCTGTTGACGAGGAAGCCCCAGTATGGCTGCAGATCTTGCGAAGTTATACTGGGGCCAGATGGATCTGGAAACCTCACAAGTGATTTCATTTGTCCATCTTGTTTGCGCTTCTCTAAATAGTTGGTGCTGAATTTGTATGTTACAGCTTTTTATTGGGACACCTACTACCCAGTCGATGTCATTTTCATGTAGGCGGGCACCGGCCTTGGCTAGACCGTCCGCGATAATGTTATCGGGCACCCCCGCGTGGCCCGGTACCCAGAAGAGCCCTAGGTTCGCATGTCTCGCCATCTCATTCAGAGATGCCCGGCATTCTTTAACCAATTCCGATGTTGTGTAAACACCAGATAGAGCATGTAGTGCCGCCTTACTGTCGGTACAAATTCGGATGTCCTGATCGAATATCCTGTAGTACATTAACCAGTTGGCTGCCCTTTTGATTGCCGATATTTCAGCCTGAGTGATGCTACATTGGTTTGGTAGCCTAAAGTTTATCCTACGTTGCATTTGTGGGATGTAGAAACCCCCGCCCACTCCGATGCCCGACTGACCCATCGGTGTAGATCTCGAGCACATCCTCATATTGGTGTATGTAGTTTGCCTCAGAGGATGTGCCCGAGAAGTCCACCAGGAATCTTTTGTCGGGCATCAGAGTAGGCGAGCAGTAGTCAGTGTGGTCGGGAAGATCTGAGATTTGCCCTAATATCGTCGCATGGCCTACGTTACCCCGCTTCCATGCACCTGAGGCATCTAGTCTAACCGCCGAGTTCATGGCCAGTTACGGGGTTCAAAACTTTTATTTTGAACTGGGCATAACTCCTACAATTCATGCACGGATCTAAACGATATGTATATAATTTTAAAGTGCTCTAAAATACCTTTCTACTGCTATATAAGCTTTTTAAATCCATTAGCCCATTGTGAACCAAATGCAATTTAAAAAAAATTAACCCGACTTTTTACGTAAAAACACCGTTATCTCAAAAAGTTATCCATATAACGGTACTTAACAATATATACAAATTTATAGAAAACCTTCCAAGCTTTCATTTGGTATATACTTTAAATCTGTCACTTTTGAAATGTTTTTTTATTTTCAACAGCGTTGGTATTCTCATTTGTTCCCGATTTTTTTAGTTTTGACGGTTGTTTTGCGGTTTTGTTTTGAAGTTTTTTTTTGCTTTTTGATGATATTCTTAGTTTTGGCGATTTTCCCGGTTTTGAGGATTTTTACGGTTTTTGGTGATTTTTTTTAGTTTTAGCGATTTTTCGGTTTTTGGCGATTTTTTAGTATTAGCGCTTTTTGTTTTGTTTTGGCGCTTGTTTTTTGTTTCGGTGTTTTTTTTTTTCATTTTTAGTAATTTTTTTTAGTTTTTGATAATATTTTTAGTTTTAGCGACTGTTTTAGGTTTTAATGCTTTTTTCCGTTTTGACGACTTTTTCGGGTTTTGGCGTTTTTTTAAGTTTCTTGTCGATATATTTAGTTTTTGTAATTTTTTGCGTTTTAGCGATTTTTTTAAATTTTGGTGCTTTATTTCTTTAAGCGCTTTTTCCATTTTGACCACTTTTCGTTTTGACATTTTAATTTTGGAATTTTCTGGTTTTAGCGTTTTTTTAATTTCAAGATTTAGCCTTTTACGGTTTCCAAAATACAGCGAATTGTCTAAATTACATAGTCAAAATTTTGTTTGTATACTTTTGCTTTCTGACGGCCACCGATCGTTTTTCCACTAGCAGCCGTCCGGAAAATTAGTCGGCTTAGTGAACAACAGCTGGTTTTGTCTATGTTTATTTATTTTAACAATTTAATTTTGTATGTACGAAGGAAACATATCTAGATTTTAGTTAAGAATGGAGTGTTTAAACGATAATCAGGTAAGGTCTTATGTATTACAACGTCCAATATGTAATTTTCGCACAAACCGGCTATTATTTTTGTTTTTTCGCTTGTTCTTGGCATCTTAATTCCAAATGTATATAATTGTTTTTTTTAATCAGCTGACTCAAATTTGAAATAGCACACTTAATTATGATGGGGTGCTCACACCAGTCATATTTTTTCGTATTATTATTTTAAGACATATGACTTTATCACAACCGTTTGAATCCTCCAATTGTATTTATTTATTTACTTTTTCATTCGAATGAATTTGAAAAATTTTTTAACGTTACAGATTAAGCGCTAAAAGAATATCTCAAATAATATATTGTTACGAAATGAAAATGCAGATTCAAATGTAACGACACAAACTGACAACCCGATCATTATCTGCTTTATACCCCTAAATCACTGTAATAAAATCAAAACCTGGCAACCAAGTACCACAATTAAACTTGGCATCACTCGACAACTGCCAATAGAATTCAAAATAACGGAAAATGGAAGTTTCCGGAATCTTCAGGAAACGGTAGCTAGAACTTTCAAAATTATTCGAGACTGCTTAATCGCAATTACAAACAGTGACATTAAACTTAAACTGCAAGAGATGTAGACTTGATGACAGCGTAATTTGTTAAGTTGCAAGCATTAGAGTATGTGTGTGTGCGAAGATAAACAAACAGAAGAATAATCTCATGCATCTACACACGCACATACATTGCACCATAGCAAGACCAAAATGATCATGCCGTACACTTAAAGATGAAAAGAGACCTGAATTACAGTACAGTTAAAGATAAAGAGAGACGGCTGTATTCCAGAAAGTTAGCAAAGTTACCAGAAGGTTTTATAATTGACTATATAAGGGGAGGCTGCCAGACGACAAGAAAGAAGTGTGTTTTTAAACTTAGACGAGTAAACATCGCCAAGAATAGTTAGTGTGTACATCGCGTTTAGTTGTACGTGTTTTTAAAGTAATAAAATAAAGTGTTACTGAGAATTTATTTGTAAAACAAATATCCGTGTTTTATTTTATTGCAATTCAACGAATCCTGTGAAAATAATAGAACCGTTTTTATGTAAAGGACTAAAAACGTAACAATTGGTGTCAGAAGTAAAATTGCAAAATAAAATAAAAAGGACATTATTAATTAATGAAATAAAAAAAAAGGACATTATTAATTAATAAAAAGGACATTAATAATAATAAAAAGGACATTAATAAAAAAAAAAAACATTATTAATTAAAATAAAAATTACAAAAGGACATTAAAAAAAATAGAAGCCATGAAGTTTGAAGAGCTAAAAGTTGAGCAGCTAAAAAAAGAGCTGAGTAAGCTGGAACTGCCAACAACAGGCAATAAAGTGGAACTTCAGAAGAGGCTGATAGATGAGTTCAAGCAGCGTGGCATCGACATCGGGACATACGAATTTGAGGATAAAGAGGAAATAGAGGTATGTACTCGTGCCACGACAAGCAACATGGATTTAAGCACAATGTTCGCCGCTATGATGGAAAAATTTCAAGAAGTTAAAGAATCATCTAGAGGTAACAATGAGAGAATGCTGGCTGAAGTTCAAGAAACATCTAGAGCTAACAATGAGAGAATACTGGCTGAAGTCAAGGCCGAAGTTCAAGAAACATCTAAGGCCACAAATGAGAAACTTCAAGAAACATCTAAGGCCACAAATGAGAAACTTCAAGAAATTTCTGAGGCCATAAATAGAAGAGTAGATGGCATTGAAGTACAAGTCAGCAAATTTGACGAGAAACTCTCAGAACTAGAGAACAAACTCCATAGCCTAGAAATTGGCGGCGTCGAAGTGCATGTAAAAGAAGTGGACGAGAAATTACATGAACTGGAAGCAAAAATTGTTAATCTTCAGTGTCAAGGAGGGCCAGTGAGAGTTATTCCAGAGGCTTCCAGCAGAGTAAAGACGCCTTGTTTCGATGGCAGCGCACCTTTGAACATCTTCAAGTTCCAGTTCGAAACAGTTGCCAGCAAAAATGGTTGGAACAGTGAAGAAAAGGCCATAGAGCTGATTTTGGCCTTAAAAGGAGCCGCAGCAGAAGTACTTGAAACCGTACCAGGGAGCTGCAGAAATAATTTTGATGACATAATGGCGGCACTGCAGCGGAAATATGGTGGCGAACATAAGCAAGATATATACCGTATGGAATTGCGATGTAGAGGACAGAAGCCCAATGAGTCCCTACAAGATTTCGCAATGGAAATCGAACGGTTGGTGCAACTATCTTATCCTGGCGAAAATCACCCATTGCTGGAGCAGCTGAAAATTGATTCCTTATTGCGTGGCATTAGTGATCCTGACGTGAGGTATGCAGTATATGCGACACCGAAGCCTACCTTTATAGAAACTGTGACATATGCTTTAGCACAGGAGACCGCAAGGATAATTTCTAAGCCGCAAGCGTATATGGTCCGAAATCTGGAGGTGATTACCGAGAAAGAAGCTAATTGGGAAAAGGACATCAAAGAGGCAGTAGTGCAAGCATTGGCTTTAAATAAAAACAAAGGGCGAATAAAATGCTATAGCTGCGGAGAGAAAGGCCATATCCAGCGCAACTGCAACGCAACAAGAAAGCAAACAAAATCTGTCTCGCCATCATGGAATAATAAATGGAAGAGTCATCACAAGTCTCGTTGTGATGGCTGTTATCAAGAGCGACAACAGGAGCAGTGTCATCAACCTGA
The DNA here is from genome assembly GCA_956483635.1 of Panzeria rudis. Classification (NCBI taxonomy): domain Eukaryota; kingdom Metazoa; phylum Arthropoda; class Insecta; order Diptera; family Tachinidae; genus Panzeria; species Panzeria rudis. The sequence continues at coordinate 85,925,766 of OY101448.1, read as the reverse complement.
AGCACGTAACGAAGACGGACGGCATGAAGAAATAAGAGAGCGTCTGCGCCTGAAGGAAGCCCGACTAGCTGAGGAGCGTACGAAATTGGCTGTGGAACGAAAACGTTTGCAACGAGAGGCTGAATCATTACGCTTGGAACGGGAGCGCCAAAAATTAGAGCGTGAGAAGCTAGAAATAGAGCTTCGAGAAATTAAACGTCAACAAATGCAAATTTCTGCGGCGCGTGATGGTTTCATAAAAGGTATAAGACAACGTGGAGCCAATGAGTGCAGTATTAATGAACGTAAAGGTAATAAAGGCCCAGGGTATGACGATACACGCTCTCCGATGAGATTTGATGCCACTCCAGCCTCTGCAAGATCTGCGCGTAAAGGAAGTAGTCACAGCTACACTTCGCCCGGTACAAGTAAAGAAGTCTTTAGTTCATCTACCGGCAAAGGAACAGATTACAACAGAAATAGTCACATGCACTCAGTTAATAATTATAATCGAGCAGTACCCAGTGGATGTGGTACACACGCTTATAGCACGGAAAAGAGACTGTCATGGGATAACTACAAGTTGGAAGCAGAGATCCGTGGTATCATCGAAAGGATGAATGACGTCGTACACATGATAGAGCAGTACATAGGACGGAAGACAAAAATTAAGTTTGAACCACTGGCGCACTATGGAAAAGGTGTTTGTGTGCCTATTCGGGACGAACAGGCTTAAGTGGGCGGCAGTGTTACGAAATGAAAATGCAGATTCAAATGTAACGACACAAACTGACAACCCGATCATTATCTGCTTTATACCCCTAAATCACTGTAATAAAATCAAAACCTGGCAACCAAGTACCACAATTAAACTTGGCATCACTCGACAACTGCCAATAGAATTCAAAATAACGGAAAATGGAAGTTTCCGGAATCTTCAGGAAACGGTAGCTAGAACTTTCAAAATTATTCGAGACTGCTTAATCGCAATTACAAACAGTGACATTAAACTTAAACTGCAAGAGATGTAGACTTGATGACAGCGTAATTTGTTAAGTTGCAAGCATTAGAGTATGTGTGTGTGCGAAGATAAACAAACAGAAGAATAATCTCATGCATCTACACACGCACATACATTGCACCATAGCAAGACCAAAATGATCATGCCGTACACTTAAAGATGAAAAGAGACCTGAATTACAGTACAGTTAAAGATAAAGAGAGACGGCTGTATTCCAGAAAGTTAGCGAAGCTACCAGAAGGTTTTATAATTGACTATATAAGGGGAGGCTGCCAGACGACAAGAAAGAAGTGTGTTTTTAAACTTAGACGAGTAAACATCGCCAAGAATAGTTAGTGTGTACATCGCGTTTAGTTGTACGTGTTTTTAAAGTAATAAAATAAAGTGTTACTGAGAATTTATTTGTAAAACAAATATCCGTGTTTTATTTTATTGCAATTCAACGAATCCTGTGAAAATAATAGAACCGTTTTTATGTAAAGGACTAAAAACGTAACAATATTTATTAAACGATTAAACTACATGTTTTATTCGGAGCAAATCTAGTTTAGCCAATCATGAAATAAAAACAAAGAAGATAAATTAAAAAATAAGAAGAAAATATTAAATAAAAAAGTTGGCGGCGATCCTTGCTTCAGAGTTATGAACCTCTGAAGTTCCAGTTGTGATTATGAGGTATATTTTTCATCGAATGTGAAAACAGGGTATAAGACCGTTTAGTGGGACACCAAATCCAAAAGAAATTTACTTTCTTTATCTTTTAGACTTTCCTTTTGGACTAATTACTCGGTTCAACGTATTTTTACCTCTTTCGACCATCAACTCTAAACAATCAAAGCTAAAAAGTGGTCGTTTAAATCCCATAACAAGTCAGGCTTAAGAGTTTTAGGCTGAATAAAATTTTTCAAAAATTTTGTTCGAAACACTAACTTTGTAGGAGAAGTCTAAGGATAAGGAAATGTTGCCCTTTTTAAGCCCTATCAGATGGTATACAACGTTTTTTGGCACATAGTCAGGTTTAAGAGTTATAGGCTGAATAAAGTTTTTCGAAAACAGTTTTTAAAAAATTTTGTTCGAAGCACTAACTTTGTAGGAGAAATCTAATGATAAGGAAATGTAGCCCTTTTTAAGCCCTATCAGATGGTATACAATGTTTTTCGGCACATAGCCAGGTTTGTAAGCTATAGGCTGAATAAAGTTTTACGAAAACAGTTTTTCAAAAATTTTGTTGGAAACGCTAATTTTGTACGAATAAGGAATGATTACAAAATGTAGCGTTTTTTATTCCCTATCAGGTGGTATAATATAGTTCTTTTTTCATATGATCTGGTTTAAAAGTTATAGGTAAAAAAATAAGCAAAAAGTTTGTTGAAAATGCAAAAAGTTTGTTGGAAAGCAAAATCTGACTAAAAATGTGCCTTAAATAATCAACCAATTATATGTTGTTGCCATATTAATTAAAAATTTTGTTCAAAGGTACATGTATGAAATTTGGCAGCACTTTTAGTTTCAGGCTAAAAAACCGGAAATACACATTTTTGTCGTCGTAAGAGATGTTTGTTTTCTCTTTCTCTGAGCAAAATGAGACGTAACAGCTGTTGCTTTTCTGTTACTTTTCTAGAAAAGTTTGTTATTTTGACAGAGATCTTTTTTATGCGTTTACAGAGTGTCCGCACCCGATGAATTTTCATCATAACACTTAATAGTATGTTTCTACCGGCATGATTTCGACAAATCATGATGACTTAAGCAAATCATGTTGATTTATACATGATTTACCATACATTTTGCATACGAGCAAATTACCTCAAAGTGGGTAATTTATTTTAAATTATGTCGAAAATACTATTTTTCGAACTGTATTTATCTATACAACCCTGCGTTGCTTTTAAAATTACAAACTCCATCCCTGGGTCATCCATCAATTGTGATTGACAATTTCGAAATAATGACATTAAAGAATATTTAATTAATTTTAAATGTCAAACTATATATGGAAAAAATTTAATTACAGCTGCTGCGCACACCTTATAAAGTTAGTGCATCATTTGACTACGAAAATTCGAACACCAAATCACTCACAAGCTCGGTGGAAACACTTCGAAGTTATTTACCTAAATCTACGTAATTTAAAGTTTGTGGAAACATACTATAATAGTATGTTTCCATTATGAGCAAATTACTTAGACTTGGGAAATTACTTCGAAGAGTTTCCATTAAGCTTGTGAGTGATTTCATGTTCGAATTTTCGTAGTCAAATGATACACTTACTCTGTAAGGTGTACGCAGCAGCTCTAATTGATTTTTTTCCATATATAGTTTGACAATTAAGATTAATGAAATATTCTTTAATATCATTTTTTTCAAAATCGTCGGTCACAATTGATGGATGACCCTGGGATGGAGTTTGTAATTTTAAAAGCAACGCAGGGTTGCATAGAGTATTTTCGACATAATCGGGAGCACATTAATAGTACGTTTCCATTATGAGCAAATTACGTAGATTTGGGAAATGACTTCGAAGTGTTTCCACTAAGGTTGTGAGTTATTTGGTGTGCGAATTTTCGTAGTCAAATGATGCACTTAGCTTATAAGGTGTACGCTGCAGATGTAATTGAATTTTTTCCATATATAATTTTACATTTAAAATTAATAAAATATTCTTTAATGTCATTTCTTCGAAATCGTCAATCACAATTGATGGATGACCCAGGGATGGAGTTTGTAATTTTAAAAGCAACGCAGGGTTGCATAGAGTATTTTCGACATAATCTGGAGCACATTAAGTCATTTGAGGTAATTTGCCAATATGAAAAATATATGGGAAATCATGTCGCATATTACCTCATTTGGGCAAATCAAATATTTTGGCCGAAACTACGTATATCGAAACGCCCTATAAGTCATTCAGAACTTTTTAAGAATTTTGGCATCGATTTTAGTGATGTTACGAATATCAATTTTGGCATCGATATTAATGATGTTACGAATATCAATTTTTAATATTCGCGAATACGAATATCTGAAACAATTTTCACCGAATTCGAATACGAATATTCAATCTAAATAGTTAGTACCACTTAATATTTCAAATTTAATTGAAAAAAATTTATCCTTTGCGTCAATAACAATAAATTTAAAAAAACTGTTACAATACTATAGGTATTTAACATTATTATAATATTCCGATGACGGAATTTGAAATTATTAACTTAGCACCTGAATGCCACTTTTTTAAATTTTTGGTGGAAAGTAAATAATGGAAAATATGAGCTTATTTTACCTATACCCAGCCAATATTTAGTGACACCAGCGGCGAGTGTTCCGAGCGATCGAATGTTTAGTGGTGCGGAGCTTATTTACACACCGGCCAATAGGCTTGATGGAAAAAATACTTCAAAACTTTTATTTTTGAACTTCAACATTCCTCTACTGAGCTTTGAGTATTACTTTAACATGATTAATAAATTAATTTAACAGGATGTTACTTTTTAAATACCATGTCGTTGTGAAATATATGTTGTTTCTTTTTTCTTTACTAAAAGAAGATTATTGTTTTGCATTATAGACAAATTTTTTTTTTGTAAAAATTAATATTTTTTGTTTAATTTTCAGTATTATTTTTCGGAACGTAGTCACAAGATATTCGTGAAATATTCGCTTGAATTTGGCGAATACGAATATCATGAAGGACATAACTAATTCGTAACATAACTAATGCATATTTACAAAAACAAAGTAAATTTTGTCATCGAAAATTTTCCACATATAAACATTTTTTAAATTTACTCAGTTTCTTAAAAATTTTCCTCATTCCACTAATTTATTTATTCCCAGTTTAGTCGCAGCTTTAAAAATATTCAATTATGTAGTCTGGCGATTTTTTGAGCAATTTAAATTTTGTCGAAATTGTTGGCTTATTTGCACTTCATAGAAAAATATCAGGGCGAGAATAGTCACGTTTGCGAATATTTAAACTATTTATGAGATTTTGCTGATTTGTTCCTAATAGGAACCACAAAATACATATGCATGTCTTCGTGTGTTGGTGCCCAACATTTTATATACAGACAGATGAAGGGTCAGTCTGGCATTGTTAAATCGACTCCTGTATAGGTACAGAATAGGAGCCAGAATATATAGGTGGCATACAATATTGTCCAATGAAATAGTGTCCATGGACGTTATTTCTACGTTGAAAAGGAAATAATGACCATAAAAAATTTAAATAAAGTTCATGCAAATAGTACTGCAGAGTGAAGTTTGCCTGCATAGCCGGTCTTTGGACGGAATTAATTGTTTTCTTCTCTGGATATGTCGAATAATGGCTTCGCAGACTTCAGATTTTTTACTAGGCAGAAAAACTCTACTCTGCGAAGCCACTATTCGACATTCCCATGGACAGTATTTCCTTTTTGAGGTGGAAATAATATCTGCGGACTAGTTTACCCACCAAAGAAACTAAAAATAGTACAGAAGTTAAGCAAAAATAGTACAAAACCAAATGAAATAGTACAAAAAAACGTTTTTGATAAAAGGAACTAGATAATACCCTCCATAATCAGTTTCAATGTATATAAAAATTCCCAAAAAAAAGTATTTTTAATTGTATAAGCGAGTGCTCCCGCAAAAATATATGTTGACATTACTACTCATTATTGTTTGCGAGAACAATATGTAGCTCTTGTTGTTCAAAAATTCATGTTTTCGATAACACGATCAATGCAACCCTTTAACGACAACCATATAATTATGAGAGCTGATACAATTTTATCAACTTAAGAAATTGTTGGAACTCTTGTAGCTTACATTGTCGTAAACAGTTACAATTAAAGTAAGATCCAAGCCACCGACCAACCAGACACGACAATTTTGACAGTTAAAAATTGCCCAAATCATTTTGAGGGCAGCCGTTTGAGAAAGAGACAACAATTATATGTTCTTGTTTCATTTTATCAAAATAAAAGTGTTGCGAATCTTACGTATGTATGCGAAAAACAAAACAAAATTGAACCTCAATACTTTCTTATTTCTCTTTTGAACGCCAGTCTGTCAAGAGTGAGTAGGCAATAGATTGCTGTTCATGTTGCGTCTGGTTGGTCGGTGTCCAAGCATTCTCAACAAATCTTCTAAATAAGCTGGAAGCAAGGCACATTAAACAGGTATAACTACAAGATCAGCTGTTCTAGTAAATTTGAGAATATGTGCATCACACAGACAATAGATTTTGACACATTTCTGGTATTTTTCTATCAGCAACGGGTACGTGTTAGTAACTTTGAGGGAGCTTATGAATGTGTGCGACACACAGACGATAGATTTGTCATATTTGCGATATGTTTCTACCAACAAAATACGTGTGTTTTTTGGTGTTGTATTTGTTGTCGTCGTGGTGGTACCTGTATTATTGTATCATGGCTGGAAGTGTAGGACTAAAAAAGCTTACTTACTGTTGTTTTTTTTTTATTGGTTTTTATGTTTTAGATGTTTCAGATATTTTATTCGAAGTTAACTTCGAATGCAATAAATTGTCCGATTAAAAGAACATTGTTTTTCGTTTTTGAAATTTTGAGATTTCAAAACGAAATGGTTTTCAGAACATGCGCGATAAATAACATACAAATTCGAACAGTTTTCTTTTCCAAACGAATTACAAAGTAACCACTTAGTTTTCTAAGCCTCTAACATTCATCTCGATAATACTAAGATTATAAATTGACTATTTATATTACATATATCATAGATTTGGAAGAAGCTGTTAAATGTCTGGAAAAATCTTTTGATTTGGCACAAGGCACCAATTGGATCCATATGCAAGAATCTAATGACAATAAATCTTTATATTTTTCATCAGTTATAGCCGAGATGTATGCATCTGCACTACTTAATTATGCAAATGATAAATTTTCTACCAGCCCGGAAAATGCTATAAGACAAGCACAAAAAGCCATAGTGATTTTGACGGGAGGTAGGAACCAAAAAACATTACCTGAATTTTTGATTTCGAATTTACTTCTCTTTTTTAAGTGGGAATTGAACGTAATAAAATCATTTACATAAAAGGCAATTTAGATATTGCAGATTTTCAATTAAAAGCTGAAAATTATGAAACCAGTCTTTCAATACTTGAGAATGTCATCAAATATATAACACCTCATGCACATGAGAACGTAGAATATTCAAAATTCTTAGCACGTCATAATCATTTGAAAGGTGTATGTTTTAAACGGTATTGTTATTTTATGTACCAGCAGTGCGATTCTCTATTCAATTTTAACAACAGTTGCCATTGTTAAAAAATTTAATAAGCAAATTGTCGATTTTGTTACTCTCTAACATTTTTAACAACATTGCTGTTGATTAACTAATCACAATAAATTTTTAGTTGTTAATGTATAGACAACGATCCAGCTGTTCAGCCATACCACGTACTTTATGCCAACAATTAAATTTATTGTTCTACAACAATGTACAAACATATAAAGCTTTTACGTTTAAATAACAATTTTTCTATTATTTAAACATTTAATTTAAAATTTAGTACACAAAAATAAATACATTGAGGAAAAAACTTTTCTGTACACTGTTTGAAAATCACAAATTTATTTGTTTTTGTTATATTCCTCTTTGCGCTTTTCGTTTATTTTAACAGCGATGCCACATGATGTCAAATTTTAACAATATTGTTAACAAGAAGTCACAGAATCATACAAACGTTAGTGCAAAGGATTTAGAATTTTGACAAAATAACAACTGTTGTTATTGTTAAAAGTTACAGAATCTCACTACAGTAGTGAGATTCTATAACTTTTAACAATAACAATATTTGTTCTATTGTCAACTTGTTAAATTGTTTGTACTAACGATTCTACGATTCTGTGACTTCTTTTTAACAACATTGCTTAAATCTGACGTCATGTGGCATCTCTGTTAAAATAAACGAAAAGCGCAAAGAGCAATATATCAAAAACAAATGAATTTGTGTTTGCCAAAAAGTATACAGAAAATTTTTTGCACTAATTTCTTAATTTTTGCGAAATAATTGTTAAATTAAATGATTACATAATAAAAATATTGTTATTTATTCGTAAAAGATTTATATGTTTGTATATTGCTCTAAAACAATCAACTTTAATTGTTGCCATAAAGTACGTCCTACGGCTGCCTCTTGTCTATTCGGCAGCAACAGAAAAATTATTGTCGTTAGTTAACAGATATCTGCTAAAAGTTTTACATAATGGCAAAATTGTTAATTTGCTTGTTAAATATTTTATCAATGACAGCTATTGTTAAAATTGAATAGAGAATATCACTACAGATCTCCTCATTAATTTATAAATGTTTTCTTTAGTGTTAAAAAATATGATATAGCACTTGTTGAGCTTTACATGTCTCTTAAAATCATACGTCAATTGAACATGAAACATGAAGAAGGTATTGTATTGTTGGATATAGCTAAACTTTATATAGATCGTGGCCGCTCTCAATTTCGTATGGCTGAATCTTGCTTGCGTCAATCTAAAGAAATTTTTGTTGGCTTAAACGATATGTTTAATATAAAGAAAACCTCATATATTATGGCCAACCTAAAGGTACACAATATACAACCATTAATTTTGGACTTAATAAAATATTCTACCACTAACTATTGTGATAAATATCGACTGATTCGTTGGAAGTCTTTATGTTTACCATTTTGGCCTAATTTGCGATTTTCTTTGGAGAACGAGGAGTGTAATTCTCTACATTGTATATTAGAAGCAACCGAGGTACCTGATAAAAAAACTCCAAAAGAAAAGTTTTCAACGAAAAGCTCCACGGACTTGAAGATTTAAATTATATTTTTATTTACATAGAAAATTATTGTATTAATTGAAAATTCAACGGCCAATAAAAAAGCTCTGTTCAATAACTAAAAGTTGTTACTACATTCAAATTATTCTGTACTACGTCTATACCTGAAATATTTTTATCATGACAAAAGTCAAACAATACATATATTAAAAAATAATTTGTTTTGTGTTAGCTGCTTTTCTTATATGGATTTTGACATTTGTCATGATAAGGATATTTCAGGTATAGACGTAGGGTAAAATTAACTGAAATTGCTATATAAAAGGTGCGTTCCCGTACTCAACATTTGGATCCCAATTTGCATAAAAACTGTTCCCATACTGCAAGATTGAGTATATGAGAGTGAGTTTGAGAGCAAACTATTCTTCTTCTTCTTGCACTAAACAGCCCGTACTTTTTCTTCGGGCATATTGTGTAAAGTGCAAAACAGAGAGCTGTTTGAAAAACAAACAATAAATGAAAAATACGATTTTAGTCAACAAAAATACTGACGAAATAATTGCTAATTTTTCACAATTCAAACCAAAATATATTTGTATGTATTCAACAAAATATCTAAAAACTAAAAATTCTATTAAAAATCAGTGAGTTGCTTTTTATTTTTTGTTTATTTCACAACAATTTCATGTTACTTTTTGGCATAAAAATTTGGTTTTTGATGTACCTGTACTTTTGTGTTTAGTGAGAGTAATTCTTGCTTACTCTCATTTTACCGAACTTTACGCAGAAAGTACGGGATCGGAGCTAAAATGAATTAATAAAACTCAATTAAAAACCAGTCTACTTATTTTCATTTAAGTTTAACAAAAAGTTTATTCAACTTTAAGAGCCAGTTTTTGACTTAAAGAGAAACTGCATTTGCCAGTTAGCTGTAGCTTAAACTTAAACTATTGTTTTTCAAATAAAGATTATCCGGTTAATAATCTAAGTTTAGCCGAGCAACATTGTTCAGTTAAACTGAAGTTAGAATTGTCAAAAATAAATTAAACAATTCGATACTTGAAAAGAAAATTAAATAATTTTTACAAAAATGTAATCAATATGTAAAAAATTAAATAAAAATGCATTTATATAATTCAATTATATGGAAAAAAGTGGAAAACTGAATTTCAGATGTTTGCAAATGAAGGAAATATTGTGATTTTTCTTGAAATTTAGAGTGTTGCTTTACTTATATTAAAAAATTCAAGCTCATGTTAAACTAAGTGTAAGCAAGAAGTACGAAACTAGCTCTAAATGTTAAAAAGTTAACAGACTTTAAAACCATAAAAAATTAATGATTCCTTATTTGTTTGGATCAACTTAACTATCAAAAGAACTAACAGCAGCTTCCGTAAAAATAAAAGAGGTTTTCTTGTTTCTGCTATTTCTACTGTTAAATAATCAACCCCAAGTTCCGTAAAAATAATTGATTTTTGCTTTATTTTTAAATGTTAGAGTCTTATTATTTCGTATCTTTAATTATTATTTTATTAAATTTGTGTTTTTACTCACTGTTTGTTATGTTAACTTTTAATGGGAATCCCAAAAAGCTCGTTCAGGTTTGAAATCCAACGTACTAACCACTCAGCCAAAGCATAGTATTTAAATTAGCTGCGCGAAGACAACATAAACTTACTCAATGTTATGCATTTAAAATTAAAAAAACACACGCATGGTCTTGGATGAATTGAACATGTGACCTCTCGTTTAATAGTCTAACGCACTAACCACTACACCACTTATTTTAAATGTATATTTATATATTTTCAACTAGCTTTTTTCGACCCGACGATGCACGGTCCTTAAACATATTGATAAGAAGCCATTAATGCGTTATTTATCGTATATCTGGTCTAGCAATATGGATGAAATAACTCTGCCAAAAAAACCGACTTCAATGCAAAGATCCCATTGAACAGATTGCAAAACGGACGCAATTTTGCGTTAGGTCAAATGGTGTGTACCAGAGAGCTGCACGATCAATGGTTTTTGTGAGTCAAGCACACTCGTCTAAAATGCGGTTGCGGTGTGATCGCCAACGCATTGCTTTTGCTCAATTATTCGCCACACCGCATACACTTGAGTATTGCTAGTTTGAGCTTCTAGCATACTCAATCATATGCGTTCGCGGTGACTGCTCTGCTTTACTTTTTCCAGACATTCGGCAGTCGTACACAACAAGAACAATATTTGTATACGATCATGGGAGCGCGCTCATTGATGTGTGCTTATATGAAGTAAATGCAGCGTTGCCACTTTGTAATTATACAAAAGCTGTACTATTTAAAATTTTTTTTATAATTTTTGCTTCATTAAAATTTTGTACTACTGACTTACTGTTAAAACTAAAACTACGAATATTCATTTTGTTATAATACACAAAAGCAAGAAATGTATACCGTTTTATAAATTTTTATATTAAAGTAATTAATTAAGAAAAATAATATTTTAATAAATTCCTTATTACGTTATGAATACTCGTATGGATATTAGATGATAAATTTGTAGTTTCTTTAGTTCCATATTTTTTTTCGAAAATCGGTGGGGAAATTTGTTTGCCCCTGAACCGATTTTAAAATTTTTTTTGTGTAAAAGGGTTTGCCTAAAGTTTAGTCCCAAAATTTTTTTTTCAAAATCGGTGGGGAAGTTTGCTCCCCCATGATTAACTCTGTCATATTTGAAACGAGTTTCAAAATTATTTTTTTTTAATATATAATTTAGACAATTTGCTGTATCTTGGAAAACGTAAAAGGCGAACTCTTGAAATAAAAAAAACCCTAAAACTAAAAAATTCCAAAATTAAAAAAAAATGTCACAATGAAAAAAGCGCGTAAAGTCAGCAAAACTAAAAAGATTGCAAAAAAACTAAAAAAACGCCAAGAAACCGAAAAAAGTCGTCAAAACGAAAAAAGCACTAAAACCAAAAAAAGAAAATCGGTAACACAAAAAAAATATCAAAAAACGAAAAATCGCCTAAAATGGAAAAAATTACCAAAACGAAAAACAATCGCAAAAAACCGAAAAATCGAGAAAACAAAAAAAGTGTCAAAACAAAAAAAATCGCTAAAACTAAAAACATCACCAAAACCCGATCAAATTCTCAAAACCGGAAGAGCGCCAAAACTACAATAAATAAATCGCTAAAACTAAAAATATCGCCAAAAAGCGAAAAAACGTTAAAACAAAAAACCCAAAACCAAAAAATCTCCAAAACTAAAAAATCGACAAAAAAGCAACAAACGAAAAATCGCACAAAACCAAAAAATCACTAAAATGAAAAAAGCGCCAAAACAAAAAAAAACTAATGAAAAAAAGGCAAAACGAAAAGGGATATATTCATATTCGTACGGAGCCCTTCGAGTGCGAGCCAATGTCGCACTTTACAAAATTTATTTAACTACTTCTACTGAACCGACTCGTATGAAACTTCGCACAAACGTTTATTTCACGTGAAAATAGAAGATTATGATAAAAAAGTGGGCAACTAGTTCTACTTAATGAATTTTTAAGAAACTTTACACCCGCATTAAGTTTCCGGTACGGTGGCATGTCATAATGTCCAGTGACATAATGTTCATGGACATTCTGTCACTCCAAAAAGTGTCATAAAGTCCATAGACATTATGACACTTTCAAAAGTGTCATAATGTACATGGAGATTGTGACACTTTTTGAAGTGACATAATGTCCGGTTTGTACCTGTTACTGTTCACAAGATTAAGCCCGGAGTCCAAATTACCTCTATCATGTTTTGAGCTTCTCTTGTAGAATAATGAAGTTGCTAGTTAGGGCATTTATCGTTTCAAGTAACGAAATGCTAAATAAAAACCCGTTTTATTTTTAATGATTATTTCATTGAGCTCTCACACAACTTTCACATTGTTTTTCAGGATCGAAATTTGGTTTTTGCAATCCTTTGCATTTGCATTTTTGACTCACAACGAGCAAAATTTGACTCACAATTAACAAATTTAATTTCTTCCAATGAATTCTTGTACACAAATATAAGCAGATAGTGCCTTAACGAAGGTTTTATGAAAGATTTATTCGTAAATAAAAAGTCTTGGTTTATTTAAAAAAATTTTTTATTGTTTTTTTGCGTAATTTTTGGGTAATTTCGAATCTTTGATTGTGTAATGTTCAATCTCAAATCTGGCATTACTGATTGTTAGAGGAGAAAACTCCCACTACTCCATGGTTCACAAACAGAAAACTATATACATATTGTTACGAAATGAAAATGCAGATTCAAATGTAACGGCACAAACTGACAACCCGATCATTATCTGCTTTATACCCCTAAATCACTGTAATAAAATCAAAACCTGGCAACCAAGTACCACAATTAAACTTGGCATCACTCGACAACTGCCAATAGAATTCAAAATAACGGAAAATGGAAGTTTCCGGAATCTTCAGGAAACGGTAGCTAGAACCTACAAGATTATTCGAGACTGCTTAATTGCAATTACAAACAGTGACATGAAACTTAAACAACATCAGCTGCAAGAGATGTAAACTTGATAACAGCATAATTTGCTTAAGTTGCGAACATTAGAGTATGTGTGTGTGCGAAGATAAACAAACAGAAGAAAAATCTCATGCATCTACACACGCACATACACTACACTATAGCAAGACCAAATGATCATGCCGTATACTTAAAGATAAAAAGAGACAACTACATTCCAGAAAGTTAGCGAAGTTACCAGAAGGTTTTATAATTTACTATATAAGGGGAGGCTGCCAGACGACATGAGGAAGTGTGTTTTTAAACTTAGACGAGTAAACATCGCCAAGAATAGTTAGTGTGTACATCGCGTTTAGTTGTACGTGTTATTAAAGTAATAAATAAAGTGTTACTGAGAATTTATTTGTAAAATAAATATCCGTGTTTTATTTTATTGCAATTCAACGAATCCTGTGAAAATAATAAAACCGTTTTTATGTAAAGGACTAAAAACGTAACAATTGGTGTCAGAAGTAAAATTGCAAAATAAAAAGGACATTATTAATTAATAAAATAAAAAAAGGACATTATTAATTAATAAAAAGGACATTAATAATAATAAAAAGGAAATTAATAATAATAAAAAGGACAATAAAAAAAAATAGAAGCCATGAAGTTTGAAGAGCTAAAAGTTGAGCAGCTAAAAAAAGAGCTGAGTAAGCTGGAACTGCCAACAACAGGCAATAAAGTGGAACTTCAGAAGAGGCTGATAGATGAGTTCAAGCAGCGTGGCATCGACATCGGGACATACGAATTTGAGGATAAAGAGGAAATAGAGGTATGTACTCGTGCCACGACAAGCAACATGGATTTAAGCACAATGTTCGCCGCTATGATGGAAAAATTTCAAGAAGTTAAAGAAACATCTAGAGGTAACAATGAGAGAATGCTAGCTGAAGTTCAAGAAACATCTAGAGCTAACAACGAGAGGGTGCAAGCTGAAGTTAAAGCCACAAATGAGAAACTTCAGGAAACATCTAAGGCCACAAATGAGAAGCTAGTGGAAATTTCGGAGGCCATAAATAGAAGAGTAGATGGCATTGAGGTACAAGTCAGCAAATTTGACGAGAAACTCTCAGAACTAGAGAATAAACTCCATAGCCTAGAAATTAGCGGCGTCGAAGTGCATGTAAAAGATGTGGACGAGAAATTGCATGACTTGGAAGCAAAAATTGTTAATCTTCAGTGTCAAGGAGGGCCAGTGAGAGTTATTCCAGAGGCTTCCAGCAGGGTAAAGACGCCTTGTTTCGATGGCAGCGCACCTTTGAACATCTTCAAGTTCCAGTTCGAAACAGTTGCCAGCAAAAATGGTTGGAACAGTGAAGAAAAGGCCATAGAGCTGATTTTGGCCTTAAAAGGAGCCGCAGCAGAAGTACTTGAAACCGTACCAGGGAGCTGCAGAAATAATTTTGATGACATAATGGCGGCACTGCAGCGGAAATATGGTGGCGAACATAAGCGAGATATATACCGCATGGAATTGCGATGTAGAGGACAAAAGCCCAATGAGTCTCTACAAGATTTCGCAATGGAAATTGAGCGGTTAGTGCAGCTTACATATCCAGGTGAAAACCACCCATTCCTGGATCATGTCAAAACAGAGGCGTTTGTTAATGGCATTCGTGATCCTGACATCAAGCTTGCAGTGTGTGCTACACAAAAGGCTACATTCGCAGAAATGGTTTCATTTGCACTAGCTCAGGAGACTGCTAGGGTGATTTGGAAGCCACAGGTGTGCAAGGTGCGGAACGTGGAGGTCATTGCCGAAAATGAGAGTGATCTAGTCTCTAGCATCAAGGAGGCAGTGAGACAAGCATTGGCGGAGAAGGACGGCAAAGTAAAAGCTAAGTGTTATAACTGCGGCAAAATTGGCCACTTCCAGCGCAACTGCAAGGCGCCAAGAAAAAGAGCCAGATCTGTTTCGCCACCAAGGAATAGTAAACGGGTGAACCAACAAACAACACAAGAGTCCCCGTTAAACTAAAACGAGCTAGCACTAAGGGGCAAGAGCTAGCTCCCACAAACGACGGCCCCACAATCTCCATATCAGTAATGCAGCAGAAAAATAGCAACCTTACTGCATGTGGATACATCAACGGCGAAAAGCACATCTTCACCATAGACACAGGAGCGTCGCAGTCAATAATCAGGCCCAATATAGTGAAGGGGAAGTGTGAACCTTTAAGGAATATAAGACTACGTACAGCTACTGGGGAGCCTGCCACTGTCTACGGTAAGACAGAAGCAAAGATGACTATAGCCAATATAAGCGTGAAACATGTGTTTATCGTTGCCGATATTGTTGACGATGTGATTATTGGAGCCGATTTTATGATAAACCATGGCATCAACCTGCATATGGGGCAACAAGTGATGATTTGGCGTAATGTTGAAATACCGCTTGATGTTGGATATGACAATCAAACGCACGTAAGGAAACTAGTTGCTATTGAAAACCAGACGATACCACCGCAGTCTGAATCAGTAATATGGGCACGCATGGAGGGAGATTGTGAGGACAATCGGTTGTGGGTAGTAGAACCAACAGAAATTAAGAGCGAGCTATTAACAGCAAAAGCCCTCGTAAAAACTTGCAAAGGAGGAAAGATCCCTATAAGAGTACTTAATTTATCAGGCAACGAAAAAGTCGTCAACGGAAATTCTGCTATGGGCCAATGTACTCCACCAGAGGCAATAATAAACTGCGAGCGAAAGCCAGAACCAGACAATATGTCCGCAAAAGAACGTGAACAATTTGAAGAGCATGTGGGGAAGTGGGTAGCAGGATTAGCAGCTCCTGATAGAAATAAAGCTAAACAGCTGCTAAAAAGGCACACCAGCGTCTTCGCCTTGAAAGATCAAAGCCAAGGGAGAACGGCAATAGTGAAACATGAAATAAATACAGGCGAAGCGAGGCCGATCAAACAGCCACCCAGAAGTGTACCCCTAGCAAAACGGAATGAGGTAAAAGAACTCGTCCATGAAATGGAGCGGAATGGTGTAATCGAGCCATCTTCAAGTCCTTGGAGTTCGCCTGTGGTCTTAGTCAAAAAGAAGGATGGCAGTACGAGATTCTGCGTTGACTACAGAAAGCTCAATGACGTTACTAAGAAGGACAGTTATCCGCTACCAAGAATTGACGACACTTTAGACACGCTGGCTGGAACGAAATGGTTCTCCACGTTGGACCTACAAAGCGGATATTGGCAGGTGGAGATTGCAGAGAAAGATAAGGAGAAAACCGCTTTTAGCGCGAGCGATGGATTATGGCAGTTTAAAGTTATGCCATTCGGGCTCTGCAATGCTCCAGCTACTTTTGAACGCCTAATGGAACGAGTGCTGAAGGGACTTCACTGGAAGACTTGCTTGGTGTACCTTGATGACATCGTCGTGATGGGAAAGACTTTTGATGAGCACCTCAAAAATTTGGCAGAAGTTCTTCAACGCATATCATCAGCTGGCTTAAAACTTAGCGTGAAGAAATGTGCATTGTTCCAGAAAGAAGTAAATTATTTGGGCCATCGAGTTATGGCAGACGGAATCTCAACGGATGAAGATAAAATACGAGCAGTAAAGGACTGGCCTCGTCCGAAAAATCTTCATGAACTGCGCAGCTTTCTGGGCCTTTGTACCTACTACAGACGCTTTGTACCAAATTTTGCCAACGTCGCTGCAAGCTTGCATGAGCTGACCAAGAAGTCGAGGCCGTATCACTGGGGCGAACAGCAGGAGAATGCGTTCCAGACACTAAAGGATTTACTGAGTACGTCACCAGTACTAGCCTACCCCATAGCTGGAGAAAAATTTTTGCTTGATACCGATGCGAGCGGCTATGGCATAGGAGGTGTGTTGTCGCAAGTTGTCAATGGCACAGAAAAAGTGATAGGCTATTATAGCCGTATACTCTCAAAGCCTGAGAGAAACTACTGTGTGACACGACGTGAGCTTTTGGCAGTGTTGGAGTGCATAAAACACTACCATAAGTACCTGTATGGCCAACACTTTACGCTGAGGACCGACCATTCTGCATTGAGATGGCTGTTGCAGTTTAAAAATCCTGAAGGGCAGCTAGCGCGCTGGATTGAACGTCTTCAAAGCTACGACTTCAGCATAGAGCATAGAAGGGGCGTAAAGCATAACAATGCAGATGCTTTATCGCGACGGCCCTGCAGCTTGGAGTGCAGACATTGTGTTAAGGCCGAAAAGAAGGAATGTGTTATTGATGTTCGGCTAACGCACATCGATTCCGATGAGGACTGGTCAGCGGCACAGAGAAACGACACCATATTGGCGACAATTATAGCAGCCAAAGAGGAAAATAGAAGACCTGCTCGCAATGTAATATCAGCTGAAAGCCCACTTGTGAAATGTTATTGGGCTCAGTGGAATAGCCTGAAGCTGATAAACGGGTGCTTGTACCGCGTATGGGAAAGTGCAGATGGTAAAATGGCTTCCAATCTAATAGTTGTGCCATCCTCCAAGGTGAATAAAGTTTTGCATGAGTTCCACAATGGTCCTAGTGGCGGTCATCTGGGAGTGACAAAAACGCTGGAGAAGCTAAAACAGCGTTTTTATTGGGTTGGGTGTCAACAAGCCGTAGCCGACTGGATAGCAAACTGCCCACAGTGCATCGCAGCAAAAGGACCAGCAAGAAAAAGTCGAGGACAGCTGCAACAATACAACTCAGGTGCACCATTTGAGCGGATAGCAATGGATGTAGCAGGTCCTTTTCCCGTCAGCGACGCCGGGAATCGCTATGTTCTTGTGGTGATGGACTATTTTAGTAAATGGCCAGAAGTATATGCCATACCCAATCAAGAAGCAAGGACAGTTGTGAATGTATTTGTCAACAACTGGGTATGTCGCTATGGTGTTCCAATAGAATTACATTCTGACCAAGGTAGAAACTTCGAGTCTGCTATATTTCGTGAAATGTGCGAATTGTATGGGATAAAGAAAACAAGAACGACGCCGCTGCACCCACAGTCCGATGGCATGGTAGAAAGATTTAATCGCACTCTAGAGGAGTACCTGCGAAAAGTGGTAAGCGCGCATCAAAGGGACTGGGACGAGCACATTCCCAAATTTTTGTTGGCATATAGGTCAGCTGTACATGACTCAACATCACGAACACCTGCTAAAATTGTCTTCGGGACGGAATTAAAATTGCCTGGTGATTTGGAATTTGGCGTTAAGCCTACACCAACAAGTGAAGAAGGCACCAGCTCTTCCCAAGAGCAAGAAAATTTAAATGAGCTACATGAATTTGTACGCAACCGAATTAGAATGGCCAGTGACAAGATGAAGGCTAGATATGACCGAGCCGCAAATTCTGAGGGATTCAATGAGGGTCAATTGGTTCTACTTTACAACCCACAACGAAAGAAGGGATTGTCTCCAAAATTGCAGACTCATTGGGATGGACCGTATAAGGTTATTAAAAGGTTGAACGATGTCGTCTATAGGATACAGAAGTACAACAGCCCAAGGTCCAAAATGAAAATCGTACACCTGGAACGACTGGCGCACTATGGAAAAGGTGATTGTGTGCCTATTCGGGACGAACAGGCTTAAGAGGGCGGCAGTGTTACGAAATGAAAATGCAGATTCAAATGTAACGGCACAAACTGACAACCCGATCATTATCTGCTTTATACCCCTAAATCACTGTAATAAAATCAAAACCTGGCAACCAAGTACCACAATTAAACTTGGCATCACTCGACAACTGCCAATAGAATTCAAAATAACGGAAAATGGAAGTTTCCGGAATCTTCAGGAAACGGTAGCTAGAGCCTACAAGATTATTCGAGACTGCTTAATTGCAATTACAAACAGTGACATGAAACTTAAACAACATCAGCTGCAAGAGATGTAAACTTGATAACAGCATAATTTGCTATCGGCGTGAACAAATCAAACTCACCACAACAAACCGTAACAGCTGTCCGTTGTTCTTTCTGTTGTTGCTATTGTATTATTTGATAAGTGGTGAATTATTTTAACTGAGAAAATGTACAGTAAGCAATGAATATAATAAAATAAATAATTTAAAAGGCTCTTAGATATATTAAAACATTTATTTATTTCGTACCCAAGAATTAGTTTAGATTTAACAACAAAATACTTTTTTGGGGAATGTAAGTCTTTTAAATTTCATTTGAACAAAAAAGGCTCACAAAGACCCAAAGAGTATTTTTGCTGTAAATCTAAAATAATTCCTGCGTAAGATTGAAACAAAAGCCAAAGTAAAGCTTAGACTAATAGAAAACAAACTGCGTACAGTTTTTTGGGTAAAAAATAAACTATGGGGTGATAATCACCAACAAACTTTTCCATTCCGCAAAAAATGCTCAAAAACACCCAAAAAGTACTTTTGCTGTAAAATCTAAAATAATTCTTGTGCAAGATTGAAACAAAAGCCAAAATTTAGCTTAGACCAATAGAAAACAAACTGCGTACAGCTTTTTGGGTAAAAAATAAAACTATGGGGTGATAATCACCAACAAACTTTTCAATTCCGCAAAAAATGCTCAAAAACACCCAAAAAGTATTTTTGCTGTAAAATCTAAACTAATTCTTGTGCAAGATTAAATCAAAAGCCAAAATCAAGCTTAGACAAATAGAAAACAAACTGCGTACAGCTTTTTGGGTAAAAAATAAAACTATGGGGTGATAATCACCAACAAACTTTTCCATTCCGAAAAAATGCGGAATGGAAAAGTTTGTTGGTGATTATCATCCCATAGTTTTATTTTTTACCCAAAAAACTGTACGCAGTTTGTTTTTTATTGGTCTAAGCTTGACTCTGGCTTTTGACTTAATCTTGCACAAGAATTATTTTAGATTTTACAGCAAAAATACTTTTTGGGTGTTTTTGAGCATTTTTTGCGGAATGGAAAAGTTTGTTGGTGATTATCACCCCATAGTTTTATTTTTTACCCAAAAAACTGTACGTTGTTTGTTTTCTATTGGTCTAAGCTTGATTTTGGCTTTTGAGTTAATCTTGCACAAGAATTATTTTAGATTTTACAGCAAAAATACTTTTTGGGTGTTTTTGAGCATTTTTTGCGGAATGGAAAAGTTTGTTGGTGATTATCACCCCATAGTTTTATTTTTTACCCAAAAAACTGTACGCAGTTTGTTTTCTATTGGTCTAAGCTTGATTTTGGCTTTTGATTTAATCTTGCACAAGAATTATTTTAGATTTTACAGCAAAAATACTTTTTGGGTGTTTTTGAGCATTTTTTGCGGAATGGAAAAGTTTGTTGGCGATTATCACCCCATAGTTTTATTTTTTAGCAAAAAAACTGTACGTTGTTTGTTTTTTATTGGTCTAAGCTTGACTTTGGCTTTTGACTTAATCTTGCACAAGAATTATTTTAGATTTTACAGCAAAAATACTTTTTGGGTGTTTTTGAGCATTTTTTGCGGAATGGAAAAGTTTGTTGGTGATTATCACCCCATAGTTTTATTTTTTACCCAAAAAACTGTACGCAGTTTGTTTTTTATTGGTCTAAGCTTGACTCTGGCTTTTGACTTAATCTTGCACAAGAATTATTTTAGATTTTACAGCAAAAATACTTTTTGGGTGTTTTTGAGCATTTTTTGTGGAATGGAAAAGTTTGTTGGTGATTATCACCCCATAGTTTTATTTTTTACCCAAAAAATTGTACGCAGTTTGTTTTCTTTTGGTCTAAGCTTGATTTTGGCTTTTGAGTTAATCTTGCACAAGAATTATTTTAGATTTTACAGCAAAAATACTTTTTGGGTGTTTTTGAGCATTTTTTGCGGAATGGAAAAGTTTGTTGGTGATTATCACCCCATAGTTTTATTTTTTACCCAAAAAACTGTACGTTGTTTGTTTTCTATTGGTCTAAGCTTGATTTTGGCTTTTGAGTTAATCTTGCACAAGAATTATTTTAGATTTTACAGCAAAAATACTTTTTGGGTGTTTTTGAGCATTTTTTGTGGAATGGAAAAGTTTGTTGGTGATTATCACCCCATAGTTTTCTTTTTTACCCAAAAAACTGTACGCAGTTTGTTTTCTATTGGTCTAAGGTTGATTTTGGCTTTTGAGTTAATCTTGCACAAGAATTATTTTAGATTTTACAGCAAAAATACTTTTTGGGTGTTTTTGAGCATTTTTTGTGGAATGGAAAAGTTTGTTGGTGATTATCACCCCATAGTTTTATTTTTTACCCAAAAAACTGTACGCAGTTTGTTTTCTATTGGTCTAAGGTTGATTTTGGCTTTTGATTTAATCTTGCACAAGAATTATTTTAGATTTTACAGCAAAAATACTTTTTGGGTGTTTTTGAGCATTTTTTGTGGAATGGAAAAGTTTGTTGGTGATTATCACCCCATAGTTTTATTTTTTACCCAAAAAACTGTACGCAGTTTGTTTTCTATTGGTCTAAGGTTGATTTTGGCTTTTGAGTTAATCTTGCACAAGAATTATTTTAGATTTTACAGCAAAAATACTTTTTGGGTGTTTTTGAGCATTTTTTGTGGAATGGAAAAGTTTGTTGGTGATTATCACCCCATAGTTTTATTTTTTACCCAAAAAACTGTACGCAGTTTGTTTTCTATTGGTCTAAGGTTGATTTTGGCTTTTAATTTAATCTTGCACAAGCATTATTTTAGATTTTACAGCAAAAATACTTTTTGGGTGTTTTTGAGCATTTTTTGTGGAATGGAAAAGTTTGTTTGTGATTATCACCCCATAGTTTTATTTTTTACCCAAAAACCTGTACGCAGTTTGTTTTCTATTGGTCTAAGCTTGAATTTGGCTTTTGAGCTAATCTTGCACAAGAATTATTTTAGATTTTACAGCAAAAATACTTTTTGGGTGTTTTTGAGCATTTTTTGCGGAATGGAAAAGTTTGTTGGTGATTATCACCCCATAGTTTTATTTTTTACCCAAAAAACTGTACGCAGTTTGTTTTCTATTGGTCTAAGCTTGATTTTGGCTTTTGATTTAATCTTGCACAAGAAATATTTTAGATTTTACAGCAAAAATACTTTTTGGGTGTTTTTGAGCATTTTTTGTGGAACGGAAAAGTTTGTTGGTGATTATCATCCCATAGTTTTATTTTTTACCCAAAAAACTGTACGCAGTTTGTTTTCTATTGGTCTAAGCTTGATTTTGGCTTATGATTTAATCTTGCACAAGAATTATTTTAGATTTTACAGCAAAAATACTTTTTGGGTGTAACGCAGTTCGTTTTGTAAGGAGTTTAACTGTATACTGGTATTTCTTTATTTTGTGCACAGTCATTATTTTATATACTTTGATTGTAACGAAATTAATCAATAACAAGTAAGTATTAAAATATCGGCGTGTTTATTATAGCCGAGCTTTACTGCACAATTGTACTGTACGTTTCTTAAGTCTTTGCATGATTTTGTTTTGGTTTTAAAACTCACCACAGCAAATAAAAGAAAACAATGGAAAAATGTAAGCACAAACAGCTGTTACGGTTTGTTGGAGTTTGATTTGTTCACATACGTTAATTTGCTTAAGTTGCGAACATTACAGTATGTGTGTGTGCGAAGATAAACAAACAGAAGAAAAATCTCATGCATCTACACACGCACATACACTACACTATAGCAAGACCAAATGATCATGCCGTATACTTAAAGATAAAAAGAGACAACTACATTCCAGAAAGTTAGCGAAGTTACCAGAAGGTTTTATAATTTACTATATAAGGGGAGGCTGCCAGACGACATGAGGAAGTGTATTTTTAAACTTAGACGAGTAAACATCGCCAAGAATAGTTAGTGTGTACATCGCGTTTAGTTGTACGTGTTATTAAAGTAATAAATAAAGTGTTACTGAGAATTTATTTGTAAAATAAATATCCGTGTTTTATTTTATTGCAATTCAACGAATCCTGTGAAAATAATAAAACCGTTTTTATGTAAAGGACTAAAAACGTAACAATATGTAGTTTTCATTTTCACTTTGTAGTCTATGTAAACGATTTTCCCTCTGCATTAATAAATCTCCTTTTATGATGGGAGCTACACTGCATTTTTGATTTCTTATAAACAAAACTCACTTTTATTTATTTTTTCGCTTTTACCAAAAATATAAACTTAATTACAAACATTCATTATAACCACAAATAAACTTTTGTGTCATCAGGGCTACCATATTCTGGTAATTGGTGATATTTTATGAAATAACATTCCTGGCAACACTACATTTCGTGCTAAAACACGAACATTTGTTTGAAAGTTGTCCATAGCTGCATTACATAGTAACTAGTCCATATCAGCTAAAATGGACCATGTAGACCAATAATTTTTGCAGGGTGGTTTTTGCGATCAAGGTGTATCTAACAGGTGGGATCACTACGTCAGCTGACTCACCTGATTTAACGTCAAACTAAGTACTGCTGATGAAATGCTCATGATATCACCACTACCTTTAAACTATTAAACACCATATAAAGACTTCCTTCTGTGTGGTGTTTGACATTTACTTCAAGAGATATCTGCATTGCTAATACCACCCGTTTTTTTGTCAACTGGTAAGGTAATTTTACGAAAAATTTTCCATTGTTTTAGTAATGCCCGTACCTGTTCAATATGCCTTGTTTGCGATCATTGTTTTTACATACACACACACCGCAAAGTAGCGAGCATATTACGATCGCCACAGACATTATCTGTGACGATCGCATCAACTCGTTGTAAATAAACGGCGAGCTAAATCAACACCGCAACTTTTTTACGGTGTTTAAAGTACTCGGGTATGTAAATCATAGGGTACATATGCGGTGTATTTTGGTTGCGGTGTGATCGTGCAGTTCCCTGGTGTGTACTTCTACTAATTGTGTGTTCGTCCGCAATTTTTATAGTATCAAACCGTTCACGTCCTTTCAAATAAAATAATTTTTAAATTGGTCAAGAAAAGGCGGAGTTATGCTGTAATAAATATAACGGACTACCACTTTTTCCGCCCCATGTCCACCTCTATGGGACCAAACTTCAAGCAAAGCCTTTCAATCAAAAAATTATTTGAAATTCGATTCAAAAATGACAGAGTTAATCATGGGGAGCAAACTTCCCCACCGATTTTCGAAAAAAAAATATGGAACCCTTCAAAAAAAATTCCAAAGCGGTTCACAAATGACAGAGTTATGAATTTGGGAGTAAATTTCCCCATCGATTTTGGAAAAATATTACAGAATAAAACTGAAGGCAACCCGTTTAAAAAAAAAATTTTAAATCAGTTCATATATGACAGCGCTAATCAAGGGGGAGCACATTTCCCAACCCATTTTGGAAAAAAAAATTATGGGACTAAGCTTCAGGCAACCCTTTTTAAATTAAAAAAAAAAAAGATTTTTGAAAATCGGTTCACATCTGACAGAGTTAAGAATTGGGGTGGAGCAAATTTCCCCACCGATTTTTGAAAACAAAATTATGGGACTAAGCCGCAAGCAAACCCTTTCAAACACTTCCCCTACCCCCTTCACCCATTTTTCGAAAAAAATGTGATCAAACTGCAAGCAAACCTTTCAAGCAAAAAAGAGTTTTGAAAATCGCTTCACAAATTTCAGAGCTAAGGAAATGGGGGGCGGCAATTTTCCAAAGGATTTAGAAAAAAATTATGGAAGCAAAACCTTTTAAACCAAAAGAGAATTTTAAAAATCGGTTGACACATGAGAGAGTTATGCGTGGGGGACCAAATTTCCCCCCAAATTTCGAAAAAAACTATGTGAACAAACTGCAAGCAAAATCTTTCAAGCAAAAAAGATATTTTGATAATCGGTTCACAAATGACAAAGTTAAACAAAGTGGCGTGGTGCACTTTTTCCCACCGTCTTTGGAAAAGAATTTATGGGGCTAAGCCGCAAGCAAACCCTTTCAAATCAAAAAATAATTTTAAACATCACTTTTTCGAAAAAAGTTATGTGACCAAACTGTAAGCAAAACCTTTCAAGGAAAAAAACGAATTTTAAAAATAGGTCCACAAATGACAGAGTTAAGGAAAAGGGGGGGGGGGGAGAGGGGCAGTTTCCGCAAAAATTTAAAAAAAAGTTATGGACCCTAAGTGCACGCAAACCTTTTCAAACCAAAAAAGAGTTTTAAAAATCGGTTGACAAATGACAGGGAACTAAGTTATTCCCGACCCCACCCATTTCAAAAAAAAATTATAAGACCAACCTGCAAGCAAAACTTTTCAAACAAAAAAAGAATTTTGAAAATCGGTTCATAAATGACAGAGCTAAGCATGGGGGCGATGGGGGTCATATACCCCCCCTATTTTGACAAAAAAATAACGGGAACTTTTAAAAATAAATAAAGAAATTGACAAATGACAGAGTTATGCGTAGGGAGAGGCTTTGACCCATTTTATCCCCTGCTGGTCCAAAATCCGGGAAACAACTGCAGTCTGTATTAATTGTGGGCCAAATATCTATCTGTGTGCCAAATTTCATTAAATCGGTTTTGCCGGTTAGGCGTGATGCCGTAACAAAAATCTGCGGTTAACAAATGACAGATTAATGCATTGGGGTAGGGGGAGTCAAATATCCCCACCGATTTTGAAAAAGAGATTATGGGACCTAACTGCAAGCAAACCTTTTCAAAACAAAAAAGAATTTTGAAAATCGGTTGACAAATGACAGAATTATGCGTAGGGGGAGGTTTTGACCCATTTTACCCCTCCTGGTCCAAAAGCCGGGAAAGAATTGCAACCCATATTAATTATGGGCCAAATATCTACCTATCTACCAAATTTCGTTTAAATCGGCTCAGGCGTTTAGGCGTGATGCCTTAAAAAAATTATGGGTTCAAAAATGGCATATTTATGACCATACATGGGCATACTGAATTATATATTTACTGCATTACAACTTCCATTAATCAGTAAATTTTTACTGTTTACTGGAAACAATTGCAGTAAGCAGTAAATTTTTACTGGTAACTGAAAAAAATTGCAGTAAGCAGTAAATTTTTACTGGTTACTGAAAAAATTGAAGTAAGCATTAAATTTTTACTGGTTACTGAAAAAATTTCAGTAACCAGTAAATTTTTACTGCTTACTGAAAAATATTGCAGTAAGCAGTAAACTTTTACTGGTTACTGAAACAAATTGCAGTAAGCAGTAAATTTTTACTGATTACTGAAAACATACAGAAATCAGTAAATTTTTACTAATAATGAACTAATTCATGGAGTTATTATTTTTAAAGTATGCCACTTACAAATACAGTGATGGTGTGCGGGAGTCCAAATTTATATATTTTTTTAAATTTAATATTCTGTGGTATATGAATTGTATACTTTACTATTTACTACTTGGCATATATTAATCAAAGATTTTATTGTTTTTCTTAACATTATAATTTATAAATGAAAATTGTTTTTTATTATTATCCAAAGTTATTTAATTGTTTTTAGCTTAAGTTCATTTTTAATTTAATCTTTCGATCAGATAATTTTTTATTTAAGAAAGAAATTTTAAAGCATGTGAATATTGAACATTAAACAAAATTTTGGATGTACGGAGGGTTGAACTGACAGCTGTTTGGTGGCTACCAAGTCTACTGGTCAGAATCCTTTACCTACACTAACACTGACAGTGTCAACAATACTGTAGCGAAAATCCTACTAATTTTAGTAAACTCAATTAACAGACTTTCGCCATCTTGTGGCGAGTCGCACCTATTAATTAACTTTTTCTAAATGTTCGGAACTTCACTAACTGTCTTTTCTTAGAATGTTCAACTATTCTAAGCTTTTTCATTTCAGTTTTTTTTTATATTTATCTCCATTGTAAATTTTGTATAGGACCCCACTTAAGGAATGGAGATAGGGGGTAGGAATGTTCAGATAAAATGTTGGGAAGGAAAAATTATGGGGGCCAGTCTTACATTTGATTCATCTAGGAGTAAGTCTGTGCCAGTTATGAAGCTTTTTATCCTGTTCAAATAGTGCTATCTGCTTATTTCAATGTTCGAATCGATGAAAATTCAATTTGTAAAAAGTTCTATCACGCATATATAATCGCGAATATCAGGAATTGGAAAAAAATTAATATGCATAGAATTTCGACGTAATTTTTTTGATTTCAGCCGAAATCTAGAAAAACTTAATTTGACTGCAGGCTGAACGGGGTATAAAACATCAAACCATTTTTCAGTGATGAAAACAAGGTATTTTGTTTTGTTTACATTCATATTCGTTCATCCATTCAGAAGTTATACACAACTAACATTTTAAAAAGTGGAAGAAAATCACCGAAGTGTTTCGTTTACTAAAATAAAAATCTTTTTTGACCGCAATAATATCTAATGACGATATCTAATGGCAAAAATAGAATTAAAAAAGGGAGGTTGCAACTTTCAAAATACTTGCATTCAGAAGTTATACCCAGCAAGATTTTTAAAAATCGGTGAGCGCAATAAGAGCTAATGGCAATCGAATAATATCTAATGGCAATCGATAGGGGCGAAAATACAATTGAGGAACGGGGGCTGCTACTTTCTGAAATACTTGCATTCAGAACTTATACCCAGCAAACTTTTCAAAATTGGCAAACCTCTTCGAAACCTGTTTCGTTTATAAAAATAAAAATTATCGGTGAGCGCAATAATGGCTAATGAATGGCATTCGATAGGAGGCAAAAATACAATTCAGAAACAGAGGTTGTCACTATCTGAAATACATGCATTAATAATCTGTACCCAACAAACTTTTTAAGATTAACAAAAATAACTGCAACGAATTCTGAGTGCGGTAATGGTAACTGGACACTTGGCACTGCTACATAAGGTTTATTTTTTGCTTTCCTTCTATTCAAAGTTTTATGGTAGTTGATACATCCATAGCAATTTTCTTCTTGATGCGGGCTGTTGTCTAGTCACATCATTGGTATAACAAAAGGCATAGCCTTCTTCTTTCCACTTTTCCATTGCATAAGAGTTGAATAGCAATTAAAGCAAACTTTTTTAGGAGCGTAGTTTACGTCAGTGATAAACTCTTGCGAGAAATATTGTTTATAGGGTTCCAAAAAAAATCACTCGCATTGCCACATTTTTCATCGCTTGCTATGAAACGTCCACAAACATTACAAAAATGGTCCATTTTACATACAATATATATTATACAATTTGATAATTCTTATTTGAGCTTGAGGTCTTTTAGTTTTTTATAAAAATTTCAGCGTATATTTTCAATATTTCGCCACACCGTTGGTAGGCTTCTTCAGGAAAAAGGGGAAATTTAATACATAAATATTCAATTTGAAAATGAACCAATCAAATTATGAAAAAATATTTGACAAAATATGTGGCGAAATATTGAAAATATACGCTGAAATTTTTATAAAAAACTAAAAGACCTCAAGCTCAAATAAAAATTATTAAATTAAAATCAAAAGGTCAAAGAAATTAAAAAAATCATTATATTATACAATGTTTTTTGTGAAACCGATGCACTTAACTTAAATCACTCACAAAATGAAATAAGTTCCAAAAAAATTAATAGTGAATTTTATCACGACCGAGCGAAAATTAAAAGACATCAGCTTCGGCTGATTTCCGAGTCTTAACTGAATCTTTATTTTTTAAATTGTACGAAATAAAAAAAATCACTGCCTGTGCGGTGGTTGAAAACAAAAAAGTTGTTTTGTTGGCATAAAAACACCTTTGAAGAAGAAGAAGGGGAAGACAAAGAGGAAACTGAGAAGCATATTATAGATCAAACAGATAGCAAAACATTTTCAAAAAGCATGAAAAAATAATAATTTTTCCAACATTTTGCTTCATAAGCACCACAAAAATTTTCTAGATCAATTTTTAAAAAAAATTTTAATTGTTGCACAGGTCTCTAGCAATAATTTGGCTTTTACAGATTTAAAAATATCAATTAGTCGACGAGTTATAGCCAAAAAACCATATAAACAATATGCTGAAAATCGGCATTTGACTGCAAAGTTCGAAGGTCGATTAAGAAAAAATATAATGTGAGTCCGATCACAGGGGAGATGTGTAAACATCTAGTAATGAAACATCTCACCTTCTACCGAAACATTCTTCTCATCATTCACCCGTTTCAACTTCGGCGAACCGGGCTTCATCCGCTTCTTTTTCACCCTTGTACCTTCGCATCAGACACCTCTGACTCACTCCCACCAGGCATATCGCCCTTCCGCTTCCCCGCAGACATAAATAATAGTATTATTTATCCACCAGCAAAAAATAATATACCCGTACAAAATAGTTGGAATTACCGCAGTTAAACAGCAAAATAACCAACAGTCAAAGACAAACGCAGTCAATAAACCGTCAGCCAAATATCGTACCAAGTTCAGCAACAAATTCGGTCAAACCGAAAAACCGGTTTTTTTCAAAAACCCGGGTTCAAAAACCGAGACGAACCGGGTCTGAGTCCCGAAAAACTGGACACAAAATCCCCTAAATCCCAGAAGTTCCCGGCAAAAATCAAAAACGGCAACGCCTAAATACTCACTCAATTCAAAAACACGACAACACAGCACCAACCAATAAACTTACGACCTTACTGCCAGTGTTAGTGTATTTTTATGCAGCTGTTGAGTTTCTCCCCTGAAGAAAGCCAGGGGTCAAGTGTCTCCAAGTCACCACTTTTGTCGACAAGTTTGGTGACTTTTTGGTGACGTTGCCAACAAATCGTCTACACGTTTTATATTAGCTTTAATGAGAAGAGAAGTTTTTAACAGCTAGAAAACGATTTTTTGTGGTCTCATTTTGATGTGTTGAAAATATATGCGGCTGAACGGAAAACTAAAAATTTTCATAAAAAATCTAATTTATTTGTCTTAGCTGGTAAAAAGTTTCATATGTGTTGACTAGAATCATTAAAATGCATTAGTGAATCTCTGGTACCAGTGTCTCCATATGGTCCCATAATAACCACCTAGTCTATAGTTAGCAAACAGTTCCGAGGTCAGTAGTGGAATCTCAATGACAAGCACATGTTAAATGTCTATAGCACAGAACATTGCCTGGGTACAATTAGTCAGTAGTACTGCTGACAAAGTCAATAGTGAATCAGTACAATTTTACTATGGACATTTCCTGCAGGGTCTGTACTTCTTGTTGTCCGTATGATTACACTAATACACTCATACACAGCTCACACAGCGTTATAGTAAGATTAATCTTACTAAAAATTTGTGATTGTATTGTGAAAAATATTTTTACCCCCTGGCGTATAGATGTTTACACATCATTAATCGAACTAACATAAACAAACGCCGCAATACGGGTCTTCCAATTTAGCCTCTATTTTCACCCCTCACTCTCAGAATCGATCTAACTTTTGCTAACTTCAATTTGTTCCACAGTGCAATTTAACAATGGGCGCATTCATAAGACGTAGCTGTTGAGCTCAACTGTTGTAAAACTGTTGGCAACTGTTGCGTCTTAGAAACGGCTTGATGGATATACTGCAATACGAACAGCTGATATATATATAAACATCTAAAAACAGGCACAAAAGACATAGTTGAAATTAACAAAATTAATTAGTTTAGCACTCAGTTATGAGTGCATTTTGGTTCCATAAAATATTCTATAAACATGGTATCCAATGCGATAGTCAGCACCATACGAATTGTCCATTTTCAATTTATTTTAAAATTTTCACCACAAAGCAGAAAACACTGCAATAAAATAAGAAGTCTGCGGCGATAATTCTTTTAATTTAACGCTAAGCCGCCACCGTGTTAAAAAATGGTTCAACATTGTAGTATATTAAATACTATGTAATATAGTAAGTAAACAACACAGTAAACATTTATTTAGTGATCTTAGTTTAATTATATTCCCTTATTTGTTTACTTTATCACATTTGTAAAGGGCATAATACACAATCAATCAGCTTGATGTCAGATTCGTGTATGTGTGCTTGACGAAAAATCAAAACCAAGTAGATTTTCCATCAAGCGTCGTCGGTTTTACTAATACTAACGAAATTTTACACATACTATTACCACGCTTGTCAAGCATGTTGACTGTGTATATTCCCTTAATGCAAAATTTATTAAACTAGTTTGCTGCGGCCACATAATAAAGCGGCGTTGTATTATGTATGTTGACCATAGGTAGCGAAAAAATTTTATGATGGAAAAAATGACACCAAATACACAACTGTTGTATGTAGCGGAACTACTCAACTGTGCGTTTCTAAGACAAACACAACAGTTGCACAACTGTTACGTCTTATGAACGCGACCAATTACAATGTTTACAAAATTGCTTTTTTTCTGTTTCTATTTCATACGTTTCATACCCAGCAAAAAAAGTGACGAAAAAGAAGTATAAAAAGCACCACAACTACTGATACGAAGCACTTCAAACTCCGAGCAAAAAGTAGTGAATTTTACATTAGCGTGTCATTGGAGCGAAGTGGTTTGTTTTTGCCACCCCGTAAGCTAATAAAATTGACTTTTTATTTGCTATAAAAACTCTAAAATAAGGTGTGATTTTTTATTGGTGAAGTAAATCCAATACATTTTACATTTAGGATGTTGTTATTAACCACTTTTCCAAAGCAATTAAATTTCTGATTTATTCAGTGATTTGTAATTCCACTTGGATAGTTTTTTATTACCTGAAAATGAAGGAAGACTTCTTTTTTATATAAAAACCAAAAAAGGAAATTTATTTAATTCATTCTAAGTGCCAGGCATACTTAGCGAAAATAAAGTTGCTATCTTTTAAAACAGCCGCTATTTGCCAATCTTGGTCATCCTTGCTTGTCGATTTGTAGGTATATATTGTGACATCTCTTTTCAAAAATCTTTTAGAGCTAATTTTGTTTCCTTACCATTCTTTCTTAGCTTTTCCTTTTGCGATATTTAATTATTATTGTTTATTATTTAAAATTTTTATATTATAAAGTCAATTAACTTTACAAAAACACTTGTTGGCTTCACGCATTTTTTTAAAGTTATTTACAAGAAATTAAATCAACTACAACCAACTTCACGTTGTTTTGTTTTTGAGATAGATATGAAATGGTTAAAAACAAACTAGTGATTAAAACCGGCATTTTATATGTGATTTGAAATAATTTCTTTGATATCTAAAAATACGCCTTAGCCACTTTGGAAGTAATTAAAAAGTGGTTCATAAAGAAGTACTCCATTTATTTGCTGGGATAGTAAAGCAGCTGATTTAAACATACTCTTCTCTTCTTCTTTTTCTTTCGATTAGGTTTTTCTTTGGAATACCATTTTTCGATTCGAGCCTAAGCCTGAAAGTCCATAACACGCGTTTCGTGAGTTGCGCGTTTTGTGTGTTTCATACTTTAGACGCCTTTCTAAATTCAAGACACATGCAACGCTTTTTGTGCGCCAATGTTTATGTTTTGATCAGCTGTAGTGTAAATATTTTTATCAAATAAAAATAATTTTTGCAAAAATGTTAAAAGAATTTGTGGAATTTATTGGGTTCATAAATATAATATTTTGTGCAACAAGGAAATACTCAAAGCTCCAAAATAAAACGAGACGGTTTTGCGTGCGTCCCTTGTATTTGGAACGGAAAGTGAGAGGTTTTTGGAACTCTGCGAGACCTATTCCAACAGATTGTCGGCTCTTCTTGACTTTAATGTAAATTTAATTGTATTGAATAAAGTATAAAGATAAATTGATAAAATTAATAAACATAACAGAGATGAAACTTATTACATAAAATTAATCGATAAATAAAATAAAAAATTTTTTGATGAAAGAATTGTGTTAAAAAATTAATTTTAATGTATTTTATTATTGAAAACATTTGTAAACTCTATTGCGATAACGTTTTTTTTATTAAAGACTTCTTTTTTAAAAAATAATCCACCATACAAACATATTTATCGATGACATTGAAAATATAAAATAATTTGTCATCCCTGGCCATCAAAAACAGCTGTCATTTTTCATGGCGCATGCGACGCATACAAAAGTAAACCTACTCTTTTCGCGTCAAGCGTTTTACGCTTTGTGCTATGTAACTCGTCACATACATTTACAGATTCTACTTTTTTGACAGCCGCTTATAACGCGTTACCGTGTGTAACGCGTTATGGACTTTCAGCTTAACTGAATGCGGTAACGTAATCGAAACGCAGAATAGGGGTGATTATGATGTTTTGGAGCTCAACCTATTAATCTAAGCAATTTGCCCTATAAACCATTTTTGTAGGAAATTACGTTTACAACAAATCTATTTATATTCCCCCTTATCGTGTTTGGCGAATTTCGACTACGACACTTTTGTAATAGATTAAAGAAAAATGTATTGTGCTGTCTTTAATCTATTACAAAAATGTCGTAATCGAAGGCGAAAATCGCCAAACACGATAAGGGCCATTTTATTGGCACAGCTGATTATTTCGGAGATAACAGAAAAAAACGAGAATTTTAGGCAAAATGAAATTCAGTGACCCGGTATCGGTATTGTATACGCAAAAAGGTTTATCGTTACATCCCTAGTTTTATTCATCTAAATTTTCATACATTTACATAAAACAAATTTGTACTGTAATTTTTATTCACGCAAAATCGTTTTTTGAAAAAAAGACAAATTCGATGGAAACAATTTTTTGTTCGAAAAAATTTAAAAATAAATAAATAAATGCTAAATGCTGCTGTTTATATTTATTCAAATCAGCTAAATTTTATTCTGAAAATCATGCCAAAAGTATAAAAAAATCTTTTTTATGGTAAATTAATATGAATTTAAATCGTGAATATCGCGAAAAGAAGAGATAACTTTGAAAAACGACTGACACCATTTAATTCAGTGTACTCGAATTAGCTTTAGCAGTAAAGGTGCCCAGCTTGTTACATTTTGAGACTAGCATAGTGTAACTACAGGACAACGTACCAGTAGCTTGACATTTTAGTCCTTTTCGAGGTAATGCAACATTTTCATCAACTCTTCCATCATTATCCATTTTTCAGTTGTAAGGTGTCGGAAAAATAACCATTGAAAATAGTTCGTCAGTTTGAAACCCCGACTACTGTTAACGTTTATTAAAAATATAATAGTCCGACCGAAACCAGTTTTTTGAGGCCGAGCCCGAATCGAACCTAATATTCGACAAAAAGCCCGAATATTCGGCCGAATCCGAAACTTGCCGAAACTTTTTTAGCATTAACTTATATTGACATTTTAAAAACTTAACAGAACTGAAAAGCCATTTATTTTATTAAGTGCGCTTTTCACAATGTGATTAAAATTAACGTGGTCCTTAACGGCAAACTCGGCAAAACTCTCCGTTAAAGTATACGTTACCTTTTAACTGCACACTGTGAAAAAGGGCGTAAGATTGTCAGTCAAAATAATAGTAGAAATTGAATATATTTCATTCCATCGAGCAAATATAAAACTTAAACATTTACGAGCATATGACTAATAAAAACTTGGCATGAAATTAGCTTAAATGATGAATAGAACTGGAATATTGGGTTCGATACACTCTATTGATGACGTTACAAGAGCACCAATCAAGAAATTGAGTCGGAATAACTAAAAAGATATAAAGTGGAATATATACCTATTTTTGACACTAAATTTATACGATTTCTTTCATTTCTACTAAAGTGACGTTTTTTTGTTTACCCCCGCGTTTCATCGATTATATACACAATAAAGAATTTTTCTCGATGGTATTGAGTTTATCGTGAAGATTGAAAATGAGCTTTTTTCATATTTGGAAATCATTTAAAAAATCTATTTTAAAAAACAAATAATGAATTTCAGGGCGAAATTGCAGAAGTATATTCGATTGCGAAAAATCGATTTATTATTATATAAAATAGATTTTCGATTGGAATCGAAATCGGTTTACCATTCCCTAGTTTATGCTATTTATTTTGGCAACAAACAGTTGAATACTTTATGTGACTTTATAAAACTAAGTAAAATTTTCATTTAATTTGTAAAGATATGGGACGGGGAAAAACAGATTCATGGCGGTGATATGTTTTAAATTTGGAAAATATTATTTCGATTAACTTCCTTATTTATTAAGAATAAAAAGTTTCGGTTTCGGCCAAAAAGTTGGCCTAAACCGAATATCCGCCGAAACCACAATTTTGGATGAATCCGAAACCGAATATTCGGTCGGACTCTAAAAAGAATTTTAAAAAATATCGTTGTATCGGCAATAAAAATGTCGCCGATACCAATATATCGGCAAATCAGAGATATCGTCGATATATCGGTACGGGATGCATGTCTAATACATATATATCCACATATAAACAGGTTAAACACATAACCCTCCTTTTGCCGTAATCGTGCAAAAAAACAATTTTAGTTTTATTTAATTCTGTATATTGAAAATTAAAATACATACAATTTACTCTTAAATTTAAAATTTTTGATATTGAAAAATAAAAAGTGTAATTTAAGCACACACACATAACTTTTGCAGTATTTTACAAGATTAAACAATAAATATAAAAGTTGATTCAATCCCATCAAAATATTATAACAAAAACAACAATCAAACAACGTTTTTTTAATTTTAATAAACTTTATTAGTTTTAGTATTGGCGATTGGTTTTAAAACGAAATTTTCACAAATATGTATATCGTCATATGAAATGCAAAAAGGCCTATCATAATTTTAAAAAAATTTCAGGAGGTAAAAAACTTAATAAAAAGCAAACAATTGTCATTTAAAAAACTGCTTTTCAGCACAATATCATTAACTCATACTTTATTAATGATACTACACCGAAACACTTTTTTTTTTAATCACAATAGTTTTTACTAAGTATTTATCTCCTGAAAATTTTTAAAAATGAATTTGATATGACGATATGTACCGTTATCGTGGTTAGCGTATTTATTTCGAATATGTACTTCAATTTCACGTCATTTTTTAACAGTTTATTTACCAATGATAAGTTCTTACAAATATGTTGAAGCTTTAGTAAGATCAACTTACTGACTTTTGCATGCAATTTTAATGTAATTTGATCGTTATAATTATTAAACCAAAATAAAACTCGTAAGTTATAAATTGTCTAAAAATTTCATAGAAAATTCGCAGCAAGTATTCAAGAGTTTTAGTTATATTTATTTTAAGTTGTGTGTCGTTATTTTAATGAAAATACTTGTTTAAATTACAATTACATAACTAAATATGTATATATGTTTTTCATAGGTATATAATATTTTATATGTATGTATGTATATTTCTTTTAAGAAAATGTTAATAAAACTATATAAACGTGAATATTAGAATTAAAAAATTATATATGTATAATATATTTTGTTTGAAACAAAATAATAATAATAATAATAAAAATTTTAAAGAGGGAGGATGATGGAAAGGACAGCTCAGTGGTGTGCGCGGAGGGAGAGCAATTTAACAATTTTAAATAAATCCAAAAATTGCAGTTTTTAATACACTTTTTTATTGAGAACAATAAAACTAAGTTGTATCGGTGTAATGTTTATTCGCAGCATCCTCATCAATATCCTTTGTTAATTTATCAATCGTTTCGTTAATTAAACTTTCGACAAACGATTTCGCATTAGTATCATCCTCATTAGTTTGAGAATCTAAAAATAATATTTTTAATATATGTACTTCTGTTCGATCGTATACCAAATTATTTAATTACCTTCCAAGAACAAATTCATTGAAATATCATCCATCGTGGTCAAAGTACTCAAATGTCTATTACTAACTTCATTGCACACATTTCCATTTGTTTGTTGTAATTGTTCAATTCCATGGGATTTGTTTGTTCCTAGCTCTAACTTTAACTCAGAAGTTTGAGAAAATCGCAGCGATGGAAACTGATTTCCGTCTGGATTTATTCCATTGTTATTTCCTACAGTATCATTTGCAGACAGAAAACTGTCGTCTGAACCATCATCGAGATTTATTACTGCAAGGGATGCTGCACGCTTTTGTTTATCAGTATTATTTTTAGTATATTTGTTCACTTCCGTACCATTTTTGTTTGTACCCAAGCTGATATTGTCATTATTAAAAATTTCTGGAAATTTTAAAGGCGAGACTGCTACGGGTATTGATGCAGAAGTCAAGTCCTCAAGTGTTGTATTAGAGCTGGTACGAGATGTACGCCTTTGTGGCATTTCGATAGGTACTAAAAACAAACAAAAATTGAGAAAAATTAAAGAAAAATAAAAGAATAAATTTGTTTTCGCCGGAGGTACTTGTAATCAAGCCAAGTTCAATTTACGAGGTGGCAGCTCTGCGGCAAAAAAAAAATACAACCAAAAATAAATGAACGCGTGCAAGATGAAATACTGCTTTCGTGATTTCTGAAGAACTTGTTCTTTGACTGGATTCTTAATGCCATCGAAAATCTTAATGAAGCTGTAGTTTTGAACTCATGAAAAACGCATGCGACATTGCATTACATGCAATCATGTATAAAATATTGAATTAATTATCTAGAAAAAAAGCATGCAAGGATTTAATCATCACCAGTGCTCGGACTTTCATGCAACTAAAAATTGATTTTAAGCGCTTAACAAATGCACCTAAAAATTAGAAATATGCGCAAAAATATGCATTTACCTACGAACAAAGTACCAAAACTAAAATAATATGAAAATATTTTTTTTTATTTATTATTATTATTAGAGAAAAAACTATAAAACAAACATAATTTGATATTTTATTTAATGCAACCGAACTTTAGTTGCGTTGCCAGTCAGCAACTGTAAATTAATGGTTGCCAGAAAGGCCCTAAGTAGCAACTGAAATGGACAGCTCTCAGTTGCCAGTTGCCATCAGCAGTATAATTTTCAGCAAACGGCAATCCAACTGAGGCTCAGTTCATAATCGGCCTATTAATATATATTTTTTAAATGAGAATATGCGTTAAAAAACTTTTTATTACTGTAAAAATATGCAAAAATATGCACTTACCACCAAAATAGGCTAACATATGTAACTACAAATCGATGCCAAAGTACTTAAAATTTGATGATTCGCATATATAATTAGTGAATACCTCTTTATCTATCACCACAAAAAACATGCATTTGCATGAAAGTCCGAGCCCTGATCATCACATTGATATATTTTTCATGGGTAAGTATTTTAAAACAAGTTTTACATATTTTTTTTAATTTATATATTTTATTAATATTTCGCATGCATGCAAAATCGAGTTAAGGTCGTCGAGTTTTCATCGGTCATAAGCACTCATTTGAATGACGAGCAGTATATTTAAATGTTAACGCATGACCTCCAATGACACGATAATGTTAAAATCATGCGTTTTTACCCGAATTTGACGAACAATATTTGGCAAAACAACAACAAACCCTAAAAAATAGTAAATACTAAAATCAGAAACACAAGAAGTGCAACAACAACAGAGAACTTAAAAAATGCAATAATATATTGTTAAAAATTTTGGAAGTGAAAAGCGACAAATTTTAAGGTACAAAGTGGTTTTATGGGCTATTTAGGGTGCCTAGATACGTTCAGCTTGTATTGATATGTCGACAAATGTTGTTCAGCTTTATCGTAGCTGCCACTCTGCCAAATATTGTTAGTAAAAATTAGGAGTCCCTGTAAGTTATTCTAAAAAAAAAAGAAAAAAATTTTTGGCTTAATTAAAAAAAGTGCACGAAAAATTTATTTTTTTGCACAAAATGTTAATAAAATTTGTTTAGCGGACTCTTAACTATATTACTGCTATTTATATGTAGTTAAGCGGTATCACCAAGTCTGAATAAGCTGTTGGCCAAAAAATGATGACACCTTTTTTTTTGAGGGCCCACTGATTTTTAGAATCTTTGGAGGCCCACAAAAAAATTGGTCACCAAAATCGCCAAACTGAATATAGGGTTTTGCTACCGGTAGTAGAATCAAACCTGTTTTGCCCGTGTGTTTTTTTGCATTGTAGCACTATGTTATAAATAAATGTACATAAGTTTTTTATTGTAAGACTGTACATTATAGGTGCGATCCCGTACTCAACATTAGGATCTCGCGGGATCCCGATTTGCACGAAAACTGTTCCTGATTCGGCGTATATCCGATGACGAACAATTTTACAAATAAAACAAACAAGAATTAATATTTTTAATTAAAACTGAGAATAAATCTCTCTTTATTTACATAAAAAATTTACCTTGTAAAAGGATATTAAAAGTTGCACGTAGTGCTTCGTTGACTTCTAAATGACGAGTAATAGTTTATATATAAACACTAGAACAACTAGTGAAATTTGGCAAAACAATGCTTAAATACCGTTAACGGTTTACTCGTTGAAGAACTCATAAAAAGTATCCAACAAGGAAAAAGTACTTTATAATTATGTTAAGCACTGAGAGAAAATCATAAACCGAGACATAAATAGTTTGTACTCAAACATTGGCGGCCACCTTGCAACGACGTATGTTGCAAATAAAATAAATATAAATAATCGAGCCATTAGGGACTCCTGATGCATTTAATATAAGATCGAGCCATAAAGGACTCCTGTGTACTGTATATAAGTTCGGTCATGAGGGACCTCTGATGATTTGTGATGATCTATTATATAATAATAGTTGCGAATTATGAAGGATTCCTGATGAAAAAGGGGTGAGTAATTGCAAATTGATAAAAAAAGTGATATAAAATTATATATGTAAGTATAATTCATTTAATACAAGTTTTGCTATTGGTCGATTGCTTATCCCGTTTTAAGTGCAAATATTTACGATACGAATACGACTGGCGATAATTGTTTTCTATATTAATTTTACCTAATTGCCAAACCTCACGAGGTGTTTGTTTGAAATTATGTTTCTTGGAAAAGGAAATACGTGTGGAAAAAGTGTTAACGGACTTGTTAATGGAAGAATTCATAGGAGCCGTGAGAAGCCATCCGAAAACAGTTTTTGACCCATTAAAGATCCAAGTAAATTCCGCCGAACTTCGCTGAGAATTATTTTTGGGTATAGATCAGCTCCAAGTAAAAGATCTATCGGCCTACTTTTATAAAAATTAGTATCTGCCAATCGCAGATTTTGTAATTCACCTTTAATATCCGAAGGACAAATAAAGGAAGGTAAATTATTCGAAATTGAAGGTAAAACAAGAGCATGTGTCTCCAAAGCAATTTTCTCGTCAACTGGAAATCCAATTCGAATAGTACAGTGTTTCGTAGAAGTAATAGAAGCTTCCTTACTAACGCCGGAAATCTTTACATTCGTAGAATGTGACGGAAGTCGTAATTGATTTCGCAAGCGCTCTGAAATAAACGAAGCCTCTGATGCTGGGTCAATTAAAGCACTTGCCGAATACGTTTGACAAATGATATTTACCATAGCCGTTCCTAACAAAACAGACGATTTCTGTGATGTGTGGAAGGCTTGGCGACTCCAACTAGGATAGGCAGCTGCCGATGTCGAAGGCATTTGTGAGTCGACTTCATTAGACTGAGCAGATGTATTGTTATTATCAAGCAACTCACGATGTAGTAGAGTATGGTGCCTCTTATTGCATATGAAACAGCTATGTTCGCTTTTGCAATCTTTGACTTCGGGTGACCTTAAAAGACAGTTCAAACAACAACGAAATTTCTTTAGATTCACAAATCGTTCAGAAATTGATAAATTCTTAAAACGACGACAAAATCGAAGTAAATGTCTCTGATCTGGACACAGAATACAAGTATTAGATGAACTTGCAACAACGTCTGTACTATTTTTGTTCCGTTCAACGATTCTTTTGTCAGTTTCTAAATTCGTGAGATCGCGAATACAATCTAAGGTCTGAATTCGTTCCGTTAAGAACAAATCCAAATCTTTCTACAAAGATAAAGCACTTTTGTCTTTGACAGTCTGTTCCCAAAGAGTAACTGTATGCGCAGGCAACCGCTGAATACAAATAAATACAATAATTGAATCCGCGTTGCAAATTCTTTAGGGCTGAACTAGTCTCATTAGCTATTGGTTCTAATCTAAAAAGGCATATTAATTGATTATGCACTAGCATACGAGGATTTTCATATTTATCTTTTAACTTTTTCCACGCGATATTAAACCCAGCGTTTGTCAGTGGACACTTTGACACAATATCCCTAGCTTCTTTGTCGGTTCTTTTCATTAATTAAAAAAGTTTTTCAATGTTGATGATACGGCTATTATTGATAAATAGAGCTCTGAAAAGATCTCTAAAAGTTGGCCACGAAAGGTAATCACCATCGAAGACATCCATATCACATGGTGGAAGGGGTAAGTGATGGGAAATATTATCACTAACCGACACTTCAACAGCACCGACCGGGCACTTTGATAAAGGGTTATCTTTTAAATCTTCACTTTTAATTTTTAAATCTCTCATACATCGACAATAAGTCTCAAAGGCTGTATCATATTTATCTTCAATTGTTTTTAAGTCTTCTGAAATGGACTTTATTGGTGTGATTTCGCATTCAATCAAGGCTTCATCATACGCCGTTCTAGCGCTTTCCCATAGAATCTTTAACTCATCAATAGCCACTTCCAGTGTATAAATATGATGATCCACATCAAGAACCCTTGAAATCTTGCTTCAAATTTAAAAATTGCATTTGAAGCGCGTACAAAATTTTCACAAGATTTTCCCATTTCGAAAAAAGTTTATATGAATTGAAAATTCAACCGTAAAATATAAAGGCGTTGCTGAATTTTTCTCAAATGATAAAATTTTATAACAAGATTAGTCAAGCAATTCTAATAGCCAAACCGACCGACCGTAGGGTACCACAGTTGTATGGACGAAAGGGAATGAAAAAGGACGAAATTAAGAAAAACAATAAAGAAACTTTTTTCACACAAAATTGTTGCTATTTGTACATATGTATGTACATATATTTGTATATATCACTCGCACTGTATTTATTCTAAATATTCCTTTTTCTTAAGCAAATTTAATTTGCATTTGTAATTTATTCTTATTTAAATAAATTATTGCAAAATTATATTCTGGCTGGCCGTCTGTGTAAACAAACTCAGCCTTGAATACAAAGGTATCGATCGCGATCTATATAAAAAAGATTTGCACTGGGATGCGATATAATCTGACCAATAACCACTTGTTTTTTCTTTTATGAAACACACACACATTCATATTTTAATATATATATATATATATATACATATATATGTATGTATGTTTATGCACTTTCTTTTTTAATATGTTTTCAAAAATCACTTTTTTAAATCAATTTACTAACCTGGTTTAATGTTTGTATGATGGCGTCGAATTTTCAAATATTTAGCGTAGATTTCCTCGTAGAAGGAGAGCGATGAAATTCTTGTTGTTTTATACGGTTCGTAAGGACCAATGTTTCGGCGTATATCCGATGAGGAACAATTTTACAAATAAAACAAACAAGAATTAATATTTTAAATTAAAACTGATAATAAATCTCTCTTCGTGATTTTTTGGGAATTGCTATGTTTTTTAAATTTATAATTGCACTATTTCCCAAAATTAATATTTTACTTATTCAGTAGAATATTAATTGTTTATAAAATTTAGAGCAGGAAAAAAACCTGCCTGTGTAGTATATGGTACAGTAAGAAAATAAAAAAACATCATTGATTACTTTGTTCATGTTTAAGCTTTGATATTGTTTAAGCTTCTTATTGATTTACATAAAAGTTTGCTACAATATCTTTAGCTTTTCTATGAAATTTTTGGGTAAAGGTTCCCTTATGATCTGCATTTATCCCCAGTGAAATGCGCATAGGAACTAGCTAATACCCCTTAGTAATCAATGTCAATGTGTTTTTATAAACAATTAATATTCTACTGAATCAAGTAAAATATTAATTTTCGGAAATAGTGCGATTATAAATTTAAAAAACATAAATCTCTCTTTATTTACACAAAAAGTGCTTCGTTGACTTCTAAATGACGAGTAATATTTTATATATAAACACTAGTACAACTAGTGAAATTTGGCAAACCAATGCTTAAATACCGTTAACGGTTTACTCGTTGAAGAACTCATAAAAAGTATCCAACAAGGTTGAAAGAAAAAAGTACTTTATAATTATGTTAAGCACTGAGAGAAAATCATAAACCGAGACATAAATAGTTTGTACTTAAACCGTTCCCGTACTGCAAGATTGGGTAAATGAGAATGAGTTTGAGAGAAAACTATTCTTCTTCTTCTTGCACGAAACAGCCCGTACTTTTTCTTCGGGCAGATTGTGTAAAGTGTAAAACAGTCAGCTGTTTGAAAAACAAACAATAACAAATGAAAAATATGATTTTAGTCAACAAAAAT
The DNA here is from genome assembly GCA_956483635.1 of Panzeria rudis. Taxonomy (NCBI): domain Eukaryota; kingdom Metazoa; phylum Arthropoda; class Insecta; order Diptera; family Tachinidae; genus Panzeria; species Panzeria rudis. The sequence goes on along the minus strand of OY101448.1, from coordinate 85,882,143 downwards.
ACTGACGAAATAATAGCTCATTTTGCACAGTTCAAACCAAAAAACATTTGTATGTATTCAACAAAGTATCTAAAAACTATAAATGCTATTAAAAATCAGTATGTTGCTTTTTATTTTTTGTTCATTTTCACAACACTTTCTTTCATGTTAGATTTTGGGTCAAAATTTGGTTTTTGCTCTTCCCGTACTTTTGTGTTTCGTGAGAGTAATTCTTGCTTACTCTCATTTTACCGAACTTTACGCAGAAAGTACGGGATCGGAGCTTATGTGTAAAAAACAAAGAATGAAAATACTGTTTACACTCTCTTCATACTAAAATTTTATATATTCCACATATTTTTAGTTGACGTCTCGGCTCGATTGGTTGGTAAATGCTGCTTTGGATAATTTGACTTGCTATTTATTTTGTCAAACTGTTACACACCGCAATTTTTTTTCTGCAGTTTTTTTATTACAAAGTAATCAAAGGTTTGAAAAGAAAGAACTAGTTAATACTGGCATGGTGTTGAGAAAATAACATTCCTGGCTAGCTCTATCAGGGGATAAGTTACTTGACCCTTATTCTTAGCGTGTGAACATAAAAACTAGACTCTCCATGCCACTGAAATCCCAGAGTCTAGAGAAATAAAAAAAACGGAACAAACAATGTTAGGTACTAAAATCACTTCAAGTGATGACACAATGCTAAAACAAACTTTAACTCATAATTTACACTGCCCTAGTATGATGGAATCTTAACGCTCTCATGCGATCATCTAACACTCCTCTTGAAAAAACTTAACACATCATTTTAAATTGAATTCAGTATTTATTTGAATAAAAAGATATAAGCATTTTTATGCTATTAAATAAACAAGTCTTACAAACATACTTAATATGATTTTGAATAATAATTAGAGAAAAGGTATACATAAGTATAGTATAATAATTACAAGTAATACGAAGTGCAATTTTACGATTAACAATATTTAAAATACTTATTATGATTACTCGCCAATTGTTGGAAACTGCTGGCCAGGTTTCATCGTTGTGTGCACCCTACTGCTCCAATTTGGTTGATGTATAGATGAATTGTTGTTTCGTTGTTGTTTGTAAGTTTAGATTTTTTTAATTTTGTAGGATTTAGTTTATAGATTTTGTTTTAAATTTTGCCTTTAGTTGTAGGTTTAGTTATGAATTTTTTCTTTATTTACTCCATCTTGTTGCACTATTTTAACAGTTTTTGTATAGTTTTTCTTGTGTTTCTTCTCTTTGAGTTTTAATTTATGTTGTTTCATATTTTTCTATTGTAATTTTGTTATAATTACAATTTTGTCGTTTTAAAGTGCTTCTTTTAAGTTTTTTAATCGATTCACGATTTAATTTATTACAGGTATTGCGATTTAATTTGTTAAAGGTCTTGCCATGAAAATGTAATTTATATTGTGTTAATTTGACTGTACATTTACTTTTCAGACACACCGTACATGTGCTCAATATTACCATTCTTCAATTTTTTCCTTTTGTTAATTTATATTTTAGATTTAGTTTACTTTTAGTAATTTAGTTTAATTTTATAGGAAATTAATTAATAATTTAGTTCACATACATATACATATATATTCATATGATTAATACATGTTTCAATATCTGTTTAATTTTCACCTTTTTTATAATTAATTTGATTTTAGTTCTCTACGCTTGCCTTGATATATATATAATATTTTCTTTTATCTTGATTTGTACCACTGTACGTATTTTAACTTTTTTTCCTCACTTTTCAAAGACATGATAACCGAAATAGTCTTCGGTTTGGAATTTATATAGGCACATTTTATTTCCTAATGCAAAAATATTTGGGTTAGCACGTTTTTCCACTATTTAGTTATGAAAATCTTATGTTGAGCAATACCAAAGTGAATGCAGTTTGATTTTCCAGCTGGGGTATGACTCAGTCTGTCTAGAGTCGTGTCAAAAGGTCTGCTTCCTTTGAAACTAATGCCTAAGGGTGTTATTGTGTGAACACAGTTTTCGGTTACGAAACTACAACTCCCACGAATGTGCTTTGTTTCGTACGACCTTATGCTCGGCCGAAGTACGAAATGGTCTAATGGTGACTATGAGGTAAACCTGGGGTATCTCACGACTGGGAGTATAAGGTAAATTCGGGAGACCTTACACTCGCTAAAATACGAAGTAATATTATGACTCTAATTCTACAAATGAATAAAAGGTAAATTTGGGAGACCTTACACTTGCTAAAATACGAAGCAATATTACGACAAATATAAGGTAAATTCGGGAGACTCGGCTAAAGATACGAGATAGTTCTACAAATGAATAGTATAAGGTAAAATCGGGAGACCTTACACTCGCTAAAATACGAAGTAATGCTACGACGAATATAAGGTAAATTCGGGAGACCTTACACTCGGCTAAAGATACGAAATACTTCTACGAATGAATATAAGGTGAGTACGGGAGACCTTACACTCGCTAATACTACAAAATAATATTTCAAATGAATATAAGGTAAATTCGGGAGACCTTACACTCGCTAAAATACGAAACAATAGTACCAATATAACTACATGCAAACTACAGGAAATACAAGGTAAATGCGGACGACCTTGGTGTGACCACTGTTTATACAATGCGAATATGCTTAGGAACAAGAGTCCGTAAAGCTCTCGGACGACAGTTCAAGTGAACTGCTTGTAACTGCCGTTCGTACGGTGTCGTGCCTTGCCCCTTTCTGTGCACAAAACTAATCTACTTACTTATCCAATACAAAACATAAAGCGAGTGAGAATTACTAGATTTTTACGTACATGAAGGTTTATTGCTTGCCGTATACATGGGTACATAATTGTTATCACGTCTTGACAACGTGCATGTTTGTTGTCGAAGTTTTATTAGATATATTGAGTGAGGGTTCTAGTTAAATGATTTTGTAAAAGTATTGGGTTGGGGCCAAAGCGAATTCATTGTACAGGTGGCAGCAACAAGGCAGCTGTTTATGTTGTGTTCTTCTTTAGGGTGTACGATAGCTGTCAAAAGAGTATTATTTTGTTTTGTTTCTGTCAAAAATTATGGAAACAACATTTGAGAATTTTTTTAATTGTGTTTGTAAAAATGAAATTGGAAACTTTCTAAAGAATACAATTAAAATTTCAGAATTTATTTCATCAGTGATTCCAATAATTGCTTTTTATACAAGCAAATCAACTGTAGGCTTTTGCAAACCTTTCATATTGCAGATTCATTTGGAATTTTATTTTTTTGTAATGATTACAGGAAAATTTACTGATTGCTTCTACATATTTTACAAATTTACCAAAAAAGATTTTTTTTTCTATGCAAACGAAAAAGAAATATTTATTAAAAAAACGAACAGTAATCAAAATAAATCAGATAATTTTGACATCCACCGTACATCTAAAAAAACAAAATGCCTGTTGTTTTTATATTGTTGTATTTGTTGCCCTGGTGCTGCCACCTGTAAATGAATTCGCCTTGCTTGGGCAACGTCACGTTACAAGACGGTTTATAATTTTTGCTTTCACACGTTCATGTGCAATTACATCTGACATAACCTCTGAGTATTCACAACAGCTGAGTTTTTGCACAATTTTCATAAATATATATTTATTTTATTTTATTTTTATTATCCATATTGTAATACAAAGCCATCAAGGCCAAAAATACGTATTACATAGTTTCAGTAAGACTAAGCAAGTAACTAAAACTAACTATATTAAATAACACAAATACATTGCGTAAAAATTTCATACTAATTACTTAAACAACTAATCGAATAATTTAATGGCTCCCCAGCCGAATGCATATAAAAAATTTTAAATTGATATATAAACCAAAAAAAACTATCCGGATTTCATCAATGACAGCTAAAACCATATCAACCAACTAGTTATTCGAAAACACGTAACTGAAGCGGCAGACCATTCTAATAGCGAGCAACCCTTACCAAAAATGATCTTTCAAACAAAGAACAATTTATTTTGGGTATTATTGTGTTTATTTCTAAAGGAACGTGAAAAAGAGAATTTATCACACAAAGGCACAGGAATGCCACTTTTGATGATACGATAAAAGAAAACTATATTTCTGAGCCTCATAAACTCATTGAAATAACATCCCAAAAAATTTTTTACATGCTCAGAAATATGCTCCCTCCTCCGAATGTTAAAAACAAATCTCACAACTGTGTTCACAATACGTTCCAAAACTTTAAAATTCGTCGCAGTAGGGCCTGAAACCACCTCAAGCCCGTATAAAACCTGAGGCATCATCAGCGAATGGGCTAATCTATACTTAGCCCTAGGGGGTAAATATATGTTGGTTGAATAAATCCTATGCAAAGTACTCGAGACTTTACGATGGACAGATTGAAAATGTGCCTCAAAAGATAAGCGACTCGTAAACATTTATGTTGACTGACAAACTCAATTGGAGAATTGCGAATTTGTAAATCAAAGTCAGAAAACGTATACTCCGACATACTAAAGCAGATGGCCTTAGATTTAGAAGGATTTATAGATAACGAGTTTACATCAGACCAAACAGCAATTCTTTCAAGGCAATAATTTATATTAGACTCTAACGCATCTGGAAAGTCACGATCAGTACTAAACAAAAGCATGATGTCATCGGCAAATAAGAAAGTCTTACAAATACTAGAGTCAACACATTCGGGGAGATCATTAACATATAATAGAAACAAAAGAGGACCTAAAACAGACCCCTGAGGAACACCAGATGTAAGAGAAACTGTACGAGAAAATCTACCAGTCAAATCCACAAATTGTTTTCTGCCAAGTAGATAAGACAAAATAAGTTTACAGGCTGACCTAGAGAAGTTAAACATTTCCTTGAGCTTAGTAATCATTGTGGAATAACATATGGAATTGAAAGCTTTAGATAAGTCAAGGGAAGTGAGAACACATAATTTCCTAGAATTAAAATAGGTTCTAACAGTATCGGTTAAGTTTACAAGAAGGGAAGTAGTATTGTATCCACGACGAAAAGCATATTGGGAATCAACAATTTTATTCCTAGTAAATAAAAGCATTTGGTCCTTAATAATATGCTCCACAACCTTAGACAAGGCAGGTAGAATCGAAATTGGTCTTCAAATCATCAGGGCTGTTTACGCTACCAGATTTAGGAATAGGCACAACTATAGCCGTCTTCCATACCTCAGGGAAAATAGACGTAGTTAAAATAGTATTAATTAAATGCAGAAGTATGTCAGAAATATATGGGTAAGCAAGCTTTAAAAATTGTATAGAGATATTGTCAACGCCAGAAGACTTGGATTTCACCTTATTAAAGGCTTCCAACACTTCAAGTTGACTAACGCAACGAAAAGAAAACGACCCACGCATATCATGAAATGTATCAAATTCACATCAGGAGCTTGAATAGAACCTAAACCACGGGCGAAGAATTCGTTAATAACATCGACGTCACCTTCAATGCCAGTATCATTAGAGCTACAACACACACCCCTTCTCAAAACTTTCCAAATTCCGGACGAATCTAGCCCACAAAACAACTTGGCGTAACACACCCCATTTATATTGTGTCGGATCAGACTGATATGCGGAAAAAGCCAGATCACGAAGAGATTTTGCCAACACGACTTCTCTGGTCTTCATCCAAACATCATCACTTGTTGAGTGAAAGACACGCCTTAAAGGTACATACGAATACAGGCTTTGAATAAGAGAATTAAATAATAAAAACTTCTTATCAACATCTGTTTCATCAAAAATAAGTGAAATATCAAAGTCATTCAAGCAACTTAAAAAACCATACCAATCTATATTTCTAAGTCACGATACTCAAGTTTATGTGCTTTCCAGTATTAGTCTAAACGATTCAAAGATCAAAGCATGATGCGAAATAGCCGGACATTGAATCCGCCCACACATACTAACCAATAAACGATCACTCACTAACATATAGTCAATCAGTGAAGTCGAAACATGTTGTATATCAAAGTGAGTAGGCTTAGACGAATGGCAGACGCATAAATTTGCCCTAGAGCAGAACGAGTGTACCAAAACTAAAAATTCATAACTCAATTATTAAAACTCTAAAGGCACTTAGCTAAAACATGAATGTGTTCTGTTCCAAAAACTTTGGCAAAATAAACATTCAAAAAATCCCAGCATTGAGAATATCGATGATATTCTACGCTGGTAAGACCGAAATGGAAAAAGATTAAAATAGTTGAGCATGCTAAGAAGAGAAAGTTAGTGAAGTTCCGAACATTTAGAAAAAAGTTCATTAATAGGTGCGACTCGCCACAAGATGGCGACAGTCTGTTAATTGAGCTTATTAAAATTAGTAGGATTTTCGCTACAGTGTTGTTGCCACTGTCAGTGGTAGCGTAGGTAAAGGACTCTGATGAGTAGACTTGGTAGTCACGAAACAACTGTCAGTTCAACCTTCCGTACATCCAAATTTTTTTGAATGTTCAATATTGACATGCTTAGAATTTCTTTCTTAAATAAAAAAATAGTTTGATCGAAAGATTAAATTAACAAGACATAAATTTAAAAAATCAAAAAATCTGACTGCGTAAAAAAACTAAAAGAAAACAATTTTTATTTAGTTTTATTTGTTGTCTTTTTGGTTTTCGTATACGGTTTTTGTTTAATGTTCTCTTTTTTTTATTTACATACGAAATCGGGTTTTTTTGTTGCGACCAACTTTAAACCGTTAAAGATCCTAACGGGTCATTCGAAATTAAAAATCATAAGAGAAGCCTAAAGATGAATTTCAAATACCTGTCGATTGATACCCATTTTGATACAGTTTGCCGACTCTTTATTTTTTTTCCGTATAAACAAAATGGCGTCTGTCGGCCGCCATTGAATTTTGACTACTGTCATATCTTTAGTGACACTCCCCGGATTAAGACGAATCGATTGACGTAAGAATCATCAAAATCGACCTGCGCGTTCGGTTTATATAGTGCAGCAAAGGAAACCACACACATACATACATACCCAGCAAAAAATAACATGACAAATCATGTGTATAATCATGGGTGCAAGTGATGACGCATTGGTTGAATTTAGGTGAAACATGCATGGTTTTTACATTATCGTGTCATTGGAGATCATGTGTTTACATGAAAATTTAGAGAACTTGCTCGTCATTAAAATGAATGAAATGAACCCATGCAAGTTCCCTGATTCGATGACGTTTTTTCATGTAAATATAAAACAAATGAAAAAAAATATTGCCGCTGCTGGGATACGAACCATGCTTTTCTGACTGTTAAGACACGCTCTCTACCACTGAGCTATTGCCTTCTTATTTTTTGTTGGACCTAAAACTTGTTTTATGAAAATAAGTCAATGTTATGATTTAATTCCGTTTTTGCATGCCTTTTTCGGTGAATATTTTATGCAATATATTACCTAGTAAAATTGCTTGCGTTTTTAATGAGTTCCAAAACTATAGCTTTATTTACGATTTACGATGTCATTCAGAATGCATTCGAAGAAACAAGTGATCAAGAAATCATGAAACACTATTTCATGTTGAACGCGTTCATTTATTTTTTGCTGGGTACATACATACATACATAAACACTATACCCTTCTTTGCGTCGCGCAGTCGGGTAAAAATGAACTTAAGCCAAACTAATTAAATAACATTTTTTATATTTACATGAAAAAACTTCATCGAATGAGGGAACTTGCGTGGGTTCAATTCATTAATTTTAATAGAGATCAATTTATTTAAATGTTCACGTAAACACATGATCTCAAATGTCACGCCTGTGTTAAAATCATGCATGTTTCACCCAAATCGAACCATTTCGTCGTTATTCAAACACATGATTGAACTACTTTCTTGTCACGTAAGATTTTGCTGGGTTATGGTAATAATGTAGCTAAGAGTTCGATAAAGAGATTTTATTAACATTTTATGCAAAAAAATTTTTAGTGCACTTTTTCTTAATTAATGAAAAAATTTTTGAAAAATTTTTGTTTTCGCTTTTTTCAGATTAACTTACAGGTACTCGTAATTTTTTACTAACAATATTTGGCAAAGTTGTAGTTACGGTAGAGCTGAATAAATTTTATGAACATATCAATACAATCTGAACGTATGTAGGCACCCTAAATAACAAAAAAAAACTAATTTATACCTTAAAATTGTCGTTTTTTACCAGTTTGGATATACAGTGAACCAAAAGAATAATTGTACACTTTCTTTATTGAAATAATTTGATTTCCCAACAAACTATATAACAAATTAAACGGTAGACTCTATAGACTTTGAAGCCACAAACAAATTTTTGAACACTCTCTTGGAAAAGTTTTAGTAATTCACAGAAAAAAACATCAATTTCTAATGCCGAAAAACTTGTACACTTCAAATAAAAGAAAACTTGTTTACAGAAGCAAAAATTTTAATTACTTTATGTATGCCAGTTTGCTTCTCTTACGTCCCTTAGTCGATTCGGAATAAAATTTGCCAATTTTCCTGTGTAATTTGTCATAATTTTATCCAAAATGTCCGATAGTGCTCCGCAAAGACTTTCATTTTCTATAATTAAAAAATGTATTAATCTGGAGACCCATATTGTCCTAGCTGTTGCCGATGAGGCTTAAATAGAAGCTTCCTAGGTGGCGAAACATACCAATTTGACATTATTTTGTCCCAGGTCCTTAGCAGTTGGGACTATATGATGTATCCCGTCATAATGATCCAACTCAATAGCGTAATCTTGGACTATATAGATAGCCAAATTGTCCGAATTTCTGTGCAAAATTATGAAATAGTCTATTAACTTCACGTTCCCCCTAAAAAATTTCTATTTATCTACCTTATTTTATCTTACCTGGCCTTTACACATGCAAGTGCAAGTTCGAAAAACTCAATACACTCAAACTTTTCTACTAGCACACTTTTGGTTCAGCTATGAGAAAGACAGAGAAACGAATACAAATTGCTTTTTCGTTGATAATACGTACACAGAACTTGCGTGCAAGTACTTACATGTCTAAACGCAGGGTTATTGTAGGCTACCCTCATATTGCCTTTTCGCCACCTATGAATCTTCTATTTGTTTTTTTTTTTTGGCATTCGAAATTGATATTTTTTGTTTCTGTGAATTTCTAAAACTTTTCCAAGAGAGTGTTCAAAAAGTTGTTTGTGGCTTCAAAGTCTACAGAGTCTATCCTTTAATTTAGTATATAGTTTGTGGGGTTTTATTTATATTGGTTCTATAATGTAGCTAAGAGTAAAGTAGAAAGTGAACAAGTTTTTTTTTGGTTCACTGTATACTTCTATTGCATTTTTTACTTTCTTTGTTATTGCTCCACTTCTTATGCTGCTGATATTAGTATTGACTATTTTTATTGTTTGTTGTTTTGCCAAATATTGGTAGTGAAAAATTTGGAGTCCCTGTAAGTTATTCTGAAAAAGTGAATAAAATAATTGTTTCCTGTATGTAAAAAAAAAGTGCAGGAAAACATTATTTTTCTTCGCGAAAATGTTAATGAAACACAACATAACACAATAGAGAAGTATGCACTTGAAAATACTATTTGAAAAAAATATATAGTGCAAAACTACCATTTTTAAGGTAAAAAGTGGCCTGTGTGAGCTATTAGGGTACCTAGACACGTTCAGGTTGTATTAATATGTTCACAAAAGTTATTCAGCTCTACTGTAACTATCAGCCCAATTATGAATAACAATTCCCCGGGAGTTTTTTCCCTATTCCCCTATTCTAAATAAAATCTCCCCGGGAAAATTTTCCCTTTTCCCATTCCTGCGATTATAAATTACAATCTCCGCGGGAGAAATTCTTGCGAGTTTTTCCCCAAGCATTTTGAAGGGAACTAGTGCAAAAATTTAAAATTCAAACTAAAAAATATTGTGAAACAATGCTATAAGCATTTTTTTAGAACATCAAGTTTAAATAAACACCGAAATTTTATATTTCTCTCTTGTTTTAAGAATTTTTATCCACGCCGTGCAAACATGCGCTTCTGACTTCAGAAGAAAGTATTAATCAATTATCAATTTTGCACGCCTCCTTTAAGTTCACATAATTTGTTGCGGCTTAAAGCATTTACAATTTCCTTTTTACACATAGTCATTGGGGATTTAATGCATCTGTCCCTGGCCCAGTTTTCGCTTCACTTCCTAAGCATAACGTTCTTTCAAAAGCTTCTGTGTGACTACACTGTACATTTTACTTTTTATTTAAGCAAAAACAAATATTTATATTAACACACAATCTTATTATCAATGACAACATAAAATTTTTTTAATTTCTATTACTGAACACTTGCGTTAGTGCAGAATAAAATGTAAACACTAAACAGCTGATCCAGATTTCTCCTTCTCCCTTATCAGCCCAGGGCAGAAAGTAAGTATCCTAAATATGAGGGAGAGAGAGAAGTTCTTGCGAGTTTTTCCCCAAACATTTTGAAGGGAACTAATACAAAAATTTTAAATTCAAATTAATAAATGTTGTGAAACAATGGAATAAGCATTTAATTAGGGCAACAAGTATAAATAAACACCGGAATGCTATATTTCTCTTGTTTGAGGAATTTTTATCCACGCCGTGCAAACGCGCGCTTGAAAAACATGAACTACTTCTGCCTTCGGAAGAAAGTTTTAAAACACACTCAATTTTGCACACCTCCTTTAAGTTCACATAATAGGTAAATTGAAGATTTGTTGCGGCTTAAAAAACTTACAATTGCCTTTTTATACACAATCGTTGGGGATTTAATGCATCTGGCCCTGGTCCAGTTTTCGCTTCACTTCCTCAGCATAAAGTTCTTCCGACAGCTTCTGAGTGACTACACTGTACATTTTAATTTTTATTTAAGCAAAAACAAATATTTATATTAACACACCATCTCATTATCAATTTTATTAATTTATATTATTGAACTCTTGCGATATGTAGTGCAGAGTATAGTGTTGGTAGACGTGATCATATATCTGGCTTTGTTCTACGTTTTCTTGGCTGTTCCTTTAATGCATTCCTTGACCTACGTAATTTATATTTTTTATAGGGTTTTAAATTACGGGTTTCCTATCCAGCTTTACTCTAAGTTTCATTTTTCTCATTCGTTAAGGAATCCCCAAATTCTAATTCCCCTGATAAATAGCTCTTTATTTGAAAAATCTTTTGTTGTTAGGATAGCGCGTCGTTGGAACTTTTTACCTATTGAGCTTAGACTCTTTTCTCACACGAATAACGTTTTTCGTCTTAAAATGTTTTCATACCTTAATAGTACACGACTTTAAAAATTCCTCTGACTTTAAATATTTCCAATTTATCGGTTTGCACAATATACCCGATTAGTATTTTCAAGGCCGAGGTGGTGGGATCTTCTGTTATTTAACTTTGCTTTTGATTTACGCCTCTTGTATTAGTTGGGAACCATATAAATATAGATTTGAATGATCATAACTGTTTTTATTTTTTATATTATTATTACTATATTTTGCCTGTGGATCAGGTTTTTTGTCTATGTAATATAGTTTAATTGGCCGTGGAGGCTATATTACTATGAATAAATAAATAAATAAATAAATAAATAAATAAATAAATAAATAAATGTAAACACTAAACGCTGATCCAGATTTTTCCCTCTCCCTTATTTGTTTAGTCCCCGGCTTTTTAGAATAGGAGGATTTTTCCCCGGGAACAAATGAATGGGAAGAGAAAAAACTCCCCGGGAAAATTCATAATTGGGCTGTATATGTTTATTCCCCGGCTTTTTAGAATAGGAGGGTTTTTCCCCGGGAACAAATGAATGGGAATAGAAAAAACTCCACGGGAAAATTCATAATTGGGCTGTATATCCCCGGGAAAATTCATAATTGGGCTGTATATAAAGTTATTCTGAAAAAAGTGAAAAGCCAAAAAAAATGTTGGCGCAAAATGTTAAAAAACTCTGTTGAGCGGACTCTTAGCTACATTTTGCCATATATAGTTAAGCGGTATCATTCAGTTTGAATTAGCTATTGGTCAAATACTGATGACGCCGTTTTTTTTTGAGGCCCCACTGATTTTCAGAAATTTTAGAAGTCCATAAAAAAACTGAGCACTAAATTCGCCAAACTGATTATAGGGTTTTAGTAGCCCTTACTAATACAATCGAACCTGTACTGTCCAATACTTGTGTTTTTCCAAAAGTCTTCATTTGTCGCATAGTGTTACAGGCGATTCACACGGTGCTTTTTGAGCACATGAGCTTTTTTTGTGGACGAGCGGGGTAGAGAAGAAAGAGTGGTGGTTTTCCATGTTTTTTTTGTATTATTCTTTAGTTCGATTTGAATTTTCTCCCATTTTCTCTATCTTAGGCTGATGTCCCGTGCTGTTAGTATTTTTTTTCCAAAAATCGTCAAATTTGAGAAATAAAATTGTCAAAATCGTCAAGGTTTTCGGAAATTTTCGTCAAAAAATCGTCACACTAAAAATCAATTGTTTTATAAAAAACAGCACTGTTTTATACAGATAAAACAACAATTTCTATAGTAAGTAACAATTCAATTGTTTTATTAAAAATATAAAACTTAATAACACAAGCCAATAGTAAAATTAAGACTATCTTAAATTTTTTGGCCAATTTAAAGCTAGATTATACATGTCGATTGGTTAATGTAAAAAAGGAGTCTCTCGATTTTTTTCGTAAGCGTGCTTTTAACGTTTCATGGTAGCCAAATTCTAAATACATCCTCCCTAAAGAACTAAGTACTACTGTTGAAAACAATGGTTTTATGACTACTTGAAAATTATTTTTTGTATATAAGTATTTTAGTTTTTATCCAGTTTTTTTTCTCCTCCTGTAAAATAATGGAAGATGGAGTCACGCCTTTTTTTCTATTAAGTAGAGTCCGACTGAATATTCGGATTCAGCCAAAATGTGGTTTCGGCTGATATTCGATTTAGGACAAATTTTTGGCTCAGTACCGAAACCGAAACTTTTTATTCTGTTGTATAAATTGAATGAAAATTTTACTTAGTTTTAGAAAGCGCAAACAAAAAATAAGTACTATGAATTATTCAACTGTTTGTTGCCAAAATAAATAGCACAAACTAGGGAATAGTAAACAAATTTCGATTCCAATCGAAAATAGATTTTGTGTTATAATAAATGGATTTTTCGGAATTGAATTTATGTCTGCGATTTTGCACTGAAATTGATTTTTTGTCTTTTAAAATAGATTTTGTAAATAATATCAAAATATCAAGAAAGCTCATTTTCAATCTTTGCGATAAATTCAATACCGTCGAGAAAAATTCTTTATTGTGTATAGCATCGATGAAACGCGGGCGCAAATCTAAAAAAAATTCACTTTAGTAGAGATGAAATCTTATATAGTGTAAAAAATAAATAAATATTCCACTATATATCTTTTTAGTTATTCCGACTCACTTTTCGATTGGTGCTTTTGTTTAGCAGAAAGAAACGTATTGTAATATTTTGAATTTATAATGGTGGAGCTTACGCAACTTTCGGTAACTGTTTACTCGTTAAATTGGTAAAATTTTCCATATATTTTATTGCTGTGAAATTTATTTTAAAAAATTTTAACAGCAAAATGTTTGGAAAATTTTACCAATTTAACGAGTAAACAGTTACCGAATGTTACGTGAACACCACCAATGATTTTATACTTTACGCAGCTTATGAGACAGGATATTTAAAAATTTTATATTTTCCAAAATATGCAAAGTTATAAGAAACACAAGTTAAATGCCGACATTCTCATATAATGCTTACACATTTCAGTACATTTTTTCACAACAAACTTTGTTTTTAATTTCATTTTAATATAACCTTCAGATTTTAAAGAAGTTCATAGAATGTGTTAACATTTTTCTCACATGTGCAATGTATATGAAACCCAAAACTAAATATGTGCATATATATTTTTATCAGAACTAACGTTTTATATGTAATATTAAGAAAAAATTAGTGACCTTAACAAATCGTCAAAGTATATGGGGTACTAAACAAAAAATCGTCATTGGTCATTATGCTAAATTTGACCCAAAAAATCGTCAAAATGACGAAAAATCGTCACGTTTAACAGCACTGGTGATGTCAGAGTGCGAACTATAAGCGATGATATAATATTACGCTACAACTCGCTGTAAACCACTGCATATGTATTCTTATGTGATCGCTCAAAAGATGTCAGAGTGAAAGCGAAGCGAGATGCGTGTACGTGCTATAAAGCAGGTTGTGTAATGGTTTGTAGCATGTTATCGCTTCGTCTGTTTTTGTTTGTTTATTTCTTAAGAATTTTAAAGAAATATTTTATGTCTTGTACAAAATCACTATAATGGACTTATTATTTTCATTTTCATTTGTTTTTTTATGAAATGTTTTTTTTTATATTTAATAATTGCATTTTAAATGCATATTATTAATCTTAATTTTATTATTTAAATATTGAATTTAATTCTTGAATTAAATATTAAGTTTAAAATATTGAATTTAAAATATTGAATTGAATTTATGAAAACTTGTGATTATCAAATAATTACATATACTTATTGAACTTGTTTTTATTCACCCTTATTGTGAATGTCGACGTCCACGTCAACACAATAAATTCATCGCTGTCAATTCGATATGTCGTCGTTGTCACTTCAATGCTAAATCGGCATTTACTAAGAGTATTGTGTTGACGTTGACTTGTTATCGATAATGTGAAGGAAATAAATATCATCGCTATCATTTTGACGTTTATTCAATTTGTTTATTGCCTTTTTTTATTAACATTTTTTAATGTTCTATTCAAGTGAAAGTTTTGGTGATGAAGCAAACAAATAAAGACTTCTTCTCTTTTGAAAAGTTCTTCTCCTTGGTGTTATCTTTCCATAATTTTCTTTTCTTCGTTTTCCATCATTTTCTTTTCTGCATTAAAAACATCTTTTTGGTTGGTATTGTGTTTCGCAAATATGTAATGCGTTTCTAGAAGTGGCTTTTTCCACTCGAATAGCATATGTGGAAGTTAACGGGCATCCTCGTCATCGTCATAGATTTTGGAGCGTTTGCTAGATGCATATCGTCATATA
Source organism: Panzeria rudis (assembly GCA_956483635.1). Taxonomy (NCBI): domain Eukaryota; kingdom Metazoa; phylum Arthropoda; class Insecta; order Diptera; family Tachinidae; genus Panzeria; species Panzeria rudis. The sequence goes on along the minus strand of OY101448.1, from coordinate 85,867,049 downwards.
AAATGCAAAAGTGCCTATCATGAATTTTTTAAAATTTTCAGAAGATAAGAACCTTAATAAAAACTATTGTGTTTATGTTTTGTCAACATAGTATCATTAATTCAGACTTTATTAATGATACTACCCAGAAAAAAATCATTTTTATATTTCCAATAGTTTCCTTTTTATTAAGTTACCTATCTTTCCTGAAACATTTTTAAAAATTATGATAGGCCGCCGCTTTTGCATTTTATATGACGATATACATATTTTCTGGTGCTTACCGTTTGCCAACCATCGCTATGTCTAATTAGTGGTCCAATAGATTTAATTTCGTAGCAGTTTATTCCAATCCTTTCTTAAAATTATTAGGAGTTCTGCTCCTATGAAATCCTTTTGCTAGGCTTGGTTTACTTTCAAGCCGCTGAATTAATTCCTCAAATTGTTTGTTGGTTGTTATTTTAATTTTTTATATCTTAAATACTTTTTCAAATAAATAACCGTGACAGCTAAAAATTTCTATCGAGTCGTTGCCAAAAATTTTGTCGACAAAAACGGAGCCAATTTAACACAATGTTGTCTTAAAGTCGCCTATTAAAATGCGAAGCAGCTGTCAATTGTTATCGAAATTCGTCAATATTGACAACGGGAATGCCATTATTGAACCGTCGACGTCACTTGTGGCGACGTTGACAATCGCAATAAGGGTGATTATTACTACTTTGGTAACACTATCGTTAGTTTCAATTTAAACTTGTAATTGAAACATTTATTTTACTAAAAAACGCTTTCGCGGCATTGAAAAGAAAATAATAAAAACACTCTTGCAAAAACATTCAACTGGTAAGCATCTCTTGCTTTTTATTTACATACATATTTCTCTTGTCATATTTAAACTAATTACTTTGGTTTATTTACTTTTATATTTTTTCATACCGCTACTCATCCTTATAATTTCTCGTTCCTTGAGAAATTATAAGCGAAGGGATTTATTAATTGGATAATAAATCCCTCTACCAATCTATATAAATTATAACATGTCTTTTTTAACTTGCTTTTTGTTATTATTACTTTAACTAGCTTTTTGTTATTATTGGTTTATAGTTTAGCCGTATTTGGATTTTTATGCAATTTTTAACTATTTTTTTTAATCAAAAAATGCATATACATACTAAAAGTAACACAAATTATGTACTCTAAACTGAACAACTCGCTTTGCTCAATCTAGCATCCACTCTGACATCATGTAGCATTTGTATAGCAAGAACTATTATAGCTTGTAGCTTAGCTTCGCTTGTAGCGCGCACTCTGAATCAGCCTTAGAGGGTAAATTTAATTTCTGGATTAATCCTTTATCGAAAGCTTGAGAACCATCAATGAAGAGAGCAGAACAATATTTGTTTTCTTCAAATGTTTTTCTTATCCCCACTCCCCTGGTCGGTGGTGATAGACGAACTTCTCCACGTTCAGTAGGTATAGTGACTGGATACGCCGATGACGCAGTGGTTATGGTAACTGTGTTCTCTTAGACGTCATGAATGAGGCTTTGTACACTACTTCACTCTTAGGATAAAGCTTGATTTTGGTATAGATGGATTCAATATCCCTTATTCTATGAATGCCAAGTATTTATGTGATTTTTTAACAGAAGGATGACTTGGAATCACTGAAGAATTCTTATAACAGGAAGACTAGAGCTGCGCTGGATGCACCTGGAGCACGAGCCTTATAATTATCATGTGGATTTATAAAATTATAATTAGACCGATTAGCACGTATGGGGCAATTGTATGGTGGTTGAGAACTCGGCAGGTTGTACATACTACCAAACTATTCAAGGTCCAAATGTTGGTATATCTTCTTGATACCGGTGTAATGAAGATATGTCCAGCCTTGACTATTCAGGCCTTAATTAATTCATAGCCTGTTCAGACCTTCATAAGATTTTCGGTGGATGCTTACAGGATGGGTCTTGGAAATTCTGTTTATTGTGTAGCCAAGCAGCTCTGATAACTCTTCTTTTATAAAAATTATGATCCGAGCTTGTGCTAGTGCTTTGACTAACTACAAAAAAGCTACAAAAATAATTAACAACATTTTTATTTACTATATATACATGGCCATAGGGGACATCCAACCGGACCGCTGATACTCCCCTTAGGCTAAGGGGGCTTTGAAAATGCATGTTCTGCTTTTTTGTAATAAATGTTAAAGTTTAAGTGCCTGCTCTTTAATGGGTTCAGAGCATTTTTGTGGCGCCATTTTGTCAACGGATAACGCAAGTAATAAGTGTAAGTGGAATTTCGACTGAAAAAGTTATATCTATTTATTTTCTATAATTCTAGTTAATTACCTTTTCTAATTAATTGTAAATTTTTTGTAACGTGTTTTCTCCTCAATTTACATTTAACTATTTATATAAATTGAGTGTTTTATTAAAAAAGAAAAATCCAGGATCCCGATAAATCCCGGGATCTGAAAAATTCAGGGATTTAAAATTCTGAAATCCCGAATCCCGGAATTTAAAAAAACCAGTCCCTTGGCATCCCTAATTCCAATGTTGGTCCCGGCTACGCTGTAGATCAATTTCAAATTTCGACCACTTTTCCAGCAATTACAGAAAAAACTAAGGTTCTAAAGCTCTAAATTTCTCCTTTTTTGAAGTCGGTTAAAGATAAATGGATATATTAATAAATAGATAAATATTCAGAGATTTAATAAATGACAATAAAAAGTATTTGGCAGCATTTTACGTTCTTATTTGAAAATAAGCAGTATATGTGTGCGTACGAATTATTTGTGCAACAATTATGAGTATTCGCAGTTACTAAAATTTAGAGTAAATACTTAAGTGTACTTTTTGAGTACTTAATGCCATTCTCTGGTATGTATGCAGGGATGTATCGAATACCGATACCGATATATCGGCGATACTTCAGATTTTACGATACATCGGTATCGGCGATATTTTACTATCGATACGACGATACTTTAAAAAAAATTTTCAGTTTTTTTTTTGACAAATTATTTATTTTTTGTTAATTCTACCAAGAACTAAATTCATTTCGTTATTTTGTAAATCTTATTAATATCAATTTTAAAAATTAGTAATATCTTACGCTATTATTTCGCAAAAACAATAATTTATTTATTGTTAATTTTACCATGAACTCAAATTCAATTCGTTGTTTTTTTAAATCTTATTCCCAGCAAAAAAAGACTCTCTAAAGAAGTCATGTAGAATTCGCGATCCGGAAATATTGTAAATTTGGATCATTTCTAATTAGTTTCATATTTGCTTGTCATTGCAAGAAGTTCTCTTTTTCAATTACCAATACCGAATTTGAAGCGATGTCAGGACAAGTATCTTTTTCGGTGTTCTATAATGATTCCTCAAAAAAAAAAAGGATGAAAAATTACCCATTTTCAGAACTTGTTTCTTTTTATGCGAATTTAAACACAAAACTGTTTTCGTGTAAATTTAAGTGAATAAATATAAACTTTTAGAAGACTTTTAATAACTAATTAATTAATTAATTAAGTTATTTAGAAGAATAATAGTTGATAAGTGTCCTTTAAAAATCGATTTTTTAAAAAGCATGGCGAGTATTTTTTAAAATTATAAAGGAATTACAAAATTGTACTTGCTTTTCTACTAATTATCTGCATACTTTTAATATTGAATCTTTGGAAGCAATGAAAATGTATTTCCTTAAAAATAACTTCCAATTTTATATACTGGATTAATATAAATTTTAAATAATAATCTCTTACACTGTAATTTTGTATAATAAAAAAATTGCCCTTCTTGAGTTTTGTTAATCTATACTTGAACTCAATTTCAATATTCGTATCGGTATCGGAATCGGTATCGGTGATATTTATTTTTAAGTATCGGAATCGGTATCGGATCGGCAAAACGGCGTATCGTTACATCCCTAGTTAATACATATTTTTTGAGAAATATATTAGAAACCTTAACAAACAGGGATATTATAACTTCACTTTTGGATGTTTCTTTTACACATTCTGAAGAAGAATAAAACTTATGTAGACATGTATGTACATACTTATGTACTTGTGTCATGGCCCAACAATAATGCATCTCTAAAACAAAAACGCCTTCCTGCTGTGTTTGTAAAAAAACAACTATATGTATATAAAAAATGTTGTTTATGTGGGTATAAAATATCCGAAAATAACGTTACTTAATATGTTAATAGCCCCTAAGCGTTGAAAATTCTATACGGAAATGTTTGATATTATAAAAACAAATTTCATATACATACATCAGTTCGTAAAGGTTAGCTTAACGTGAAGGTTAATTTCTAATGTAAGCCCTTGCATATTATTAAGACAGAGCTACGCCATTTTGAACTCGAAAAGCAAGTCAATAGAAATATGATGGAAACTTACCTATATATTCACAATCATCGTCTTCATCGTCATCTTCCTCCATGTGTAAACGTTTCAGCCCACCAGGTGGTATTCCTTCATTTGCCAACTTTAACTTTTCCTTGCGAGGACTCGGCGAACTCTCATCTTTTAAAGGACTAAATGATTTATGGTCGCGTTTCTTGCGGCCTTGTTGAAAAGGAGTGCTAGATATAAGTAGTTTAGGATCCAAAAATAAAGAAGGATCTAATTCTATGTCATCGACCACTTTCCCATTTTCCACTTTTTTCAAACGGGCTGGCATAACAACAGGAGTTACAGTAACTGGTAAAGAATTGCTGAAATTACTTTTACGACTATTACGGTTAGTGGGGATAGCGGAAAAGTCTTCGCTACAACTATCATCTGAATCGGAACTACCTCCAAATATTTCTACCTGTCCGCTAAATGACACCGAAAGATTTTTTGATTTGTTTCGTTTTCCCTGCAGACGCCTGGCACGATCATTTGACTCAAACGTCAACAAAAGGGGATGTGTGCAACGTTCGATTTTTACTTGAACATTGAAGAAACGTTTGCCAAAGGAACGGAACAACTCTGAGCGAGAAAATTTGGTCGGCGCAGTGGTCGTATTAAATTTAGAGTTTTTTATTTTATTATGCAGAGCTTCTGATGAAGGCGAGCTCCTTGAAAGATTCTTCAGTTTTTTTTCCAGCTTACTAGGCGGCGATGTGTTGAGTTTTATGAAAAAATTGTTTTTATTCTTGTTCTTACTATCGGCTACCGATAGTTTACCCTTTTTAGATGGCGGCGATTCTGTAAGCGATGACGTCGCTGGCCTCTTATTGTTCTTAGATTTAACAAAATTTTTATTTTTAAATTCTTTTGCAAGTTTTTGTAAATTGTCTCTATGTATTCGCACTTTGCATGGCTTAATATTAAATTGTTTAAGCATTTGAGCTTTTAAATCCTTTTGGCCCCCTAAAGGTTCAAAAAGTTTTTGTTGTGCTTTAGTGGGAGTCACTTTTGGCTGCTTATTAGTATCTTTAATCTTACAAACATCTTTAATCTTGTTAACATCTTCAATCTTGTTAACATCTTCAATCTTGTTAACATCTTTAATCTTCTTAACATCTTTCATCTTGGTAACATCTTTATTAATCTTAACATTTTTAACCTTCTCCTGTTTCTTTCGTATGTCGCTGGCATGTTCCTCGAGAGGGCGGGATAGAAATTCTTCTATTTTTTTCCGTTCCAGCTTCACTTTTAAAGATCTTATAACATTTTTCCCGCCATGTTTAGGAGGAGATAAGCTACGGGCCTTATGAGTTTTAGGTTTTTTCAAAACACTACTAACTGTGATGGGTGAAGGCATAGATTCTCGACGAATGGTGCTAGACTTAGATTTGTGTTTGTCATTAAATTGTTTCAATGTGTTGGTAAAATTACTTTTCGATGGTGAAACAGATTTGGCGGGTGATGAATTTGACTTTTTTACGGGACCCGCTGATTTAAGTGTATCAAATAAATCTGCCATTTTTAATACTATATGAAAACAATTTTTTTCAGCTACAAATATGCAATTTCTTAGTAGGGAAAGTAACCTCTAAAGTACTTGGTAAGACAATATTTCTATACTTACAACTCGCTTATACTTTTGTTCTTTCTCTTATTCGCGTTATTTTGTATATTCGGTCTGCTGAAGAACTTGCATGGAAACGTGTTATAAACTGTGATTATCCTGAAAATTATTTTTTAATTATTTATCATATATTAATACCAAATTTTAACAATTTATTTTTTGTTAAAATTAACAATTATTTTGCGTAGAGGCTTCTACGCTAAGTTTTGTTAATTTCTGAAGTTCTTAGGACTATCTAAATTTAGATAATTTTTATGTAATAACCAGTAATTTACAAGACTTTGAAACCAATTTTACTTTTTGTTAAAAATTACAAATTGTTATAAAAAGACGCCGACAGTTTGCAACTTTTTCACCTTCCACTAAAATCCTTGCTGCTTTTTACTTTTCTCCGTTATTTCGTTCTGTAATGTTATCATTTACAGAGTTGCAGTAGTATGCTATTTAATTACACAACGTTGCAAAAATAAGTACTTTTTTATATACGTTTACACAATCGGCGTGAACAAATCAAGCTCACCACAACAAACCGTAACAGCTGTCCGTTGTACTTTCTGTTGTTGCTATTGTATTATTTGATAAGTGGTGAATTATTTTAACTGAGAAAAGATACAGTAAGCAATGAATATAATAAAATAAATAATTTAAAAGGCTCTTAGATATATTAAAACATTTCTTTATATCGTACCCAAGAATAAGTTTAGATTTAACAACAAAAATACTTTTTTGGGGAATGTAAAAGTCTTTTAAATTTCATTTGAACAAAAAGGCTCACAAAGACCCAAAGAGTATTTTTGCTGTAAAATCTAAAATAATTCCTTTTTTGCGGAATGGAAAAGTTTATTGGTGATTATCACCCCATAGTTTTATTTTTTACCCAAAAAACTGTACGCAGTTTGTTTTCTGTTGGTCTAAGCTTGATTTTGGCTTTTGATTTAATCTTGCACAAGAATTATTTTAGATTTTACAGCAAAAATACTTTTTGGGTGTTTTTGAGCATTTTTTGCGGAATGGAAAAGTTTGTTGGTGATTATCACCCCATAGTTTTATTTTTTACCCAAAAAACTGTACGCAGTTTGTTTTCTATTGGTCTAAGCTTGATTTTGGCTTTTGATATAATCTTGCACAAGAATTATTTTAGATTTTACAGCAAAAATACTTTTTGGGTGTAACGCAGTTCGTTTTGTAAGGAGTTTAACTGTATATTGGTATTTCTTTGTTTGTTGCACAGTCATTATTTTATATACTTTGATTGTAACGAAATTAATCAATAACAAGTAAGTATTAAAATATCGGCGTGTTTATTATAGCCGAGCTTTACTGTACAATTGTACTGTACGTTTCTTAAGTCTTTGCATGATTTTGTTTTGTTTTTAAAACTCACCACAGCAAATAAAAGAAAACAATGGAAAAATGAAAACACAAACAGCTGTTACGGTTTGTTGGAGTTTGATTTGTTCACATACGTGTTTACACAAGGACATGGCGAATTAATAACAGGTGCGTGATCAGCAAGGCTGACTGTTCAAGGAACTGCCAAACTTGCCTTATAAATTTTTTATTTATATCAATTGAAAAAAAATGTAATGTAAATTTGTTAATTCGTTTTCACAATTGCTTGAACAAAAAAGTTGCTTTATTGTACCAATTCGCCGATTGATCTACCTTGCACAAGGCCCATATTCAAGTACACCTATTTCAACACCAATAGAGAATTTAATGTCGAAACTCTGTGGTCGAAACTACCAAAAGCGAATTGATACCAGATGGCCCTATTAAGCGTAGTATGCAGCTCGTACTAGGAAACTGAATTTTCTTTAAGAAATTTACCAACTTGAATTTCAGTTTTTTTTAAACAAACTTCCTGTGGCAGCCTGAATTTCGGGCAGAGGTGCATACCACGCTTTAGTCCAGGAGTATATCAAGGCAATTTCATAACAGGTAGACTCGCCTCAATTCGCTTTGGAAAATATCTGGTTTATTTGTCAAAAAATGTACTGAAAAATATGTCAACAAAGCATTTGACAATATAACGAGATCAAATATACAAGCGGAAAATATGAGCATAAATAAACAGCCGATCTGTAAAAAGGTCAAACAAAAGGGGATTTTGAAAATAAAATGGGCACAAAAAGGGTATTTCTGATAAAAAAGGGGCAACTTTAAAAACACAAAAAATTAAAAAAACTTTATTTAATTTTTAAAAAATAAAGGCTACTAAATATAAACTGCCGCTCATCTGATTAGGTTTAGCACTTTTTTGGCCGTTCTATCAAAAACTATTGCTCAAACTTCTAATAAAATGGGGCTTATTAATGAATAATATGCATTACGTGAAATCTATGCAAAAAATTGAACGGGGATATTGTACCATTATAATATAATTACTGCAATACTAATTTTGTCCAAGAGAAGTGCCTAATCATTACCGCTTTCGATATCAAATGAACTATCGAGCAAAAGTAAATCTCGATACCTATCGATTTGCCTCATGATGGCAATCGAGTTTTCATTATAATTGTAAAAGATTTTATTAAATTTGTAACAGAGTGGCAAAACATGTTTACATAAATATAAACAAAACAAAATACAAGTAATGTAAGTAAAAACTAGAATTTTTGTTATTTTAATTAAAAGTTTGCATTTTATAGAAAATGGATCTACCAATATAGGCACTTTATTATTAATCTTCGTCGGAGTATGAAGATGAACATGGTTTAGTACATGGTAGAATAATATAACATGTAGCCGCATAACTAAACAAATGAAAATTTGGGGTAGGATATGTCAAACATTAGTAGAGAGTGTATGTGTGTTTGTATAACATAAGCAGCAAGCATCCGTGTGGTATTGTGTGTGCAACGTAGTTATTTCACATATACACAAGATGTGACAGTTTGTACCATGAAAAAGCATATAACAAAATAAACAGCTGATAGCTCTGTGTATTATTCTACCATGGTTTGGTATGTATCATTGTAAAATAAGTATACAGGTGGCAGCATAGCGTCAGCTGATAATTTTTTGCTCTGCTAGTTTTGTACATAATCCACGTTCAGCACGTATATATTTTTGACAAGCATCATCTATTTTTTTTGTTGTATTTGTTTTCCTTATGCGGTCACCTGTATACATATTTCACCATGGTATGTATTACATGCAATTTACATTGTGCCTTTTTTGCCTGGCTTTAAAGGCAGGCTTTTTTAGTTTGAGTGAGAGAGGATGTGAGAAGCTAGCGGGGTCATGGTAGAATAATATAACAGGTAGCCGCATAACTAATTCAAATGTGCATTTTGGGATAGAAAGTGTCAAACATTAATAGAAAGGGTATGTGTGTGTTTCTATAACAGAAGCAGCAAACATACGTGTGGTATTGTGTGTGCAACGTAGTTATTTTACATATACACAACATTTGACAGTTCGTACCATAAAAAAAGCAAATAAAAAAATTATCAGCTGGCGTTCCAGGTATACCTTGTATATTATTCTACCATGAGCGGGGTAAGAAACTCTCAGCATTAAGCATGTGATAATCGTCAAAAAAGGCATGGATAAGAAGTATGTAATATAAATGTTTGTGACTCTTCGTAGGGGCTTAAAAGAAAATTGTCAAAAAAAGCCAGGCTAAAAAGGCATAGTGTGAAAAGCCACTTAGGAAACATTTGGGCTGTCAAAAAAGCTAATACATTAACACTGCTGACAGGCCAAATGTGTAAACATTCGCCTTGAGAGCGACGTTCTATCCTTGCCAACAAGAGTTTAAGTAACAAATATAGTATTTGAGATCAAATAAATTCTTGACTGTCGTTATTTATAATGAAGTTAATATTCCCGTATTACTGATTGGAGATTCTGCATTTAGATTATCTAATTGTATGATTAAGCCTTACCCTTTCCAAGTAAATGCGCCTGTAGCCGAAAGAACTTTTAATTACACATTGGTAATATGTCGCAGAGTATTCGAGAACTCTTTTGGACACTTAAAATCAAGATTTAACCGCCTTGGAAAGGGATTGATAATAGCCTTGGAAATGTTAATAGTATCATAAAATGTTGCTGGGTCCTGCATAATTTTTTAAATGAGGAAAACGAAGACATAAATGATATTTCGTTACAAAATGACTACTGAAATTGATGTCAGAATAGCTCGACCTTATAATTAACAATTTGTATATTATTTCAATCCTCAAGCAGAAGAAATAAGAGATGCTTTAGCCAATTATTTAATAAACTAGTTTATTGAAAAAAATTTACAATTCATTTTTACAGTATTTTTTTTTAATTTAAGCTGGAGGTCTTATTATTTGAAAATATTTCCTTTTCTCCAATATTAAGCTGCACCATTCAGCATCACCAGCAGTGTTGCCAGACAAGTTTTGCCTCATGTCCCCAAACATCCCCATTTCAAAAGTAAAATCCCAAATTTTTTCCCCAAAACATGTTTTTTATAATAAGCACCATGATATAATTAAAGCAATTTTTTAATCCTTTGCGTTTTTATTACGTCGAAATAATATCATTATTTTGATTTAGCCATATATGATCCTACGTACATAGATTTTACATATGTATCTTTCACTTTTAATTACACAGCGGAACAGTGATTTTGTTCTTTTAATAAAAATTCCTGATTTTTATGTATTTTCAGCTGTTGATTACGATGGCATCATTAGTTTTTCCCTAGCAGCTATAGTTTTAAAGATAAAGTGACATTTCATATATGTAAACTAATCGCTTAATATTTCACGAATGGTCCTCAAAACCTTAAAATAGTTTCTAGATTATGAATCCACACAAAAATCTCTTTCATTTGAGTAGAGTCGCATTGGTGATATATCAGGATATCTTTCTGTTTTTGCAAGCATGTTAAAAATCGTGCGGTACTTGCTAAGTCCTTAATTTGATGTATTTGCAAATTTTCTGAAATCAATCTAACTGATCCTTATGTATTTCTATCCGCCGAAAATAATATTAGTTTTTTCTATCACCCCTTCTTTTAGAGATATTGTGAATTATAACGCCATCTTCCTTTGTTAGTTAGACAGACAGCCTGCTCTTTCTAGCATGGCGAGGCACCCAGCAAAATGTCGGTTTATTATGAGCCTCAAGTTCATTAAGATATCGATGGTCATAATAATATCTATCACTAAAAATACTTCAGAACTCTTTGATAACCTCAAAAAAATGTATGTGTAAAAAAGTAAAATGCATAGGAACAAACAAATATGTAGCTGAATTACTCAGAATTTTCTTTTTGCACTTGTACCCCTCTGCTACTCAGCTCCGCAATCGGGCTAAAAGCGCTACTAACCGGAAATAAAATAACTGAAAATTTTTTAGTATATACCATTTTCGGTTAATTTCTTCTGAAGATGTATTACTGTTTCCGTGTTTCCCTCCATATCCCTACCATTTCCAACTATTAAATATGCAAATCGGTATTTTTCAGAAGAGCTCATAGACCCATTAATTGTGAACATAAAATCAGCGCCTTCCTAAATATGCAAGTTTTAAACTATTTTATATTGACTTTTCAATCCTCCATGGGAAGTTCAGTATTTTGCAGCAGGGCGTGTCGTACAAATTGGAGGACCACGCTCACGAATCTAAAAAGCGAATTTGTTACATTCGAAGTTTTAAAGCATTTCTTTGATAGTACAGCTAAATATAGTAAAAAAATTTTTTAACCTTGTTGGGTCTGAAAGTAGCACCAGTTCTCATTTCTCTGAACATCTTATGCCAACATCAATTTCGGCCTCAATTTATTCAATTTATATCGTGATGCATTCAAACAAATGAAATTCATCAAGTGATACACTATTTTAAAATAATTTAAATACCTACTACAAATAGAAAAAATTAATGTGCTTATAATTGGAAATCCCCAAATCCCTCCCCACGAAAATTTGTCCCCAAATAAAAGTTGAAATCCCCAATTTGGGGACAAATCCTCTCATCTGGCTACACTGATCACCAGAACTGTAGCATGGTAGAATTATACTACAGGTAGTAGCGAAGCTACAACAATCCAACAACAGCAAAAACAACACGGCTTTTTATTGTTGTTATGTTCGAGGTTGTCAAAAAGCACAAAAGAAAATTTGAAAAAAATGTATATGTTCACATGTGTGTGTTTACCAGAGACTTGCGCCGAGACGGCTGAGCCGCGGCTAAGCCGAGCCGCCGACTAATTTCCACAGCCGCCGCCGATTTATCTTGCGGCTAAAATCGGCTTAATGGAAGCCGCCACCGACGATCGTTTTTCGGCTCAAAAACGGCTTAAAATAATCCGCCGATTGCTTTTTTTAATTTCCACTTCTACTTTTTTATGTTTTTTTTCATAATTTTTGTTCAAGCATTATTTTAGTAATTTGCAGTCTACACCCAACTTAACATTAACTTCAAGTTAATGTTAAGTGTAGACCGCTCAAGTTAATGCTTTTTTCAGGGTATAACATAGTTGTTAGTGCAATTGTTTTAACAGCGCAGTAATAACTCCAAGTTACAACAGCATATCAAGTTAGGAACAGAATGCTCACTTTTGACATCTAAAAGAGGCTGTTGTCATGTGTTTTGCATTTTTACATACAAAGTGCTCTTACTAAGATAATATGAAGGACATAGTCAAATTAGAAACCACATTATAAAATAAGAATTGCGTTCCCTCTCATACAATCTTCGTAATGTTGTTGTATAGTGACGGGTCTAGTTAGTAGTCTATGGTTAGGTGGAGACGTAGAGTAAGATAACGAAAAATATTTTTGTATGCATTACTCTGCGACCTAGGCTTGCCAGATCAAAATTGTGATAAAGCTTGACATTTAGAGAAAAAAGGCTTGATTTACTAAGACGAACTGCCAAAAACTGTCAAAAACTATTCAAAAGAATAAATATTTATTATCCGACTTAAAAAAGGAGAAAATTATCAATTCGTTTGTATTTCTTATGTGTTCCTTCAGGGCTCTGCCATATACGATTCGAGTTGAAAATTTTTTTCTTTATTTGGATTATATTACTTACTTCCTAATGGGTCCTGTTTTTTATTTCATAAGAATTTTTATTTTTTCCCACATATATTTGGTATTTCTTTACTTTAATTTGTTTGCAAAAAAATATTGAAAACATTAAATTTCCATTAAAATTAATTCTTATCATTAATTCGGGAAATTACATTATTTTTCTTTCTTTACAAACGCATTATTAATAGGAATCGAAAATACAAACGAAGTTAATTTATGAAGATTTCCTCTTCGTCCAGTTTTTAAATTAGACCATATTTAGTCATTAGAAATATCTTTGAGAAGAAGCTCTCAATCTGTATATAATTTATTATTTTCTATAGACTCGACGAATTTCCATTGATAGTTCCTAGCAAACAGCTTTTTGCAAAAGTGAAAATTACATTTAAAAATTTATTAGAGAAAGACTTTCATTGTAACCCAAAGCGTATTAATAGCAAGTGGCCTTATTAGTACGACAACAACTAGACTTCACCTATCTGTCATGTGAAATGCATACATAAAAAGTTTTTATTTAGTTTTTTTACATAGAGTTTGACATTTTGGTAAAGTTCATTTACAATAATAAGGCCACCTGGTATCAATTCGCCTTGCTTTAGCCTATGTCTATACGTGATAAATTTTTATCATGACAAATGTCAAACTTTATATTGAAAAATAACCTGCTTTATCTTATCTGTTTTTCCTATATAGAATTTGCCAATTATCATGATACAAATAAATCAGGTATATACGTTTGTTTCAATATACATAAATTATAATGTATTATATATCCGAATAATTCTAGCATGATTCATGAATTAGATTCCAACGGTAAAATATATAATTGATGTTCATGCATAAAATTGCGAACAGAGAAATTAATTTTTAGCTTGACAAATAGCTTTTTAGGTTGAATCTGGACAAGCCTTAAAAAAGTTTGACAATCAAGCCTTTGCTTTATTTTTCATAACAATTTAAAAATTTTTGAGAGGCAAAGCAATGCTTAATTTCTATGCATTTTGTTTGGTGAAGAATTGGTATGAAAAAGAAAAAATAATTTAACAACAAAATGAAAATTTTCACTTTTATTAAATGTCCATGTGCATTTCCAGCCGAATTTGAGCCGCCGCCGACTATTTTTTCCCAGCCAGCCGCCGCCGATCAAAACCCCTCGGCGCAAGTCTCTGGTGTGGGTGTGTGTTGGTATAACATAAACAACTTTTGACAGAGTCGAACCAAAAAAAAAAAGTTCGTTAACGCTTCACCACTACCTGTATTATTCTACCATGAACTGTAGCAACTGAAATTTACTTCTTATGTAATTTGGGTGTTTCACATATACATACATATCGTCACCTAAAACGCAAACGGTCCTACTTAACATTTTAAAAATTGTCCAGGAGAAGTAAAAAACATGCTAAATTTAAAGATATTGAGATTTTACAATGCAAATCTCTCCAATGCAATAAAAAGCCCCATGAAAAGTTAATTTCTGCATGAATTTTGTATATATTTGTAGAACTTTAAGAGTTATGTTAGTTGGGGCTTTTTGTTTGGCAAATGTTATAATAACTGGAGAGCGGTTTGTCATATTCAATTAAATTAACGTTGGTACGACTTAAATATAATTTTGAATAGGACAAACATATAGGACAAATTATATATGAAATAACATTCAGTTTCTCGAGTCGAAAACCTTGTAAACTTGTGTAATTTTATATCCAGTTTCCTGACAAATGGTGTGAGAATATATATACATATATTTTTTTAAATAAAAAAACACTTTGACCTTATATTAATGACCTTTATATTAATAAATAAAGGCAAATTTTAGTTATTCAAAAGTGCTTTTAATATTTCGTTTCTTTCTCTTTCAATAACTACCATTTCTTATTACATCTTTAAAATTTTATTTTCCGTTTCTTCGTGTCCTTATAGCTCCATTTTTATAATACGATTTGGCTCTTTGATTTTCTTCATCACCTCTTTTTTAAATTATGTTCTTTAAGTTTCTTGAGGCTGCTTATCTATATCACAATTGGGCGTTTTAGACGCAGAAAGAGTATGTTATTCTTGAGTAGATGAGTCCATAGAAACATTAACTTCTTCCAAAAATTCCATTTCGTACTCTAGAGCTTCGTCTGCAGCAGTTGTTGTATCATGAGGGTCTGAAAAAGAAATGAGTCTTTAGTTATATTCAGGCATTCCGATCGGAATGGGTTTAATTCCGTACTTGCACTCCGATCGTTTTTATTCTACAGTCTTCGATTCCGTCTACATATTCCGTTTATTTTGTATTTCTATTTTACAGTGACTAAGTTTTTATAAAAAAACTGCTATAAAATTTGTATTATATGTATAGCTTATGGCTCCTAGGAGCATATGGTGCTCCTAAAAGTATGCACGTTTTTTAAGCTTCAGTGTAAATGAAGCTAGTACAGAAAGTCTTTGACCACTCAATTTTGAAATTTAAAACTGATTTGATTACAAAGAAAATGCTCGTTTTTCGTTTTCTGAATACGGAATTTAAGCCACTTTCGACCAGAGTGGTATTCTGAGAACCGACCGATTATTCTAGTTTACAGAATGTTCATTATCTATGCTTTCATCCATTAGCATATCCATGCAATACGATTTAAACGGTCCTAATATGGAGTGAACACTGTCGTAAAACTCCCACGAGGAAGGTGATCCACCATAAGCCTATTTTGCGTTTCTCCCTTCTGGAAAATGAACAAAACAATAATACTCTATCGATATGTCTGTGGCTTGGTGCTAAAAGGGCCAATGTCAAAATATTCACTTTTGAGAAAAATGCATTTTAAGTTTAAGTTTTCTATATGACTTCATAGTAACATTGGCTAGCAAAACCCTTAGGTATTGTCTGTTTCAGCAAAATAAAAGAGTAAGAACAGAAACCTAATGCAATGATTAACTCAAAACAGCAAAATATTGGCATTGGCCCTTTTAGCACCAAGCCACATATGTATGTACATTAAACCGACTCGACTTATATATATATATATATATATATATATATATATATATATATATATATATATATATATATATATATATATATATATATATATATATATATATATATATATATATATATATATATATATATATATATATATATATATATATATATATATATATATATATATATATATATATATATATATATATATATATATATATATATATATATATATATATATATATATATATATATATATATATATATATATATATATATATATATATATATATATATATATATATATATATATATATATATATATATATATATATATATATATATATATATATATATATATATATATATATATATATATATTTATATATATATATATATATATATATATATATATATATATATATATATATATACATATATATATATATATATATATATATACATATATATATGTATATATATATATATATATATATATATATATATATATATATATATATATATATATATATATATATATATATATATATATATATTCCTTTAACTCCCACTGGAGCATAGGACTCGACTTCTATGAAGATGAAAAATGTGGTTATGTTACCTCACAAATTAAAGACCGGTAATTTTAATGAGGATTCCCAAAACATATGAGGGGTCTAGCGAAGACCGCCAGTGAGCTGGACCGTGTCTAAAAAATATCTATTTTTGTAGTTTTTTGCATATTTTGGTATTATACCCCAAAACAACATATGGAAAAAATTACATCGTTTGAAAGATCTTTTCAAGCTGCATCCAATGGTTCATTAAACTTCACCATTCATTCCATCAGCAATGCAGTATTCCATAAAAAACACGATTTTTAAGCGTTTTTATTGCAGGTGCTACTTGTATTAAAATAAATTTTACTTTTTGTTAGGAATTATTTGATTTGGGACATTGGTTAGGGACTGTTCACATATTACGTAACGCTCCAGGGTGGAGGGTTAAGGATTTGTTACAGACTAGATAATTTATACTGAAAATTTTGTAAAAAGCGGTACAAGGGGGGGGTTTGAAAACTCTGAAAATAGCGTTAGGTAATATGTGAATAGCCCCTTATATGTTTCTGTGCTTAGAAACTTGCGAACTCTTGCAATAAGTAGAAACACAAATATATAAACAAAGCCTCAAATGTCATACTAAAAAAAATTCAAATTTATTTTAATATAAATAGCACCTGTTATAAAAACGCTTAAAAAATCGTGGTTTTTATGGAATAAGGCATTGCTGATGGTATGAATGATAAAGTTTAATATACCATTGGATGCAGCTTGAAAAGATATTTCAAACGATGTAATTTTTTTTCATATGTTGTTTTGGGGTATAATACCAAAATATGCAAGAAACTACAAAAATATACCTCTTTTAGACACGGTCCAGCTCACGGGCGGTCATCGCTAGACCCCGCAAATGTATGTACTTAAATATATTTATTTGTTGAATTGTGTATTTTTATTTACGCTACTGTAACTTTAAGTTCTTTGGTATTCATTGCTGTTTTTATTTCCTCGTTAACATGACTATTTTCATGGCTACCTCTTGGTTCTGGAGCACGGTCTGCCCAAAGACTATTTTTTATTTTTAGTGCCTTTTCCTAACATAAATACATTTTTTTAAACACAAAATTACCTAAATCAGTATTCAAATACTTACGATTTGTTATTGCTTTCCATAGCTCCTATTTTTAGTTTGAATTTATAAATTTTATAAATTTAACTGCACGAAATTTTTTCATACACAAATGTCACAAGAATGTAGCTTTTACTTAAAGCATAGTTGCATTTCATTAAACAATGAAAAATATTTAAGTGCTGTATTTTTAAAATGATCAATAATTTGTAAAATCTTTTTAATTTTATGGGATTTATTCAAAATCTTGTAACAAACAAGATTTTATTTTGTATAGGAAATGTCATCAAAATCTAGTAAAATGGACTAGATTTCGAACGAAATCTCGTAAAAGCTAGATTTCGAGCATATGTAAATGAGATATTAAGCATATCCTAATCACCCTAAAAATGCATTAGAAACTTTATAGATTTTGCTTGTAAAGCAGTTGTTGTGAATCAATATTCAAGTACGAATGCAGCAGCAAATATATTATAATGTAATAAACACTCTTAAGAAAATATACTACTTTACAATTAAGTATATAACCATATTAGTTTTGAACATTAAGTGAATACGTTAATGTAGTTTGTGCTTTTGGTATCGCCAATTACACCTCACTGTTATTGGTTGATTAGCCATAAATTTCATGTTTATTATTAGTAAAATCAGCACATATATGAAATATAATTTTTATTGAATAAGCAAAATTATTCTGATTGGTTAATACAGCCAAAATTTTGTATGAAAGTATTTTTAAGAAGTCAGCATATTTTTAGTATATAAGCTACTATTTTTGTTAATAAAATTCAGAATTAATTTGACTATCTTAACATAGCGTTTTGACGAGCAAATTATTTGTTATAACAATAAATTGTTAGCACAAGAATTTGTCACGAAGAAATTTCGAAACAAGACTCTTCGATATTTCTTTGCGAATCTAAAAAAGTCGAATGTTCGCTAAAGCGAACTTCTCTCGATAATTTTTCGAGTGTGTGACGATAGCCTAGTGGTTGTGCGTTAGTCTGTTAGCCAAGAGATACCGTCTTCGAATATGTCTGACTGCATCGTAACTTAAATAATTAATATAACACATTCGTACATATGTGCAATAATTGAACAGAAAAAAATTTGGCGCGATAGCCCAGTGGATGTGTGTTAGTCTGTTAGTCTGGAGGTACTGTGCTCAAATCTGATTGAGTGCAGCGTAAGTTTTAAAGCAGGGACTGAAACCGAACCCGAACCTGAACCTCTTTGTGTTCATAAAGACTTTGAACCCGAACCCGTTGAACCCAAAAATTCAGCAAGGTTCGGGTTCAAAAAAAAAAAACATTTAATAGAAGAATAATAAAAAACATTACATTTCTTGCATTCAAAAAAAAAAAAATTAAAAACAAAATCAAAATAAAATAACGACCAGAGTTGTGGAAAATACGTATTTGAAATAAATAAATTCAAAATACAAATGGTTTTTTATTTTCTATTTGAAATTAAAAATACAAAATAGTTCTTAAACAAGTATTTGAATTAGAAAATACAAAATACATATTTTCAAAATACCTATTTTCAAAATACATTTTCTTTTATAATTCTTTAAAATATTTGTTTAATTTAATAAAATATATGTTGTGATCGCTAATCAATTTTATAGTTTGTTTACAATTTTGTAATTTCTCGCGATTTTTTGCAATGTTTGCGACAGAAGCGATTTTTTGCAATTTTTAATCGTCTTTACAGCTTTAGCGATTTTTCATCATATTGGATTTTGTTATCATGACGCTGTTAGCCAGATTTCGTGAATTTATGCCATTTTCGCGTTGTTTTTTCAAACATTTGGCATTCCGTACAGTCTTAGCAACTTTTTATCAGCATAATGGCTTTTTTAAAATTTTGCAATTTTTCGCAAATTTTCGCCATTTCCGCGACAGAAGTATTTTTTCCAAGGTTTTTGGCTATATTAAAATTTTACTGATTTTAAATCAATATTACACTTTGAAATCTTACCAATTTTAGCAAGATTTAGCGAATTTTCGTCATTTTCTCTATTTTGTCCTGGTTTTTGGCATTCCTTACAGTTTTAGCGAGCTTTATTCAGTTTTAGGGCTTCTTTCTGATTTCGCATTTTTTTTTTTGCAAATAGGCGTAATTTTTTTATATCACTTTTTCTTTATACAGCTCGAGCGACATTTAATAAATTTCTGTACTTAACATCGATTTATGCTATATTTGCGGAATTTTAGTCATTTTTGCAAAATAATCAAAAGACTGTGCAAAAAGACAAAGCTGAGATTCAAAATTGGTTGTTCTATTGTTTACTAGTACTTTACTATCACTTTTCACTTTGTTATTTTTCTTCGCACCACATACAAAAGAATTTTGTATTTTACAAATGTAAAATATGTATTTTGAAATGTTTCAAATAAAATATAAAATACTCTTGAGGCAAAGTATTTCAAATAGAAAATAAAAATGGTATTTTGTATTTTATATTTGTATTTCAAATAAAAGTATTTCAAATAATTCACATCTCTGATAACGACCAAAGAAAATTCATATCAGGTGACAGCACCCCGAAAGCTGACATTTTTTTGCAATTTTTAAAAGTGCCGAATGGCTGCCAAAATTTTTTGCTTTTTCTTGTTCTGGGTATTTCTAATAATTTCTTATTTGAAGTACATTTTGTTATGTCAATGCGGTACGTACGCTACAAAGTTGAAAAAAGTTTTTTGAAAGCTAAATAAGTTAAATTTAATTAAATTTAAAAAAAAGAATATACGGCCCTGTTCAGTAAACCGAATCCGAGTAAATTTCTCGATTTCCAAAAATAAATAATGCCCCCATTGATGTATTTTAAATCCTATATAGTAAATTAATTTCAGATATGATATTTTAAGCTCTAAAAAAATATAAAATTGCGGTAAAGTATGAAAAAAGTTTGCTATTAGTGGATTTAATTTTTCTAAATCCAACGTTTTTAAACTCGACTCGACTCGATTTACAGAACAGGCAGGATAGTGTTTAAACATATAAACGTGAATGTAAAATTGATTTATGTATTTTATTATTAAGCAAAATAATTGCGCGCGTTTAAATTTTGGTTTTAAGCCCGAACCCGAACCTTAAATTTTTTATTTTTATTAACCCGAACCTGAACCCATTTTTTCATGGTTTCAGTCCCTGTTTTAAAGAATTACGGCTGTATGCAAAAATACTTAAAGTAGCTTTGCCAAGCAATTTTGAGTAAAGTTGTATTCTAAACAAATTATTATATTAAAATTTTAAAGTAGGCACTCACGTTTGTTAAGACTACTTTAAGTTGATATTTCCAAAATGTGTATTTTTTACCACAAATAGTTTTGTTAATGTAACACATATTGATTCCTGTTACATCTGAAAATGATGCTTGGAGTCTTAGCTCTTAGCTTAAATTTATTATTTGTTTCATGTAATGGAAAACAACACCAAATTATCTAGTTGATTCGAAATACATAGAAAAATTAATAAAAAAAATATTAAAAAAAATAAAAATATAAAAACATGTCTTAGTGATGTATATAAAATCAAAACAAATCGAAAAAAGCTGGATATTCAAATACTCATTCATTCGAATAAAAGAAATTGTGTTAATTCTTCTATGCTCATCATATATTTTTACTTTTACTTCATAGAAATATTTATATGCTTTACTACAATGTCAGAAGCTCATATTTTTGAATTAAGTTGTTTTACTTCAAAGTAAAAAAAGTTATTTAATAAAATAAAAAGTTATTTGACTACTCGAATGAAATTTGTATTCGTTTTTGTACATCATAAACTATGAAGTGGTTGTTGAACACGGTGGTGTTACCAGTATTTATTATTAAATCACAAAATAATTAAAGTTGTCTTTTGCATATAATTTCTTAACAAAGTTATGTTAGCCTTAAAGTGCTTGGTAACTACTATGAACTTTAAAGCTAAAGTAAAATATTTTTTAGCATACAGCCGTTAAAAAATAAACTAAATAAATTAAATAAAAAATAAAGATAATAATCCTAAAAAATTGCTTTTGCTCCTGCATTTTTGCAATATCGAAATTTTTTCGATATTGGCTCACTTTTGGTATTGCTAACGAACCTTCGAAATCGAATGTTTTTAAAACAAAACAGCGACAGGTAAACTTTTTTCGATTCATTTTTGAGTGTCATTCTAGATAGTTTCACGCGATAAATGTTCGAGATATATTCGAAATCGATATCATTAAAGAAATTCTTGGTCTATTGGGTTATATTATTCTACCATGCACACGATCAAGTTTTGCCTTTCAAGTTTTAATACACTCACACTTTTTTACCAATACACTCATACTTTTAAAAATTGAAACGAACTTGCTTTCAATTTCTCTTTCAAGTTGAGTGTTTCAATTTACGTCCAAGAAAACATCTGATTACAATTTTCTTGTACATATATTCTGCCGCCATAGTTTTTTGTTTTTTACAACATTGCTTTCAAGTTGCGTGCAGCCTACGTCACAGTAAAAATTAATTTTGGCAAGCAGTGTGTGTGAAAAATTTGAAAGGAAAACTTCATCGTGTGGCTGCAGAGTTAGTAAAAAGTATTAAAAAAGTGGCAAGAATTACAAAAAGCATCACATTTGAGTGCATTTTGTAAAAGAAGCAAAATAGTATCCAAGTAGTCAAAAAAGTGGCAAATTGCTACTTAAGCAGCATCAACGGTAACGCTGTCCACCTGTTATGAATTCGCCTTGCACACATCTATTCCTATCCAGTGCTGTCAGATATGGCGATTTGTCGCCAAACGTGGCGATGAAAAATTGTTTTTGGCGATGAAAATTTTGAAATGGCGGTTGGCGATTTACTTGGCGATAGTTGAACTCCTTGGCGATAGTTTTGGATAAATATTTTACGATTTCAATAAGATAAAATAATGTTAAAAATATAACTATTTTTTATATAAACGGTGTTTAATCTGGTAATACAATATTTTCTTGATAAAATGGACTTTCTGGCAGCTATTGGCTGTTTCCATAAGTAACGATTTTGTTGAATGAATATTTTCTATTATGTTTAGATTTGATTCAATAATTGAAATGGGTACTTAAATAGACGTTTAAGTAAACGTTATTTCTTTTTTATTACAAAATTTAAATAGCAATTATGATGTCAATGTTCATTCAGCTATTTTTGACTATTTTTTATACGCCAGTATTTACATATCTTTTACTAAACCGTTTATAAATGGACTGTAGTTAATTAATGAAGAAACTTTTCCTTATTTGTCGTAAGCAATATAAATTTTATGTTTAATTTTCAATATTACTGTGTGCAACTCCAATTTAATGTTTTTCTTATATTGGCGACATTTGGACTAATTTGGCGATCGATATTGGACAAGTCATTTGGCGGGGAGGCTAAAAGCAAATCTGACAGCACTGTTCTTATCCAATGGAATGTCAAAAAAGTTTTGACATCTTCCGAAAATTGCATGTATGCGTGAGAAGTGTTTCCTTATGTGTGTTCGTTCAGTGTACGGTAACGGGTAGTAAAATAAATAGAAATCAGTTTTGTGTAAACAATCAATTCATTAGTAAAATATTAAGGCAAAGTGAGAACTTAATAGTGAAAAGTGTTTTCTAAACGTTCAACAATAATAAACACAAAGGGTAAGTCTTGCGTTACTGAATTTGACAAATAAAAATTATACAAAAGCTACCATGGTGCACTTTAGTAAAATGCAAACAAACATATAAACTTTGAATAACTATAAAAAATGTGCATGTTAAAACTATGAAAAATAAAGAAGAAAAAAAGGCGCACATTAATTGATTTTTTGCCGAAAATATATACACAAATAATTAAATTTAATATGTAATGACTGATCTACATAGCTCCAATATATGTATCTGCCGCTCTACGATTTTGTGTCTTTAATTTTATATATTAGGACGATAAATAAGTAAATAGAGTCAGTACATGTTTACATATCCGTATTTTTTGTTTATTTTAAGAATAGTACAAACTGCACTGATAACAAACTATAAAATGGTAAAAATGAAAAGATTGTTTAAAAACAAAGACTGCAAGATAAAGAAATCTTAAAAACAAAGTTTAACTAGATACATAAGTAAAACTCAATCCTACAGCTAAAGATTGGATTGGAATTGTAGGACAAAGTTGAAGTTTTTCCTAACAACAAGGCAACGAGACCTCTTAAATTGGTTAGTAACCTGTATAAATAATCAAGCCTTGGACTAAGTTTGAAGTATTGCACAATTAAAAATAACTTTGTAAAACTAAATACATACATACATACATACATATCTGTGCCTTGGTGCTAAAAGGGCCAATATCAAAACAATCACTTTTGAGAAAAAGGCAATTTACGTTTAAGTTTTCTATATGAGTTCATAGCAACATTGGCTAGCAAAATCCTTATGAAGCTGTTCTAGGTTTCCGCAAAATAAAAGAAAGTAAGAACAGAAATCTAAAGATTGTCAATCCAGCGACAGCTGTATCAAACGGAAGTTTTTTCCTCAACAACAGCAGAGCTGTTACAACAACAACAAACTTATAACACCCCTCTTTCTGTTCCGGGGCTAAAAATACTAATAATCACAAAAATTAAAAAAATTCTATAAATTAAAGATTCTATGAATTTGATTGATTTTGTTTTTCATACAAACTTCACCAATAAAAACATAAAAAATTCAGGCTTTGCCCTTCATAATTTTTAAAATTTGTATGAAAAGCAAAAACAAATTTCAGTTTCATGACGTGTTTTAGAAAATTAGGTCCTTAATGTGTTGTTTCCATAATGCAAACAAGCACTGCTTGTCCAAAATTTATATGAAAAGCACTCAGTTTTTTGAGTGATTTCCATACAAATTTTAGACAAGCAGAGCTTGTTTGCATTGTGGAAACAGCACATAAATGTAGCTGTAACACAAGTGATACTTGTCGGTATATAGGGTGACCGGCTCGGTTTTCCATCCGGTTTGAGCTAACGACTATCGATTTTCAATTGTTAATTTTTTTCATGGACTGCCTTTTTATATTTCCAGATTAAGCAACAAAAATCAAGAGATCGAGCTACTTAGTGAATGGTAAACGAAGCAAGAAATCGATTTTCGACTTTTCGTTCAACCATTTTCCATTCTGATTAATTATCTGATTAATCGTAGGTAAAAATAGATTATTTTGTCGATTTTTATTTATTTGTATTTTTTTATTTAGACTAAATCTGGACGATGAAATTTTCCATGAAATTTTTAGCATTAAACTTTATTTGCTAATAGAATGGACTGGAAAAAAGTTGCGTTGAAAAAAGTGATAGGAAATAAAATTTCATGTGGTTTTTGTAAATTTCTTCACCCCATTAGCTTTTCCGAACTTGCAATAAGCAACTAAGAAAACTTTCATGAAGAAAATTTCATGAAATAAATTTAGTATTAGTTTTTTTCGTTTTATTTCTAATACTAAATTTACACTATAAAATATTTGTTGAAACTTTTTTATTTAGTTCTTAATTGCAGGTATTCAAAATCTAATAGAGTAAAGAAAATCGACCAAAAACCGTCTAAAAATGGGGTTTTATTTAGTTATTCCTTTTTCTTGTAAAATGACTATAACTCTGTTTGCTCGTTTTTCTAATTTCTATTAATGGGAGCCAAAAGTCGATTTCACTATAAAGTTTTTTTTTCCGGTTATATTTATTTACTGTATCTTCAATAAAACTGAACTAACAATAAGTAATCAAATCTTAACTCTAAAATTTTAATTTTGAAGTCCACCCAATGACAGATAAAAATATTTGTTTCAGCGGTTGGTTCTTTGGTTGTTTACGTCGCTCGTGTTCGCCTGAGAGCAAGAGTGTCCCTCTTTCTCAGCCGAGTGTGGCCTCTAAAGCTAATGATGTTTTCGCTTGTTTCTGACATACTATGGGGCTGCTGTAATCGTACGGAGTTTTTTATTTTGTTGCCTTTGAATTTTTTCTACATTTGACATCGAGGCAGTGCCCCATAACTGGATTCCGTAGGACCATATTGGTTGTAGAATGGAGTTGTATAGAAGAAGTTTACAATCTAGGCTTAGAGTAGAGTAGGCTTGAGCTGCTTTTAATTTGATTTGGGTCACCTTTGCATTTATGTGTGACTTCCATGATAGACGACGATCCAGATGAACACCGAGATATTTTACTTCAGTGTGTTGAGGTATAGTTTGGTTATTTATTTGTATAGGTGGACAGGTTTCTTTGCACAATGTAAAAGTAATGTGTAGACATTTTTGTTCGTTAATTTTTATCCGCCATTGTTCCAACTGGGGTATATAATCTTGCAGTTTGCGGGCGGCTTCTTGATGGCTTTTGTGAACACGTAGAAAAGCTGTATCATCAGCGAATGTTGATATGTGTATGTTACTGCTACCGGCAAGTCAGAGGCATATATCAGATATAATACATGAATGAGGATGCTGCCTTGAGGAACTCCGGCTTCAATTGGTTGCGGAGGGCTTAGAAAATTACCTTCTTTAACAACGAATTTTCGCTCAGTTAAGTAGCTTTCTAAAAGTTTATGGATGCTTTCGGGTAGGTTTTGCTTTAGTTTATGTATTTAACCTTCGTGCCATACTTTATCAAATGCCTGAGAAACATCGATGAAGAGCGCAGAACAATATTTCTTTTCGTGATTTTTTTGGGAATTGCTAAAATTTATGTTTTTTAAATTTATAATCGCACTATTTCCCAAAACTAATATTTTACTTATTCAGTAGAATATTAATTGTTTATAAAAATACATTGGCATTGATTACTAAGGGGTATTAGCTAGTTCCTATGCGCATTTCACTGGGGCTAAATGCAGATCATCAGGGAACCTTTACCCAAAAATTTCATAGAAAAGCAATACTTTTATTTAAATCAATTAGAAGCTTAAACAATATCAAAGCTTAAACATGACCAAAGTTTTTGTTGTATTCTTAAGCTTTCAGTTATAAATCTCTTTCTTACATTGGTTTCCGTATTAAGTATTTTTATGTTGTCAAAGTCAGGTTTGTGATTTGTTTTTAATATGTGTTGTGACAATGCAGTGCTTTCTTTCTTTTTATTGATATCAACTTTATGCTCATTCATTCTTGTTTCTAAACTTCTCTTAGTAGTTCCAATGTAAACTGAATTGCAGTTGTTGTTGTCGTTACTTTTACAAGGAATTTCGTAAACAAGATTGTTTTGTTGTAACTTTGGTATAGCTGTTTTTGTATTTGTGAATATTTCGCTCAATGTTTTATTAGGTTTATAGGCAAAGCTCATGTCATTTTTATTTATTGTTTTTTTTCATATTCATAGAATCAGTGAGACCAGGTATGTATTTTACACTGTAGAAACGCTTTTAATCTTTATTGGGGTTACCATGTTTGATGTTTGTTGTGCTTTTATATGCTGCTATTAAGGATTTAATTAAATTAATAGGGAAACTATTTGCTGCTAATATGTTGGTGATTTTTTGGATATTCTTTGTGTGGAATTGATGGTCACTAATGTCAAGTACTCTATGAATGAAATTTTTGGCTGTGTTTATTATCTGGTTTTTTTGGTTGAGTGGCGTTGAAGTTGATAATTCTTCCTGATGAAATATTTTTTGAGTACCAGTCGAATGTTATTGTATCATTATTCCTGTATAATTTTGTATCGAGGTATGCGACTTCTCCCCTTGATTCAACTTCTACAGTAAACTTAATTTTTGGATGATATCCGTTAAGATTGTTCAGTATTTCCTCCTTGTCGCTAATGTTTATTATAGCTAAAATATCATCTACGTATTTGGCTACGTATTTAATATTAATGTTTTTGTTGGAAAGTTCAGTAAATGCTACGTCAAGTAAATTATCTAAAACAATATCAGCAATAGTTGGAGAAAGCGGACTGCCCATGGGCATGCCAAAGATTTGGTTGTAAACT
This sequence comes from Panzeria rudis, assembly GCA_956483635.1. Taxonomy (NCBI): domain Eukaryota; kingdom Metazoa; phylum Arthropoda; class Insecta; order Diptera; family Tachinidae; genus Panzeria; species Panzeria rudis. Next base: position 85,839,427 of record OY101448.1, on the reverse strand, counting down.
TTTTTGTTATAAATAAAATAATTGATTTCATACAGACAGAACTTTAAAATGTCCAAGAATTTAGAGCGTGGGATCGTGGTGTGGTTTTTTATTATATGCCATTTGTCCATTATATTATTTATCGCAGTGTGAACGGGAATATTAATGAATAAGGAAACGACATCAAAGGACACTAATAAGTCGTTATTATCAAGTTTTAAGTTCTTAATTCGTTCCTTCAATTCCAGTGAGTTTTTTATATTGTATTTTTCCGAAACTATATTCTTAAGAATATTTCCCATAAATTTACTTAGTTGGTAACACGGGACTTGGAATGATGACACTATAGGTCGCAGTGGCGTGCCTTCCTTATGAATTTTAGGCAATCCGTATATTCTAGGAGCAGTCGCTGCAGAACAAAAGAGCTTTAGTTTTTGCCTACTATCTATATGTTCTTTTTTACATAAGTCCAATACTATTGTGTTGGCTTTTATGAGTTTTGCAGTAGGGTCTGTTCTGATGATGCGGTACGTGTTTCTGTCCTCTAAGAGCCTCTACATTTTGTTCTCGTAGTCGTGTTTATTGATGGCAACTGTTTTATTAACTATGTCTGATTGTGTAATAATTATGTCTCGGTGTCTTTTCAAAAACTTTCTTGTATTTTCAAAAATCGCGAGAATGAGTTTCTCCTTTGGCGAGTTTTAATAATTGTGCAATACTGTATGCTAATTTATTTCTGGCTGTTTCTTTTTCCCAATTAGCTAAAGAAAATAAATAATTAACATTATCTGAATTTCAACTTGGCCAAGAACAAAAACAACACAATATTTCTTTTCTTCGAAGGTTTTTCTAACCACGTTCACGAGTCTATGTGTTTGTTCAATCGTGCTATGTTGTCTCCTAAAACCAAATGTTGTCTCCTAAAATGATTCAGTATGGGTGATAGCTTACTCATAAGTAGCTTTTCAAATATTTTTCGTATGATCTTTGCATGGCTTAGGTATCATGGTAATCAGCGAAACCTTCCATTCTGCAGGATAGCATTTGAAACGCAAAATACTGTTAAAAATAAACAGAATTGTCCGTTTTGCAGTATAGGGTAGCTCTAAGAGCATTTTATAGCTTATTTTATCAGCGCTTGGAGCTTTTTTCGAGTTTAAGCCCGCAATACAGTGTTCAATCTCACGAATATTGAACCTCAAAGTAACATCTGGTATAGCGATGACTGGTGGCAGCTTAACTATAGTATCAGACGTATTTGGAGTATATACTTTCTGCAAGTGGTTTACAAACAGAGTATCTTTATCAGCGTCAGTTCTTGCCCAGTCTCCATTCGAAGCTCGCAATGGAGGCTTATATATCACTGGTATTTTGAGGCCTCGGGCTGCTCTCCATAGCGAATAGTCTGTTTGAGGTGTTGCGTAGAGCCCATTCAGAAAGTTTTGAAGAGAAGCGGTTTTTTGATATTCTAGTAGAGTTTTCAGCTGTTTATTACATTCCTTCAGCATAGATTTTAACTGAGGGGATCAGTAGCGTTGCCATTCTCTACGAAGTCTTCTTTTTCGGATATAAGCCGTTCTACATCTGCTGAATAAATATTCATATATCTCACATGAAGATTTGTAGTAGTTATTTAATTAGTTTGGCTTAAGTTCATTTTTAATTTAATCTTTCGATCAAACTATTTTTTATTTTTAAGAAAGAATTTCTAAAGCATGTGAATATTGAATAATGGATAAAAACCATACAGTACGACTAAAAAATTCATTACTCAATTGTTAAAAACTTGGGCAAAATAAACATTCAAAAAAACCCAGCATTGAGAATATCGATGATATTCGACGCTGATAAGACTGAAATGAAAAAGCTTAGAATAGTTGAACATTCTAAGAAAAGACAGTTAGTGAAGTTCCGAGCATTTAGAAAAAGTTAATTAATAGGTGCTACTTGCCACAAGATGGCGACAGTCTGTTAATTGAGCTTACTAAAATTAGTAGGATTTTCGCCACAGTGTTGTTGCCACTGTCAGTGGTAGCGTAGGTAAAGGACTGACGATTAGACTTGGTACTCACGAAACAGCTGTCAGTTCAACCCCCCGTACATCCAAATTTTTCTTTAAATGTTCAATATTCACATGCTTTAGAATTTCTTTCTTAAAAATAACAAATAATTTGATCGAAAGATTAAATTAAAAATGAACTTAAGCCAAACTAATTAAATAACTTTGGATAAAAACCATACAGTTCGACTAAAAAATTCATAACTCAATTGTAAAAATATCATTCTTCGAGGAAATCGCCCGCAAACATAAGGTCCGTAAAATTTTACCTCTGAATAATGTAAAATAAAATCAAAGCATATGTCACTTTAAGGGCCATTTTGTACCCTATAATATGACACAATGGAATATCTAGCATAAGTAGTTTTAAATATATACATACATAGTTCTGTAAATTAAGTTTTGTAAATTTTTGTTGAATTTTCGTATCTTAAAGTTGCGATATTTCGCAAGCTAGGCAAAGTAGTGAGCTACGATTTTTGTTGAAGAATGAGAGTGAATACCAATATTATATACTTTGTTTGAAAATAGATTATACTAAAAAATCGCCAAAAATTAAAAAGATGGCTGAGACAAAAACGCACCTTAACGAAAAAACCCCAAAACTAAGTAAGTAGACAGCATTACAAAATTCGCCAGAAGGAAACAGCGCTAAAACAAAAAAGGACAAACGAAAAAACGCAAAAACTGAAAAAAATCACCAAAAATTTAAAAGATCACCAAACAAAAGAGCATCTCAACGAAAAAAAACCACCAAAACTAAAAAAGTAGACAGCATTAAAAAAATTGCCGGAATGTAAAAAAGCACTGAAACAAAAAGAAGCACAAAAACAAAAAACCTGTCATAACGAAGAAGCGGTTAAACAAAAATAAAAAGCACAAAAAATTATCATATTAAAAAAAGCTTGAACTAAAAAATTAAAAAAACAACGCTTAAACTAAAAAAGCACCAAAACGAAAAACCGCTAAAACTAAAAAAATCGCCAAAACGAAAAAAAATTGCAGAAACAAAATATAAATCGCCAAAAAAAAAGAAAAAAATTTCTCAAAGAGAAAAAAGCTAAAAATTAAAAACCAAAAAAGTCTTAATACCAACAAAAATCGCCAAACGAAAAAAAAATTATGAATATGGTACTCGAACGGAAGGCTTCGCGCGCGAGTCAAAATGGCACTTTACTGAATTTACTTAATTTCAGTGCATTAAAGTTACTATGTATCATTAACTAATTATGCATAGTTTCATTATATATTGTGTGGCTATTTTTAAAGAGATTCATTCTTAAGACGTTGAATAACTTTAAGTGAACCTAAATGAATACGGACAGTTGTTTTCCGTTGGCCATACTAGTATATTTAAAAACTGAATATATATATATATATATATATATATATATATATATATATATATATATATATATATATATATATATATATATATATATATATATATATATATATATATATATATATATATATATATATATATATATATATATATATATATATATATATATATATATATATATATATATATATATATATATATATATATATATATATATATATATATATATATATATATATATATATATATATATATATATATATATATATATATATATATATATATATATATATATATATATATATATATATATATATATATATATATATATATATATATATATATATATATATATATATATATATATATATATATATATATATATATATATATATATATATATATATATATATATATATATATTTTTTTTATTTTTTTTTTGATGTCACCCCTAACTGCAGAAACTGGTCTACCGATTTCAACCAACCAGGGTACGTTGGGGATGGCCAGTAGATGGTTTATGTGAAGTTTTCACGAAATCGGCGCAGTGGTTCCGGATATATGGCATTTAGATTTTCCTATATATTCCCATACAAATATCAACGAAATGACCTCCGTGAAATCGGTAGCTTTATCTCTTCGAATCTAAGTAAGGTAAACATAAAATTCCAAAAGCATTATAATAAGATAAAATAATGAGTGGACAGGTGTTTGGCGAAAAATGTGTGTTGACATTTGAAAAATATTAACATTTTAAGGGGCCAAAATAATCACCTTCGCCTTGGTCGCATCAACAATTTTTCTGAATAAAACTACAATAATTATTTGAAAAAATCATTTAAAAAATTCTTTAATTTAATGTGGTAATATCATAGGAACTATTAGTAATTCTATTTAAATTAACCGTGGTTTCCTGTTTTGTATTCGATGATAGCTTTTTACCTTTCAATTTTGTTTTAGCTTTTCTTACAATAGCCGTAGCGCTGGCTGCCATCACCAGGCTACTTTTATTATTACTCTTATTTATTTTGCTATTTGTTGAAGGCCTGCGAGGCTCACCACATTCTGGGTAATTCGTATTATTACTATTGATGTTTGGTAGCTTATGGTGTAACGACTTTAACTTTTTATTCTTTTTGACACCACCAGTGGCGCCAACACTTGCTCCTGTCTGCACTGCTGTTACCACTAATCCTCCGGTCTTAAATTTATTGCTGCGTATATGTGATTTGTGTTGATTTAAACCTAGCTTGATGGCAGCTCGGTGGGAGCTTGACATATTATTGCGTGATTTAGATTTCGATAATTTTGCTAAAATTTTACCAGCATCGACCACCTTGGAAATATTCGTTGATCTTGAATAATAAATATAGATGTATATATACATATGTTTGTAGTTGATTTTTAATATACATATACATATTTACTTTAACAAACTTTTACCTTTCTGGCTTTGTTTCAGTGGTAATTTCATTGTCCGGTTTTGTAGAAAAATTTGTTGGACATGGTCTTTTTATATCGGTCAAATGTTTAAATATGTATATCGTACGATCTTCATTTATATCTGGTACTACTAGCTTAAGCGGCACTTTGGATTTTTGATTACATGGAGAAGTATCAGGATTTGTATTCATCGTTTGCCATTCCATTAATTTTCGACTACATGCTCTAAAAATAATGATATTAAATATTATTTAAATTGAACAATTTGCGATATCATCAAGTTGTAAACTTTATTATAAATTAGATGTGCCCGCCCACTTCGCGCGCTTAAAGTTCGCTTTATGACTATAAGGTGTCTGTAAAATATAATAATATAACGTTCTTTACATATTGTTTAAAGTTCCCGTTATGCAAAATAAACAATGCTAACGACGTTAAAAAAAATAAAAACATCTTGCTAATTTCCAACATAAATATTAGTAAAATAGGGTATATTTTCGTTTTTTTCTTTTCTATTTTAACTTAGAAATAAGTTTGAAACAGGACTCTAAAGTACCTCCATACCAAAGTTCATAACAATCCGTTCAGTGGTTTTTGATTGATGCGTGTTCGGACAGAGAGGCAAACAGATAAAAATTCCAAAAGTTGGAGTTTTGTGTTCTACATCAATTACTGTTTACGCCACGATAAAAAATTTTCAAAAAATAATTCATGTACAGACACGCTCCTTTTACAGTTTTATTATATGGTTAGATTTATAAAAAGAAACAAAACTTAACATTAAAGATGTAACGAATGTTCGCATTTGCAGTTGCGAACGATTCGCTTATTTTCAATATTTATATTCGAAATAACGTTCGCTAAAATGGCTTATAAATAAAAATGTATAAATTTTCTGTAGAACCATGACGCCAGATTTTAAGATACTAGGATCTCGGCCGGTGGTCGAAGTTCGACCATTTGATCCGTAACCGGGTTTTGTTTGTAACCGGAATTTTATGAAAAAAATATTGTGCATATATAAAGAAAAATACCATTTAAACTAGAGATGTAACCGATACCTCAGATTTTCCGATACATTGGTGTCGGCGATATTTTACTGTCGATACGACGATATTATAAAATTTTTTTCAGAGTTTAATTTTTAACAAATAATTTATTTTTGTTAATTTTACCATGAATTAAATTCAATTCATTGTTTTTTAAATCTTATTAACATGACATGGTATTTGCCATTGTTTTAATTATGTCGTAAAAAAGCTATTTTCCATAATTCTTGCCATAAAATACCTTTTTTTATAGTTTGACACTACATTTTAGGCATCTTCTCGAAAAATTTGTTACAAAATATGTTTCCGAACTTAAATAAGCCTTCAGCACCATGTGTTACCAGATAAGATACTTGGATTAAGGCGGCACTATACTATTATGATAATTTCAAAGAAATCTGTTACGTTTTAAATATGCTTAGTGAAGATGAAGCGAAATCTGTACGAAATTTTAATTAATAGTGCAAAAACCCGGAATAAAATCTGACCTAGTGTATATAAAAAGTAATTGTGAGTGTATATGTTCCAGCATTACGAAATTGCAAACCAAAGGTCTTTCCATAAATGAAAGCTTGGCAGTTATTGATAATGTGAAAAAGTACCCAAAATGCGAACAAACAATTTTTTTTAATAAACATAAAATTTTAAATCGAAATAAGGAACTAGAAACATTGACTAAAATAAAAATATTATATTTTTCAATAAAAACGATACGGATTCATATATTGAAACTTTATCCACATCTGAATTAAATGCATTTAAATTTGCTCCAGTAACATCTACTGATGTCGAACGCGTCTTTTCCATACTGTTTTATGTAACAATAGAAGATCATTCGTAAAAAACACATGATTGTAATGTGATTTCAAAATTTAATGAAATTAAATTGTATTTAAATATTTATTTTTGAGTTTTAATTTATGAAATTTTTTTGCTATTTTTAACGCTTATTCGCGCTATTTTTTGCCATTTTTAACACTCGTGCCATTTTGGTGCCATTTTTAACGTTTTTTCGTGCCATTTTGCATACATTTTTAGCAAATTTTCGTGCCATTTTAAACTTGCCCTGCTTATTAATAACAATTTTAAATATTAATAATATTTTACGCTGCTATTTTGTAAAAAACAATTATTTCTTGTTAATTTTATCATGAATTCGAATTCAATTCGTTGTTTTTTAAATCGCATTCCCAAAAGAAAAAAAAGACACTCCAAAGAAGTCATGAAAATGTAGAATTCGAGATCCGAGAGTATTGCAAATTTGTATCATTTCTAATTAATTTTACATATCCTTGTCATTGCAAGAAGTTCTCTTTTTCGATTACCAATCACCGAATTGGAAGCGATGTTAGGAAGAATTTCTTTTTCGGTGTTCTATAATGAGTTTTCCTCAAGGAAAAAAGGATGAAAATTACCCATTTTTATGCGAGTTTAAACGCAAAACTCGGTTTTCATGTAAATTTAAGTGAATAAACTTATAGAATAATTTTAACAATTTAGCTATTAAGTTATTTAGAAGAATATTAGTTGATAAATGTCCTTTAAAAATCGATTTTTTAAAAAGCCTTTCGAGTATTTTTTAAAATTATAAAGGAATTAAAAATTTGTATATAACTTAAATAAACTTTTACTGGCTTTTCTACTAATTATCTGCATTTTTTAATATAGATTCTTTTGAAGCAATGACAATGTAGTTCCTTAAAAATTACTTTCAATTTGTTATACTGGGTTAATTTAATTTCAAATATTAATAATCTGTTACACTGTCATTTTGTATAATAAAAAAATTTCCTTGCTTGAGTTTTGTTAATCTAGACTTGAACTCAATTTTAATATGCGCATCGGTATCGGAATCGGTATCAACGATATTTCTTTTTGAGTATCGGTATCGGTATCGGATCGGCAAAACGGCGTATCGCTACTTCCCTAATTAAAACCATATATCGATACGCCGTCCTCTATATTTGATTTTGAGGAAAATCACTATTTGATGGCAAAGTATTGCATCTATGGTATAAATTTAAGAGTAAAAATATTTATTTTTTCGATTTTATCGACATTTTTTATTTCTCTATCTAACGCCCTTTTCACAATGTATGATTAAGAGTTAACGCGGACTTTAACGGCAAGTTTTGTATGGCGAAGTTTCCGTTAAAGTCCATGGTAACTCTTAATCGTTCATTGTGAAAAGGGCCGTTACACAGTTAACATTTTACGAATGCTAAATAAATCCTCTATCTCATAAAATATTATTTAAATAAACTCAATTAAAATTAAAATTATCTTATTTATTTTGATAATCTCGTATTATTAAAACTTGATCAAACTGTCGGGAAAATACGAAAATTCGCAAAAACTTGCTTATATATGAAAGATTAAAATGTTATGATTGATTAAATGCGTCAAAAATGTAAGAAAGCTATAAACACTGAAAAATTACGCCTGTCGCGACAATTCGCGAAAAATTGCAAATCTTTAAACAAGCCATAATTTTGATAACAAATTTTTAAAACTGTACGGAATTGCAAAATTCGAAAAAAATAGCGAAAATGGCGAAAATTCGCAAAAATTTGATAACAGCGGCATGATCACAAAGTCTAATATGATTTAAAAATCGTGTAAACTGTAAAGAGCCTCACAACTTGGGAAAAGTCTCTCTTATCACGAGCATTGCAAAAATTCGCGAGAAGTTGCAACATCGAAAACACGCCCTAACATTGATTACAGTCCGCCAAGGCCGCATGTTCACGAAAAATTGCTAACTATATTGAAGAAATCACTAATATTAAAAAGAATAACAACATTTCAGAAAAAAATTTCTAACATCGCGAAAATTGCAATGTTTAGTAAACGTTTTTGTTCTTTAATTTAGAGGTCGCAATAAAACTTAATCATATTACATATTTGTTAAAAATTTACTTAATTAATTTTTTCACTATTTTTTTCGGTAATATTTATTTATTGTATCTTCAAATAAATTGAACTAACAATAAGTAATCAAATCTTAACTCTAAACTTTTAATTTTTAAGTCCAGCCAATGACAGACAAAAATATTTGTTTCAGCGGTTGGTTCTTTGGTTGTCTACGTCTCTCGTGTTCGGCTGAGAGCAAGAGTGTCCCTCCTTCTCAGCCGAGTGTGGCCTCTAAAGTTAATGATGTTTCGGGCTAGGGGATTTGGGTGCAACTCAAGTTTTTGATGTATCTTGTCACGTGTTTAGAAAACACTGTCTTAACCAGCGGCACATCTAGATCTTTATGAATTCGCTTGTTTCTGACATACCATGGGGCTGCTGTAATCGTACGGAGTATTTTATTTTGTTGCCTTTGAATTTTTTCTACATTTGATGCCGAGGCAGTGCCCCATAACTGGATTCCGTAGGACCATATTGGTTTTAGAATGGAGTTGTATAGAAGAAGTTTACAATCTAGGCTTAGAGTAGAGTTCCTTCCAATGAGCCAATTCATTTGAGCTGCTTTTAATTTCATTTGGGGCACTTTGCATTTATGTGTGAGTTCCATGTTAGACGACGATCAAGATTAACACCGAGATATTTTACTTCAGTGTGTTGAGGTATAGTTTGGATATTTATTTGTATAGGTGGGCAGGTTTCTTTGCACAATGTAGAATTAATGTATATACATTTTTGTTCGTTAATTTTTATCCGCCATTGTTTTAGCCATTGTTCCAACTGGGGCATATAATCTTGCAGTTTGTGGGAAGCTTCTTGATGGCTTTTGTGAACACTTAGAAAAGCTGTATCATCACCGAATGTTGATTTGTGTATGTAACTGCTTACCGACAGGGCCGAGGATGCTGCATTGAGGAACTCCCGCTTCAATCGGTTGCAAACACAGAAAAAACTATAATTCGTATTCTATTACTAAATTCATAAATTCAAATATTTATTTTACGGAAATGGGACCTATCACAAAATTTGTAAAACTAAACACTAAAATTCGTAAATATTTAATAAGAAAAAAATCTAATATTTTTTTCTATAAAAATTTTGAATTGGAATATTAAAGAACCAAAGAAAAAAAAATAAATTTTAAAAACAAATTCAAACACATGTGTGCTAAAATAAAAACCTATGATAACTTTTTGTGTGAAGGGTTTAGAAAATTACCTTCTTTAACAACAAATTTTCTCTCAGTTAAGTAGCTTTCTAAAAGCTTAAGGGTATTTTCCGGTAGGTTTTGCTTTAGTTTATGTATTAAACCTTCGTGCCATACTTTATCAAATACCTGAAAAACATCGAGGAAGAGCGCACAACAATATTTCTTTTCTTCGAAGGTTTTTCTAACCACGTTCACGAGTCTATGTGTTTGTTCAATCGTGCTATGTTGTTTCCTAAAACCGAATTGGTGGTCTAGAATGCATCCAGTACGATTCAGTATGGGTGTTAGCTTACTCATAAGTAGCTTTTCAAATAGTTTTGACATGTTATACAATAGGCTTATAGGCTTATAGGATTCACCCTCGTATGATCTTTGCCTGGCTTAGGTATCATGGTAATTAGCGAAACCTTCCATTATGTGGGAAAGCATTTGAGGCGCAAAATATTGTTAAAAATAAATAGAACTATCCGTTTTGCAGTATAGGGTAGCTCTAAGAGCATTTGATTGCTTAGCGAATTGTCTGTGTGAGGTGTTGCGTCGAGCCCATTCAGAAATTTTTGAAGAGAAGCGGTTTTTTGATATTCTAGTAGAGCTTTCAGCCTAAATTTTAGCTGACGGGATCTGTAGCGTTCCCATTTCTACGAACTCTTATTTTTTCAGATAAAAGCCGTTCTACATCTGCTGAATAAATTTCATTATATCTCACCTGAAGATTTGTAGTAGTAGCATTTAGAGCAGCTTCCTTAAGGTTTGCCTTAAACATTCCAATAGAGTCATCTATGTCAACAGCCGTTTTTAATGGAATATTTTCTGTGCAATGAGCACTCAAATATTTTTTTATATTTTAACCAATTTATACGTGTGGTTGTCATCGTTAAATCACAAGTGGGTGAAGAAGTTGTATGTGAATATTTAGTGACAATAGATGGCGAGTGATCTGAAGACAAATCTAAAGATGCTTCAACTTGGATCATTTCGCTGGGCACACCCTTTACCACTCTAAAATCAATAACATCAGGTATTTTTCGGCGATCTGTTGGCCATTAAGTTGGCTGCCCACTTGATATAACATTCAAACGCATTTTAGAAATTGTGTCAAACAAAACGCGACCCTTTGGTGTGATGAGGCGAGATCCCCAGAACGAGTGCTTAGCGTTGTAATCACCGGCGGCCAAAAAGCGTGGGCCTAGTGAATTAAAAAATCTACTATATTGATTTTCTCTAATAGAGTACCTGGGAGGAGAGTAAATTGATGAAATCACCAGGTTTTGATGAAGAGCTTCAATGCAGATGTTAGTTGCTTGAAGATAGATTTCACAATGATCACCCATTAAGTAGTGTTTTAATCCCGATTTTATTAGTATACCCGAGCCACCACAAGCTCTACCTTGGGGATCCTTTGTGTCGTAGAGAGTATATCCGTTGATTTTAAAAAAGGTTCTAGGCGTCAAATGCGTTCAGAGATAAGCATAACATCAATTTGTTTATCTATCATGAAATATTCTAGTTCATTTTTATGTTGGCGGATGCCGTTTGCGTTCCAGAAACAGATTTTTAAGTTCATGGTTTGTTTAATGCAGCCTGCAATAATGCAGATTGCATTTTCAAGACATCCTGCATCATGCAGGATGTCTATTGAAGCCTCAACTCGATTAAAATTGAAACTAGTGTTTTCGTTCGCAAGAGGCCGTTTTTGAGCTGTGTGCTGGTTAGACTTCAAAACATTAGCGTATGAGAACTGACTGTCTGGTATGTTTTGCGCTATGGCCTGATTAGCCTTAAAAATGTTGGCGCAACTGGGGATAATTGGTATTGTCGAAAGTAATCGGTTGAGCATAGGTGTGATTACGTCTGTTAGACAAAGACTGCTTAACATGTACATAGACAGGGCAGCCCCTGTAGTTTGCAGTGTGATTTTTATGGTTTTACTACACTTTAATTTTGGATAAATTGCTACACTTTAATTTTGGATTTTTAACTTAAATGTATTCAAATGTGATTAGGCTATTACACATGTTTACAGTACATCGCGTTTCGGAAAAATGTTACCCGTTACCGACTACATATTTTATGCAGATTTTAAATATACAATTAGAATTTTGCTTATCAGCTATAGTTTTCGAGATATACCGTTATGTCAAAACTGACGGCACTTGCAGGGCACATATGAGCATAACTTGAGAAGACAATGCATTATTCAGTTAAGTGACAAATTCAAAATTCGACAACAAAATAATCTTTAAACCGTACAAACATTATTTCTAAACCTGTACAGTAGTTTTGGCGATATCGTAAAAATTTGAAAAAAATTTTTTTTTTTAAATTAAATTTTTTTACATTTTTGTTCTTAAAACTTTATAACAAAATAAAGATACAACAACGGGCTAGTTTTTCGTCCAGTAGAATGTAGCTAAATATATTCCAAAAGAATTGAGCCCTTTTTCATTGAAATTGGTGCTTTTGATTTTATTCACAGTTTAGTGGCAGAACTGAATTGATAAAATATTAATTTCCATACAACAGTAGCAAACACAAACACAAAGTCGTTGTTGTATTTTTATTTTTTATGCATTCTTAAAAAACTAAAAATTCAAAATTGTTTATACAATTTTTATTTTTTTTGGGGTTAAACTTTTATGATATCTCTGAAAGTACTGAGAAAATTTAGAAACAATGTTTGCACGGCCTCAATACTATTTTGTTGTCGAATTTCGGTTTTTGTGCTTTACTGAATAGAAAAACCCCTTGCCAAGTTATGCTGCTATATGTGGTGAAAGTGCCTTTATATTTTACACAACGCTATATCGCGAAAACTAGAGCTCATGGAAAGAAATGGAGTACAGATTCGCGCGCAGCGTTCCAAATAACTAAAAAAAGAACTTTCATTTCTAGCGAGCGAAAAAGTTTTTCGAAATTTGTAAACGTGTTATTAATTGAATTATACTGTTTTGTTCTCCATGCAAAATAAAAATGTTCGGAGTTGTAAAAGCTTTGCTGTTACAATTTAATATTTAGAACAAAAATGCTTATGATTATGTTTATTTCTCATTGAATACAGAACAGGTCTGAATATTATTAAATATTTCCTGATGCTAACTTTTCTCAAAACGAAACATTTGAATAGTGAAAAAACTATTATGGAATTCACAAGGTATACTAAATTTTCTATTATCAAATAGTTTTTCGTATTTTTCAGACCAAAGAGCAAAAAAATAGATGCAACAAATTTAGAATACTTAGCATATACAACCGATATAACAGTTAGTACTACCTTGTGAATTCCTTTAATGTATTTGAAATGATCTAATTTTTGTACAAATATCTTTTTCTTTTGTTTTCATTATTAAAATCATTTTTAGCAGTAAAACTTATTCGAATAACTCGAACGAAATAAAAGTGTTACTCGATTGTTTGATTAATTTAAAAACCTCAATTTCGATTAATTGATTATTCGGACAATGGAAAAGTCGAGTAAAATGAATACGAATTTGGAACGATTTTCCGTCATCCCACGTCAAATTTGGTTGATAAACAGACTGGTTTCGGCTATGTTCCATCTTCAGTGTTCTGTTGAATACTAAAAATTTTTTTTTAGTATTCAATAGAACACTGAAGATGGCACATAGCCGAAACCGGTCTGTTTATCAACCAAATTTGACGTGGGATGACGGAAAATTGTTCCAAGTTCAAACAAACCCCTTCGGAAGAAAAACACAACACTTAAAATGAGTACCCTAATATGTATTACATAATAACTTTAAAATATCATTTCTTCAACTGAAAAGTTGTAAGAATCATTACGTGTTGTCAACGTATGACCATCGATATTAAGACTTAAGTTTTATCAAAATTAATTGTTAAAACACTTACGTTAAAAATGCGTCATTTTGCAATTTCTTGATATTACTATTCAAGTCGATGCTATAGTTTTGATCACCAGTCATCATTCTGCCTTTTAGAGTATGTGGAGCCACCCAAGACAAAGGTCTAGTCCGATCAATATCCAATAATATATCATCTGGTTGAATACCAGCCCATATTTTCTTTTTCAAAGACAACTTTATATCTAAATCTTCTTTAGTTAAAATTTCCTTTTTCGATAAAGGCCTATAGAAAGGACTTTGAGGCCTAAAAAATTACATTATTATATGAATAAAAAGTTTAAAATTTTATTTTGACCAACTTGTTTTTTGTAGCACTCGGTTTGTGGGGCGATAATGAAGATGTATGCGCCCCTGTATTCAAATTATGCCATGAACGTGTTCTTTTTGCTGGCTGCCCTATAAACGGCAATTCATTTGTTGTTTGAGATTTTCGTTCGTATTTCTCGGCAGCTGCTGGTTTGTAAAGTATTCGTACGGAATGTTTTTTCTGTTTGCCTTTGTTCGAAGGTGACGTTATTATAAGTTCGGGCGGCATGTTCTTCAAGCCATCTCCAATTTCCTCTATATAACTTCTTTGTAATTCACTTTTCAACAGATGACGCCTAATGCGAGGTGGCATTGTACTGTAGCAATTGACAACGCCATTAGCATCGATATACTCGTCATCAGTTGAAAAAAGCAGATCTGATCCTGGATCGGTGGTAGGCATATCTAGAAGTAAACGTTCGTCCTTTTTGCGTCGGTGTAACGTTTTCAAACGGAACTTAAACTTATGGCGCTGGAAAGAAATTATCAAAATTAAATTAAAATATTGGAAAATATGGGGAATGAATTCTGCTGAGGAGATACGGTGATCTTCGCAAAATTAAAAGTTCTTGAATTCGAGGTTTAAATATTGCTAAATTCGAATTATTTAAAAAAAAAATGAAGTCGATAATAGTAGCATAACGTAATAGAATTGATTTTTACGGCAGCCACGCCATCCCGACTAGAAATTTTCGTGAGCTCCTAATAGGGACCCAACTGGGTTGTCCAATCGGTTCCCGAGTTGGGATGTAACGCAGAAACGTATTTGGGAACCGATGGGGCAATCCTTATAAGTTCCTCACCGGGAAATCACCACAAGATCCCAATCAGGCAGTCTACTTTAAAAACCGAAAAACTACCAACCAGAATAATATTTACTGTTTTTTCATTAGTCTCGACTTCAACAATTTTGTTAATCCAAAAACAATCAAAGACTTTTTTATTTTATTTATTTATTTTTATATCACAAACATACATACATATATTTATTAAGGTACGGTCACACTTAGCAAATATTTGCGGAAAAAAGTTGACCAACAGACAAGCTAAAATTGTATTTCCTTTAATTTCAATATATTTTTAAATATGTAGTCGCATTTATCAATAATAATATAAAAATATATTTTTGCAGCATAATTAACTTTATTTTGTAATATAAAGACTAAGTAAAATCACACTAACTATGAGCAAAAAAAGTGGTTACGTTTTTTTATACAAATATTTGCCAAGTATGACCGTACCTTTAGGTTTTTAAGGCTATTTCATTAACGTTCATAAATACTAATGGACATAAATAAAAACTGATGATATAAATTATTATTTTATGAAAGCTAGCTCCTCTTGTTCTGTAATCATGTGTCGACGACATGTCAACTCAACACCAAAAATGTGAATTCGTTTACTAGATACTGAGTAATAGTTAACAGCCTATTGCAATTCTCTAGAGCTTAGAGAAAAAAAGCTGCTGTCACTAGTAGTCAATTTTTATCGGAAGGGAGTAAAGAAGTGCCTATTTATTCAGTGGCCGGGTGCGGTTCGTCAAAAAATATATCCATAATAATGAATAGTACTTTCTTTAACATTCTGGTAAACTATGAACGTTAAAAACGAAAAATACCTATAATATTAAAATTAATTCAGCTTGAACTCGATTTTTTCCCTCCTCTAAAACTCCTGTGCCATTTTGGTGCACATCAGTCTTTAAAATAATAAGCACTTGATACTGTTTAATCTGAAAATAGAAAATTTAAAATAATTGTTATAAAAAATAAAATTAGTGCATTTCAGCCAAGGGTAAAAATACAAAAAAGCTATTAAAATGTAATAATATATCGGAAAAAGTTAACATTTTGTAAAAATCCTCTATACGGTGTTTCTTATCTTCTTTTTTTTGCATTACAAAGGACATTTACTAGTTTTCGAAGGAGAAAATACAGAATTTATTAATTTTAAATAGTCAGGTTAAAATGACACAAATTTGTTGTAAACGTGGGTGTTATCCGAGCTAAATATTGCCTATAATATGTGTGTTTCTTTACGTGCACGATGATATCCAAACTTTTCCTAACGTTTTCTTTGTACAAATTTTGTATTGAAGAAAGGTTTTGGGAAAGTTCGGATAGCTTTGTATACGTCAGCAAATTTACCTAATAATAGCCGAAGGATGAAATTGAAAACATATGTAAGACATTTATTTTCCTTCTCATACTTTCACAACAGTAATGTTGTAACGAACGTACAAATGTATAATAGATTTTGAAAACACATTTTTATTTGTAGACTCAGAAAATATGTTTCCGCACATTATACAAGTTCAAAAAATCACTTTCCAATTGGGCTTTCTAGTGATGTTGAAAAACTATAAGAAGCAAAACACATGTCTGGAGCACTCCTTCGAGACGTCTTGTGCATACATATATGTATGTATGTTCATATGTATGTACATATTTATGAATATGCTTACCTTTTAACCAATGCATGAACTTGTTGCCTCTTCCCTTAGAAAGTCATGGTTCATCCAATACTGTGATCTGACTCCTGTTATGTTCTTTATATCTAAAAAATAAATGATATATTATATACATACGTATTTACATTTCATGTTCCTGCATGTAAATTACTTACCAATTTATTTATTTTTTCTCCTTTAAGAAACAATTAGTTTTAATTTTATTTTATTTTATAATATGTTGACAACATAAATACATTGGAAGATATTGACAAAATTTTCAAACAATATATTTATATTTATAAAAAATGTTAACTAAAAATATGTTTGAAGTTAAATATGTTTTTGATTTTACCTAAGACAAACAAAAATATCTGATCTTATTGATATCTAAAATAGATAAAAACTTACATATATAAATACATATGTAGTATATATATATATATAGTAGTATATATTTCATGCATAGAGAAGTTCATATAAAGTCTTTTTATATAATTGCACACACTTACACCCCGAATATGGCAGTATTTTGCTAAAACTCCAAGCAGCATTATCAAGCCTTGAATTTACTTAAAATCACTCCTATCGCGAAAAAAGCGAAAGCTCACGAGAAATTCCCAGAATTTGAAACTCGCAAAAATTAGCTTACATTGAAATATAAACCACTTTAATGTTGATTAAAAATCGCGTAAGCGAAAAATCACCTCTTTCGAAAATGAGTAAAAATACGGTAAAAAATTTGTGTTAGATTTGTCCAACAAGTTCCCAATAGTTTCCCACTTGGGAAAAACTTATGTTGAACCGCTAATTTGTAAATGGGCTATCTCAACAAGCTCCCGACTGGATCGCGAACGGGATAAACCCTTTGGGTTTATCCCATGAACTCCCAACAGGGTCCCAATATACGTATTGGGACAATTTCTAGTCGGGATGTGATCCGAGTTCATGTCATAGGGAGGCCAAACTGATACGCCAAAAACCTAAGTCTGCTGTCAAAAACCTAATTCTAAGAATGTATTAGTAGACCATTTTGTTCAAAATAAGAATTTCCCCACAGCACTAAACCCGTAGTGGGATGCTATTAAAAGTATTCAAAATCATATATATTTTTTATACATGAATTTTCGCAAGTTTGTACAATTATTGTTGTACTAATTAATGAAAATATGAATTTAGAATGGCTTTTAATACATTCGAGCTAAAAATATTGCTTTTCTAATTTTTTTTTGCAATTTCTCTATTTGGAGTATTTTTATCCCAAATAGCAACAAAAATACAATACTGTTCAATGGAAAAATAGTTCAACTCATCGACAAATTTCAACAAGCAAATGTCAATGAACCAATTTCAAAATTTGCTTATTTATAATGGTTTTAAAATATGTATTTTAAGATAAAATTAATTTTTGAATACAATTTTAGAGATTTTTGCTTAAAATTGGTTTGAAACGCTGTTTAAAATATTCATGAATACGGCTGTTACGATATAATTGTGCAATTTTTCATCTTGTACAATAATATCCCCAATGTGTATGTTATATTGGAAGGTTACACAATATAGTGGCCAAAATTAAAACGTTTTTCATTTTTATTGCTCAACCAATGTGTTGGTAATATTGTTCATTGTTATGTTTACTTTATCACTGTCAGGAAAATTGAGCAATATTTAGTTTGAAAGTATTGTGCCATTTATTGCATGGTTTAGATGAAAACGACAATAATATGTACAATAACATGTGCAATAATATTGTAAAAAGTGAATAAAAAAATTAAATTTTAATAAATTTTTCTATCACGTACAGATTTTTTCCGGGCATGTAATATGACTCCTGAAAGGTGGTCACGCTAATATATTTCATCATAACTCGGAATGAAGTTCCATGGCATTTTCAATAAGCGTCTAGAAAATTTTATTTAACCTGTTTTTGTAACCCAACCTAATAGCAAGGGAAACCGCAAATATGAAATTACATGTTTTATCCTGTGCGATATATGTAAGAACATATAATATATTTATACGTTTCAGAACTTTTTAAGAATTATGCCATTCTTTTGTTAGTGCATAAATTTGCATATTTTACCCTTTACAGCATGTTTTTGCATATTTTGCACTTAAGGCCCTGATTCACTGTCCTACGCGATCGCACGATTCATTCACACCGACTTTAAAAAATCGTTTCAAATTGGCGTTGTAGGTGCCACACTTATACAAAAATAATGCAAAAACATCTGCTTTTATTGTACATGGTAAAATAAGTATGCAGGTGGCCGCATAATGAAAAAATAAAATACAAAAAACAAATAGATAATGCTTGTCAAAAAAATACACTTTCTGGACGTGGCTTATGCACAAAACTACTAGAACAAAAAATAATCAGCTAACGTTATGCTGCCACCTGTATACTTATTACACCATGGAATTGTGTATACACATAGATCGCATGAAAACTATAATTTTATGAAACTTTTCATAAAATTTTGCCAATTCGCACGACTTGCCAAAAAAATCTGTCACACAGTTGCATTTTTAGTCCACACTACCATACTTTTCTGGCCCACATGTCATATTTGGCAGATCGCGCGATTGTGTAGGACAGTGAATCATGGCCTTTAGTGGCATATTTAGTGCATTTTTCTAATTTTTGTAGCATATTTGGTGGTTTTTCTGCATATTTTATCGTTTTTAAATTTTAATATGCATATATACCCTAAAGCAAATAAGTCTATTTTGTGATCGAAAAATCTTCAAATTCTATTGATTTATTCTTAGTTAACTCACAGCTCTAATAATTTTTAATTGTGTGATTTTGAGGGGTTTTTACCAATTCCAATTTTATCAAAATTGATTGCTTACTTATATATCATAGAAAAATAGGAGAACGGGAATAATCGCGTTCTGCAAATATTTAAGCTACATTTAAATTTTCTGTACTTAAAATTAACTGAAATTGCAATATAAAATGAATTAAAACTCAATTACACTGTTTGTTATGTTAACTTCTACTGGGAATCGAACAAAGCTCGTTCAGGTTTGAAATCCAACGTACTAACCACTCAGTCAAAGCATAGTATGTAAATTAGCTGCACGAAGACAACATAAACTTACTAGAGTCCGACCGAAACCAGTTTTTTAAGTCCGAACCCGAACCGAACCTAATATTCGGCAAAAAGGCCGAATATTCGGCCGAATCCGAAACTTGCCGAAACTTTCTTAGCATTAACTGATATTGACATTTTAAAAACTTAGCAGAACAGAAAAGTCATCTATTTTATTAACGGCCCTTTTCGCAATGTGATCAACAGTTAACGTGGTCTTTAACGGCAAATTCGGCATACAAAATTCTCCGTTAAAGTATACGTTTTAACTGTACACTGTTTTAACTGTATACTGTGAAAAAGGGCGTAAGAGTATTTCTAAACAGTGTCAATCAAAATAATAGTAGGTTAGGTTAGGTTAGGTTGAACAGGCTGCCGGTTTCTAACAACCGGCCCACTTGGGTCCTTTGGTCCCTTTGTGATGCCTGGGATGGATAGTAGGGAAGTTCAGAGAGGTGTCCCTCCTATCCCAGAGGTTGGGTCGGTGTTAAACCAACCCGAGTATCTTATGAAAGAATTTATACCCCTAACGTCGCATTCCCCCAGGTCTGCTAGTTCGGGTAGTGACGGATTTCCCAAGTATGACGCCCTATTTCTATATAGTGCTGGACATCGACAGAGGAGGTGTTTAACAGTTTCTTCCTCCTCCTCATTCTGACAACTTCTACAGAAATCATTAAAAGGAAGATTTAATCTTCTGGCATGGACACCAATAAGACAGTGCCCTGTTATGACCGCTACGAGTATACGCAGCTGTTGACGAGGGAGCCCCAGTATGGTTGCAGATCTTGCGAAGTTATACTGGGGCCAGATGGATCTGGAAACCTCACAAGTGATTTCATTTGTCCATCTGGTTTGCGCCTCTCTAAATAGTTGGCGCTGAATTTGTATCTTACAGCTTTTTAGTGGGACACCTACTAACCAGTCGATGTCATTCTCATGTAGGCGGGCACCGGCCTTGGCTAGACCGTCCGCAATAGTGTTACCGGGCACCCCCGCGTGACCCGGTACCCAGAAGAGCCCTAGGTTCGCATGTCTCGCCATCTCATTCAGAGATGCCCGGCATTCTTTAACCAATTCCGATGTTGTGTAAACACCAGATAGAGCATGTAGTGCAGCCTTGCTGTCGGTACAAATTCGGATGTCCTGATCGAATATCCTGTAGTACCTTAACCAGTTGGCTGCCCTTTTGATTGCTGATATTTCAGCCTGAGTGATGCTACATTGGTTTGGTAGCCTAAAGTTTATCCTACGTTGCATTTGTGGGATATAGAAACCCCCGCCCACTCCGATGCCCGACTTTGACCCATCAGTGTAGATCTCGAGCACATCCTCATATTGGTGTATGTGGTTTGCCTCAGAAGATGTGCCCGAGAAGTCCACCAGGAATCTTTTGTCGGGCATCAGAGTAGGCGAGCAGTAGTCAGTGTGGTCGGGAAGATCTGAGATTTGCCCTAATATCGTCACATGGCCTACGTTACCCCGCTTCCATGCACCTGAGGCATCGAGTCTAACCGCCGAGTTCATGGCCAGTTGTTTGATCATGAGTTCAGCAGGAAGCCAATGCAGCATGGTGAACAGTGCTTTGGATGGAGTAGTGCGAGGTGCACCCGTAATCAACAAAGCAGATGTTCGAAGTACCTTTTCTATTATTTTAGAGTATGTGGCTTTATTTAAGGAAGTCCACCAGACGACAGACCCATACATTAGTATGGGCTTAACCACCATCTCAAAAAGCCAATTGACGTTTTTGGGACTTATGCCCCACCTGTTGCCAATCGCCCTTTTGCAGGTGTATAGAGCAATAGCAGCCTTGGCTGCCCTAGCTTGAACGTTGGGGTACCATGAAAGCTTAGAGTCCAGTATAATACCGAGATACTTCACGCTGTCTGATAACCTAAGGGTGACTCCGTTGAGAGTCGGTAAAAATAATAGTAGAAATGGAATATATTTCATTTCATCGAGCAAATATAAAACTTAAATATTTACGAGCATATGACTAATAAAAACTTGGCATGAAATTAGCTTAAATGATGAATAGAACTGGAATATTGGGTTCGATACACATACATTGAGGAGTGTTTTTCACTTTATTAATGACGTTACAAGAGCACCAATGATAAAGGTGGGTCGGAATAACTAAAAATATATAAAGTGGAATATTTACCTATTTTTGGCACTAAATTTATATTATTTCATTCATTTTTACTAAAGTGAAGTATTTTTCGACGGTATTGTATTTATCGTGAAGATTGAAAATGAGCTTTCTTCATAATTTGAAATTATTCAAAACAAATAACCAATTTTAGTGCAAAATTGCAGGAGTAAATTCGATTGCGAAAAATCAATTTGTTATAACTTAAAATAGATTTTAGCTTGGAATCGAAATCGGTTTACCATTCCCTAGTTTATGCTATTTATTTTGGCAACCAACAGTTGAATACTTTATGTTACTATAGCGGAGTTCAGTGTTTGATGCAAATGGTCTTGCAAAAGTGCAAATGCAAAATATTGTAGCTTTTTTAGGAAATTTTGTGGATTTGTTGTTGGATTTCAGACAAAAGCTACGATATTTTGCATATACACTTTCGCAAGAGCATTTGCATCAAATACTGAACTCCGCTTATGTATATCTTTTGGTTGCGCTTTATAAAACTAAGTAAAATTTTCATTAAATTTGAAAAGATCGGACGGGAAAAACTGATTTATGGCGGTGACATATTTTAAATTTGGAAAATACTATTTCGATTAACTTCCTTATTTATAGAGACTGAAAAGATTCGGTTTCGGTATTCGGCCAAAAAGTTAGCCTAAACCGAATATCAGCCGAAACCACAATTTTGGCCGAATCCGTAACCGAAACTGAATATCGGTCGGACTCTAAAACTTACTCATTTAACATTACAAATTAAAAAAAAAACACACACATGATCTTGGCTGAAATTGAACATATAACCTATAGTTTAATAGTCTAACGTACTAACACTACACCACTGATTTTAAATGTGTATTTATATATTTTCAATTGCAATACCCTACAGACAAAGTAACTAGTATGTAGTAAGAACTATACTAGTTGCTTTTTACTTCGGACTAGTTGCCTATCTGTTCTTTTTTCATATACCGAACTATCGATTTTAACAGTGGTTGTCATAGGAGCCCAACGAGTTCATTTGTATACAGG
Source organism: Panzeria rudis (assembly GCA_956483635.1). Lineage (NCBI taxonomy): Eukaryota > Metazoa > Arthropoda > Insecta > Diptera > Tachinidae > Panzeria > Panzeria rudis. The sequence goes on along the minus strand of OY101448.1, from coordinate 85,816,511 downwards.
TATATCCCAGTTAGAATCCTAGTTGTTGTAAACTAGTCCTCTTACTAGTTTTTTTTATTTAGATTTTGTAACTTAAAAAACGCTTTGGCCCAACTGGGATACGAACACACCTTCTTCATATTTCAAGACAAGTACTCTACCCACTGAGCCACTTTCAACTTATTTTTTTGAAGAGCTAAAAATAAATACCTGACTTTTTTTTCTTTTTTGACTAGTATCGTTATTAGTCTCGATACAACTAGTAATATGATTGTTCTTGTTTTAATAGTAGCCTTACAAGTCTTGCTACAACTAGGAATATGACTGTCCTTTTTTGAATTTAGCTGCTGGGATAACAGCTAATTTTACATACAGAATACTTTGAGTATTTGTGTGTTATTTCAATGCATGCAGTTTTTTGGTACTTATACTATAAACAACGGACAAAATTAAAAGCAACCGGAAATCCCTATTAATGTATACTTATATTTTTATTGAATGTTAGAATCAGTTAAAAATAAGATTGCTTAGAATTTTGGATGTTTACTCTTTTAAAAACGATTGCACGGAATACTTCTTGAACAAAATACTTTCCGTTAGTTTTTTTTATTTAGATTTTGTAACTTAAAAAACGCTTTGGCTCAACCGGAATACGAACACACATTCTTCATATTTCAAGGCAAGTACTCTACCCACTGAGCCACTTTCAACTTATTTTTTTAAGAGCTAAAAATAAATACCTGAAACTTTTTTTCTTTTTTGACTAGTATCGTTAATAGTCTCGATACAACTAGCAATATGTTTTAATAGTAGCGTGTTGCTACAACTAGGAATATGACTGTCCTTTTTTGAGCAGTAACATTACAACTAGTAATATGACTGTCTAGTTGTGAATTTAGCCGCTGGGATAACAGCTAATTTTACATACAGAATACTTTGAGTATTTGTGTGTTATTTCAATGCATGTAGTTTTTGGTACTTATAGCATAAACAACGGACAAAATTAAAAGCAACCAGAAATCCTTATTAATGTATACTTAGTTTTTTTTATTGAATGTTAGAATCAGTTAAAAATAAGATTGCTTAGAATTTTGAATGTTACTGTCATAATATTGTTAACACGATTTTGTTGATTTGACAATCTGGCATTGTTAAATCGACTCGTATACCCATAAGGTATCAGAATATATAGATGGTATAATAACTACCAATCAAATTGTGTCCATTGACTTTATTTCCACGTTGAAAAGGAAATAATCAGGTATGTGATGGAAATCGATTTCGAAAACGAAGCAATTTTGAAAGGTGATTTTTAATAATATTTCTTTATTAAAAACAATTTTATCACATATTTTATAAAAGTATTTCATTATTACCAAAGAGTTGCATCACAAAAATTATAAAAACTTGATGCAAAGTTCTATAAAATGGACTTTCGAAAGTGCTTTGTTTTCAAAATCGATTTCCATCACATACCTGAATGTCCATAAAAAAATTAAATAAAGACTGGCTATACGTCTTTTTCCGGCCTAAATGGTTTTCTTCTCTGGGTATGTCGAATAGTGGCTTCGCAGAGGCTAGATTTTTGACTAGATAGAAAACCTTTACTCTGCGAAGCCACTATTCGACATAGCCATGGACATTATTTCTTTTTGAAGTGGAAATATGTACTGTACATGGACGTTATTTTTTGGACATTATTGCATTCCACCAATATACTATGTACATATGTATATAATTCGTGGTGCCATCCATATGCGTATTATATAAATTATAAACGAAATGATTACGTTTTAAGTGCATATTTTATTAAATCTTGGGAGCATATTTTTTAGTTTTTAGTGAATATATAATGAGTATAAAACACATTTTTAGGTCATATTTCCGGTTTCCCTTGTAATAACCCTTCTCATTTTTTCAAAAGCGGTTTCGAATACAGAATGTGATTTTTCGCGAAATTATGCTTTTCGACTTAGATTGTTATTGCTTGTGATCTGTGTTGGCACATGTATTGAAAACAGTCTTTGCCATCGTGACATCTAGATATTTGTGAATGCGCTAGTTTTTGACATACCAAGGATCTGGTGTAATCGTACGGTGGATTTTATTTTGCTCTATATTTGATGATTTTAGTGTTCTCCAAAATTTTAAAAATACAAAAAAGCAAGTGTCACTCTGCGTTTAGACGTTCAAGCACTTGCATGCAAGTTCTATATATGTCTTATCAACGAAAATTTCGGAAAAACGCCCGACTGTCTTCCAAGTTGCATGAATAAATAAATCTGAGTTGCCAAACTTTTAACATCCGCACATTCAGGGAAGAAGTTAGCGTTATATTATTATGACTAGTTTTTTAATGAGATTGATGTTCTAATAAATCATTAACTGTTTTATTTATGTATATTTGGAGAAATAAACTATAATTCTTTTTATCTTCTATATATGTATATAAAATCGTTTGTGTGTTTGTTAGTAACGCATGATCTTCGGAACTTTAAGAGCTTTCGAACTGAACACAGGTTCGGTTCAATCCACGTTAGGTTTTTATTTTATTTTTGGCCCAATATGTGGCCATGGGGAGCAGTTATTTTGAAAAAAGAAGTTTAAATAAAAATAAAAAAAACAATACATTTGGGAGCAAGACAACGTTTGCCGGGCTTAGCTAGTATATACATAAAATAAGTCAAAACTATAATTACAATTTTACCACAATCCAGAAAATTTGTTTAAAACATTTCTCTTGGCAGCTCTGCTTATGTTTTCGGCATTAACTTGCAGCACCACTTGCAGAGCACTTGCAAGCAAGCAAACTTTTCTTGAAAGTTAGCTGAATGTTGGCTGCAAGTCAAAAGTGTAAGTGGGCTAGTAAAAAAGTACGAGCTCGTACTTTTTTACTAGCACACTTACACTAGTGTATTGCATTTTTCAAACTAGCACGTGTAAACGTTAAGTTAAAATTTCGTTTTAGCGCAAGAGCAGTTTTAAAGTTCTCGCTATTTGAAGATCACTGATAATCTCTATTTTATACCATTTTATCTAATTGAAAAATATAAAAAGAAATTCCTTCGAACCGGATTTGAACCAGTGACCTATGGATATCTTACATTATTAATGACTCTACAGTCCACCGCTCTACCAACTGAGCTATCGAAGGCTATACCATATTATAGGCAAATGCTGTATAAAACTGTGGTAACTATTCTGCATTAAATTTTCTAATTTTTTTCAATTTTCAACACTACTAGCTGTATAACAGTTTTCTATTCACCATTTTAGCTACTATTAGAGTTGCCAACAATTTTAATCATGTCTAATAAAGAAAGATCACAAAATATTCCCAACAAAGAAATAATAATTTTATTACAATTGTGCTTATTACACACACAGGAAAAAGTATTAAAAAAAATAATAATAATAAAAATAAGTAAATAAATAAAATAAAAGCAATATCAAAAATTAAAGTTCTTTTCAATATGTATTCACTTATTCGAGATAGTCTCAAGAATTTATGTTCCAGAAATTTAATTTATATGCTGTGGCTAGCCAATCTATAAGCCGGCATTTTGTTGGCTGCTAATGCCAACTCATCAGTACATCTTTAAAAAATCAGCCTAAGGTTTAGTTTTTATATTGCCTTATAAATACATTTATTGTCGACCAAAGTTTGACTAATTGTATAAAGGTTGTAAGAAAAATAGATTCAATCGAATAAAAGTTGTTTGTTGTGCTGTTTGTATAAGTTTTGTGTTTTTAACTATTATGCTTTTGTATTGTGATTCTCATTTCTTCTTTGACAGTCTGTCTGTAAGCATACAGGTTTTGAAAACTTTTCGAACATGGCTACATCAGCTTAACATCTGATAGATCCTCCATTTGAGGACAACAAATGTTAAGCTGACTTTTTTTATAGATCTATTGATGAGTTGGCATTAGCACCCAACGAAATGCCGGCATTTAGATTAGTTAACCACAGCAAATAGATAAAATTTTTGCAATAATTCTATTCAATTATTTTCACTTATTTAACCATCACTCATGTGATCAAAAATAACATTTTCTAAAACTGTTTACAAATTTTGAATATATAAAAATCAGAGTTTTAGTAATTGAATATAGAGTTTTCGTCATGGATGGAACATCTACAATATATTGTAGGTTTTCTGTGCATAAATAATATGTATATGATAAAAAGTAAATGTATCTTTAAAGTTAGTTTTGACAAAACAAAGAAAATCTATTACCAAACGGCATATCGATATTATAAAAACTGCTAAAACTGCGCGTGTGCAATATTTTACAATTTAGTGTTTGTCCTGCTTTACATAAAAACGTGATACTTTAATCGAATAATTGTTATATGTATCTTGTAAGAAATAAGCAAGATATTGCAGTCTGTAATGACATTGGTGGTTTAAAATTTGAATGAGGAAAATTTATTTAATAATTGCAGATTTTTGTATATTGTGGTAATTATAAAGTTAATAGTGTTCGACAGAAGTAAATTTTTCAGACCGATGTTGAAGCCGAAGTTTAGCCAATTTTACAAAATTAGGCCGAACCGAAGCCGAACTTTACTTATTAAGCTCACAACAAGAAATAATTTTGATATTTTCGAGGTCAAATAGTTTATTAAATTGCAACAACAATTAATTTGTAAAGATTTTTAGCTGTAATAACATTAAATTAAACAATTTAGAACCCCCGAAGAAAATGAGTGATAACTTCAAAATGGCTGGACCGATTTTTTCCAATATAGGTTAAACGATTTTAGATAAAGTCGCCTTTAAAACAAAAGAAACTAAAATAAAATCGATTTAGCAGTTTGGGAGTTACGGTGCCACATACACTCAAATTCAAGAGGATACAGCTAGAAAGGAGGTAATAACTTCTAAGTGGCTGGACCGATTTTCTACAAACATAGCAAACAACACTCGATCAAGTCACCTTTCTGAGAAAACTATATAAGAATCGGCTCAGCTGTTTCGGCTCTACAAGACAGCAGACAGACACGCGTAAACACGGATGTACACTACAAACTTATAACACCCCTCTGCCTTGGTCGGGGATAAAAAAGTAGTTAAGTTTTATTTCTCAAATAGTTGTAGCGAAAAGCTAATATATGCACATTAGGGTCGAGCGCCGGTGTATGAAGGTGAAAAAGTCATCCAATCGATTTTGAATACCTCCAGAATGTTTTGTCTAACTTAATTATATACAAAAAAGATGACAGGTAATAAGGTCAATGGAAATAATGTCAATTTACTCTATTTCCCACCATAAAGGGAATTAGAGTTAATTGACTTTCTTGCGTTTTCGAAAACGAAATAAAGTCAATTGACTTTATCGCATTTTCAAACATTTAATTTGCATAGCATCGCGATAATTCCCACTGAATAACGATCTGAATGTACCAAGTCAATATGGTATCAATCAAAAGCCATATTATATTATTTTTTATCATTATAATAACAAATTTTAAGAAATTTTATTTTTATTACGAAAGATTCTCTACGTAGTCGTCCTCCGGACGAGCTTAAGTGTTTTTTCCACTCAGTATATCGAAAAGCGTTCGCTGAGTAAACATTTTTTAATTTTTTTCACGCAAGAGTATTTACGCAGCGAAACCATTATCCGGTATATTGAGAGGAAAAAAACCATTAAGCCCCGCCAATGGCCAATGTAAAAAACTTTATTAAGCGAAACCGCTTTTCTATATACCTAGAGGAAAATTCCTTAAGCAAGACCGAAGGCCGGCTATGCAAAAATCTTTACTCAGCGAAGCCGCTTTTCTATATACCTAGAGGAAAAACCCATAAAGCCCGGCCGATGGCCGGCTATGAACAATCTTTGCTCAGCAAAGCCGCTTTTCCATATACAAAGAGAAAAAAACCTTAAAGCCCGGCTAAAGGCCGGCTCAGCGAAGCCGCTTTTCGATATACTGAGAGGAAAAAACCTTAAGCATTGTTGAAGCTACTTCCAATTTAATAGGGAAATAAAGTCAATTACTTTATTTTAAAATTTTTGTTGACCTTATTTCAATTTTAAAAACGCAATAAGTTCAATTGACTTTATTTCCCACCATGGTGGGAAGTAATGTGAATTGACCTTATTACCTTACCTGTCCCCTACAAAGGTAGCAGGTAATAAGGTCGATGGAAATAATGTCAATTGACTTTATTGCGTTTTTGAAAACGAAACAAAGTCAATTGGACTTTATTGCACTTTCAAACATTCAATTTAGATAGCATAGCGGTACTTCCCAATGAATAATAATCTGAATGTACCAAGTCAATATTGGTATCAATTAAAAGTGATATTTTATAGTTTTTTTCGTTATAAATAAAAATTGGAGGAAATTTTATTATGTTGTGTTTTTCTTCCGACGGGGTTTTTTTGAATTTGGAACGATTTTCCGTCATCCCACGTCAAATTTGGTTTGTAAACAGACCGGTTTCGGCTATGTGCCATCTTCAGTGTTCTATTGAATTTTATTATTATTACTAAAGTTTCCTGCGTACAGTGTTACCACAATTTTTAGACATAGAATCTGCAAAATTTTTCTGGGAAAAATCTGCAAAATATGCATTTTATTTTTAAAATCTTCAAAAAATCATCAAACCCATTTACAATACCACTTTTTTATGTATTATATAACCAAATTCACAATTTCTTCAAGAAGCTTAAATACATACATGCAGGTGTAATCATATATGTTTTTTCATAAAAAAGTACATTCGTGCCAATCCCCATATAGAACGTTTTTTTTACTTTAGATTAATTTCAAAAACTTTCGACACAAAAACAAGAGTTTATATTTTTACCCTCTCTGATTTCAACAAAATTTTACAAGTATGTGTGTATATTCTATTTTTACGTGCGCATCACATGGCGTAAGAATTAGTCCGATACTTTTTATGGTTTCTATTTTATAGACGTCTAAACTTGGGAATCTCAGCCATTTTTGAAAAAAGTTCGTTATATTCAAGACTGAATAACCTTAGAGCGGGCCATGAGATATTTGGCGTTATTCGAAAGGTTTCAGTCTTCTCTTAATAAGTTTTCATTAAAGAGGACATGGCTTCCTGCTACAAGTGCCTCTAAAATCTCTTAAATATACTGGAAAAGCTATTTTAATTTTCTTTATTCCTTTACAGAAAGTAGTTAACTGACAGATCTTCAACGTACAAAGCATTCAGGTTGAGATGGAAACAGATTCAAAAGTTGCAGCTGTTTCTTCATGATAACTCAAACGTGTAAGCAATAACTATAAAAACAACCATTTAAATGCATTGGGACTTTTTTTATTGTAAAAAGTTACATTGAAAGTAGTACAACTTTATATAGCTGTTTGCTTATATTATTATTTCTTACATATTTGTCACAGAAACTATCGGGATGACGCGCTCTAAAGTTATTCAAACTTAAATATACCGAACTTTACCCAAAAATGGCCGAAATATCCATGTTTAGACGACTATCAATAGGAATCATAACACATGTTAACAGTACATCGCGTTCCGGAAAAATTTTAGCCGTTACTGACTACATATGTTATGCAGATTATTAATTAGCATTTTATCAGCTCTAGTTTTCGCGATATACCGTTGTGACAAAAATGAAGACACTTGCACGACACATATTAGCATAACTTGAGAAGGGTTTGCCCTTTCAATAAAATAAAAAAACTCGATATTCAAACACAACATCACCTATAAGTCGTGCTTACATTCTTTCTAAATATGCGAAGTAGTTTTAGAGATATCGTAAATGTTTGAGCAAAAAAATAAAAATGTTATAAAAATAAAGCAATAAAGTAATTGTTTTTAAAACGTCATAATCGTCAGTTTTTTGTTTAGCAACACGTAGCTAAATATATTCGAAATTAATTAAGCCTTTTTTTCATTGGAATTTGTACACAACTTATGATTTTATTCAGAATTCAGTGAGAGAACTGAAGTGATAAAAATTAAAATTTCCATACAACAGGAGCAAACACGAACACAAAGTTAAAACTTGCTATTGTATGCAAATTTCATATATTTTTCAATAAATGATCTTTTTAAATTGTGAAAAGTTGTGCACAAACTTAAAAAAAGCTCACTTCTTTAGTAATATATCTAGCTACATGCTGCTGGACAAAAACTGCCTCGTTGTTGTACATTTATATTTAAAGAATTTTAAAAACAAAAATGTAAACATTTTTTTTTAAATTATAATTTTTTGGCTCAAACCTTTACGATATCTCTAAAACTAGTGCGCAGAGTTAGAAACAATGTTTGCATATCTTAAAGACAATTTTGTCGTTGACTTTTAAATTTTTGAATTGCTAAAAAAATTGGAGCGCAGATTCGCGTTCAGCATGCAAAATAACTGACGAAAGAACTTTCAGTTCTAGAAAAAGGAAATGTTTATCGAATTTTGTAAACATGTGTAATTATTGCTCCATGTTATACGCACGTAGGAATAGACAGGGTAAAAATCCAGACCTTTTCGAAATTAATCTACATATGTAGATAAGAATAATTTTAAATAAAATGAATAATTAAAAATTTAGTTCTTTTTTAAAAACTACGTTTTTTCCTTGTTTTTGTGCTTTTTGAAATCAAAAAGTTGACAACACAGTATGAATATATTGCATTAAGAGAGTGGTAAGACAGTAGTCAAATTCATATTGAACTAAAACTAAAGCCTTACACATTTCTCAAAAATTCCCAAAATGTTTTAAATAGATCCAATAAAAATACCAATAACATAATAAAGATTAAAAATTTTTTTTGGTTGAAATCCCCCATCTGGCAGCACTGCATAAATAAAATAAATTACCCACTTTCTTATTGGTTGTGTTTAGTTGACAAAACTAAATTGGTGAATAACTATTACACTTATTAAATACCATAACCACAATTGGTTTCAGTCTATACTATTAATTCACCAAACTTTATAATACATGACTTTACCATCTCTTGCTTATAGCCTTCGATAGCTCAGTTGGTAGAGCGGTGGACTGTAGAAGTATTCTCGACAATGTGGAAATCCATAGGTCACTGGTTCAAATCCGGTTCGAAGGAAATTATTTTTATTTTACTGATTTTAAATTTCTGTTTTATAGAAATTTATTTTTAATTTATTTGCACTTAATGTACGTTTTTATCTTAAAACTTTCGTGATGTTGTTTTTCGGAATTTACTGACATCAATTTGTATGAATAAAAAACCTATTAAATAATATTTACTAATTCTTTCTCTTTTCAATGTATAATCTATTAATACTTAATTTATTTTGCTTGTTTTTCGTTTTTTGTTGTAGCAGTTAATTTTGTTTTATGTTTTTAAAGATTGTTGCCAAATTATGGCTTAATCGTCTGGTGTACATGTGCTAAAGGGTTATTGGTGTTTGTAAGAACGGGGATTTTTGAATAAATAATTGCAAAATAAATAAATAAAATTGCATTTTATTGTTTTCATGCCAAGTTCACATAAATCACTCTTTTGTTCTTTGTAGTGTATATTATACATACTCGTATATGTACAATTTCTTGCATTACAATTTTTTTCTTTCCGTTTACGACATTTTTACCATTTAAAGTGTAGAAAACCTTTAATTTTATTTTGCTTTACTAAGAAATTTGGCAAATAAATCATCTATAGTTTGGGTTCTAACAAACAAAAAAGCCACACGTAATTGTTTTTTTTTTGTATGTTTGCGATTTAAATATTTATTTATTTTTTGTTGTCATATATCTACAAGGGCTTTCCTCAAGAATTTTTTATGTTTTTTCTTGTCTTTACTGCTGAACTCTTGGTGCGATTGCAAATACGATTGCCGTGCCTGCCTGTTTTTAATACGTTTTTTTATTGGCTTCACCTGTATGTGAATGTTACGAATGAATATTCGCGAATACGAATGCGAATACGAATATTTTATCCAATATTCGCCGAATACGAATATTCAATCTAAACGTATAGTGCCACTTGATATTTCAAATTTAATTTAAAAAAAATTACCCTTTGCCTCAATAACAATAAATTGAGAAAAACTGTCACAATGCTACAGGTATTTAACATTATTACGATATTCCGATGAGAAAAGTTAACGGAAAAATACGAGCTTCTTTTAGCTATAGCCATGCAATATTTAGTGACAGCGACCGAATGTTTAGTAGTGCGGGGCTTATTTACACACCGAATTGCAATAGGCTTGAAGGAGAAAAAACTTAAAAACTTTTATTTTTTAAGTTCAACGTTCCTCTATGAGCCTTGATTATTAATTTAACATGATATGTACAAACAGGACTTTACTTTTTAGATACTATGTAGTTGTGAAACATATTTTGTTTGTTTTTTCTTTACTAAAAGAAGATTATGATTTTGCGTCGAGACAAAAGTTTTTTTTTAAGTAAAACTTATTAAACAATTTTTTTGTTTAATTTTCTGTATATTTTTATGTATTATTTTTAGGAACGTAATCGCAAAATATTCGTGAAATATTCGCTTGAATTTGGCGAATACGAATACTAATGTCATGAAAGATGCGAATATTCGGCGATTCGAATACAAATACGAATATTCGTCACATCAGTAGTATGTATTAATGTATGCATGTATATATGAATGTAACGGAAACTTTCAACGTAATTTTCACCAACTTCAAAACGACCGATCAACTTGAAACTGCACACGCATTAGGTTCCGATGACAATACAATCTAATGAATATAAAAGTGGGCTGCGCCACGCCCATACAAACGAAATATCTAATATCTTGGAAGCTGTAGCAGTCAGAGTATTCAAATTTGGTATGGACTGTTTTGAGAGCAAGATGCGGAGCATGTCAAAATATTGGTAAAATAGGACCATACAAAGTAATTAATTATAATCTTATATATTGAAAGCTATAATAGCAAGTCTTCAAATTTGGTATGCGTTAATTTGAAAACAAGACACGACCATCGGCAAACAATTGGTTAGGTAGCTGATACGAAAGTGGCACTCACCATGCAAAGTAAATGGCAATTAGATATCTTGAAAGCTAAGATAGTAAAAGCCTTCAAATTTGGTATAAGTTAATTTGAAGGAAATATATGAAGATACCTAAAGAATTGGCTGGGTACCAGAACAAACTAAATTTCATTTTATGTAAAAGAATTCAATGAAATAGTAAATATTTTGTCTAGGAACGGACCTACAAACAAATTTGTAAATATAGACAAAAATATCTCAACAATTTCATTGAAAAAAACGTGTTTTTTCAGTGAACAAATTGTTAAAATCTATAAAACAATTTGTCTAAAAATATTTACAAATTGTAAACAAAACAATTTACTAAATCAAACAAAAAGATTTAATGGACTTTCTGAAAAATATCAAACAATATTTTTGTCTGAAATGCTAACAAATATTAAACAAAATAGTTTACTTAATCAAACAGAAATATTTATTGGATTTTATGTAATATATCAAACAAAATTTTTGTCTGGGTCATTATCATCATCCATTAAGCATTTATGAAATTTCTCTTTATTAAATGTGTTCAAGTCTGAATTTTTATCTAAAGACTCTAAAAAAAATTAATGAGAATTAACTCAATGACATTAACGAATTGATTTACTCAAAAATCTTCAGTAATCAAACTTGGTACAATCGCATTGCATTTGCTATCATTGTCGTTGTTATATATGTGTGTGTCGTCATCGGGGTTGTTTTTTTACGATACAGTTTTTCTTGTTGTTTTTGGTTTTTGCGTCCCAAATAAAAGTCAAACAAACAATGCATTGATTATGTACAGAACATTTACTGAAAATGAAATTAGTTTTTAGACAAACTTTTGTTTGCAAATTTTTTGGTGGAAATTTTTTCTGTGAAAAACCTAAATTTAATTTTCAGTAAAGGAATTTAATGAAATAGCAAATATTTTTTCTAGCAACGGACCTACAGACAGATTTGTAAATATATACAAAAATATCTCAACAATTTCATTGAAAAAAGTGTTTTTTCAGTGAAAAAATTGTTTAAATCTATAAAACCATTTGCCGAAAAATATTTACAAATCGGAAAACAACACAATTTACTAAATCCAAAAAAAATTTACTCGATTTTCTGAAAAATATCAAACAATACTTTTGTCTGAATTTATAAAGCAATTAGTCTAAAAATACTAACAAATATTAAAAAAATAGTTAACTTAGTCACACAAAAATATTTACTGGATTTTTTGTAATATATCACACAAAATTTTTGTCTAGATCATCATCATCATCCATTGAGAATTAACGCAATGACAATGAGAATTAACGCAATGACAGTAACAAATTTATTCACTAAAAAATCTTTAGTAAACTAACTTGGTACAATCGCATTTCTTTTGCAATAATTGTATTTGTGTGTATGTCGTTATTTGTGTGTATGTCGTCATCGGGCTTGTTTTTTGACGACACAGAAAACGGGATTTTCTTGTTGTTTTTAGTGTTTGTGTCCTAAATAAAAGTCAAACAAAAAATTCATTGATTCAGCAAAGAACATTTACTGAAAATGAATTTATTTTTAGACAAACTGTTGTTTGAAAATATTTTGGTGATAATTTTTTCTGTGCATTAAAATGAAACGAAAATCCAGAAATAGCGTTCAAAGCCCAAAGTTGAAACTAATTTTGTGCCGCACACATGATACATAAAATGCTTAAGAACCGACAAAATAGAACAAAGTTACAATACATTAAGTGAAAAAACAGAACTTCTTTTGATCAAAAATATTCTTTTGACTTTAAATTAAATTTTGTAAAGGATGACTTCGGATTTTTTCACTCACTGACTTACAAAATTCTTAATTTTGTTGGGTCCTAACGACTTCATGTTTCATGTGTTAAAGACAAAATTATCTTTAGGCTTAAAGGATTTATAAAATTTTTGTTTCATAAAAATGATAAATTTTTAAAAGACATCTAAAAATTCACTTGCTTAAATTTCCTAAGAACATATCGTTAGCTGAAATGCAAATTAAATAACTGCACTGTTTTTAATTTTATAGGAAGGAAAAAATACTAAATAACTGACTCAGGTAAAAAGTCTCTACATTTTCGTTTTTAATGCGATTGGTTTTTATGATAAGAGTTTGAAAATTTGCAGGGCCAAGCGCTTCGATGTAATAATTAATAATTGGAAATGAGACTAAATATTCTGTAAGTTACATTATTTCGCATTTCAGCTAACGATATGGAACTGTGTAGTTGCATACATTTATAAAAAATATTATCATCATTGTATTTACAACATCCCGCTTTTCATAATATATTTTATAAAATCCCGCTTTTTTGGTCATATTTTCTTCAGAATCCCGCTTTTCAACCGTTCTTATCCCGCTTTTGACGCTTTTGGTTACGTTACTTTTACATCAGTTCTTCTAAATATACACCTTTTCGAAATGTTTTTACTTGTTTGTACTTCTATATGATTTTCTTTTAATTTGCTTTCGAAACCATTTGTTATCAAATTAAAATACCAATGAAGTAGCCGTTTTCAATTTTAAGATAAATTTTTATTGCATTTTGAAATTTGAATACAATTTGAATACACTTAGAATTTTTTCAATGCATTTTGAATTTTTAAAATTGGTCGTATACAGCAACATATAGCGTCCACTATGATAATTGAATTACAGACCTAATAGCATACAGCCTTTCCAGGCATAAGTCTTTGTAGAACAAACTATTAGTTTGGAATATATAAGCTTTCCAATGACTAAGAGTTTTATCGGTAAAATTGTTCTTATATAACAAAATATAGCGGCCACTATATTAAAACAGGTGACTAATTTTGTACGGACCTTAAAGCCTACATCCTACCTATAATTCATCCATACATTTTTTGTCGATAAGACTAATAATTTGGAAAGTATAAGCTGTCCGACGACTAAAGAATTTTATCAGTAAAATCGGTCTTATATAACAACATATAGCGCCCACAGTGTTAAAAATATCTGTCTAATTTTTACAAAATGTAAAGCCTACATCCTTGCCTACAACTCATCTATACATTTTTGTAGATCAGGCTATTAGTTTGAAAGATATTGCTTTTCCAAAGACAAGAATTTTATTGGTAAAATTGGTCTTATCTAACAACATATAGCGCCCACTGTGTTAAAAATAGCTTCTTAGCTTTTAACACACGTTGTAGTCTACATCCTTTCCTATAATTCATCCATACATTCTTTGCGAATCACACTATTCGTTTGGAAGATATGATTTTTTCGCCGCTAGATTGGTCGTTTTCCCAGTGTGCGACTGTCTGAAAAGTTTATACTAATAGTAATACTTAAAATAAGAATTTTGGTACTCAATTTAAGAATTTTGTTATTGATTCAAGATTTTTTACATGATTTACATATTTTATCTCTTTTTCGGCTTGATTTAAGTACGTTTTAGAGTTATTCGCACTTAATTTTTTGAGCACGACTCGTACTTAAAGTAAGTAAAAAATATTTGAATTTAGTACGGCGTTTTTCTTTCTGTGCATGAACCCAGCATAGTCTGACACTATCTTTGTCCATAAGCAAGTTGAAAACGCTCGTATAGTCACTAACTAGTTTCGGTTTGACACTGTGTCCCTTCAAAGCTTTTAGCGCCGCCTGACGAAGGTTACCACCTCGAATTCAGTCAAATTTCAGCTTGGAAAGCGAAAAAAACAATAAGTACTTATTCATAAAATAGTTTTCATTACAATGTACAAAAAAAGGGCCCAAAAAGAGCGAAGCGTGCCACAGTGCCAGGCAGTATCCAATAGTGCCAAAAATGGCCCAATTGTGCCACAATTCCCATCACTGATATAAAGTGGTCAAATAAGGTTAGATCACAGATCGTAACATTTATATGAGCAAAATTGCGTATTTAAGTTTTTTATGTTTTAACTGGGAAATGAGATGTTTTATAGTGGTAAAAGGCATCATAAATGTTAACCGGGGCACTAAAGTACCTCTATACCAAATTTTATAAAAATCCATTGGGACCGACAGACAGACAGTCAAAAATTCCCAAAAATTTTCCACAAAATATTTCACGTGCAGGCACGCACCTTTTGCAGTTTTATTATATATATAAATTTATTCATTTAAAGCATTTATTAAATATATTATTTGAGATCTTCTCCCAATTTTATTTACAATAGATGATTCATTGGTTGAGGGTTAAGCAATGTCTCTATGCATTTTATTGGCGCTTTACCAAATCATCAGTAGACTTCAAGCATACTTTTGAAAAGTTTCGAACATCTCATCTTATGCACTGACGTTCAACCCCATTTGAGAATTTACAAATACTGTGCCTCGTTTCTATAACTTGTGAGAAGTTCTCACATCGAGAAAAAATGAATAATTATACTTGTCCTCCGATCTTTTGTAGGACGGTTCATAGAATATTAGTTGAATTATTATATGACTCACCCTGCAAACCTAATATAAATTCAAAAACATTAATTTTTTTCTCACTCATCCTGTTTTTCGCAGAATGGTTATACATTTTTCGACGCAAGAAACTCTCACATTAGTTACAGAAACCAGGCACGAATCTAATACTTTTATTATCACCCGATGGGCGACTTATTGTATAAAGGTGTAGAAAAATAAAATAGATTCCTATCGAATATAAATTGTTTGTTGGGTTTTGTATAAGTTTCTAAGCCTACTACGCTTATTTTATTCTTTTTGATTTTAAAAATTATTATTTGTAAATTCTGAAATGGTTTTGAAAGTCTGTGCATAGGGGTCGAAACTTTTCAAAAGTATAGTTGAAGACTGCTGATGATTGGTAAAGCACCAATGAAATGCATATATACATTCCTTAACCCCCAACAAATAAATCTTTATTTTATTCATTTAACTTATACATAATTACAAATTACATATATGATAAAATAAAAGGACATGAGCAATAGAAAATATCTTCTGCTTCTATTGCGTTACTTTAAAAATGTTTAGTTTCATATCCCATTGAGAAAGGAGCTTCCAACTAAGCCAATAAGATCCTGAAGTTCTGATCCGGAAATGGTTCCAATCCGGAGCACTTCTAATGATTTTTACATCGGCTTGTCATTGGAAGCAGTTCTGAAGTCATGTTCACAATGTTGAGAAAAAGCAATTCACATAATTCAATTAATTTTATTGATATTTTGTTGACTGTCGCGAATAGAGCTCGAACCAACGAACGTTATTTCATGAATTGTTTAATATTCAACATATACGGGTATGTTCTGAAAACTATTTCGTTTTGAAATTGCCAAATTTCAGGAAAGAATTCAACTAAGAAGCTCACTTATTGTAGATTTTTAATGGGTTTTTATCTCTTAGATAATTCAGATATTTTATCAGAACTCAACATGTTTTTCGCTTTTTAAATTTTGCGATTTCAACAAAAAATGGTTTTTAGAACATGGGCGAAAAAAACAAATTTGAGATCAGCTGACAGACTAAATGTCTTTGACAGAGAGAATTGCGAAAGTTGAATTACACCTTCCGGTGTGCTTCGCTACCCCATTGTTGTGCAGATATAGGAGAATTAATAATTATTTTGTATGGGGGTACCAGTCTCTCTCCTCTGATACCTTCAACATTTTATTGGAAATTGCACTTTAATCTAAGAGTATAACGCACGTCAAATTTTGAGCGCTTCGCTAATTAATTAGTGCTGATATAGAAATATCCCACATTTTCAGAAATAGCAATTTGTTCGAAGAGTAACTCACGTCAAATTTTATGATATTCACTATTGTAGTTGGGCTGACACAGGAATATTATTAATTACTTTGTATGTGGGGTAGCTTTGCACATATAGGAAAATTAATAATTATCTTGCATGGGACACCCGTCTCCCCCTCTGGTACCACCAAGACTTTGCTGGAAACCAAAATTTGTTCTAGGAGTAACTCACATAAAATTTTAAGAGCTTCACTATAGTCGTTATGCTGATATAGGAATATTAATAATTGCAAGCTATTCTAAGATTAACGCACATAAAATTTAGAGAGCCTCACTCTTATAACTGTCCAGATATAGGAAAATTAATAATAACGTTATACAGGCGTGTACCCACCGCCCACCACTGATACCCTTAAGATATCGCTAGAAATTGCAATTTGTTCTAACCACATCAAAATTTTCGAGCTTCACTCCTTTACAGCCAATATTTTTCTGAAAATTTAACGTTATTCTAACAATAAGACTCATTGAATTTAGAAAGCTTCACCCTTATAGCTGTACAGGTATAAAAAAAATAGTAATTACCTCCTATGGAGGTACCAGTTTCCCCCACATATACCGCCAATATTTTGCTGGAAATTACACGTTATTCCAAGAATAACACACATCGACTTTAGAAAGACTGAGTCTTATAGTTGTACAGCCATGAGAAATTTAATAGTTACATTCTATGGGGGGGTACCCGTTTCCCCCTCCGAATTTTCACTTTCTCCTAAGAGCAGCTCACAGCAAATTTGGAGAGTCTCACTGTGGTAGTTCTACAGATTTAGGGAAATTAAAAATTGCCTTGTTTGGTGGATGCCCTCGCCCCCCAAATTTAAAAAAAAAATAGCCTGTTTGAATTTCTCTGTCATCAGCAAGACAGTCCTGAAAAAATAGTTCCTTAAAAATGACTTCCAATATTTTTCACTGGGATTCAATTCATTTTCATTCACATTGATATATAAAACTTGTTTCATACGTATATTAGAAATAAGTCTGGCATCGAAACAATTCCTATATGCTAGACCCTAAACTATTTAACTTTGTGTTGTTAAATGTTGTTGTAGGTTTTCTCTGACATTTTGTATGACCCATTTGTAAATTGCATTTTTTCTTTTTTGGTTTCATTGTTTTGATTTTGCTTGAGTTTTTTTACTTAAAACAATTGCAAAAAATTAACACACAAAAAACTTTCTATTTTATACGTTTGGTTGCGGTGACTATTAAAACATGAAAGAAAAAAATCACTGTCAATGCCAACAATAAAATAAAAATGTAAAAAGTATTACGAAAAAAGTACAACTACCTACTAAAAAAGAATTCAGGGACATTTTATTCGTATGAAACAGTTGTTTGCAGTTTTTACAGATTCTTTGATTGCATGCCTGTCTCATGACATTTTTATGCCACAAGAATTTTATTGATTTTGACATGCAATTTGCTTTAGAACAACAATTCTTTCACAATTAAAACAAAATTGCACAATATGATGTACATATTACATACATACGTACTTAATAATTGCATTTGGATTAAAAAATTTCAATATATTTTCGCTAGCCCTAAAGCCCTTGCACGACATAACTGCATAACTGCAGAAGAGTTTGCTGTATTCAATAAAAAAGAAAAACAAAAATCCGACAACAAAATGTCGAGTTTGAGAGACAGGGTTGGGAAAACCCCGGGCTTAAAAAAACCTAACCCAGCTAGTTTTTCCTTGGTCTTTGGGTTTTATTGTTTTTGTTTAACGATGTAATAATTGTTCTAATTGTTCTAATTGGCAAATATTTGCCGAAAAAAACGTGACCAACAGACAAGCTAAAATTGTATTTCCTTTAATTTCAATATTTTGTTATATATGGGTTCGCATTTATTAAAAATAATTTAAAAATAGCTTTTTGCAGCATAATTAACTTTATTTGGTGATATAAAAACGAAGTTAAATCACACTAACCCTTAGCAAAAGCAGTGGTTACGTTTTTTCCTTACTGAGGCCTCAGCTGCCAAGTGATGTACGGTGGAATCCTTTGGAACATTGCTTAACATCATTTGTTTCTAACTTCCACCTTAATGCCCAAAGAAGATCGGAACCAAAACAAAAAAGTAGCCAAAATTTAAAATATTGTCAAAAACCGAAAAAGTCACAAAAACGAAAATACCAAAACCAACTAAAATCGCCAAAACTAAATATATCGTCTTAAACAAAAAACCCCAAAACGAGAAAAAAAAAACAAATAAAAATCGCCACAGCAAAACAAATCGCAAAAAGTAGAAAAAAAATAATAAAATCGCCAAAATGCAAAAACAAAACCGAAACTAAAATAAATCGACAAAAACAGAAAAAAACTACAAAACGAAAAATAAGTGTCAATACTAAAAAGAATCGCCAAATGTATAATATTGAAAAAAAAACTGAAGAAACCACAAAAAATAAAAAAATTTCCAAAAAAAAACAAAAAACAATCTGCAAAACTAAAAAACACGCCAAACACCAAAAACATCGCCAAAACGAAAAAAACGCCAATACTAAAAACAATCGCCAAAACTAAAAATATCTTTAAAAAGCAAAAAAATACTAAAACAAAAAAATCCAAAAATAGAAAAACGTCGTCCGAAAAACCCCTTTGAACGAAAAAATTAAAAAGGTCTTCAAAAGTAAATGAAAACCATTAAAAATGCAAAAACTAAAAAATTGCCAAAAACCGAAAAATCGGCACAACGAAAAAAACCGCCAAAAAAGTCGTCAAAACACTAAAAACCAACTAAAGTAGCTAAAACTAAAAATATCGTCTTAAACAAAAAAAAGCGCCAAAACGAAAAAATCGTCAAAACTAAAAAGTCGCCACAACTAAATAAATAGCAAAAAAGTAGCAAAAAAACAAAAATAAAATCACAAAAAAAAATTTACTAAAACTAGAACAAGTCGCCAAAATGAAAAAAATCCAATACTAAATAAATTGCCAAAAGTAAAACTATCGCAAGAACCGAAAAAATTCCAAAAGAACCAAAATAAAAAAACCGCCACAAAAAAATCTCTAAAACTAAAATAAATTGCCAAAAACCAAAAACATCGCCATAACGAAAAAAAAGCGCCAATACTAAAAAAATCTTCATAACTAAAAATATCTTTAAAAACCAAAAATAAAAAATCACTAAAATGAAAAAATCCCAAACAAATTTAAAAATATTGCCGTTCAAGGGCTTGAACGAAAGTTTAAAAAGTCCCTAAAATAAACGAAAATCGCAAAAAGGTATTCGTACGGAACCCTTCGTGTGCGAGTCAAAGTCGCACTTAACTGAAATTACTTTTTTACATTGAAATAGATATTCTTTATTGGAAGACATTTTTTATGTGCGTTTGCCTGCTGATGTTTAAGGGGACAAAACATTAAAATTACATCGAAAATTATGTGGACGGAATTATATTACTTTTTTAAAATTTTCGCATTTAGGGGGCTTTGGTATTTTTTTGGTATCTCATTTATCTTCTAAAGTAATAATGTTAGAAATAAAATTTAAATTGCATTCTTCTCCCCTAAAGAGTCCCTCAACGATCTACAAATCCATAAAAAAGAGACTTCGGAAATTAAAATTTTGATAGGATAATAAGGGGTAAAAATGGGTAAATTCGATAACATTATTTATATCTCCAGATCTACTGAGGTACACGTAAATTTCGAAAATAATAAACATAAAAATTTAAATTAAATTGGATTTTTCTCTCCGTAAGAATCTCTCAAATACGTTCAGGGCGCTATAAAGGGCAAACATTTAATTTTGGTACTTTTTTTAAACCCATTTCTGTTCTAAAGTAATAAAGTTAGAAATAAAATTTTAATTGTACTCTTCTACCCTAAAGAAGCGCTCATAGATGCTTTTTCTAATAATAATTTATAATTTTCCTACATCTGGAGAACCACCATAGCGAGATTCTAAGTGAGATAGGTTGCATTGGTAGCAAATTGCAATTTTAAGCACAAGCATGGTGATATACTAGGAGTGGGGAGGCGGGTACTGCCCATACGAAGCAATTATTAATATTTCTATATCTGCACAACAATGGTGTAGCGAAGTACAACGGGTATAGCTAGTGGTATAATATTTCATAACCTTAGAAATAGTCTTGGCTTGGAAAAAGTATTAGCTCTTGTAAAATTTTATCGGCATTCAAAATTTGAGCCACCAGAGTGATAACATTAGGGTATTCACTCGATTAATGTTTGCTCGATTAATCGGAAAATTGAAGTCAAATAATGTCCAATCAAACAAATATTGCCAATTTCGAGTAAAAACTTATTCGAGTCATTTAAGTCGATTAATCGAATAACTCGAGTAAAAAGTTTTATGTAAATTTTCTTTTTTTCGATTGCATTCTTGCAAACTTCTTAATAAAAACTGGCAAAATGTTATCATTTAATAAAATTTGCCTTTCAATTCAATCGTTATGAGATAATGATGGACCGCTTGCAGTAGATATTAAGGAATTAAGTGAAATATACAGCAACAATCATAGGGGCGAAGGAACAATTTTTGTTACCTTGTAACGAAATTCGGAGATATTTCCATCGAGCAATATCTATTTGAAATAAAGAAAATATTTCGATACCAAGTAATTGGGAGATAGTAAGTTTAAATGCTGCTGTTTTTTTTTTTCATTATATCATTTTCAGTTTCTATCTGCTTTCGATCCATTATAGCTTAAAATGTTTGAAATCTAATGGACTTATTCAAATAAAATTATAAAACTATGAACTTGTTATTATTTGAGGTACAAAACAGTTTTTGAAATGACAATTGGTAAAAATCATTCAAAATTTCATTTAATTTTAACTTCGGTCCACTGTAACTCAGTCACTTTTTATCCCATCAAAGCAAATAAGCGACTATTGTACGCGCAATTTAATAGCCTTTAAAACAAGATATCATATTATTCGAACCAGCCTTTCACACTGGATGGAGCTTTAAAAAGAAGTATAAGTACATCGAAAAACACAAATGAGCCGAAATGAAAAAGATATAATAATTATAATTTTTCTCGTGTTCGGTACATTCTAATGACCTTAAAAATGCATAGAAACTTTAAACATTCCAAAAGTAGAAATTTGCAAAACAGTGTTATTTAATGAATTCCTCTGCAAACAGTGGGACGAAAATATGATAATGAAATCTTTCCCAAAGCAAAAACTTCTCACAACGATGAATTTAAATAGCGTATTATTTTAGATGATCAACTGTTTTCATTAATAAAATATATAAAACCGCAATAAAACTTGATTTTTCTTTAATTTTTCCGGATAAAAATTAGAAAAAACCGAGTAAATTCAAAACGTTTTCGATTAACTCGAACAATTTTTAAACGAAAAAGTTACTCGAATGATTCGAACGAAATAAAAGCTTAACTCGATTGTTCGAGTAATTTAAAACCCTCAATTTCGATAAATTGATTAATCGAACAATTGAAAAGTCGATTTAAATGAATACCCTAGCTAACATACGTGTTTGTGCTGCAATTTTTATGGATTTTTTTTATAATATTCTTTAATTTTTTATATACGGTTTTAACTTCAAATTCTGCCTTTCAAATCAAATTCAGGTATTTAAAAGACAAATTCTGAATTTTCCAAATTACAATCAGCCTTTTTTTAATCAAATTCATTTGAAAAAGCCTGTGCCCATGTTCAGTAACTTGTGAGAAGTTTTCGCATCGAGAAAAATTTAACAATTGTAGTAGTCATCCCGTTTTTTGCAGGGTGATTTATAAAATAATTAAATTGAATATATTAAAGTAAACAAAGAAAATTTATGTTTTTGCTATTCACCCTGTGTTCCACTGGATGATAACACTTTACTCGCACTGAAAAGTTCTAACATTAGTTACAGAACATGGGTACTGGTTTTGATTTCTTAAATGCCGTATTTGTTTTGACAAATGCTGAATTTGATTTGCAAAGCAATCACCCAATTTGATTTGAAAAATTGTGAATTTGTTTTTAAGAATCTGAATTTAATTTGGAAAAGGCCGAATTTCAAGTTAGAAACCTATATGTTGTAACTATCTTTGTTTAAATTAATAAATAGAGAAAAACCCATTAGGGTTAAATGCACATCCACACAAATGTGAATATAAATTCATCTCTATGTATTTGTGTTGCTATTTTCTATGAATTTCATAATTTTTTTTATTTTTCTGTAAATAAAACGTCTTTTTTTAATGAAGATAATGAAAAAACGCCACTTGGGTTTTTTAAACAAAATACCTAATAAAACCCGGGTGGGGGTTTTTGGACTATCCAGTGGGCAGCCAACCCTGTTCAGAGATATCGTAAAACTTTGAGCCTAGAAATTTAAAATTTCACAAAAAATTTAAAAAGTTCTTTCACTAAATTATGAGTAAAATCAAAAGTTTTGTAAAAGTTTTGAAATATACTGAGCTACATGATCATAGACAAAAAAAAAAATAATCGTTGGTGTATTTTTATTTTTTATGTTTATTAAACACAAAACTTTTTTAGTTTTTTATGAAATTTTTAATTTTTAGGCTCAAACCTTTACGATATCTGTGAAGCTAATGGGCAGATTTAGAAACAATGTTTGCTCGGCTTAAATGTAATTTTGTTGTCAATTTTCGCTTTTTCTTTTTTTATTGAATATGACAAACTCTTTCCAGTTATGCTAACATATGTATGTCATGTCGTGCAAGTGCCTTGATTTTTGCCATAACGCTATATCTGGAAAACTACAGCTAATAAATACAAATTGAAGTGCGGATTTGCGTTAAGCGGTCCAAATAATTAAGGAAATGACTTCAAATTCTAGGGAACGAAAAAGTTTACCGAAATTTGTAAATTTATGGCCTTTTTTGTTATTTTAATAGATATGGGCAAATCGATATTTTGCGGTTTATTTTGTTAAATTTGCGATTTAGATAAAAGTCGGTAAGGCAATAGATATTGAAAACTTCACAGATAACAACTTAAATTTTTTTTGTAAATACTATATTTATTAAGTTATGAGCATGATACAATAATAGAAGGTAGTCCAATTCTCTCTTTTCGTCGCCATATTAACGTTCTAACCAGTGATGCCAACTTAGCCCTTTTCGGGCTAGACTTAGCCCGTTTTTAGTCACTCTAAATGCGAAAAAAATTTTTGGCCCCAAACTAAAAAATGCGCAAATCTAGCACTTCTTACAATTATCTTTTAGGTCGTATTTTTCTTCAGAAAAACCTTCTGGTCACGTTATGTATGTCATTCGTTGCAATTATCTGTAAGTGCAACCACTGAAAATAGTTTTCCACCTAACGTAAATTATATGGTTAGGGAAACTTACAATTGGTTTTCGAATTCCTCAGTCAGACAAAAAAATATACAAACTAATTAATAGCGACAGCGATAACCCCATAAAAATTCCTAAATCTGCTCCAACTCGATGGTTATCGGTTGAAAAGACAATTAAAAGTATTTTAAGCATGTGGGTAGAATTGAAAACATATTTCAATGTAGTAAATGATAAGCATTTAGAAACGACTTTACTTAAAGAAATATATAACGACAATAAAAATTTTGCTTACTTAAAATATTTGGCCTTCGTTTTAAGTGAAGTACAAGAAGTAAATCTTGCTTTTGAATCACGAAACGCTGATCATGTAAAATTCTATGATGACTTGCTACGGTTACTCAAAAGCTTAACAAATAATATTATTGTTCCATATGAAAATTTCGATTACGTGGAAGGAGATCTTGATCTAGTCATTAACCCATTTTTAAATTTGGGCTACGATTTCGAAGAGAGTTGCTTTGATAACAAAATTGCTCCAAATGATAAAAAAATAATTGAAAAAAATCTTCTGAATTTTGTTAAAAGTCTCATAATTGAAATTAGAGCAAAACTTCCATCTAACATACAAATATTTAAAAAAATATCTTTACTAAGTACTCAAAATATTTTTTCGAATAATATGAAAAGCCTTCTACCAATCTTTAAAGAGTTTATTGTATATGATAAAGAAATTGAGTGTTTAGAGAACTGTCTTCAAAGTTTAAAAACGTGTGAATGGAACAATACTGAAAGAACTGACCAGTTTTGGATCGATGCTCATGATTATAAAAATGCTATTGGTAATAATCCATTCCTTAAACTGTCCAGTTTTGCTATAAACATATTGACATATCCGTACTCAAATGCAGAAGTTGAGAAAAGTTTTAGTGTCATGAATTTATTCAAAAATAAGATTAGAAACAAAATGTCATTAAATACATGCAACAGCTTAATACACATTCAGTATAGCCGTATAGTATACTTGACGAAGTGTGCTCAAAAATTAATTCAAACAGGACATATAAAAAGTCAAAATATTTTATAGATAGTGTCTTATGGACTGAAAATGAGGAGGAGCAAGAAATCGAAATTTTATTTAATAACGACCAATTTCAAATGTATGTACTTATGTATAAATACATATGTATGTATACTACTATTATATATAAATATATAAGTATATTTATTATATAATCTACGTATGTACATTTATTGAACTGTAATATGAAATGTAAATGAAATATGTACCTTATTGAAATGTAATATATTAATCTACGTGTTGATCTCATAATAGTTATTTATTTTCTAATAAATTACTTTATAAAAATGTGTTTGTTGTTTTGATTTTCGACAGAAACATTTTACAACTGGCCCATTTTCACGCTTTTTAGCCCTTTTTTAAATAAATTTTACGCGTTTTGGGTCTCAAAAGTTGGCATCACTGGTTCTAACATATAATCGAATTATGAAAACTCATGCTACCATATTAATTTATGAAATCCAATTTTTTTTCTTTGTCTTTTTTTTCTTATTTTTTTTTCAAAGAAAAACTCAAGTTTTGTTTTCCTTTTCTTTTACTTAATTTAGAGCTACTTACGTTCTACGCAAAAATATAAAGAAGTAAAAAAAAAACATTTTTTTCTTTGAAAAAAAAACCAGCTTAAATGCTTGGCGACGGACGCGACGAAAGTTGAATTTTTCTGGAATTGTCCAGACTAAATTTAGACGATGAAATATTTGACGAAATTTTCTTCTTGAAACTTTTTATTTGCTTACGGCAAGTGTGAAGAGGCAAATGAAGTAAAAGAACTTGACAAAAACGATCTGAAATATCATTTCGTATCAATTTGTCTACCAAAAATTCCTTTAGGTTTTACGAGTATTTATACATAGCTTAAATTATTTACAAAAATTACATATTTTGTAAAAAAAAAATTATTAGTTCCCCTTTTGTAAATGTGGCAAATTTTTGATTTAATATTTCTAAAAAACTTCAAAAATCAGCTTAAAAGTCAAACAGTTTTAAAATAAAATTACCTTGTGTTTTTGTATCATGGTTATGAGACATAAAAGCAAAAAAGAAGAGCATTTGCTTTAACTTTGGTGGGCGTGCGACTTGCCTTAGTCGCAACTGATAGACCTGAACTTTTTTTACGATAGTTTTTTAGAAATACCCATCTATTTGGGTTATGAGATTGAAGAAATCTAAATTTAACTTTTTACGACCACTCTAGTCCACACAGTAATATTTTGTGTTAGCGAAACAATTTTGACAATTGCAAACACAAAAATTTCCAAAGTTATGCCTCGTGAGAACGCGGTGTTATGGCGCGATATTTGTCGTATGGTGTGCGGTGTTGCCATAATGAACCACATAAGCATTTCAAGTTAATAAAATCTAAAATTTTATACTTGAAAATAGGGATGGGCAAGTGAAAAAAATATATCGATATATATCGATATCGATATATTTTTAAATAT
Source organism: Panzeria rudis (assembly GCA_956483635.1). Taxonomy (NCBI): domain Eukaryota; kingdom Metazoa; phylum Arthropoda; class Insecta; order Diptera; family Tachinidae; genus Panzeria; species Panzeria rudis. The sequence goes on along the minus strand of OY101448.1, from coordinate 85,790,013 downwards.
CGATCGGCATCGATATATCTCGAATAAAAAAATCAAAATATCGATATTTTTCAACAATGAATTCATACGAAGTACCCACATTTTTTAATAAAACAAGAAAATAAATTTTTATAACTAATTAAGCTGGAAAGAGTTCCACCAATATTTCATGGAACATATATCAACAAAATTACGCTCAAAAATGATAATTTTTTGAATAGACAAAATATTATAAATAAAACAAAAGATTTTGTTAGTAATGATAAAGACTGTGCTGAACTGTTTTTAAAAATTGAACGAAAAATAAAACCAAAGCTAAAAATACCGAATTTGATACTGTCGATATATTTTGATAAATATCGATATGTCGAAATTAAAAATACGGACGAAATATCGTTATATCGATATCTCGATATTTTTGCCCATGCCTATTTGAAAATGATTAGAATATTTAACATTTGTATATCGACGTGCGAAGGCGCGGATCCAGAGATGGGGAAGAAGGAATATGCCTCCCGCCCAAAAACGAATAAAAATATGCTTAATTTTGGTTGAGTATCTAAAAAAATTTTACAAAATGGTATGTTTCATTCAAAAGAGTAAGCTGGATCCGCGCCTGGACGTTCGATTCCTATTCCAAAATACGATATATAAAAACATATTCTGAAAATGCCAAATTCTTACAGGATGTTTACAGAACCCAATAATCCCTTAATACCCGTATAAATATTAACTCGGTCATGTTTGCGGTTATGTATCGCGATCACCATTGCCTTTTTGGAAAAGACGTAAGATCTGTCATTTTTTTTTTAATTTGTAGAGGACGAGTAGTGACGTTACTGACGCCAAAAACAGCCAATTACAAAATTGCATTCGTCTTAACAATCAATTGTTAAAACAACATGACTTTCACATCAGAAACTAGAAGACTATTATTATTTGAATTAAAGAACTTTATTTTATCTATTTGTGTTGACCTACTTAGCGTATAATTGTTTTATATGCAAAATGAAAATCTTTAGCTCAAATCTATTTCTTTTGTTTACAAGCAGCAGCTGTTAAAACTCTTTTTAGACTATTATACAAGCTGTTTGACTTCTGCACAAAATGCAACCCTGATAGTTATAGTGTGTTGATAGTTATAATGTGTTGTTAAAAATTTCCATAAACTCATTTGATCAGGGATGCATTTTTTACAGAAGTCGATTTGCAACTATCAGGGTTGCATAACCTTGATAGCTATAATGTGTTGTTACTGCTTTTTTTAAATGCATTTTCTACAGAAGTTGAACGGGTTGTGAGATAGTGTAAAACAGCTTTAAGTAGTGTGCGCCATTAAAAGGGTTACCATTACTTGGATAAAGAACAATAATTTTGTATGAGAAAAAGTAAACAAATATAATTTATTGTAAAGGGGCAACTCTATATGCGCGGAACTACGTAAGTCGAGACGAAAAATAAGGAACGTCTTCTGCAGACGCAAGCTATTACGTATTCGTCCATATACTATTCGCAACGCGTTCTGTAAACATGCTGTTACACAGTACCATTATGCGCATATTTATTGATTCTACATATGTACTTATATATTATTTTATATTGCAAAACGTGCAAAATTTATCTAATTGACTCACGGTGTTGCTACAATAAATGCGTATTTGAATACCTGCAAATTTCGTTTTGGCAACGTTTATTCTATTGTAAACATTTCAGACTTTCACAATCTCTTTTTTGTTTTATATTCTTACACCATCAAATCACCATGAATGAGCAGCGTCGGGCTATAGAGTCGTCCGTCGATGTCGTATGTTTTGTGTCCCTGGCAATGAACTTGAATTAATTTGTTTTTTTTTCAATTTTATTTATATTCACCTAGAAACCCATTGGTGTGTTAATATCATACATATGTCAAAGAGACATTAATTACAGTTAAAAAAAAATAAATAAACAAAGCAGAAGAAAATATTTTAAGATTTTATAAAAACTGAGCTTAATTTTGCTATAACGAAGTGTTTGTTAAAGGCCAGATTTTGTAAATACAAACTTTTTTCGTTTTGAAATTTGTTTGAAATTTTTTTGGAGTTATTTTGCATACAAATTTTAAACGTTTAGAAAGGATTTTTTTTAAATATGCTTGTACATTTATTTGAGATATTCTCAGAAATTATTTATGTGAAATTTTTCTTTGTTTGTTGTGGGTTATTTGTATGCTAGTCCATATGGCTTCATTTTGTTGCTGCTAATGCCAACTAGGGGTCTCAAACCGGGTTTAAAATTATTCTAAAACCGGGTTTTCCCTAATAACCGGGCGTTTTAAAACCAGTTTTTAGGGCCTGTCCCACCATGTGGTTCTTTTATTTATATTGAAAACAAAAACAAATATAAATTTTTTATTATTGCTTTTAATATAAATAAGGGAATGACATCGACTTGTCAACATCGTAGGATAGGCCCTTAAAGTTGTACGACAACCGGTTTGCCTCGAATTATTCGACAAAATCGATTATTTTTGTTTTTAATAAACATTTTCATGTTTATTTAGATCTTCACTCACTATCCTATACGCTCGTACCATTAAGCCACAGAAAAATCTTATAGAATTTTCTCAGATTTTCCTGTGAATGAAAGAAAGTTTGTTGTTGCTGCCACGCTATTATATAAATGAAACGTAAATACACATGTATCGGAAATGTTTATATTAGGGGATTCACAACAGCATTCTAAAATGTGTCTTAATATACCGACGTTTCAATTCTAGTGTTTTATTATGGGTTGGCAAGTTTGTTGTTTTTGTTTTGTGTGTAAATGAAATTCACTACCAGATGATAAGTTTAAAAGTCTAAGGCCAATTATTACTAGAGATGTGCGCGTGGGTGAGCTTGCGCACGATTACGAAAAAAATTTTTTTTTCACGCACGCTCACGCACAGCAAATTTTAAGACTCTCACGATCACGCACGCTCACTATCAAATTTGATTTTATCACGCGCGCTCACACACAAAAGCTTAAGCTTTCACGATATTTTTTTATATCCCACAAAAACACAAATCGAACAAAGTTTTAATAATTTTTTAGTGTTCATATGAAAACGAGTTTTTGAAATAATATCCATGGGGATTCTGATTGTGAGTGTACATTTTGGGTTTTTCATCTTCTTTTTTTAACTTTACCAATTTAATTAATATAAATATGAGAAGGTGTTATAGTTTTCGCCTGATTCAATGGATCTTAATATAAAATAATATTTTTCGATTTTTTTAAAATTTTTTTGGACTGAGCGTTACATTTGCTTTCACGGTTGTTCTGGGAATGACGTTTTGAAAGCAAATCAGAATGAACGGATAATGCTCTCCATATCGTTTTTGCCCTTCCGCTGCTGTTAACATTTTTACCACCCTAAAATTTATAGATAATTATATTTAAGAATTTTGTTAACGTAATGCTCAATATATTTTCTTACGAATTTAATATTTTTTAGAACCCACTATCGTCAGTGTTACATTAAAAAAGCTTATGTACCTTTATATATATATATATATATATATATATATATATATATATTAAATAATATATTAAATCATGCTGGAGTAGATTTAATTTTACAATGTATGCGTTTATTGTATGAAATACTTTCAATATTTTCAAAGCCATTAACCCATTATGAGTGAAATGGAATTTTAAGCATTTTTCGCCTGGCTTTTTACGTAAAAACACCGGTATCTTAAAGACTGGACGATATAGGGAACCTTCCAAGCTTTCATTTGGTGTATATTTGTAAGCTTTCATTTATTAAATATGAAAGTTATGTAACTTCTAATATTAGTTTATATACCACATTTGCAAAATATTTCGTAAAAATTCGTATTACACAGAATCTTTAGTAAGTGACGCCGTGGTGCGAAATAGCATAGAAGACAAAATCTTTGTGTCCGCTGTTTCAGTAAAAAAGCGATTTCAAACGTTTTGACTTTTTGTGTGCTGGGTTGTCTTCAGCTTACAAACATATTTTTCCTGATGTCAGAGATGTCGGCTGCCGACACACGTACTTTCGGTCCGAAGTAGGGCAGAAAGTCTGCACAAGATGTCGAATTCGTATTCGAAGACGGTCCATATGCGTGGTTAACAAGAAAACGAACCTCTTTGTCTGAGAAAATTCTAAAAACTTTGCCGAAACTCTCTACGAATTCTGACGAATCTTTTAAGGAATTTTCGACATGTCGCAGAAAGCTCGGATCTAAAATTAGAAACTTATCAGAAATGTCGTATAAAATTCGCAAATTAAATCAAAATATTGTAGGAGTAAAGAGGAATTTTTTTTCAGTGAGAGTGTAAAAATTACATTTTTAAAATCACGCACGATCACGCACGATCACGCACGGTATTTAATTTGTAAATCACGCTCGCGCTCGATTGCGTGATTATTTTTTAATTTAATCACGATCACACCTGACACGAAAATTAACGACATTTGCACATCTCTAATTATTACTACTTGGAAATAGTTAAAGGCAGGATTTTGTTGGACAGTTACAGTTATTGCAAATTTACTTTAACGTACCAGGTACGATGAACTTGGCTTTAATTTATTGATCACTTTCAGTTAAAGTAAAGTTGTAATAAAATTAAACGGTTAAGCCGTCCGACAAAATCCTGCCTTTAACTATTGCCAAGTTGTAATAATGGCGCTTAGAAGCATTTTTTTAATGTGGCAATATTTTAAATACGGAATGTGTTTATGGTTTAAGTGTATTGGCGTTTCTTTGGCTTGTTGATAGGTATAAAGCACTTTCATTCTTTGATTGTTGTTTTGTGTGCATTTCGAGGTTCGTGTTGTATACAGTAATCCCTCGATTAACGTCGCCTAGATTTACGTAGCTTCAGTTAACGTCGTAAAATTTGTTGTACCTATGAAATTTGATTTGCATCTCCATTCAATTTGCGTCGTTAAATTTTTGGTGTCTTCCAAATTCGATTTGCGTCGCCATTCGATTTACGTCGCCTGCGCTTCGCCCGAATTCCAATATGGTATAATACTTTGTCGATTTGTTTTTCAAACTGTGAAAAAAAAACATTTTTCGAACGTCGAATAATAAAAAAAAAATTTTTTTTTAACTTAAAAATAATAGATAGATTTGTTGAAAAGAAATACAAATTTTTTTCGCAGCTTGAAAAACAAATCGACCAAGTATATACCTTTTTGGAATTCGCGCTAAACTCGCCAACTTTTGATGTCAAATGCCAAAAGTACCTAGTTCATTTTTTTTCAACACGGCCGGTTAAAGTTGGGAGTAGAAATAATTTTAAGTACATCGTTTGGCAAAACGTAATATTTTCTTTAAAAATCAGGCCACTGCAGTATGAATTTTTAACTGTCATTTACAATAATATAGGAGAAAAAAAATAAGAAAAGTGAAAATTTGTCGTCACATCAATAGAAAGATCATCAGGGTGATTTTTTTAATGGCAACACCTTTTAAAATAAATGGCATGGATTTTTTTCTAACTTTTTTTGGAGCCGTCGCTATTTGCCTTATCCATCGGCTTTCGGCTTGACGTTTATTTATGGGACACTGTATATAGAAACGTCATAGACTATAATATCTTCACAATATTAATCAAATCGTCCACATTTATACTCTTATGAAGGTTTCGCAGTAATTAAACATGTTTTAAATGTGATGAAATATTTTCCATCATCAATTTGAAATGAAACGCGAGCGTTTGCTGGATAAATATTCTTGAAAAAAAATATTTAAAAATATGTAAGCATTCGCCTCATGTAAGCATTCGTCGCTGTCCCATCGACCACTAAATGAAAAAAGGGTAAGAATACATGTGAATGCTACCAGCCAGTGTGACCAGATTTTAAAATAATATAAAGCTAAATCAGGTTTTAAATACAGCTAAAAAGAGCTAAAGAAGAAATTTTAAAGCCAAAAAATAAAGCAAAATTTTTTTACAACTTTGCAATAGTAACTTTTCATTATTTTTAAACTTTTTATAGTTTAAATGGTGTTTATGTAGGTATAAATAATATGTAAATATAATGTTGGCTCATTTAAATGAAAAACATTCAATCAATAACAACCACCCAAGTGCTGAAAATAGCATTTCGCAAAATAAATACGATTTCGACTCGAAGTCACTAAACTGGTGTGTTGGAAATTGCAATCACAAAAAACTTAGCTATTTCAATTCGCAAGCAAAGAGGAAAATGAAATCTAAGTGAACTTTCCTCTTTAAAGAAATTTGGTATCAAATTGCAAAAATAAAAGCATTCCAGTAAAATTTAAACTCTTTCTATTTAATATCATTTAAAAAAATTAAATTTTTATACATTTTAATACAAAATACTAAATTAAAAAGTATGTTGCTTTATTTCGACTATTGTGTTACTTTTGTTTACTTTACAATCAGATTCATAAAACATATAATATGAAGCAAAAATAGTAAGGGAAAAATCTAAAAATAGTTGAAAAATTCTGTGTTGGATATTATGGTTTCAAAAAACATAGAGCATTGATAAGAATCTTTTTCGAAGATTATGTCGAAAAATAAACAGAACTCGCGACCCTTAGCACATGCAAAAGTGCGATTTGCGATTTTAAACTCACAAGTGATTTTTGCCATTGTAATTCCAAAAGAGTAATATCACCTACGCTAAAATTTGACATTTCTTCTTTAAAATTTTCGAACAATTTACTTTTGTATTGCTTAGACTGTTTTCTAATGAAAAGATCTTTGTGATTTGTAAAGTTGAAAAGTTATTTGGCAAACGTTGTCGTAGTTGGTATATTAATTGTTTAATAAAATTTCGGCAAGTGTATCTAATTTCTTTTTCTGTTTCAGAATCTATTATGTCTTTTTTTGAAATCAGATATTGTGCAAACTTATAGTTAAAATACGGAGTTGGAATTAGAAAACCGTCTAAATTTGATTTTAAACGGCCAAAAATTTCGGACTTCAAAACGATTTGATTACAAAGATTTTTCAAAAGCAAGTGAAGTTCTGAAATAGCATGGGGTCCACGTCGTTACTTTCGTACATTTTGTTTACTTTTTGAGCATCAGAAAGTAATGGCTTTAAAAATTTCAAATAGAGTCAATATTTTTCACTATACAAAATTTTCACGACTTTACCTTGATGGCAGGATTCCGAAATAGATGCAAGTTGAAAGTGAGTTTTTAATTCCAACCATTGTATACTTATTACACCATGATGTCGATAAAATCTGCCGCAGTGAATGTTTCTGCACTGCCTGATTATTATTTTTCAAATACTTTATATGGTGACGGCACATAAATATATTCTGATAAACTGTTTTATTTATTTTGAAATAGAAATTAATTACACGAAATTGAAATTAAAGAAAAAGCTAGAAAAAGCTAAATGCATTGTTGAAAAAAGCTAAAAAAAAGCTAAGAGTTAAATGAAATATTTCTAGCTAAACATTAAAAACTAAAGCTAAATTTAGCTCCAAAAGATCTAATATGGCCACACTGCTCCCAGCACAATTGTGCTATGAAACACCGACCAATGATTTAAACGAAGTTTATATTTGCAGTATATGGGTTTTTTGCAACTCTCGCTCTTACAAAGTTTTTGTTAGTGTATATCAAGCAATAGCAAGAAACAAGCGACAACACAATCTGCAAAGTTTAAATGTTCATGCGAAACTGGTTGATATTTTTTACTTTTAGTCAAGGTTCCCAGTTTTATTTCATACCTAATCCCCAATTTTCGATTTTTCGTCTCCCAAAATTGCTATTTTCTCATCCCCAAAATCCCAACAGAACATTAAAAAGAAAATCATATTATTTCAAAGGAAATATATGTGTACATTTATTTATTTAATTAAATCCATTTATATTGAATATTTTAAAACTAATTTTGTTTTTACATATACCCAGCGGCAAGCAAAGAGGCCTTCTATAAGACCTTATTTGGCAGGCTCTAGTACTTCCACTCCCATTGCATATTCATATATTTTTACACGCGATGTCATCGCAGGTCATACGGAGCATGCCTCGGAAGGTCTGCTAAAAATCAAATGGAGGTAAATTTTTATTATCTGGGTATTTTTATAGCTGCTTCTATATATTTGATTATCATGATTTTTAATTTCGAACTCCTTTTTTACAATTTTTATACAATTTTTATACATATAATGCTAAATGTCGTGTATTTATTAAGAAGGAATTGATGTAGTATCTGCAACATAAAAGCCACATAATAGCAGCATGTATGATGCTTCTTGTACGTAAATTTCAGTCTTATATAAAAATTATTTGCGAAAAAAGAAAACGAGAATGTTTGTTATTTCTAAAGTAAATTTTTTATTAAATCAAACGAAAAATATAAAAATAGAGCATTCCTTCCAAAAGAAGGGAGAACGAAAGTATATCCGATCTTTTAGAAAATAGTGTAGCGGCCTTTTAGAAGGCTATCCTAAAAAGGCAGAAAGAAGTAGATTTGGATCTTATTTCAGTTCCTTTGAAAACCTTTAAAAAGGCCTATTTAGTGAATTCCTCTTAAGTTTTACCGCTGGGTATGTATACTTTGAGTTCTACACATATGTGTTTATATAAAAAAGTAACGTAAAAACACACCCAAGAATAAAACAATTACATATGTATCAATGTTCAGTTTTTTAAATCTTCAGAATCAAAATCTTTTCAATGATTGAAGCACAGCCGGGAATAGCGTTGTAAAAGCCACTTTTTCCAAAACCTGTTATTTTGCATATTACCGTTAACATTACTTTATTACATCACTCAAATAAAAAATCAGCCAAAATTTTGGATTTTACCGCTATCAAAATGCAATTAGAAAAGGTCAGTCAGTGGAAGAAGGTTGTAAGTAAGTTACTAACAAAATAATACGAATGCAATTGTCGATCCTAATTGATAAGTGTAACAGAAGTACAAAAAGAAAAATTCATGTTGAAAATTGCAAAGACAATAAAAATAAATGGTTGAGAAATATTGGAAATGAATATATAATAAGAAAATGTAAGAGCGTACCTCAAAAAACGCTCCAGAGAAGGTAATATGGAATAACGTTTTAAGTTACATCATGTTATTTTCTATTTTTAAAGGAACATATTTATAAATTCTACAAAAAAAGGTAAATTGAACAAAAGCGTTTTACAGAATTTTTTTCCGGAAGATGTTTACTAGTTAATTGAGTCTACGTATAGTCGCACCGTTTAACGCACATCAAATAGGTCTAAGTGATTTCAAAAGTTTTGATGTTCTCAAAAAAAGGTATTGAATGATCTGAGGTTGGAAGCCCCGCACGATTTGGCGTATAGCAACTGCATCCGAGATGGGCGATCTAGGTGTATCATGGAATGAGCTAAGGTCGATTTTTCACGTCGCGTTAGATGGCGATCTGTTGTTATTGACGCCCTATGCTCCATTGGGAGTTAAAGGCATATTCATATCGTCATATAAAATGCAAATGGCTCTATCATCATTATTAAAAACTTTTTAGGAGAAATAAAAATACTTAATAAAGAGCAAACTACTGTAATTACAAAAAAAAAATTTCATAATATTGTCCATAATTCAGACTTTATTCATGATACTACCCAGAACAAATTGTTTTTATAATTAGAATAATTTGGTTTTTATTAATTTTTTAGCACTCCTGAAAATTTTTTAAAAATTATGGTAGTCCTTTTTGCATTTTGTATGACGATATATAGCATTGGCATAATATATGCGTTAGAAATACGCTGAGTTCTATAAATCGATCTCCGGTTAAATTGAAAAAATTAGCATGTAAAATGCCATCGTACTACCTGTTTTGCAACGTGGAATAACGTTTTAAAAGCCAGCACTCATGATGCTTGCCGTAGTGGAAAAACGTTTTAACTGACATCGCGCTTTGGATATAAAACGTTATTCCACTAAAAAAAATTTAAACTGTAAATTTACATGTAATTTTAAATTAAAATTTCTTGTTTTTTTGCATAAACGTTTTTATTATTATTATTTATGACAATTTAAAAAATAATTAACAAAAATATATGTACAATGTTGCAATTAAAAAATGTTTTTTTGCTCTCCTGAACAATTTATGGTTTGTCACTTACAACATTATTCGCGGCTGTGCTTCAATTAGTTAATGCAATTTTGTTGTACATGTTATTTGTATTAAAAGCAGGGAGTAACGATACGCCGTTTTGCCGATCCCATACCGATACTCAAAAAGAAATATCGCCGATACCGATTCCGATACCGATACGCATATTAAAGTTGAGTTCAAGTCTAGATTAGAAAAACTCAAGCAGGGCAATTTTTTTGTTATACAAAATTACAGTGTAAGAGATTATTAATAATAATTAAAATTGAATTAAAGCATTATAAAAAATTGGAAGTAATTTTTAAGGAACTACATTGTCATTGCTTCAAAAGAATCTATTATATTAAACATATGCATATAATTAGTAGAAAAGCAAGTAAAAGTTTATTTATGTTATATAATTATACTTTATAATTTTAAAAAATACTCGAACTGCTGTTTAAAAAATGAATTTTTAAAGGACATTTATCAACTAATATTCTTCTAAATAACTTAATAGCTTAATTGTTAAAATTATTCTAAAAGTTTATATTTATTCATTTAAATTTACATGAAAACACAGTTTTGCGTTTAAATTCGCATAAAAAGAAACAAGTTGCGATAATGGGTCATTTTTCATCTTTTTTCCTTGATTAAAAGTCATTATAGAACACCGAAAAATAAATTTTTCCAAACATCGCTTCCAATTCGGTGATTGGTAATCGAAAAAGAGAACTTCTTGCAATGACAAGGATATGTAAAATTAATTAGAAATGATACAAAGTTGCAATACTTCCGGATCGCGAATTCTACATTTCATGACTTTTTTTTTTAAAAACCACGAATTGAATTCGAAGTCATGATATAATTGACAATTAAAAATTATGTTTTTTACAAAATAACAGATTTAAAAAACAACAAATTGAATTTCATTCATGGTAAAATTAACAAAAATGAATTATTTGTTACATCCCTAATTAAAACGTTTTAGTGTTTGAGAGGAAAACTGAAATGTTTTTAGTGTTTTTGTATGAAGCCATTCGAAGCTATTTAAAGAGGTCCAGTAAGCCACACACCAGACCATAGCTGTTGGGTGGGTGACTGGTATCTCGAAATGATTTTGCTGCAGAAGAAATAGATTTCGAATCCCCAAAAATCCCCATCGAAAAAGTAGCTTTCCTCCAAAAATCCCCTGGGGATTTTCAAAAAAATTTTTATTCCCAATCGCAAAAAAATCCCCTATTTAGGGACAAATCCCCAAAACTGGGAACGCTGCTTTTAGTTAATGCATGGGAGTCATGGATGCCAGAACTCCTTCGCCAATAATGGCTAAATGAAGGCAAAAAATGGCTAAGCGAGATCGAATACAAAAATCAGAAGTATTAAGCAAAAGTAAGAAATTAATTCATATATTATCTTTCACATCAAACTGGAAAGATTTTTTAAAGTAAATAAAACCCTATGGAGTGTCATTATTTCTCTCATCGAAGTTTTTTCTTTGTATTAGCAAAACTTTTTCCAAAAATTTTTGTCAATTTTGAAAAGTTTGTTGTTTATAGCTTATTAATGTAAGTTTTTCAGAAACTGATAGCCCCTGTTTTTAGACATTATTGCGCTCACCGAAGATTTTTATTTTTATAAACGAAACTTTTTTCGCAGATGTTTGCCAATTTTGAAAAGTTTGCTGGGTATAACTTCTGAATGCAAGCATTTCAGAAAGTTTCAAACCCCCTTTTTTAATTCTATTTTTTCCTCATATCGATTGCCACCAGCGTTGCCAGTTTAACCTTTTCGGGGCTAAATTTAGCCTCTGTTTTCGTCTTTTAACCTTAAAATTTACGTTTTAGCTTCGTGGCTTTTTTAGGCTTTTTTAAATTTTATTTGGCCTCAAAAAGGCTAAATTTAGTTTTTACATTTCTCATTTTCTTATTTTCATAATAATAAATTGTAATATTTAATAAATGGTAAATAACGTCGAACTTGAGTAGTATTTTAATATCTTGATGAGTTCGTCGATTAGATCGATTAAATCGGAAAATTTAAAGTGACCCTAAAATTGACTAATAGAATTATGGATTGCAGTTTGATTTTAATTAAAAATTGCCGCAACTGAGAGCTGTAAAACTCTCTAGGTCAATCAGAAGCTGAACGTAATTTATTTCAATAAGCGAATTATTCAGTATAATTAAAGCGAGGAGCTTGAAAATAAAATCTTTTATACAGTGTGAAACAAAACATTCTTCTCGGTGTGGGTAAGGAAATTTTGGGCCTAATTTTCTATATCCCCAGTGATAAACACCTCACTCGCACGTCACATACTAAGGTGAACGCAGAATAAAAATAAGTAAATTTTGTAAAGCACTACGACATTGCGTTGGATTGCTACATTTATCACTTGAATTCCGAATACTCACATAGAACTATGAATTAATATCAATATTTTTCATTAAATATCAATATTATTTATTATATCATGATTATTTTTTGCAGTTACAATTGCGAATTTTATTATTTACAGGTAATTTCTTTACTAAATATAGCAATTTTTCGCTAACTTGCAATTTTTTGGCGTTTTTTCTGATCTTTTTACATTTAACGGATTTTGAGATTTCTAATAAATTATAGGGTAAGTTTCCGCTTTTGCAACTTCTCGCGAATTTTTGCAAAGTTCGCGATAAAAGCGACTTTTTCCCAACAGTTTTGCCGATTTTTAAACAATATTAGACTTTGTTATCATTCCGCCGTTAGTGAGTTTTTGCAAATTTTCGCAATTTTCGATATTTTTGCCGAATTTTTTGCATTTCTTACAGCTCTAGCGATTTTTAATCAATATTATGGCTCGTTCAAAATTTTGCAACTTCTCGCGAATTTTCGCAAAGTTCGCGATAAAGGCGACTTTTTGCATGTTTACAGCTTCCTAACAGTTTTGCCGATTGCTTAACAGTACTAGACTTTGTTATAATCCTGTTGTTAGTAATTTATTTTTTAATTTTCGTCATTTTCGCGATTTTTACCGCATTTTTTTGCATTCCTTACAGTTCTAGCGATTTTTAATCAATATTATGGCTTGTTTAAAATTTTGCAACTTCCCGCGAATTTGAACAAAGTTCGCAATAAAAGCGAGTTTTTGCATTTTTGCAGCTTTCTAACAGTTTTGCCGATATCATCCCGCTCTTAGTAAGTTTTTGCGAATTTTCGCGGTTTTTACCGATTTTTTGCATTCCTTACAGTTTTCCGATTTTTAATCAATAAAAGTTATGGCTTGTTTAAAATTTTGCAACTTTTCTCGAAAAATTTAAACACAAACGCTTGAATAAAACTTGTGCTTGATTTGGCATATAAAGTGGGTTATTTTTCACTAAAAACGTTTTATAAAATTTGTTTTTCATATATTAATTTAAAAAAATAACGTAACAATCAGGTGTTTAACACTAGCAATCACCTGCCATTGTAAAGTGTTTACCAAAATAGCAATTCAACAAATTCTATGTGAAGTGAGGCGTAGGGATATATAAAATAAGGCCCTTGAAGGGCTTCCTGGGGAATGTTTAAAAATGTTCACAACAGAACGTGAGTGTTAGTGCTCAGAAGTGTTATATTCGTGAGAGTGCGTAATGAAAAATTTAAAGTCCTTAAGAGTAAGCCTTCTATCTGCCGAATCCAAAAAATTATTTAAATCGGTCTAGCCGTTTTGCAATATATAAACTTGCGCACTATTGCAATAACTAGAAACACAAATAAATAAACAAAGCCTCAAATTATATAATACAAAAAAAAAGAAGTAAAATTTATTTTAATATAAGTAGCACCTGTAATAAAAACGCTTACAAAATCGTGGTTTTATGGAATAACCCATTGCTGATGGTATGAATGATAAAGTTTAATGCAGCATTGGATGCAGCTTGAAAAGATCTTTTAAACGATGTAATTTTTATCATATGTTGTTTTGGGAAAAAATACCAAAACATGCAAAAACTACAAAAATATAACTCTGGGAAACTTCATTAAATATACGGATCTTCATTATATTTATTTCGGTGAGTCGGTTTAGTGTGTATGGCTTAGTATCATTTTTAAACGCTTATAGCTCCCAAAATACTGCATCAATTTTAACGAAATAACGATTGTGCACATCTGCGAATAAATATCTTCAAAATGGCATAAGTTTTATCAAAATCGGGTGTATAATATATTATACGGCCGATTTTGAAAAACTTATATAAACTCATATATGATCATAAACTTCATCATAAAAAATTGTATTGCCTATTAATTACATACATACATGTATATATAAATAAAAATTTGAGCCAGTTTAAACGATGGAAAGAAGTTGTCAATGAAAACTGTTCTGCCGCGGCCGATATAAGGGTGGACAAATTATAGGTTAGGAAGTCAATAGGCTGTCAAATGATGAAATGTCACGAATTGAGCTGTCATCCTTTGGCATTTATTTAGAGAAAACTTGGGAAATTTTAACCATTGAACGCTACACTCTTGAACAACGTATTTTAATTGTGAAAATTTATTATCAAAATGGTGAACATTTTACTATGTCACTTCGAATGAGCCTGGAAAATCAACCCGTTGACGCACACTAGGAAAACGGCCAATCCTGGGGCGGAAAAATCATAACTTCCAAAGCAATAGTATGATCCACAAAAAATGCATGGATGAATTTTAGGAAAGGCTGTAGGCTACAACGTGTGCTAAAAGCTAGGCAGCTATTTTTAGCACAGTAGGCGCTATATGTTGTTATATAAGACCGATAAAACTCTTTAATCGTCGGTAAGCTTATATCTTCCAAACTAATAGTCTGATCCACAAAAAACGTAAGGTGTGTAAATAAAAAAGCTATTTTTTAACCCAGTGGGCGCAATATATTGTTAGTAAGGCTGTACAATTTAGCCGGCCAAGCCGTCTAAAAAGGCTAGCTAACAAAATTATCCGGTTAACCGGCTTAGCTGGCTTAGCCGAATTAGCTGATTTAGCCGGCTTAGCTGATTTAGCCGGCTTAGCTGGTTTAGCCGGCTTAACCAGCTTAGCTGGAATAATCAGCTTAGATGTTTTAGCCGGCTTAGCTGGTTTAGCTGGCTTAATCAGCTAAATCAGCTAAACGGCAAATTTTGTTTCTGTTGTTTGACGATTTATAATAAATAACATAACATAATATATGAACGGCAGAACATGGCCGTCCGAAGTTTACCGACCGAATGTGATTCGCCGTATACGATCGGCAGGTGACTATCCAAAGGTGACAGACCGAAGCCGACAGGCCTAAATAGGCCTTGTGAAGGCGACGGGTGGTAGGCTGAAGGTGATAGGAGCTTCGTTCCTACCCGGTGCCCTATAGCACCGTAGGTTTTTAGCGTTCCGTCAAAGAACCCTATTGTTTTCGTTACGCTGTCCGTCTGTCTGTCTGTCACCGGCTGTTTTCTCGAGGACCGTAAGAGCTACGGACCTGAAATTTTCACCGAATATGTAAAACTTTTGCCGCTAGAACAACAAACAAAAATCGCTAAAACCTAAAAAATCACCAAAAGTAAAAAAATCGCCAAAAAAAAAACTTAAAACAACGCAAAAATAACGAAAAGTCGTCAAAACGAAAAAACCGCCAAAACTCAAAAATCGCTTAAACTAAAAATATCGTAAAAAACGCAACTAATCGCAAAAAAGCTAAAACTGAAAAAAAAATCGCCAAAACAGAAAAAAATCGCCAAAAGCAAAAAAAAAAATTGCCAAAACAAAAAAAAAAGCCAAAACTGAAAAAAAATCGCCTAAACTAAGAAAATCGCAACACTGAAAAAATCGCTGACACTAAAAAAAAATCGTCAAAACTAAGAAAAATCGCCTAAAATGAAAAAAAATCGCCAAAATCGAAAAAATCGCAAAAACAAAAACACCAAAACTGAAAAATCTTCAAAATTGAAGAAAGTCGGCTCAAATAAAAAAACCCACAAAACTGAAAAAAATTTACAAAAACCGAAAAAATCGCCAAAACCGAAAAAAATCGCTTAAACTGAAAAATCTTTGAAAGCCGGAAAAAAACGCCTATCTTTAGTGTTTTCACATCCGATTTCTTCATTTATATTCTTCAGTTTTCGCCTCAGATCCATTGCTACACTTATCTAGCGATTTGTGTGGTCTTCCAAAACTGTTTTTAACTGTAGTTTCCGAAGTTATCTGGATAGTAAGTTCACCTTGTAACCATTTTGCAAAGCACATATTAAATTTACTTTTACTCCAATCAGCTTCCTTGTAGCGTTTTTTCAACTTTTTGACAAAAGCAAATACTTTTTTTTGTAAGTCCGATTGTGCTTCACTGCTGTAAGAACTTAAGTTTAATTTTCTATGAATGTGGCTCAGAAGATCTTCCCCATTTTTGTTTTTAGAATATTCTTCAGTCAATTCCTTATAGCTGCGACTCTCCATATTTTTATTAAGCTGAAAGTAATGTATTTGCTAAAGGGCTATAAAGTACAACATGCAAAAATTTATCAATCTTTTAGAATCAAATATTTGTATGAAATTTCCAAATTATTTCCAAATTATTGTCCTTATATACCATACTCAATATAAAATTTTTAAAACTAATCTAGCTTACCTACTTAAATTCTCAATTTTCAAATAAAATTAACTCTTTCTTTATTTTCTTTCAGGTAAGCATGAAAAGACTTTCGAAATTAACGTGAGTTTATAGCTATATCTTCCCAGCAACCTGTCTACCTAACCTAATATTCAAAAATTAATTAACTATACAAAATTGCAGGAAAAAATCAACATAATACGTTTTGCTACCTGCGATTTGTACTTATGATTGTTTATTTGGAGTTTGCCGTATTCAGTTTTAAATATTAATCTCTTTTTTTAATTCAAAGTTATATAAAAATAAGTTTTCCATTGTTCTTTTTATTTTGTTAAGGTAGAATGGCATTTACATGATTTCTAAGGTATAATAAAAAATAAAAAAAAGTGTTCCACAGTCGGGTCGTAGCGAGTGCAAAAGTATATATCCGCTTAAAGAAAACACTTTCATCTTTTTCTGGATGGTTACGGTTTTTTGATACCTTTTGATCTTCAAAAGTTATACACTACTAAACTTATGGGGGCTTAAAATTTCTTACATATCACCCTAACTACAAATTGTACAAGGTGTGCACAGTGGCCCGGTCACCCCCTAGAATTAAAGATTAGTTGGAAACAATTCTCGAATCCTTTCCTCCAAACGTAAAATTTGTTGCACGTGGCAAGAAAGCTCTCCTGAAACTTAGTATGTCTGTATTTTAATATTTTCACTTTTATGCCACGCCAAGAAGGTAAGCCCCTTTTTCTTTTTCAAATACATACTACATAAAACCATGTCAAACAAAATATAATAAAAACTTACATCGTAGAATGAAGGGTACATCAATGACGTTTCTATGACTGTAGAAAAATATTATTGCCACGCCCAAAAATGTAGCAATTTTTGTGTTTTACACATAGCGCCGTCATTTAAAGTCCGACTTCATTATGTTTCATATCGTTGTTTAAAGCTTGGCTGTCACTTAATTTTTGGCTCTGCTGACTTTTTAATCCGACATCGAATTCTGGGCACTAGATATAATAACTTCTAGAAGGGCTTTCTTGTCATGTGCAAAAAAGTGGATATAAGAGGGGAAGGATCCGAGATAGCATAAGTGGCGCCCTGAATTTGATGTCGGATTAAAAAGTCATCAGAAGCGAAAATGAAGCCATACATGAATAACGATATGCAATATGTTATTATTGAACCATAAATGGCAACGCAGTGTACAAAAAACTAAAAGGGCGGTATCCAGGGGGTGGCAAAAAAAAATATTTCTGGAATCTTTTTCAACTAATCTTTGATCCTCGAGGGTGACTGGCTCAACTTTTTTATTTTGTATGGAGGCCGAACCACTTTAGTGTGCACATACCATTTCTTAAAAACAGCAGTTTACTCAACATAACAAAAAAAAAAAAAACACCGCCCTTTGTCAATAATAGTTTTCGAGGAATCATAATTTATTTCAGATAAAATATGACAAATTTTTATTTCTTTTTACATTAACATAAATTCTTTGTTTTTAGCAGCATGCCACGCCCACTACTACCTTAGTTTTGATATGTTTTCTTTCTGATGGCGTAAGAATTTTAAGAATCTATGCCAAGAAAAAATAGGTTTTGGCCAATGAAAGTTAATTCTGAGCCACCGTGCGATGTTCGCAGCAATTGAATATCACTAGACATTTTGCACAAAGATCTTCATCTTCACGCTTATAAAGTTTAACTCATCCAAGAATTAATTGAGCCTGATTACGAGGAAAAGCTGCTGGAATTTTACGAATTGATACAATATTTTCACCATTTTTATAGAAAATTTCTCAATTAAAATTCGTTGTTCAAGAGTGTAGAGTTGCATGGTGAAAATTTCCCAAGTTGTCTCTAAATAAATGCCCATCCTTTGGCAGTTCAATTCTTGAAATTTCATCATTTGACTGACTATTTACTTCCTTACCTAAAATTTGCCCTACTTTTATTTATACAATAATTTAAAAACTAATGGCTCGCTTCGATATACCAAATAATTTCAAAAAAGAACTGATTATAGATAACTTCTATGAATTATCTAGTTCTGAAAAACTGTTTTTTTCGAACAGTCATACAAATTATATAAACGGGGGGAAAACATTTATTATTGTTTGGTCTGCTCGGACCCATGTGTGTGTATGATTTGCAAAAGTGGTTTCAAATGAATTTTTCCTTGATAAACGTATCGAAAAAATATCTTTTACTGTTCCGATGTATTCGCCACAATATATTTTAGGAAGTAACGGAGTGCCATCGCTCCGGAATTAAAAAAAAACTAGACACATTTAAAAATCAATTAGGTCTAGTTAGACTCATATACTCATCTTAGGGTTAAGTGTTAATTTCGTGATTCACAATTAGTAGTGAAATATCCGACAAAACCGAATTTTATGAGGCTTGTTTATATTAAAATTTTACTATAACTCACCTCTTTCAGCTCATAACGTTAAAAATTTTGAAAAATGTCTTTTGTTTTACTCTGTTGATTTTCTAAACTTGTTAAGCTAATAAGGCCTATGTTTCCAAGTAATTCAACAATATGAATTTTCCCGACGTTTTGTTTTAATTTACTTTCAAAATTCCTGTCAAATTGATTTTCTGGATTCAAAAATATTTCCAAATGTTGAAAACTAACCATTGTTAAATTGATTTTTTAGAAAAGATTTTTTTTCGGTCTTCGTTTTATTAGAATCGGTTAAGTGGTCTGAGTGATATCGTTATAGAATATTTTCAAATAACTTTTAACTAATTAAAAAATTTTAAAATTGTTAAGTTCCACTGATATCCTGCAAGGTCAACCATATTTGTTTCCATTTTATACATCAAAAATTAACATGTTAGCGAATTTTATGAAAGTAGCTACAAATGTAAAACTCTTGTATTCGTGAATTGTATAAAAAAAATATATATTTTTATTTAGTATATATTATAAGAAACTTCCTATTGATAATTTTTAATCAAAGTACTATTTCTATCTCCAAATTCTTGTATTTTCAATTTTGAAAACATGTGTCTTTTCAAAACAATTTTCTCTATTTACCCTTTTTCGCCTGACTATAAAAATTTGCCGTTTATTCAGCCATAAACGTAATTTTCTTGATATTTTAACAAGAGGCTTTTTATTCAACACTTGGTCTCTTTTTGAATTTTTACTCCGTTTCTTGATCTTTTTGTTTTCTTGAGGCCTCAGAGTTTTTACTGAAGTAAAACTTTCACTATTTCCTGAACTGGAATTTAAACCAACTTCAACATATTGCAAAGCTATTGTATTCACATCACCATCTTTATTTAGAGTTTGAGAATCTAAATGTGAATTTTCAGCTTTTCTATTTAATATTCGTATACGTTTTTTCATTGTTCGACAGCGTTTTATTTTTAAAAATAGGCTAAATTTCTTTCGAAATGCTGGCTGGAAATAAATGCGATCCAATTCTTGCATAACTTTACGCATACGAATGTAACGTAACTAAAAATTAAAGATAGGAAATAGGGTAAAGGATAATGGGAAAAAGTCAAGGCTTCGAAACATTTCTCTATAAAATTGTTAATAAACTTACTTTTCGTATTTCAACATTTAGTTCTGGTGAACACGGTGGCACTCTCAGCGGTTGACAACATGGTCCTTCTAAATCAGAAAAATCCTTAGTGGAACCTTTACCTTCATTATCGGAATTGCTGCTACTGCCTTCATCACTTTACAAACATGTTATTTCATTAATTGTTTATATCTTATGAAACGTTTCTGTTTAAATTTACCTTGAATAATCTGAAAGTTGGATATTTATGGGTTCGTCGGCACTTGATCCCTCCTTCAGTAAACGTTCTATGATTTTCAGTCTTAAACATTCCTGTTGGTGTAAAAAGTTCAGAATCTGATGATACTGTTAAACGATTAGTATGTTTGCTTTCATAACGGTGACGTATTGAATCAACAAACAGGTGAAATACTATATAAATATAATAAAAATAAGATTTTTCCAACTACGATTATCTATTCTACAAAATTTGCTTTAATAAGTGTATGATTTTGTAAATATTTGAAAGTGTTTCAGGTATCGAAACCTTACCTACAATTGTTCGCTACACTAAAAGAAAAACGCTTTGTAATGCCGTCTTTACACCATCTTAGTTTTCGTTTGAATTTATTTGAAGTAAGCTAATAACTTCAAATAAATTCAGTAAAGTGCGACTTTGGCTCGCACACGAAGGGTTCCGTACAAATACATATATATCCCATTTCGTTTTTGGTCTTTTTTTCTCATTTAGAATTTTTTTTGTTTTTCGTTTAATTTTAGTTTTTTTTTTTGTTGATTTAGCGATTTTTTTGGTTTTAGCGCTTTTTTCATTTATATATTTTTTGGTTTTTTTTTTTTTGCGATTTTTTGTTTTTTGCATTTTTTTTCCGATATTTTTAGTTTTGGCGTTTTTTTTGTTTTAACGCTTTTTTCGCTTTTCGACAATATTTTTAGTTTTAGTGACTTATTTTGGTTTTGGCACTTTTTCGGTTTTTGGGACTTTTTCCTGTTATTGGTGATTTTTCGAGTTATAGCGTTTTTTTCGATTTTGAAAATTTTTTTTCGTTTTGGCGATTTCTTCGGTTCTTGGCGATTTTTTTAGTTTTGGTTTTTTTTGTTTGGCGATTTTGGTGATTTTCGTTTTGGTGATTTTATTCATTTTTGGTGATTTTTTTACGATATATTTAGTTTTAGCGATTTATTTAGGTTTTAATGCTTTTATGCCTTTTTTCGGTTTATTGCGTTTTTTTTTAGTTTTATATCGATCTTTTTAGTTTTGGTTATTTTTGCGTTTTAGCGTTTTTTTAATTTTAGTGCTTTTTTCCTTTAAGCGGTTTTTTCATTTTGGCGATTTCTCGTTTTGACATTTTTTTAATTTTGGAATTTTCCTGTAAATGGAGAAAAAGTAGAAGAAATGAAACAGAAAAAGGTCAAACGCAGAAAACGTTTCAGGAGGAAATGAATTTAAATGTTGATCGGGTGATTGCTGGTCAAGCGGGGATCTATAATAGAGGGAACGTGGCGAAGCGATTTTTTGCAAACACTCAGAAAGCGGCTGATATCACTGGCTTCCATAAGAATTTGCTGGACAGATTCGGGGCAATTATGCAGGCTTTATCAAGTGGAAAAAATACCAATGCTAAATCTTTTGGAGATTTTACAAAAAACACAGCTGAGCTTTACGTGCAAAAGTGCCACTGGCACAGAATGCATCCCAGCGTTCATAAGATTTCGGTACACGGCTTAGAGACCATCAAAGCTGCTATTTTACCAATAGGCGTTTTGTCCGAAGAGGCTCAAGAATCTAGTAATAAAAACTACAAGCACTTTCGGATGAACAACGCGAAAAGGGTCAGCAGAATTGCCACTAAAATCGATTTAATTCATATGCTGCTAGTGGAGTCTGACCCTGTAATTTCTTATTTAAGGGAAAAAGGAGAAAAAGAAGAAACAAGATATTCCGGTGGAGCTATTAAAATTACTTTACAAAGAAGAAATGCCTTCCAACGAAGAACAAATGTATGCAATGCATCGGAAGAACTCGAGAAAAGCAGTGAAGAAGACGATGATAAAAATATTATTGTTCGTAATGATATACATATTTTTTAAACGAAGAATGTTTTTTTTTAATCCGAAATAAATCTTATATAGTCACGGAACATTTTATAACCATTAATGAGGTAAAAAATAATACCAAAAATGAAATCGGATCACCCAAAAATATATACAACGATACACATTAAGTTTTTGTGTTTAACACAGAAAAAAATAAGTTTCGTTTTTGATAACAAAAATCCCGGTATTCAATAATTTTTTTTCAAATTTCCTGTGATAAAGAATTCCCCTATATTGATAACAAAATTATTTCAAAATAAAAATATATGTATATATAAATTAAAAAAATGTTGACATGGTTGGAATACGAACCCGGGCTTTCCGGACGTAAAGCATACACTCTCTAGCTGAGCCATATCCCATTTATTTTTTTATGGGATACAACTTGTTTTAAGTACTTATGTATAAAAAGAAAAGAAATAACCGGCATGGAAAAGAAATACTTACAACGAAATATTTTATTATGTTAAAGATAAATGTTATTGAAATTCATATTTTTTTTAATAACATGGTCTTATTGAATATAATTCTTGTCTATTTTTTTCTGTGAAGTTTACTCACCTACTTTTTAAACAAACTTCGTATTTAAAAACTATTTTTAGAGCGAGCAAAAAGAGAGCGTACAAATTATTATTAAAATCACTGATGAACTGAAATCAAAGTAGTCTTATTTCTGATGATTCGTCAATGATTTTAAAACGTTGTTGTCAGAGGGCGGAAGAGATCCAAAGAGCGATTAAAAAGTTGTCTAGGATAAATGCTGCTGACAAAGAGAAGTCTTCGAATATTAAATTCAGTCCTTTATCTGCCCTTAGAACATTTTTACTTTTATATTCTTTGTTGCAAATGGCTTTTTAAAACAGTCAATAGCGGAGTTCAGTGTTTGATGCAAATGGTCTTGCGAAAGTGCAAATGCAAAATAACGTAGCTTTTTTTATGAAATTTGTTGTATTTTGTTAGATTTGCACTTTCGCAGAATCATTTGCATTAAATATTGAACTTAGCTAAATGTATTAATTGTTTCATCACACAATCGGTTTCTTATTAAGTAACACAATTTTCAGTCGTTGAGAAAAACCTTTCGCCCTCGGCAGAACTTATCCGGATAGCTAAGAGGGCATTGCATAAATTATCAATATGTTTCGACCTTTTTCAGCTGTCTTCAAATAAGTTTTTTAATAGCAGCGTTTAAAGTTTCCTCGAAAGTCTTTTCTTTCAAAATATCAGTGTCATCTGAAGTATCTCTGTCCCCATTTTCTTCGTCATTAAATGCTTCAAAAAGACGTACATGAAGATTTTCTGCATATATAATTACCGTGCATTTTGGTGCATATTGGAAAACATTGCAGTTGCTTTTACTAAAAAAATTTGGTTCTATTAAAAAATTATTTAAAGAGACAAATTTTTTCTCTTCGTTCTTCAATTCAAAATAATTTAATATACACATTGAGCCTTCGTTGGTTTCTTTCCCCTTACATTGACATTGGGCCTGGTCGTAAATTTATCACTGCAGTGCATCACATAATAAAACTTGACTTTGCAATGCCAATACAAGTATGCTGATGCTCTTTTAGAGCAGTACCCATTTTAATACTCAGCATTTGACGCTTGTTTGTGTCTTCCATTTTCAGCGCAATGATTCATTTACGAACAGGCTCGTTGTTTCATGATGAACGACAACACTTGAAAGAAAAAGAAAAATTTTTGGGTGCCAAAACCAATTGTATATAAATAGATTATTAATCCTGCGAATTATCGCATAAAATTCCCTCGAAAGCGGGAAACGAAAATAAGCAATTTTCCAGGGAATTCCTGGGACGGGAAATCCCGGGAAAACCCCTAATAACAACTTTAAAAGAAACAATTAAAAATGGAAAGAGTGCAGATTGAAACGTTATGGAGTTAAGATTAAAACTTGAGACAAACTAAAGAACTGCTGCGCGAGATTATTTTCAAGTTTGGATATATGATAATGTATGTAATAATGTATGTAATGTATTATTCGAATAATTGAAATTATGTATTTAGTCGAACGGTGGGTTTTAATCCACAGAAATTTTATTATTCAGACTACTCAGGTTCAGTGGTTGACAGCGTTGTCAACTTTTAAATTTCAAAAAACACGGGAAAAAGTAAAAAGACGGAAAATTTTTGAAAAAAGCACTAAATATTATTTTTTCATTTTATTTAAAAGCATTTTTACATCGAGTAATTTCAAAAACTCGACAAGGTATGAATTTTGCCCTGTCCCATTATAATGAAATTCGACATATGTATGTATAAGTAAATTCTACTCTTGCATGCGAATCACATGGCGCAAGAATTACTCTGATAGCTCTTATGGTTCCTATTTGATAGCCGTCCAAATTTGGGCATCTCGAACATTTTTGAGAAAAGATCGTCATATTCGAAATGTTTTAGTCTCCTCTTAACAAGTATTGATTAAAATGTATATAGCTTCCTGCTACATGTGCCTCTAAATTCCCAAATAAATATATTGAAAAATGGTATTTTAATTATCTCTATTTTACTCAGAACGCAGTTTTGTTGTTGTTATTGTTATTGCTTAAATGTTTTTTATAGAAATGATCGGGTTATCATAAAGAAACAACTGTAATTTTTGAATCTGTTTTCATACCAACTGTTTTCACAATCAATTAACTACATACTGAAAAAAAATTTAATTAAAACCGATTTTTAGAACATTTAAGGATAAAAAAAAACTGTAGCATTTTAAAGGCACTTGTAGCAGGAAGCTACATAAGTATGTCCTTTTTAATACATTTTTATTAAGTGGATATTCAAATTCTTTCAAGTTATTCATTCTTGGTTAGTTTGCGTGTCTGCCCGTTCCGCACAAGCATTCAAGTAGAATCAATAAGATTCCGTTTTGAAAATTCAATGTAAATGACAAACTTTTCTGAAAAATATTCAAGATTCTCAAGTTTAGACGGCTATAAAATGGGATCAACACAAGGTATTGCACTAATTCTTACGTCATGTTAAGGCCGTTATAGTCCGCACCGATTTTGGAAAATAAAATGTGGAACCTAAGTGCAAGCAAACCCTATCAAATCAAAAAAGAATTTTAGAAATTGGTTGACTAATGACAGAGTTATGCGTGGGGGACCTAAATCCCCCTCCCCACGTTTTTCGAAAAAATTAAATCAAACGGAAAAATAATTTTGAAAATTGGTTCACAAATGACAGAGTTAAGCATTTCGAAAAAAAATTATGGGACTAAGCCGCAAGCAAACCATTTCAAACCAAAAAAGAATTTTAAAAATCAGTTGACAGAGTTATACGTGGCGAACCGAATTACTGCTTTAGGCGTGATGTCGTAACAAATGACAAATGACAGAGTTATGCATAGGGGGAGGTTTTGACCCATTTATCCCTTCCCGGTCCAAAATCCGGGAAACATATAGCACATATTGATTGTGTATAAGTAAATATCTATCTGTGTACCAAATTTCATTTAAATAGGTTCAGCCGTTTAGGCGTGATGCCGTAACAGCGTGATGCCGTAACAAAAATCTGCAAACAAACAAACATATATAATATAGGGATTAAACAAGCGCTGTTGTATATAAGTACTTGTAAATTACTTGACGAAAAATGCTAAATATAATAAATAGTAAAGTGGAATATTAATGCATGTAGGTTGAACTTCGTTGAAATCTTAGATAGTAAAAATGTAAATTCTTGTTTTTGTGTTGACAATTTTTGAAAATTTTGAAGGGTCAAGCAGAAGAAATACTTACGTACAAAAATACTTTCTATATGGGAATTGACGCTTTTACAAAACAAAAATTAAAGTGTAGTTCATATAAATGTGCTTTTTTGATTCTTCTGCAAGACAGTGAAAAAGTGTGTGCAGGAAATAATTGCATTAACCAAGAATTTTACACTTGAAAAAATATGTATGTTATAGATAAAGAACTTTAGGCTCCTATTATGATTCACAACTCAACTAGGTTGAGTTGTCAATGTTACGACCAAACTCAACCATTTTTTTTTTGTATTATGACACAACTAATTTTAGTTATCTTCGAAATAACGTTCGAAAAAAAGGTTCTTATCTATAATGTCTGTTTTTGAAACCATAGTAGCCATCACAAAACATTTTAAATATTTTTAGTTTTGGCCTTAAAATTTTTTTCGTGAGATTTTATGTTTTATGAATATGACAACAATATTGGTTGACAAATGGGGTAGATTGGCGTCTAAAATCACAATTTTAAAAGTAAGCAAAAGTAACATAATAGTCGAAATAAAAACCAAAATGCAGCTGATAAAAAACAGTTGTCTCAATTTGATGAAAGTTGTAATCCATACGAGTTTGACAACTACGACTCAACTATTAATTTAGTTGTGAATCATATCAGAGGCGTCAATTTATTATGAATAAAATCAATATTTATCTACCAATTTTGTGATAGGTCCCATTTCTGTAAAATAAATATTTGAATTTATGAATTTAGTAATAGAATACGAATTATATTTTTTTCTGTGTGGTTGTAGTATATGCTGCTTTAGCATCAGAATAATTCAGGATGAATTCAACAAATAGGTGCGCCACATTGCTTTTAATTTTAATAAAAAAAAATCTAGGACAATCTTGTAGGTACTAGAAACACATAACCGCCACCTTTTTTATTTATTATTGTATAGCTTCTGATTAGTGGCCACCCAAAGTAAAAAATTTGACCAACTTCATACATTTTTATAATTGCTCTAGCTTTTTAAGTAGAAAAGATATTGAAACGATTCATGCTTGGTTTAAAAGGGCAGTAATGATCATTTAATATTGCTTGCAAAACTGAACTGGAATAATTAAATGCCCGAAAAGTGGCCACTTGGAAATTACACAGTTTTTTCTCATTTTATCGATTTTCAATTGAACCCTGTTGAACATAAAGCATTGATTTTTTTTCCTTCTTAAGAAGGAACCCTTATGATACCATGACATAAGTTTCAATGTGGTAAAACAATATCTTCTGCAAAAAAGGTGCGAAAATCGATAACTTTTAAAAATGCTCAACTTTGAGCTTCAAAAAGCCATGTGGAGATATTTTCAGAAAATATGGGCCAGTACCGTTATTATGTGCACTTAGTGTCGTTTTGATATTTTTACTCTATTACGAAATATGATTTTTTTTAAAGTGAAATTTTTATGAAAAATAACGGGCCCAAAAACCGATGTGGGGAATACAGAATATCTTAATGCTGTCCATATATACTCAAAGTAGCTAAATTTTAATGTGAAAATCATGTCAAAAGTATAAAAAATCGTTTTTAAGAACATTTTAAATCGTGAATTTCGCAAAACGAGAGCTAACATTAAAAACGGCTGACACCATTGAATTCAGTGTACTCGAATTATCTTTACCACTATGGTGCTCCGCTTGCTAAATTTTGAGACTAGCATAGTGTAATTTTCGAAGACTGTTAACTAAAGGAAATCGCGTCAGATAACGTAGCAGTGAATTTGCTAACTTTATTGGGGGTCGACATTAGCCATGAACTTGGTATGAACAACATGTCGCACATCGCATATGGCTAATGTAGACCGCTCATGTCCATGAACATCAATGTTCGCCATGTGATTCGCCGTCAACAACCATTTTCAGTAGAAAGAAAAGAGACAACAAGATATATTGACAAGGCAGAACATAGAAATCGCAGGTATTCACCACAACAAAGAAGTTGATGAATTTTTTACATGGAGTCATGTTCATGTCAGTTCGAGTCGATGGCTCGTGAAGACGTAGTGTTAACGCAAAATATTCACCACCTCTTTCGTCATTATCAATTCTTCAGTTGTAAATTATTAGGAATATTATGCAATGTGAATGTTCTGCAAAAATAATTATAAAAAATTTTTGTTCTTAAAATATTAATTAAAAAAAATAAATCTTCCGCAATTTTTCTATTACCATAACGGTATGTAAAGGGCCATGGCGACTTATCAAACTGTTTGATCAAACTCATGTATGTATTGGTTAAAGTGAGTTTGATGAAAAATCAAACCCATTGATAAAAAAAGGTGAGTTTGAAGCACCATTTGATGCGAGTTTGATAAGTTGCCATGCCGCTTAAGTGTGTTTCAAACAAACCAAGCCATATTTCATTAAAATCGACCCACGACTTGATTTTCTTTACAGTTAATTGACTGAACTCAATAGACAAAAATACCGATTTCCACACAACAAACACACACACACACACATGCACACACACACAAATTAAGATTTTACTGTTGTATGAAAATCGTGGCTTTTATCAATAGAGTTCCGTCACTTAATTATGAATAAAATGGAAATATTTCTTTTTGTTTGAATAAGAAAATATTTTTTTTTTATATTTCTGTTTTTTATGAATGTTTAAAAAACAAAATTTTTGATAAATTTTCATTTGTTTTTTAGCACAAGTTCCACGAAACTAAAATACGATTTAAATTACTAAAACTGCATATTCAATTAATTGTGTTGTTGAAGTTCAACCTACGACGAAAATTGTAGATTCAATTACTAGAATTGCAATTTTTAATTACTCAAAATCAGGCCTGGGACAAATACATTACTTGAGCTAATGCAATGACAATTTTTTTCTCATTAAACCAAATCAATGAAAATGCAAAATTATTGCATTAGCAATATTTTTAACACTTTTAATGCACCATTTTTTTGCACTACATTAATCTCTTATCAAAATAATGCATTAATATTTCATTAGTACTAAAATATATGGCAAATAGTACACTATTTTTGCATTAATAAGAAAACACATCACGAATAATGTATTATTATTGCATAATACTAGAACATATTATGAAGTAACGCAAAAGATTTTTTTGTTGTTGGTGTATATTAAAAAAAACAAAAAAATCAAATGAGAATCTTCTATTCAAAATTATTTCCTTTGATTATTACTAAGCTTTCAAACGTTTCGTCTGACCGACTCCGTCCGAGAGGCGTATTAATCATGCCAGCGTAAGAAAACAAACGCTCGACTGGTGCAGAAGAAGTCAAAGGTAGAGGTGGAAAACTATCGATAGTATCCCTATCGAAATTTTTCGATATTTTGAAAAAATACATCGGTATATCGATTCTGTACTATCAAAAGTTAGAAAAACTATCGATATATCGACGATACTATCGTGATACTATCAAAGTTTTATAATTCTGAGAGAATGCACTGAATATGTATCTAAAAATGCTAATATAAAACAGGATTTTACACAAAACAGAACTTTATTTCGTAGTTTAATAAATAACAAAACTAAAATCCTTGTAAGTCCAATTTAACTAACTGATGAACATTGAAAATAATATCTAGTACAACAATAGTAGTGGATCATTTACTATTGATAGCGGCAAAAAATACCGATTGTTTTCAAATAATAACCGACTGCAGAATAAAACATCGATACTATCGATAGTGCCATCGATAGTTTTCCACCTCTAGTCAGAGGTGTATTATATTTAAAAAAAACTTCACGAATTAGGGGAAATCTTTGAAAGCATCTAAATGATACATCGTTGTCAGCCAAATATAGATCCAATTCTTGCAAGATGTCATTTCGTGTCTTCTGCTGGATCTGCAAATAAAACAGTAGCACTAAACTCAAATTTGTTTCATTGTGTGAGTAAAAAAACCCACGTATACATTTGACGAAAAAATCAAAATGCGTTTGATTTTTCATCAAACTCATCTCAACCTATAAATACATTAGCCCAATTCACAATCTTCTGCAAATGGTCTTGCATCGTTGCATTTGCAAAAGGGTATAGTATATTGATATTCACCACTAACAAATGTTAAGTGCTGGGTATCAATATACCATTCCAATTTGCAAATGCTACGATGCAAGACCATTTACACAAGATTGTGAATTATGCTATTAATTTGATCAAACAGTTTGATACGTTGCCAAAGGCCTTTACTGACCACTTTAGTTAACTCTGCTGTTGGAAACAACATTATGTAAAATTAAATCGTCAGCTTAATACAGAATCTTATCCGCTTAATAGAGGTGCTATTTATATTTTATTGCAGATATGAATTAGCATGCCTCCGAGAAATAACCATTCATCAAAATTGGTTTGGTTGTTTGCCGTATTAGTATTAAAGTAGAAGATTTTGATCTAATTTATTACTTATTTTGTGTTATCTGATCAAAAAACTCTTTAAGTTTTATCTAAGTTTGTTGCTCACAATAGCCCAATTCACAATCTTGTACAAATGGTTTTGCATCCTTGCATTTGCAAAATGGTAATTATTAAGTGGTGAGTATCAATATACTCTACCAATTTGCAAATGCTACGATGCAAAACCATTTGCACAAGATTGTGAATTGAATGTGTTTTATTAATAATGCAAAAGTAGTGCGCTATTTGCCATACATTTTAGTGCTAATGAAATATTAATCCATTATTTTGATAATAAATTAATGAAGTGCAAAAAATAGTGCATTAAAAATGTTAAAAATAGTGGTAATGCAATAATTTTGCACTAAAATACTTTTTTTCAATTCAATGATAATGCAAAAGTAGTGCAAATCACCCAGGTCTGCTCAAAATTATTGAAATTTGATTGAAAATTTTGTTTTTGATCACATAAGTAATTGATTCAATTACTAAATTAATTGAAAGCAATTTCAGTTTTCGGTTAACTGATTTTATTGAAATTTTTTCTTTTCACACTTTTTACACAATTTTACACAATTTATACACTTAATCAAAAATTAAAACGGTTTCAATTAATTTCGTATTGAGTCATTACTCATGCGATCAACAAATTTTTTAAAAAATTTCGAGTAATTTAAAATTTGTATTGCAGTAATTGAATGTACATTTTTCGTCGTACGTAGACTATACCTTCAGCAGCAAAATTAATTGCATCTGCAGTTTTCGTAATTGAAATTGTATTTTAGTTTTTAGTTTTTAGTGAAAACTAAAGCGATCAACTCCGTTTTTCAACCGGCTTTTTCCGCAATACAATTGGCGGTTTTTTTAATTTAAATTTTTTTAATGTCGAATAGTCCGGAGTATTTTTCGATTTGTATATTTTCGTAGTTTTTACTATTTAAAATGTAGACGAACATTTACTGTGGATTTTCCTAAATATTTTTTTCACTAACAATTACTGAAACATGCCATTCAAGTGAATTAATTTTATAAGGTGGTGGCAGGGTCGAATTAGATTGGCCTTTTGATGTAGAATGGATGTCAAACTTTATTTGTATTTGTATATATATGATAAGGGCAAAATAAAGAAGGCAATCGGCTTGCCAAACATACTTTCTTCATATGTAAAAATTTTTCACTTTAATCACTAATTAACATTTTTCACGACGACCTCACTCTATGGAAATTTTGTTGCAAATTAACCAATTTCACAATAGACTACACAAGCAGCTTGCCACAAATTCTATATGACAGTCAAATATCTAATTTTTTTTTCTTCAAACGGCTTGCCAAACCAACAGGCTTTTACAAACGAAAATTTCTGTTAGATTGGACAAGCCGCTTGTGTAATATATTTGACTCTTTAGTTGTGTGAATGTCAAGAAATAAACCAGAAGAAGAAAAAAATGTAAATCTGTACAGTAGGGTTCCCCTTATATGTGTGGACCAAATTTTTTTCGGGTTTTGATTGTAAATTCTCCGGTTTCCGTAATTAAATCTTATTTTTACTTTTTTCTGTGAATATGTCTATTTGATTATAACACAAAATAGTATATTTTACCTCCTGTTAAACACAAATCTAATAATTAAAACTCTGTTGGTGTTCTGTTGTGACAAGAGTGTAAAAGCTTTATTTATATTATGTGTTAAATTTTACAAAATAACAATAAAAAATAATAAATTAACACAGAAAATATAATTCCCATAAATAAAACCAATGACTAATTAAAATAAATCTAGAAGATTAAAATCTGGGAAAAAATCTACAATACGCATTCAGTGATTCTTGGCTAGCGGTGTGATGTGATGCAGTGTTGCAAACTCTATAGGTTTTAATGTGTTGAAGCGTTAAAGATTAAAGCGAATAGAGGGCAGTAAAATTGTAAAATTTATGCTACTATGAAATTGACGCGATGCGGGTTGAATAAAAAAAAACGAGGTTTCATAGGGTTTAAGCAACTATGACTGTCGGTTTATTTAAATGTATGTATAAACAAGAGAAAATTAGCAAGTTAATTTCATATAAAGTTGGTACAAAGGCGAATTCATACAAGGCGATTTCAGTGGCTTGGACCGCATACATTTGAAGTCCATATAAAAAATGTAGAATTTGAAATGTGTGCGATCCAAAAAAACTCAAGCAAAAATAATTAGCTGCCACCGGTTGTCAATTCGCCTTGGTTAGACTAAATAAATATTTTGTTTATAAGGTTTTAATACTTATAATCTAAATATTATTTAAATTTTCATATCTTCATAAACGTATAGTTATTTTAGATTATAAACAATTACACTATACAGCAATTTCGGACTTTATTGAAAATTACAGGGTTCTGTAAACCGGTTCTGGTAGAGGAGACAAAAAAAATATACGTGTGTCGACGTATATATTTATATACAGGGGGGGGGGGGGGTTAAAGTTTCCCCCTTTTGGCCTGATCGTGCAGCATATTGGTACCTGAAACTACGTGATCTTTACGTCTGAGGTGTAGGGTATGTTCAGCAACTTTGTAGAAAATATTAGGGCAAAAATTTTTCTGCAACATTCCAACCCTCTAACTCTTCATTTTATGGGTCTTTTTGTATATTTCTTTGAAAAGGGGCAAAAAAAAACTCCCCTTCAGTTGCGATATCGGGGGTAAAATCTTCTACAAAAATTTTCCTCGTGGTCTTGTGCATAAAAAACCTGAACACATCTTATACCTTAAAAATAAGGCTTAAAAGATTTTCTATGCCAAGTACGAATTGTGTATAAGTACGAAATTAACCTTAAACATATTTTTAGTTTTTAATAATTTCTAGCATCCGAGTTAAGTCTGAAGCTTGGGTCTCTTTAAAGACCTATAGCAGAATTTTATGGCGGGATTTTTTCAGAAATGTACAAAATGATCCACAGAGCAAAGAGTTAGAGGGTTAAAATGTCCAAGAAAAATGTTTCTCGTGTCATTTTACATAAAAGTGCTGAACATATCTTATACCTTAAACGTAAGACTTATAAAATTTCCTATGCCAAGTACTAATTGTAAATAATTATTAAGTTAACCCTTAAACATAGTTTAAGTTTTCAGTGGTTTCTGGTATACAAGTTGAGCATGGAGCTTAATTGTCTTTGAAGATCCGTAGTAAAATTTTATGGCCAACATTTTTGTAGAACGTTTTATCCCCGCACTCCACCTTTTTAGGGATGTTTTTTTACGATTTGTTAGAAAAGAGCCAAAAATTACCGTTATGTGGGGGAGTCAGAGGGTTAATATGTCCCACAAAAATATTTGCCCTAACATTTTCTACAAAGTTGCTAAATATACCCTACACCTCAGATGTAAAGAACACATAGTTCCATTTACCGATATTCTGAACGATCAGACCAAACTGGGGAAACTTTAACCCCCCTAAAATAAAATTTTGATGTGATCTTGCAAAACGCCGACACACTTATATTTTTTTGGTCTCCTCTACCAGAATCGCTTTACGGAACCCTGTAATTGTTTTTTCGTGTTGTACAGTGTTATTAGCGTTTTGGTTAGAGTAACATACATATTCTTAATTAGTAAATTGAAAAACACAAAGCACATGTAAACGATTTCCCTTTTAACGATGAAACAGAATTTTACGTATCGACATTTTCAAGAAATTTTTATAGAAAATTATTTTCCATAAAATATTTTCTTTAAATACATACGTACATAGATAACTGTTTTGAGGTAGCACTAATTTTATTTTTATGATGTATTTCCTTACATAGCGTCTTCACGAGCCGTTGATTTGTGTTGACAATAGTTAAAGTCGATATAAAAAAATAGCACTAACCTTTTTCTGATGTTTTTATGTATGAAGTTTGACAAATGTTAAAACAAAATTATGTCTCGTGAAGGCGGGCTGTTATGATCCGATTTTTAGAACAATATTACCATATTTTCATAAACTGCCGAATTCTGTTTCATCATTTGGTTGTTACAACGTTATTTTGAAGCAGTTTGGTTAATTTTGTTTGAAATTAAAACAGTTATAAAGAACTGAAATAAATAAAGTAAAATGAATACAAAAACATTTAACTTAATTAAATACAATGTTCCAATAGAAATAAATTAACGAAAACCTTGGAAAATTAGAACTAAACCATTTATGAGGAGCATTTTAGAACTTGACCTGGCGCACTACCACGCGCCTAAATTACAGTGGTGGTCAAAAGTTGTCGATTTAATATAAACTTTATTAAAGAAATATCTTTATGCTAGTATGTACATATATTTTTTTCATTTATAAACTTATGTCATAGATTCTTTGTTCAAATTGGGTTCACAAAACTTGCATTTACAAGTTACTGATATACAAATTAGGGATGTAACGATACGGCGTTTTGCCGATCCGATACCGATACCGATATTTAAAAATAAATATCGCCGATACCGATTCCGATACCGATACGAATATTGAAATTGAGTTCAATATTCGATCAACATATTTAGATCAACAAAACTCAATTGCAATTTTTTTATTATACAAAATTGAGTTCAAGTTTAGATCAACAAAACTCAAGTGCAATTCTTTTATTATACAAAATTACATTGTAAGAGAGAATATTTAAAATTGATATTAACCCAGTAAAAAAATTGGAAGTAATTATTAAGGAGCTACATTTTCTTTGCTTCCAAAAATCTATATTAAAAATATGCAGATAATTAGTAGAAAAGCAAGAAAAAAATTTTTAATTTCCTTATAATTTTAAAAAATACTCGCCATGCTTTTTAAAAAATCGATTTTTTAAAGGACATTTGTCAACTAATATTCTTCTAAACAACTTAATAGCTTAATTATTAAAAGTCTTCTAAGTTTATATTTATTCAGCTAAATTTACATGAAAATAAAGTTTTGAGTTCAAATTCGCATAAAAAAATTGTGAAAATGGGTAATTTTTATCCTTTTTCCTTGAGGAAAAATCATTATAGAACACCGAAAAAGAAAATTGTCATAGCATCGCTTCCAATTCGGTGATTGGTAATCGAAAAACAGAACTTCTTGCGATGGCAAGGATATGTAAAACTAATTAGAAATTATCCGAATTTGCAATACATCCGGATCGCGAATTCTACATTTTCATGACTTCTTTGGAGTGTGTTTTTTTGCTGGAATAAGATTTAAAAAACAACGACTTGAATTTGAATTCATGGTAAAATTAACAAAAAATAAATAATTTGTTTACAAAATAACAGCATAAAATATTATTAATTTTTAAAATTGATATTAATAAGATTTAAAAAATAACGAAGTGTATTTAATTCATGGTAAAATCGAACAAAAATAAATTATTTGTTAAAAAAAAACTCTGAAAATTTTTTTAAAAGTATCGTCGTATCGGCAGTAAAATATCGCCGATACCGATGTATCGGAAAATCTGAAGTATCGCCGATATATCGGTATCGGTATCGGTATTCGTTACATCCCTAATACAAATATCTTAGCTAAAACTTAAAACCAGACTAAACTTTTCTTAGCGAAGCACATAAATATTTCTTCTTTTTGAAATATCTTCAATAATTGTTACTTTTTGACCATGGGTACAAAATTTACTTATACACATTTACTCCATGATTCACAAACACGTACACAAACTTCTTTATGAAAATTTGTATGGAAAACACTCAATTATTTGAGTATTTTTCATACAAATTCTGTTGAAAAATTTTTATTTCGTCTATGAATCAGGCCCTTATATAAATTATTTTAACTTGCCTTAAATCAAATGTATTTACTTAATTTAAAGCAGTTTTTATTAAAAATATTTGCCAAAATAGTGATTTATATATAAAACTTTTTGTCCACCATTGTAAAAATAGTCGACAATGTATAAAACAATAAAACAAAAAGCAAGAAAATAAACAAAAATTATCTTTAATTTAATAGTTTTGAATTTGGTGGCAACACAAAATAAATATGGTCAGTGAGCACTGTTTTAAACAGAGTTGCATTTCCTTGGATTATTGTTTAAATGTGGGTTGTATATTCTATTTGTTATTGTTTCTGTATGTAAGCATGTGTGTAGTATGTATGTACGCATTAGGGTATTCACTCGAATAACATTTGCTCTATTAAACGAACAACTGAAGTCAAATAATGTTCGATGAAACACAAAGTTTCAATTTCGAGTAAAAATTTAATCGAGTAATTTAGTTCGATTAACCGAATAACTCGACTAAAAAACTTTACGTAAATTTTCCTTTTTTGATTAAGTTTTTGTAGATTTCTTAATAAAAGTTTTGAAATTATGTGACCGCATGCTGATCAAAGAATTAAGTAAATTATGCAGTAGCAATAAATATCTTGTACAAAAATTTGGAAATATTAAGCAAAATTATTTGAAATAAAGAAGATATGTCAAGAGCAACTAGTTAACTACATTTTTCGTATTAAGGTATCGAATGTAATCTAACGGCGGAATTCAGTAAAATATTAAAAGCATTCACAAAATCAAAGAGTAAAAAATTACCTTTGTCATATAAAACATTACTTTATGCACTAGAAAAAACAAAAACCTGATCGGATGAATTGGAAATGTTTTTAAATTAACGTTTCTCAAATTTTCTAGCGTCTACGATTAGTGAAAGACCATTCTTTGTAATGTGAGAAATGTTCAATCGAAAAAATACTAATGCAATAAATTGATTAGGGATGTGCGATTAGTCGATTAATCAAATTTTTGATTAATCAAAATTATGATTAACCAATTAATCGATTAATCACGAGTCCTGATTAATCAAAATGCTGATTAATCAAATAATTTTAAATTTGGTTATTCAAAATGAGGATTATTTGATTAATCATGATTTTGAATAATTTATATTTTTAACAATTCAATAATTTGTGTTTTTATTTTTTTCTTGTGTTTTTTATTTTATGTTTTTGTTTTTAGTTTTTTGTATTTGTTTCGTTTTATATTTGTATGTGTTAAATTCATATTGCTTGAAATATTGTTGTTTTATTATTTTGAATAAAATTATTCAAATTTGAATAATCAAAATTTAGATTATATGATTAATCAGCATTTTGATTAATCAGGATTCTTGATTAATCAATTAATTGATTAATGACAATTTTGATTAATCAAACAATTTGATTAATCGATTCATCGCACATCCCTAAAATTGATTGATTAATGAATATATTGATTTTGTTCGATTATTTATTGAATTATCCTGTTTTGTTCTCCATGCAAAATAAAAATGTTCGGAATTGTAAAAGCTTTGCTGTTACAATTTAATATTTATAACAACAAATGTTTATGATTATTTTTATGTCGCATTGATACAAAACAGGTCTGGGCTGAAATTTCTCAAAACGAAACATTTAATAGTAAAAAAAAAACTACATATGTGACCTTCTCCGAGAAAAGAGACCTAGTGTGTGAAAATGAAGTTTTGAGAAAAACACATTTAAAGTTTCATAACGCATTATCACTTTGAACACATCTTCAGTTGGGAGATGCGATTTTTTGACACACTAGGTCCCTTTTCTCGGAGAAGGTCACATATGTATTTCGAAATTATCAGTGTATGATCTAATATATGCAGAAATATTTTTTTCTTTTGTTTTCATTATTAAAATATATAAAATGAGAAAAAATTTGATTTCTTTTATTTTTGTTCACAGAAATGTGCTAAAAACCGAGTAAATTCAAAAATTTCCGATTAACTCGATTAATTTCTAGCAGTAAAGCTTACTTGAATAACTCGAACGAAATAAAAGTGTTACTTGATTGTTCGGTTAATTTAAAAACTTCATTGTCGATTAATTGATTAATCGAACAATGGAAAAGTCGAGTAAAATGAATACCCTAGTTCGTTTGCATGAGAGCTGTTTAGGAAACACTTTTGCCTGTTCTTTGTTTAACTTTAAATTTCTCTTCGATTATACATCCCTGATCGGCCAATTTCTTTAATTTTAATGCCTTCTGTTCGCGTTTCTCACGCTTTCTTATCTTTTTAATACGTTTCAATAATTTAGCGTTTCTTTTTACTTTATTTGGATTATCGTCACAATAATCCAAGAGAGTTTCACAAAATGCCCGACCCATGTGCTCGTAATCCTGAAAAGAAAAAAAATAAACGATAAAATCAAATTTAAGGAAATACATTTGAAGAATTTAATTGTTTAACTTTAATTTAAATAGCAGTGTTTTGTATAATATTCAAGAAAGAAATCAAATATGGATTTCTTACACCCCAAATAGATGGATATGCTAAACGCGAATCTGCACTTTATTTTTTATGAGCTCTAGTTTTCGAGATATACCGTTATGTAAAAATTTAAAACAATTTTTTTTTCTTTTAAAGAGAAATAACACAATCAGGCAATTAATGCCTACCAGTTAATTAATTAATGTGTTACCTTCTTTGGGAAAGAGATAGTGTAGAGAGAACAGGTGGTGAAGTGGGAGAGAGATAGAAGCTGTGTAGCCATTTTTATTAGTTCTTTTACTTCGTCGCCGGTTTTGCTACAATACCGACGAGGAGGGTGCTTGGAAGTGCATCTATTTAACATTCAACAACAACCAACACAATAACACACCAATGCACATGAGAAAAATGTATGATGTTGTTGGCTTGCCTGAAACTAGTCTCGAGCTCAAGACCCCAGGGTTTGTAGTCAAACGCGCTAACTACTCTCAGCTCGACATATCAGCATAACTGGAGAAGGTTTTGCCCTATTCTGTAAAAACCCAAAATTCGGCAAGAACATGGTTTTTAAAATTGCTCAGTAGATTCAGAGATCTATAGGGAAATCTCTTCTCCAGTTGTGCTAATATACATATATCGTGCAAGCGCCTTCATTTTTGGCCTAACGGTATATGTCGAAAACTAGAGCTGATAAAATAATTGGAATGCAGATTAGCGTGCAGTGGCCTAAATAATTAAGGAAATAAACTTTAAATTCAGGTTAACGAAAAAGTTTACGGAAAATTTTTAATTTGTGGGCTTAGTTTGTTATTTTAATAGATATGGGGTATTCGATATTTTGCTGTTTATTTTTTAAATATGCGACTTAGATAAATGTCGATAAGGTAATATCTGTTTGAAACTTAACGAACAATAACTTTTCAGAAACAATTTTTGTGGTAATACTATATTTTTTAACTTACGAGTCATAAAACACAAAAGAACATGCGACACGCCTTAATCTCAGATGATTGACGTGCATTTCTTAGGATATATTTTTTTGTAAATACCCATTGATTTGGGGTACGAGACTTCAAGAAATCCAAATGCAGTTTTTCTACTACCACTCTATTGCACATATGAGCGGCGTTACCGTTGTGACCCTAAAGGGTCAATATTACCCTTTTTTGACGGCCTTGCCACTTTTTCTGACCCTTTTTTAAATTTATCATTTTGTGTCATTTTTAACTAGTTCGTGCTATGTTT
Source organism: Panzeria rudis (assembly GCA_956483635.1). Taxonomy (NCBI): domain Eukaryota; kingdom Metazoa; phylum Arthropoda; class Insecta; order Diptera; family Tachinidae; genus Panzeria; species Panzeria rudis. The sequence goes on along the minus strand of OY101448.1, from coordinate 85,750,137 downwards.
TTTACTCTTTTTGACGCTTTTTGACAATTAGTACTTATAGTTTTATTTTAATAGTTATGATAAATAATAGAAACGATGGCAGCACAAGCAGCTTTCATGTAGATAAATATTTCTATGGTTTTTTTTTTCAATAATCACAGATGTTAATTTTTGTCGGTTTTGAGTTATTGATGCCAAATAGGATTCTTCGTATGTATGCTCTTTTACATGGACCAAAAATTTCGCTAATAACATGGACCCGTTCCGAATTTTTTTCTAAAAACAACGCAATATCTTCAGTTATTCAAATATGTTTCCGATCGCATATAAATTTGCAATCGTTAAAACGCAAACAGTTGTCGCTTAACTACAAACTCTTGTTTGCAAATGACATGGTCCATGCCTGCATTACATTGGATTAGTCTTAAAACTATTCTACGTCACTATTTGATGGATCACTATATGCATGGGTTAAAACGCGAACACTTGTCGGTTAACTACAAACTGTTGTTTCCCTACATATAATATTGGACTACGTGATCCATTTTAGCTGAAATGGAGTAGTTACAACATGGTCTTATGGAATGCAGTAATGGACCATGTCGTTTGCAAACAAAAGCTTCTAGTTAACCGACAAGTGTTTGTGCTTTAACGAGTGTAATTGTTAAAAAACACGAACACTTGACTGCTTCATCGAATAGTGACATAGAATAGTTTTAAGACTAGTCCGATATAATGCAGACATGGACCATGTTATTTGCAAACAAGAGTTTGTAGTTAATCGACAAGTGCTCGTGTTTTAACAATTTCAACACGAACACTTGAGTGCTCCAGCAAGTGGTGACATAGAGTAGTTTTGAGACTTCTCAGATGTTGTGCAAAGTTGGGTTATATGGTCCAGCCCTAGGACATCGTAATGTTAAATCGATCACGATTTCTCCATACATTTGGATTACCTTTGGACTAGTCCTAGTCCTCTTTGGAGTATACTTTACATACGTACATGGATTAGTCGGGCTATCTGCAGGGTTCCGCTGAACGCGTTGTTTTTCAAAATTAACACTACTGAAAAAAAAACTTTTTAATACACTAAATGTAGAGATGCTTTCGTCTATAAATTTATTCCAAATCGATCTGGAAGACTGGACTTCAGGTGAGGACTTACTTAAGAAGTGTAGGTGCGCCATTTCTTAGATATAGTATTTATGTATATAGTATTTTGCAAAAAAAAAAACAGCCCAATTATGAATAACAATTCCCCGGGAATTTTTTCCCTATTCCCTGTTCCTTTATTATAAATAAACTCTCTCCGGAAAATGTTTTAATTTTCCCATTTCTCCTGTTATTAATTACAATTTTCCCGGGAAAAAATTCCCATAGAAAAAAATAAGTATTCTAAATATGAGGGAGAGGGAAAAATTCTTGCGAGTTTTTCCCCAAACATTTTGAAAGGAACTAATGCAACAATTTAAAATTCAAGTTAAAAAATGTTGTAAAACTATGGTATAAGCATTTATTTAGGACAAAAAGCTTAAATAAACACCGGAATGTTATATTTATCTCTAGCTTTGGGAACATGAATTACTTCTGCCTTCGGAAAAAATGCTAAAACACACTCAATTTGGCACTCCCCTTTAAGTTCAAAAAATAGGTAAATGGAAGCTTTGTTGCTCATTATAAAATGTAAAATTTCCTTTTTTAATGCATTACGCATCTGCCCCTCTCTCAGTTTTCGTTTCACTTCCTAAGCATAAAGTTTTTCCACGAGCTTCTGAAGGGCGATGATGTTTATTTTATTTTTTATTTAAGTAAAAACAGATATTTATATTAACAAACAATTATTATCAATAAAAATATGAAAATTTTATTAATTTCCATTACATACTGAACTCTTGCGTTAATGTAAAATAAAATGTAAACACTAAGCAGCTGATCCAGGTTTCTCTCTCTCTCTCTTATTCGCTTATTCCCTGTCTTTTTAGAATAGGAGGAGTTTTTCCCACGAACAAATGATTGGGAAGAGTAAAAAACTCCCCGGGAAATTTCATAATTGGGCTGAAAAATAGTATTTTTATTGAAATGGAATGTTGAACTTCAAAAATAAAAGTTTTGAAGTCTTTTCTCCACACAGAAAAAAATAGACAAGAATTATATTCAATAAGACCATGTTATTAAAAAAAATATGAATTTCAATAACATTTATCTTTAACATAATAAAATATTTCGTTGTAAGTATTTCTTTTCCATGCCGGTTATTTCTTTTCTTTTTATACATAAGTACTTAAAACAAGTTGTATCCCATAAAAAAATAAATGGGGTATGGCTCAGCTATAGAGAGTATGCTTTACGTCCGGAAAGCCCGGGTTCGTATTCCAGCCATGTCAACATTTTTTTAATTTATATATATATTTTTATTTTGAAATAATTTTGTTATCAATATAGGGGAATTCTTTATCACAGGAAATTTGAAAAAAAAATTTTTGAATACCGGGATTTTTGTTATCAAAAACGAAACTTATTTTTTTCTGTGCATCAACCCTATTGCGCGGTGTAAATAAGCACCGCACCACTACACATTCGCTCACTCGGAACACTCGCCGCTGGTGTCACTAAATATAGCCTGGGTATAGGTAAAAGAAGCTGGTATTTCCCTTATTTAATTTCCACCAAAAATTTAAAAAAGTGGCATTCAGGTGCTAAGTTAATAATTTCAAATTCCGTCATCGGAATATCATAATAATGTTAAATACCGATAGTATTGTGACAGTTTTTCTAAATTTATTGTTATTGACACAAGGGGTAGATTTTTTTTCAATTAAATTTGAAATATTAAGTGGTACTAACTATTTAGATTGAATATTCGTATTCGAATTCGGCGAATATTGTTTCAGATATTCGTGTTCGCGAGTATTAAAAATTGATATTCGTAACATCACTACTCTGTAGTAACTAAATAAAGGAATGGTGCTGGAACTACAAGACTTATAATTAGACGGACGTATAGAAGAGGGCTATAAAAGCAGACCATAGCGCTACCGAATCCTTTTTTGTCATTATCATAGCTTAAATCCTTCTTAAGTCGACTTGGGCGGTTATCGATTGTAACCACAGACATTGGTATACAAAAATTGAAAGTTTTTCAAAAGTAAAAAATACAGAAATAAATCGCCCTTATTTCAGTTGTCGTTGTGGACATAAAAAATTGCTATTCCAATTGTCGTTATCGACATTTTGCGACCTCATTTCAGTTTTGGCCCACCGACCATTTTTAAAAAAGCTGAGTTTGGTATTGGGCATAAGTTTTTGAATAATCTCTTTCAGAATCCGAAACGTGTTGCGCGAAATTTCTTCTCGTTTCTGAGATATCAAACATTCATTGTGCCTGATTATCATGAATTTTGATAAATTAAAAACAATATATTAAAATAAAAAATATAAAAATCAGAAATCAAGTAAAATACCCAGTTTAATCAATATTGACTTTTTATTCCATGTAAATATCTTTTTTAATAACATTTATACGCTTATTTTCAATAAAAAGTAGGAAATTTCATCTCAATAAGAAGTTACTCAAAACAGCAGTTAGTATACACATGCAGCACAAAAAGCTACGTTTTACAAATAAAATAAAAAAGTGGCTAATGCAGCACAAATTTCTAACCGGATTGATGAAAGATCACAAAAATTTACATTGTTCTTTCAAACATATGCTGGGATCAGTGGTGAAAATATAAAAAAATTCTGTCGGGTATATTTTGAGAAAAGTTCATGTAAATATTCTTTGTTGTTTTTCTCCATTCCGACTTTTTGGCATATGACCTAAACCAAAAATGAGGTCGCGATTTATCGACGACTCTCAACATGTACTTTGTATTCTCGAAGACAATTCGACATTGATATTGTATTGCGACGACACAGATTTTGTCGTCGTCATATTAGGTAACGATTTGAAGTATTTTGAAGTAATAAAGAAATGTAAGTGCATGCGCTTTTCGAGAAATAATCTTATTGCAGTTAACTACTCTTTAGCAGGTCATCAGTTGGAGTTGGTTGAATCATTTTTTGATCTTGGAATTTTACTGGATCCTAACTTAACTTTTCTTTCTCACATTACATTGGCTGTAAATAAAGCTAGAGGTTTGCTTGCCTTTATAAAGCGGTGGGCTAAAGAGTTTTCTAACCCTTACATTACAAAGCAGCTGTATGTGTCTCTAGTTAGACCTATTTTAGAATACGGATCAATCTTATGGGATCCATAATACAACATTCATAACATTCGTATTGAATCTGTGCAAAAACAATTCTTGTTATTCTGTTTACGTGGCCTTCGATGGAATTCCTCGACAATTTTGCCTTCCCATACTAGTAGATTAGCATTAATAAAACTGCCTACTCTCGAAAGTCGTCGTACAATGTTAAATGTGTCTTTTATGATAAGCCTTATCAATAGTAATATTTGCTCTGAATTTCTGTTAAATTTAGTATTTAGTCGTAGTACTCGTCATTATAACCCTCTTGTCATTAACTTTTGCAGATCTATTATGCTATGGCTGATCCTTTTACAAGGTTATGCCGTCAATATAACTATTTGTCTACATTTGTTCACTTTTCTTTAAATTCTAATGTTATAAAGCAAAAAATCATTATTTTTCTAAATTCGTAAACTCTATATAATTATAAGTATCTTGTTATTAGTCTGTAAGGATTATATTCCATTGACTAAATTTTAAATAAATAAATAACTAAAAAAAAAATAAAAATATAAGGTATAGAATGGGAACTAGTTATAACAGCTTGTACAATAGTCCCCAGCAAAATCTTTGCTTACTGGTAGGCAAAAAAGTATATGAGGATTTAAGTCGGTGTAACTGCTTACAATTTGATTCGATAACTACTTATTTTTGTTTGAGAAGTCAAAAAAGTAAGGGGTACCCCCTACAAATGTATTTACATTGTCACAGCAATTATTAAGCTTACTTTTGAAATAACTAAACAAAATAATATATACAATTTTTTTCACACCTCTTTTTGACCCAGCTTGGGATACGATCATGTGCTCGTTCAGATTTGCAGACAAGTACTTTATCCACTCAGCTTGTTGACTTATAAGTTAAAGCGACAAAAATTAGTTTTCATATACAAACACACGTTGAAATAACAACAAATTATAAAAATTTTCAGATAATGAGAAAAATACGTACTAATTTTTATTAAAAACTAAATAGTAGCTCTAGTTTGAAGCATAGTAATAATATAAATAAGTACCTTTCGTTACTTTGTAACCCATTAATAAAGTACTACCGATTACAAAAATGACAAAAGTTTTTGCTGGGTTGTTAAAACCCCTTCGCAAAATTATGATTATTTGCAAAATAAAAAATAAATAAATGCAAAAATCGATATCAAGGCTTGAGATTGAAGTCACTCGAACTCTAAAAATACCAAAAACTTTGAATAAACCAAACCTATCGCGAAAATGTAAAAAATTCGCAAAACTTGCAATATTGGAAACTAGCCCCACCCACAATTGATTTAAACTCGCTAAAACTGTAAGGAAAGTCAAACACTCACGAAAACACGCGAAAATTTGCAAAAACTTGCTAAAATTTTAAAAATTAGAAAGCACAATATTGAAATGTAAGAAAGCCAAAAAAATTGGAAAAATTACGCCTGCCGCGGAAAAAGGAAAAATTCGCGAAAAACCACAACTGTGAAACAAGCCATAATTTTGATTAAAAATCGCTAAAACTTAAGGAAAATGGCGAAAGTTCGCAAAAACTTGCTAATAGCGGCACGATAACAGAGACTAATATTGTTTAAAGATCAGCGAAACTATAAGGAAGCTGTAAACTTGCAAAAGGTCTCATTAATCGCAAACTTTGCAAAAATTCGCGCGAAGTTGCAAAATCAGAAAGAAGCCCTAACTAAAATTGATTAGAAATAGCCAAAACCGTTAAAAGCAAAAAATCTAAAAGATCGCAAAAAAATGCAAGTTAGCGAAAAATTGCGTAATGTATTAAAGAAATCATTAAACCTGTAAATAATAACAAAATTCGCAAAAAAATTGCCAACATCACGGATATTGCAATGTTAGCAAACGTTTTTGTTCTTTACTTTTTTGCCTTGCTGCAATGGACATTTTTTGATTTTTTTAAAAATAAAATAATGAAGTCTGTTTGCTGATTGTTAAGCATTGTCTATATGCATTTCATTGGCGCTTTACCAAATCGTCAGTAGACTTCAACCACAACTTTGAAAAGTTACAAACCTCTTATCTTATGCACAGACTTTCAAAAACCATTTGAGAATTTACAAATGATAATATTTTTGAAAATCACAAAATAATAATATAAGAGTAGGAGGCTTAGAAACTTATACATGTATTATAAATTCGATATGAATCTATTTTATGTTTCTACACCTTTGTACAATTAGAAATCCATTGGATAACAATAAAAGTACAAGTCAGACTTCATTTAAAATAAAATTCTGACAATATGTCAAATAATAAATTTCTCAAATAAAATAATTTTTTTTCACAAAAATAATAAATAAAATAAGTCAGCTGTCACAAGTATTAGAGATATGTTTTTGTTTTATTCAAACTAACGATAAACAGTCAACGTCGTCGCAAGACTATTATAGAATACCCTATTAGTATCAAATTGATGTCGACGTTGAAACAACATGATGTTGACTCAAAAATGACGACGATAACTGGAATAAGGGTGATTATAAAATTTTATATAAAAATTTTTCCTCGTTTTTCTTTTAGTATTAATACAAGATGACCCTTATTCCATAGATACTCATCAGCATTTAGATAAACTTACTTGCTGTTGTTTTAAAACGAATATTTTTTTTTTAACCAAATTTACTTTGAGTGCACACTTAAGCTATTAACAGATTTTATTTTATATCTCTTGCTGACTGGCAATAAATAAGTCAGTTCCTTTGTATGCCTTCTTGCCTATCTGTCCATACCTGCATTTAAAATGAGGGTCGAGCCGTAGAGCGAGCGGGGGTGGGGGTGGTTTTGCGGGAAGTATAGTTGAAATATCTATGGCAGTTGTAAATACTCGTACTTGTAAATTTTATTATATAAGCAGCTCTTGTATAATTTCTTGATAAATGCCAACTCAAGCATTTCTGCTAAGATGGTTTATTTTTTATATTTTCCATACAAACTATTCGCAAGTACAGTTGTGAATAGTTTTAATATTATATCCAGCATATTTACTAAAATGTTAGAAAAGATTGTAGCGAAGTGACTAGTGAAAGGAAATATATAAGCGGATTACATGTAAATGTTTGGTTGATTGTCTTTGGTATGTAGTATGAACTTATTCAATAGCATTCATCTAGTGGTAATTAAATGTTTAAATTAGTTTTATTTAAATTACATGTGTAAATATATTTCTAACAAAATAATATATTTTTAATGCAACATACTCATACCTTTAAAAAAAATCAAACTTGGCAAAAAGCGATTAAAGTTTTCAACATTCACATGTATGTAGAATATAATAGAATGTATATTGGCATTAGCAGATTAGTTGGCACAATTTAGGTTAAACTTGAGATATTCTGAAAATTCTTTTACAGACAACAAATTATTAAGAGAAATTTCTCCAGCAACAACAAATTTTTTGGGATATGGCTATGTTGCATTAAAGAAGCGATATGTTGTACTTGTGTCGTCGTTCTTATTTTGGAAATTCTATAAAATTTATACATATTTTAATATTCTTTATTATGATATAACAGAACATCTCTTTTTTAAGCCAGCTTAGGCCGCATTTAAATTTTATAACTAAAATCAAGAAAGAAGGAAAATTAAATTTGGAACGATTTTTCGTCATCCCACGTCAAATTTGGTTTGTAAACAGACCGGTTTCGGCTATGTGCCATCTTCAGTGTTCTATTGAATACTAAAAAATTTAATTGGTGGTAAATTTCGTTCTTGTAGCGCATACACGGAAAAAATTATTCCTTAACAATTTCAATTGTTATTCACCCTTATTATATTTGGCATCGTCAATTTTGAGTCAACATCACTATAACACAACGTCAATAATAATTTTGTATTAGATTTTAAAATTGTACCAATTGTTGTCTAAAATTGTACTTCTTGTACTAAAACAGATTTTCGAAACCAGTCCCCATGTTATGTAACTTGTGAGAAGTTCTCCCATCGATAAAAATTTAACAATTATAATAGTCATCCCGTTTTTTGCAGGGTGATTTATAAAATAATTAAACTGACTATTTTAAAATAAACAAAGAAAATTTATGTTTTTTGTTATTCACCCTGTGTTTTTACTGGCATTGAAAAGTTCTCACATTAGTTGCAGAACATAGGTACAGAAACGTATATTAAGTATATAAAATACTTTGCAAAAACAAAGTCGGATTTAGCAATTACAATTCTAATCGAAAATAACTCATTACTCTGGACATACTAGTTATTAGGAGGAATAAGCATATATTCTCAATAATGTTCGAAATATTCCCTTTTACTATAATGCAAATAAATTTATAAAAATAATTTTTTTAGACCTTAATATATATGCATCGTGATATGCAAGGGCCTTAAATTGCAGACTACGTTTTGTGAGCTAGCATTATCTGACCACTTTAAATATTCCTCCTTTTAAGTCGAAGTTTGTTCTCAATACATCGCAAAATTTAAATTTAATTCAGATAAAATGTTTCATATGCAAGAGAGGACGAAAAGGATAAAATATTTTATCACAATAAAATAGCTGCTATAAGGACATTTTCTAAAAAATTTAAAAATTATTAATTGCACTAAATAAGCCATTGGTTTAACAACCATTGTACTTTTAAAGTCCGATTTGTACCAAAAATGGTACAATTGTACCAATTTTCCTATACATTTTTTGACATTACAATTACAAAAAAAGTTGCTTTGTTGTGCCAATTCGCATATAATTATACCTTATAGATTTGCCTTGGTTTTATCCAAAGTTATTAATTTAGTTCGGCTTGAGTTGTTTTTTTTTAAATTTAATCTTTCAATTATTTTTTAGAAAGAAATTCTAAACCATGTAATAATTGAAACTAGTAAGAAAAATTTGGCTGTACGAAAGCTTGAACTTACATGTTTCGAGGCCACCCGGTCTTGTTATCAGAGTTCTTTACCGCCTAGACGGTAAATGGCCTTTTCAGCCAGAATTAATTAAAATTAAAGAATTTTTAAACTAATTGGTTGTAGCGGCAGAGGCGGTTGTGGCTGCCGTGGCCAAGAGGTCTAAGCGGCAAAGAACAACAAATGCCAGACTGTTTCATCATCCGCTAAGGTCTAGGAACACAGTAAGTGACGTCATTGGTAACACATTCGCAGAAAATTTAAATTTTATGCGCGCGATGTCGTAATCTTGTATTCTATCATTCTTGCTCGAAAGCTGTATAGGAAAATTAATAATTACCTTATATGAGGGGTACCCGCCGACCACCACGGATACCCTTAAGATTTCACTAGAAATTGCAATTTGTTCTAAGAGTAACCCACATCAATGGCACAAACGATTCACTAGTTGTCGCAGTGCCGGTCTTCGGATCAGATCTTTCCCCTATTCTATTCTAACCCACATCACATTTTTCGAGCTTCACTATTGTAGTTGTGCTGATATAGGAATATTAATATGTAATTACATTGTAGTGGGGTATCCGTTTCCCCCTCATATACCGCATATATTTTTCTGAAAATTGCACGTTATTCTAAGAATAAGATTTACCGAATTTAGAAAGCTTCACTCTTATAGTTGTGCAGATATGAGAAAATTAATAGTTACCTCCTATGGGGTTATCTGTTTCTCCCTCCTATACCGGTAATATTTTGATACAAATTTCACATTATTCTAAGAATAGCACACATCGAATTTAGAAAACCCCACTCTTATAGTTGTACAGATATAAGAAAATTAATAATTACCTCCTATGGGGGTACCCATATCCCCCCTCCTATACCACCAATATTTTGCTGGAAATTGCACGTTATTCTAAGAATAACATACATTGAATTTAGAAAGCCTTAATGATGAAACAGAACTAAGTCTGCAACTTCAGGCAAAAACGCTGCCAAGTAAACAGGCTTAAAACTAAATCGATGGCAATAGCTTAAAAATTCTCTCATATTATTGTCTATTTTCTGTTGTTCTTATATTTTGTAAGAAAAATGTATGCAATTTTATTAAAACACGGCAATATTGTTGAGAGAATGAATGGCTAAAACTGAGAGAATGAGAAAAAACGTTCTCAAAATAAAAGAGATTCTATATCATGACTGCTTTTTACGGCGTATGATTACTGCCAATTTGTATGCAAAAACTCGTTTAGCCCCAGTTCTGTTTCAGCATTTAGTCTTGTAGTTGTACAGATATGAGAAAATTTATAGTTATATCTCATGGGGGTTACCCGTTTACCCCCTCCGATACCTTCGAGATTTAGCTGGAGTTTTTTATTTTCTTCGAAAGGCTCCATTAGCCAACCGTTGCTGCACCGCTACCGTATCGTACCGTACTGTTAGCACGTTTGTCCACTTATAGAACATTTAAAAACGTGCGTATGTTTTACTCTATTTTGTTGTTTTAATACGAAAAAGAAACCGCTGTTCACAAAACAGTGATGGGAATTAAAAAATAATCAATAGTGAATCTTGCGAAGAAAACTTACCTAAACGATGTAAATATGTAGTATTAAAACTGGTATAGGTACATAAAAATATATCTATATTATACATATATTTATAATAAATAAATATGTATCTATGTAAACATGCATATCGTTAAATAAAACGCAAAAAGCCCTAACTAACAAAAAAACGAATCGGCTTCTTAATAAATTCCGATGTATTTTTTATATGTGCATACACAAAAAATGTTTTGAAGCCATTTTAATCCTTTTATCTATATCACATTTATATTTAACGTGTATATATCGTCATATAAAATGCAAAAGGGCATATCATCCTCTTAACTAATTTTTCAGGATATATAAAAAAACGTAATAAAAAAAACTTGTGATTATAGAAAGTCTGAATTAATGGTACTATGCTGAAATTTTTTTTGTAATCACAATAGTTTCATTTTTATTAAGTTTTTTATCTACTGAAAAATGTTTAAAAACGACGATATGCCCTTTTGCATTTTATATGACGATATGTATTTCTTTATTATATGCATACATCTAATATATGTATATTTATGTATAAACATATATTACTTTAAGTTGTTTTCCCACACAGATATTATTATTACCAAAAGTACCAAAAAAACAGAGCAAAAATACCCCATTCCATTTAGCATACAAGCAACCCATCACTGCTTTACAACTGTCACTTAACGTTAGGTTTTCTATTTTGTACAGGTTGAGATGTTCTGGCAACGTGACATTTCAATTCGGTAAGCTTTTGCATTGGTTTTCCCATGCCATATACGAACAGCTGACACGTTTTCTTAAAGAAACAGTACGGTGCGGTTGGCTGTTTCTACCTTAAGAGCAGCTCACAGCAAATTTGGGGAGTCTCACTGTTGTAGTTCTACAGATTTAGTGAAGTGAAAAATAGCTTTGTATGGGGTGTGCCCTCTCCCCCAAAATTTTTCTAACAAATATCCTATTTGAATTTCGCTGTCATCAATAAGACAGCTCCGAAATTTCACAACGATCGGTCGCATCGAAGAATAAAAAAGTTACCCCTTTCATTCAAAAAAGTTCAGTTTTTCGTAAAAAGTTACATTTTGAAATTTTCAATTTATGTCATTTATGTAAAAGAAATATTTTTATTCCATATTTCAGTGATATTCTAGCATGCGATGGAAATTGATAGATTTTAAATCGCGCTATTTCACCAAACAGGTGTTTTGTAAATCGCACCATAGAGTGAAATCGAATCGAAGTTCGGATAAAGGATTCTCGTAAGTAAGCCTCGAAAACAATAAAATAAGCATCAATAAATTATCCTTCAGTAGAATTTGTTTTTCAATCCGCGCGATTTGAAACCGATCGATTTCCGTCACATACCAGAATAACAAGACAACAAATTCATCTATTGAACAAAAACATAAAAATAAATAAACCTTTTAGTTTTCAAAAAGAGTTTTATTTTTTGAGAGGGTTAAGCAATGTCTATATGCATTTCATTGGTGCTTTATGAAATCATCAGTAGATTTCAACCCTACTTTTGAAAAGTTTCAAACCACTTATCTTGTGCACAGATTTTCAAAAAACCACTTCAGAATTTATAAATATTTTTTTTTTAAATCACAAGAGAATAAAATAGGCGTAGTAGGCTTAGAAACTTATACAAAAACAAAAAAAAAAACAATTTATATGCGATATGAATCTATATTGACATTGCTTAACCCTCGACAAATTAATCTTTATTTTAAATAAAATTGGGAGAATATCTCAAATAATAAATTAAATAAATTCTTTTTAGTTTTCTTTTTCTTCTTCGTAGTTAACTATTTTTTCGTATGAAATGTGACAACAAAGTTTATTTAATAACGTATGCAAGTATTCGCTCTTTGCCATATACTCCACTTGACCACGAAGTTCGTTAATGATATCAATTTCGAATATATCTCGAACATTTATCGTGTAAAACTATCGAGAATGACACTCAAAAATGAATCGAAAAAAGTTTACCTGTCGTTCAGTTTTGTTTCAAAAAACATTCGATTACGAAGGTTCGTTAGCAATATTAAAAGTGAACCAATATCGAACAAATTTCGATATCGCAAAAAGGCAGGAGCAAAAGCAATTTTTTAAGATTATTATCTTTATTTTTTAATATATTTATTTTATTTATCTTTTAATTCTTTAACTTACGCTCCAGTAAATCAGATTTGAACACGGTCCACTATGCTATCGTAGAAAATTTTTTTCTGTTCAATTATTGCACATATGTACGTATGAGTTATTTTAATTCTTTAACTAACGATGCAGTCAGACAGATTCGAACACGGTACCTCTTGCTTAACACACTGACGCATATCCACTAAGCTATCGTCCACATTCGAAAAAATATCGAGAGAAGTCCGCTTTAGCGAACATTAGATTTTTTTTAGATTCGCGAAGAAATATCGAAGAGTTTTGTTTCGAAATTTCTTCGCTTCAGCGAACATTCGTTTATATCGAATCTCAGGTCAAGTGGGACCAAACAAAAGTTACGAAAGTTTGGTCAAATACATATAATAAAATTATACATGTTACGTAGGACCTTCAAATGTTACGAAAAATGTAATAAATGTAACCAAACGGCATCACTGATATACATATATAAATATTTGTTTAAACGAAATTTAACACAGTTTTAATTCATGTCAATAAAACTGAAAAAAAGAAACGAAAACTTACCGCTGTTGTAAAATGTGTGCCCTTGCGAGCGCCCAACAATGATCCACCAAAAGATGCCTCAATTGTATAACTATTTGTAATCCCCAACATCCACACCACAATACGTCCTGTGCCCTCTTTACTTCGTTGTATTTTAAATTTGCAATTTTCAAATGAGAACTTCAAGGCAGGAAACCGGAAACAAAGAAAAAAAATTAAATAAGAGAAAAAAGAGATAAAGAAGAATTAACAAAATTATTATATCAAATTTAAAAAAAGAAAAAATGAAAAGAAAAACAAACTAATTAAAAGCATAACAAAATAAAAAAAAGAAACTTGAGAAGATTTTCACGTAGTAGCGAAACTTCATATTTTATAAGTTTGGCAAAGGAAAACAAACAGGAAAAGATACAGGATTATTTGCACAACACTTATAGCAGCCCGAAGCCCGAAACAGCAACCATAATTACCAACCAACGCAACTTATTATTGTTGTTGGGCTGCACACAATTGCTTACCTTATCTGCCACATTTTTATGCAACATGAGTGGAAAAACTTGCTCGGTTAGTTTCTTCTCCGCATTCCGCTTATTTTCACAGCCATAAATGAAAATGTTGTGCCGTCGAGAGTGTGCGTGCATATCACAGTACATTGAAACACCACAATCATCAATCAGTCTGTGACAAGGAATAAAGAAACGATACAAATGAAAATTAATGAAATAATTTTCATCGCAATAGGGAAGTATGTATAAAGTAAATTAAAAATAAATTGTTAATCAACACATAAAAAAAGTCAGGTGAGATTTTAATTAAAAGTTTTAGTACGTGGCCTTATGCTTTATAATTGCAAATTTCTGTACAGTCTCTGTATTGTGCTATTATGCTATTAATAGATTTTTTTCAGAATCCGTTCGACTTCTGTAGATAATGCAACGCTGATGTAATGAGTTTATGGACAGTTTTAAAAAAGCAATGAATGGTTATCGCGTTTGATTTTTTTTGTGCAAGTGGCAATTCTACTATTATGGAATGAAAGTAGCGCTGACAAATCTGCTGATATCGCTGCTGATTTTTATATGGCGAGTTCTCGGATTGGAGTACTACATTTTTGCTCACAAAAGCGCTTAAGCACTAGAACTGAAAATATATGAAAAAAATTGTTCGATGTGGATTTGCGTCGTTAACGCCATTTCTTTGTTTATTTTTATTAATTTCATATTTTTACTCAATGTTTGTTATCTTCTTTATTTCAAATAATTTTTGTTTGATGTTTATATTGGGTGTTTTTTATTGAGGTATAGAACTTTAAGTTGGCATCACTTTTTTAACTGGCGGCCATTTTGTCAGCTGTCAAGTGATTAATATTTAGTTTGGTTTGCCATTTCATCATGAACAGGTTGACAAAAGAACAACGCTTGCAAATCGTGCAAATTTATTTCGAAAATAATGGTTCAGTTCGCGAAGTTTACCGCAAGCAAAATCGCAAAATTTTGTTCAGTGATGAGGCTCATTTTTGGTTGAATGGCTACGTCAACAAGCAAAATTGCCGCATTTGGAGTGAAGAGAATCCACATGAGACCCTTGAGACGCCATTACATCCACAAAAACTGACTGTTTGGTGTGCTCTATGGGCTGGTGGAGTCATTGGGCCATACTTCTTCCGAAATAATGCTGGAGAGTCAGTTACCGTTAATGGAGACCGGTATAGAGCCATGATAACCGACTATTTTGTTCCCGAATTGGATGGCATGAATGTGGATGAGTTGTGGTTCCAACAAGACGGCGCTACATGCCACACAGCGCACGTCACAATCGATTTATTGAAGGAAACATTCGATGAGCGCATAATTTCGCGGAATGGACCTGTCAATTGGCCACCAAGATCGTGTGATTTGACACCATTGGATTATTTTCTGTGGGGATATGTGAAGTCGCTCGTCTACGCCAACAAACCAGAAACGTTAGGGGACTTGGAAGCCAACATTCGTGGCGTTATTGCCAACATACGGCCCCATATGCTCGAAAAAGTGGTTGAAAATTGGACCTGTAGAATTGGCCTTATTCGAGCCAGCCGCGGCGGCAACATGCCCGAAATCATATTTAAACATTAATGGCATAAAATTATCCTTCCAATAAAGCCAAATTGATGGACATTAAAACGATTTTCTTGTGTTTTATTTCAATTCGAAGTTCTATACCTCTAAAAAAAACACCCTGTACTTTCGAATTTTTTTAAAAGACATTTGAAGTTCGTTTCTTTGTCCCTATTATTGTTACTAAATTATTTACTTAATTTTTTGATAATGCAGACTATTAGTATGATATAACGTTCGAATTGAATGGCAAATTTCATAAATTAAAAAATTTTTCCACTTTTTATTAAGAAATCTACAAAAACTCATTAAAAAAAAGAAAATGTACATACAATTTCTTAGTCGAGTTATTCGATTAATAGACCTAAATTACTCGAATAAATTTTTACTCGAAATTTAAATTTTTTGTTTGATCGAACATTATTTGACTTTAAATATTCGATTAATCGAGCAAACATTATTTGAGTGAATACCCTAATAGGTGCTACTAAGAACAAACTAAAAACTAGATTGGCTGGACATAGATCTGACCAAAAATACAAATACATATCATCTCAAAAAACTGCATTGACATCGCATTGTGCTAAATTTAATCATTCACCAGATTTTGAAAACACAGTAGTTTTAAACACTGAAACTAACTACAAACGTCATTTCATGTTAGAAATGTTACAAATTATATAACACACCAACAGGACAAAGAATTAATTTTAAAACGGATACTGATAATGTAGCTCAGAATTACAGACATTTAATTTATAAGAATAGTACAGGAAGTTAAATATTTTTGTGAAATTGTAATAGATTAAAGGAATTTTGTGTTTTTGTTTAATTAATTTTTTCATTATTGTCAATTTTGTTTTCATTAAGAAAAATTTTGTATTGTTATATAAAATTTACAAATAATTGAATATTCCTGAAGAAGCTATCCATTGTGAGAGCGAAATATCGAATTAAATAAAGTCTTTTACTAATTGTTAATTTATAAATTCGACCTTAAGCTCAATAAGTATTTTTAACTACAAATACAAATAAAAAGGTGAAAATAATTATAATAATCTTTTATAGAAAAAATGTTTATCACAGGAAATTTAAAAACTTGTTTACTGAATCAACACATTTCCATAGAACAATATGTATACAAAAATGTTTATCAAAGGAAATTCAACAATCTTCTGCTGTGCAGTCAATATACTGGCCAACAGATTGCAGAAGAATATCTGATGTTATTGATTTTGGAGTAGTAAAAGGTGTGTTCAGTGAAATGGTGGAAGCTGAAGCATCTTTAGATTTTAATTACTCCAAACAGATTTCATATATAGTTGAGCTGTAACCAGGGGTTTATTATGTTATTCGATTCGAATAGGAAAATTTACGAATTCGTACAAATTGAATTATCTAGTACGATTTTCGAAAATTTATTTACGAGTGTTCGGAAATTTCTCTTTCGAACAGTACATATTTTTTCCCGCCTACGGAAAACAAAAAGTAGTCTTTCGTAAATCCAATTATCTAGTACGAAAGCAAACATCAAATACGTTAAAATGTTCGTATTTCTTATAAGTAATGAGTAGTAACAATGCGACAATACCGACGAAGGAGGGTGCTGTGAAGTGCATTAGGATATTTTAGCATTAATCGCTGCCGGTAATGCCAAAGTGATCAGTGCTATGCCTTCATCACTTTAACAGTCCAACAACAACCTACACAATAACACACCAATGCATATGAGAAAAATGCATGATGTTGTTGGCTTGCCTGGTACTAGTCTTGATCGCAAGACCTCAGGGTTTGTAGTCAAACACGCCAACTACTCAGCCAACAGAATAAATACTGCGACTCCTGGCCAGGCGCGGATCCAGCTCAAGCTTTTGGAAGGGGAACTTTTAGATGAAACATACAATTTTGAAATTTTTCGTTTAGAAAATCAGTAAAAATTAGGTTTATTTTATTCGTTTTGGCAGCGAAAATATTTCTTTTTCCCCTACCCTGGACCCGCGCCTGCTCCTGGCGCTCCCAGGCTATATACATATGTATACAGTTTTCTCTTGCAATTTCCTTCTAAGTTTTCTCTTGCAATTTCCTTGTGACCTTGGAGATAAAGCTCTATATAATACAGCTAGCAACTTAATTTAATATTATTTCAAAGTTCCTTTTTAATTTAATTTTGTTTCAATCTTGATAAGCTGCACTATATCTAGCATCGACTTGGCAAGTTTTGCCCTCATGGCGTCTGAAACCCTAACAATAGCTTTAAACTCACCAAAAATGCAAGCATTATTTTAACATGCTTTACATTGTTACCAATACTTTGATTATACGACTTTACACTATTGCAACCCCTGTTTCCAAAATCGGAAAACCAAGTATACTACATATCAAGTGATTTTAGTAAAATGGTGCTATCTACAAGCGAAACATTTTATGATGGCAAAAATTCCTTTCGTTCTCTCATTATTAAAGCTTCCCTGCGGAAAATTTGGTGACAAATGATCCAAAAGTACTCGTCCCATGACTTGAGAAAGTGAGACTGGTACCAAAAATAAGGAGTAGTGAATGGTGAAAAAATACATATTGTGTAAATGGTCACATATTAACCATTTTCAGTCAATTTAGTTGGTACTCCGGCTAGTATATTAGTAAACGGCACTGAACTAATTCGATGCACCTGGATCAAAGGCCTATTACATAGTATCTATATAATATTAATTGTCTCCCTTCAATGAGACTGCCATTCCACTCAGGAACCTGTTCCGTAACTATATTCAGATATTAATTCCAGCTTAACTGGCATTTACAACATTGAAATATAAGTTCCCCTGTAGTCGAGTCGGTAGTGTACTAGCCTGTCATGCCGGAGGTTGTCGGTTTGAATCCTATCAAGGACACCGCTTAAAAATAAAATACAATTTCTACTTGGATGTGTAACAATAAAAAAATAAATTAGTCGATAATTACAGCTGAATTTGGGAATAATATTTATATATAATCTATATTATTCTACACCGATTAGGACTCTATAAGATAGTTCAGGGACAAGTTACAAGGTGCATAAAAAGTATCAATTAACCCCATCCTAGGCCATCCCCATGTAAAAGTGGCTGGTCCGCTTCATAGGAAGTGTTAGAACTCGGACTGGTCCCTATCACCTGGGGACCGGTCACGTGACTTGTTTTGTGTCAGTTCCGTTTACCGCAGGGTTTTTACAATCAATATTCCAAAATATTGCTAACTTATATTCTTTTGGTTTGTATTATTGGGAAATTGATTGTGCAAAACTTTAGTAACGCGAGAACGACACTGTTTTTGTTCTCCGAAAAAATTGTGCTTGCAGATGGCACCATTTTGATATATAACTTAAGGAGGCGGGCTCATATTTCTAATCATGTGTTACGATTTCTAAACTGTTCTCTTGTTAATTTTGTTCGTATTCGTTGTGTTATTTTCTTCTACAAAATTATGAGAGCCTGTCGGCCGCTGCCACTTTATGAATTATTTACTTTTACACGTTCTAGCAGAAACCCACAGATAATTATCCCTAGAATTTCCTACTCTGTTTTCGAGAAATCTTTTCTTGTAAGAGTTGCTCGTTGCTGGAATTATTTGCCTTATGAATTAAAAATTTTTTCGCATTCTAATAATGTTTTTCGGCTTAAGCTACTCCGGCATTTTGGGGAAATTGTGTCTTGATAATATGTGCTGTAGATAAGTGGATAACTATATACTTTATTTTTATTGTTATCTCTGTTCTATCCTTGCCTGTGGTGTATTTTTTTCGTTTTTTCTTTCACTTGCCACTGAATTGGACCTCAATTTGTCGCATTGGTAAATCTATTTAAAAATTTTTGTTTTTAATTGTTACGTCACGGCTGGGGAGCTAGTAGGTTATATGGATCAGGTCTGAATATTGAATGAATTGTTATCTTAATATTGTATGTATTAGTGTAATACAATTATTCTTTTGAATTATAGGTGGTATTTATAAACTCAGGAAATTGATCTTTGTAATATTTTATTTTGGCCATGTGGGCTTATATTACATTAATAATAATGAATAAATAAATAAATAAATATATGAATTGTGGTCCAATTATCTAGCTTATACCAAATTTCATCTTATTCAATAATCTTGAAAGGATTAACCGTTTTTGACTCATTTTATCTCCTCCACTCCTGGCCCCATATCCCAGGGATAAATTAGACTTTATTGTCAAATATTTACCTCTGTACCAAATTTCATTTAAATCGATTCAGCCGTTTAGGCGTGCTTGCGTAAAAGAATCTGCAAAAAAAAACAAATAACTTACATCCCTTTTTTATAAGATATGGGCATTTTGAGCGAAAAGTCAACTTTTGTCGCATTCGCGATCAAGCACCTTATGCTCGTTTTTTTTTCAGAGGAAAACTTAATATTTTTTTTACTTCTTTATGTTTTTGCGTAAAACGTAAGTAGCTATAAATTAACTAAAAGAGAAGGGAAACAAAGCTTCGTGTTTTTTTTTTTGGGAAAAATAAGCTTAAGTGATTGAACGCGACAAAAGTTGACTTTTCGCTGGAAATGCCCATATACGGACTAGTATAGGCCCTTGCAGATATTGTCGTGCCAAAAGTATAATATCTCAAATGTTGGGACCTACCATGCACACTCATATTGAAATCGGTTGTGCAGTTTCGGAGATTAGCGTAAATAAACCAAGTTAAACATAATTTTATATAATATAATAATATAATTAATAAATGTATTTTGTCTAATTGTATTTTGATCTCATAAGTATTTAAAATACAAATTAAAAATACTTCAGCATTAAGTATTTAAAATACCAAATACAAAATACATTTTTAGGTAGTAATTGAAATAGAAATACAAAATACGTTTTTGTATTTCAAATACCCCAACACAATGAAGTTAAATATCTTTGGTGCGCATCTTGATCGTCGTCTAACATTGAAATCCCACATAGATGCAACGGTGACCCAAATGAAATTAAAAGCGGCTGAAATGAATTGGCTTATTGAAAGAAATTCTACACTAAGCCTGGATTGTAAACTTCTTTTATACAACTCTATTCTAAAACCAATATGGTCCTATGTTATCCAGTTATGAGGCACTACCTCGACATCAAATGTAGAGAAAATTCAAAGGTGACAAAATAAAAAAATGCGTGCGATTATAGCAGCCCCCTGGTATGTCAGAAACTGGCGTATTCATAAAGATCTATACCCACATAGCATTTTGAATATTGTTTTACCAAAAATCAGCAAACGGTCTTAAGACTCCCTTAGACGATCAAAAAGTGATTAATCAGTTGCGGGCTTAAAACAAGACTCGAAAATGATTCCTACAAATGCATATAAAACGACTTGTGCGCAATCATAAATTGAACATGCATATTTTCGAAATTTAATCTTTTAAGACTAACTTAAACGATCAAAAAGTGATGAAGCAGTTGCTCGCTCAAAACACGACTCGAAAATGAGTACCATAAATGCTTAGAAAAATACTTGTGCACAATCATAAATTGATGAAGCATATGCTCGAAATGTGACTGTTTTGAGCATTGTTATAAAAGTAAGTTTATGTTAGATTTGTGCTGTCAATATTGTAGGCAGTACCTTAGCTGAGTGGTTGGTACCAAATGTTACAAATCCGAATGAGCTTGGTTGGATTCTCAGTTAAAATAAAATTTTTTTTATATTACTTTTTCGAAAATAAGTCGTAATTGACTCAAAAATGATCACAAATACACAAAGTATCAGTATCACAAGACAAAATTATCTATTATGATCAGAAAATGACCGCATAAATGATTTTTTGTAATCGAGCAGAGGAATCAATAGACTCGAATATCATCAAGAATTTCATAAATTGCTAGCTGGGTATGTTCCGATGGTAAAGACTGTGTTTTCAAAACATGTGACAAGATACATAAAAAAATTTAGTTGCACCCAAATCTCTTAGCCCGAAACATCTTTGACTTTAGAGCAGTTATGCGCAGCCCATACCACAATTGTGGATATTATCTCACACAGATTCTTGTGCTTTTTATTTAGTCGTCGATGAGACAGCGACGAATGCTCACGCGGCGGATATTATAAATTTTTTTATATATATTTTTTTATTTTTCATTTCAGATGATATGCGAAAAATATTTTATTATAAACAATGCATTTGGGAATTAACATACAATGCCTTTTATGTTATCAAATATTTAAATGAATATGTATATCATTAAAGGACATTATGCAATGACCCAAAACTTTTGAACTGAAAAAACAATCCGAATTATGAGGCTATTTTTCCTATTTTCGGAGCCATTTTTTTATTTTTGAATTTTGGGCTATCTTTCCTACACATATTTTTGGCCCATTTATCATTCTTATGAAAAATGGACATATTTAAAAATGGCCTCAAATTAAAAAAATTAAAAATGGCCCCAAAAAGGAAAAAATGCACCCAAATATGAAATGAAAAATAAGAAAAATGGTGCCAAACTAAAAATTGCCCCAAAATAGGAAAAATTTCCCTAAATATTTATTATTGTTTTTAATGGAAAATGTTGATGACATTTTTCATTTTTCTGTTTGGGGCCATTTTCCCTTAAGAATGAAAAATGGAGCCAAAAAATGTTTAATTTTTGCTAAAGCCGTGTTATTAGACGCAAAAAAATAAGAATTAAAAACGACTGCCTGGTGTTGAAAATAAAATAAAAATTTTCGTTTTGGAATTTATATTGCAAACAAAAATGTTATGCAGCATCATATTTGAAACGCTTGACTTTGCGATTGCTGGGTAAGTTCGAGCTCTCCACTAATACTAAAATGCAGCAATACAACCACGGTTTAGAGTCCAAATTCGGCTGAGAAGGAGAGCCACTCTTGCTCTCAGCCGAACAAGAGGGACGTAAGACAACCAAAGATGAAACCGTTGAATCTAATAGTTAGTCTACCACTGGCTATATATAAGTCCTATTAACAATTTGAGATTTAGGATTTGAATACTTATTTCAATTTGCAATTGAAGCCTCAATAAATAATTTAACCGTTACAAAAAATAAAAAAGATCACACAACTGCTTTCGCAATGAAGTCATAATTCGTGTAATAAAGCAAATTTGAAATACATATATGGATGTGTAAGCTTAAGCCAATTACCTTTTGATTAAAGCTTTTGTATACCATATCGATGGATATGTTTCTCTTATAACAGTACGATATTGACGATTCAAGTCTTTGCCTGTCAACGAGTTACGTGTGTTGCCAACTATTACACCATCTGGATTCAGCATTGGTATCAGCTTAAAAATGAACTTGTGTCTTAAACGTTTGGCCACGCTTGAATCACCCGTTATAAAATCCATTAATCCCTTCATCATCCAGGATGAGGGTGTCTCGCTGGGATGAACGCGTGCCGATACAACAATGGACTTTTTGCGCTATAAGATTTTTTTTGAGGAATAAATACAAAAATGAAAAAACAAATTAAAATGATTAAATATCTTTATGTGTATCTTTATGTAGTATTTCTTTTTTTTTCCTTAGACTAACATTTATTCAGAAATTGAAGTTTAGTTGGAATTGCTTATGGGCTATTCACATTTTACGTAATGCTATTTTCGAAGTTTTTAACTCCGCCCCCTTCCCCGTAACGCTTTTTGCAGAATTTTTAGTATACATTATTTAATCCGTAACAAATGGTTTCATACTCTGCATAAATACGTAGACAACTTCACATATATAATTTTTATCAAATACATATATCCTTGTTTACAGTGCAACAATATGTTTATGTAATGGAAAACTAATTTACAATCAACAAAAACTGTTTTAATTAAAATGCAGCTTTCATTTCTTTCCAATTCATTAAACCACCACTAACAATGTTTGTTTTTCAATGAGAAAATTTGCATTTAACGCCTTCAGAAAATAACAACTGGAAAATATAGTGGCAACAACAGCAACAAATTATAATGACAGTTTTCAATGTTTGACATTCTTGTAGTGCACTAATGAAACCATTGTTTTATTAATATTTTTTGCTTGAATTTTTAATAAAGAAAAATCTCACTTGACATACAGGCGGCAATAAGTGCGTTCAGTTGAAAAGCTAAAACTACTTTAATTAAAAAAAGAAAACATTAGATGAATTTTATTTGCTGATGGTTAATCATTGTCTATATGCATTTCATTAATGCTTTACCAAATCGTCAGTTGACTTTAACCACACTTGGTAAAGCACCAATGAAATGCATATAGACAATGCGTAACCATCAGCGAATAAAATTGATTTAAAATAAAATTATGACAATATGTCAAAAAATAAATTCTTTAAAGATAAAAAAAAACATTTGAATACCCTTATATGCAAATATGTATGTATGTTGTGCATTATGGTAGAGCGCCGATGTATGAAGAGGAAAAAGTCATTCGAATAACTCTAGAATGCTGAATCTAGCCAAGTTATATAAAAAAAATTTGTTTAATTTTTTTCGACATATCTTTTAATAATTTTTTTAAGGACACGCAAAAAAACAATTTGTGCCGAACAAAAGAAGCTTAAACTCGAGGAGATCTAACAAAAATAAGAAAGTTATAAGCCCATTAAGTGCAAAAAGCCAATTTTATATCCCATGCTAAATTGTTTTCAATCAAAAAACATTTTTTAATACGAACTGAATTAAGTTAATTTTGCATGAAACTGTTTTCAGTTAACAGCTAATAACTTTCTTATTATTAGAGCTGATAAAAAAATGGGATGCAGATTCGGGTTCAGCAGCCCAAATAACTAAAGAAACAACTTCAAGTTCTAGGGAATGAAAAAAGTTTACCGAAGTTTGTAAATTTATGGGCTTTTTTTTGCTATTTTAATAGCTATTCGATAATTGCTGTTTATTTAGTTAAATATGCGATTTAGATAGAGCTCTAGCGACCTGAACTACTAAAACAATCTTAAATTATTAAGATCGCAGTTGATTTTCTGGCTTAATACCTCTACTGTTTTATATTTGCTCTTAACATCTTTGCATTTTAATGAGTTGCCACAAATTATGCAATGTACCAGAAGCTTTTGTAATCAACAAATGTGTATAAAAAGCTACTAGGGAACAAACAGAAACAAAGATATGCTAAATAGTAAAAGCAACTATAGTGCAGTTCGGTTATAACGAACGCCTCGGGACAAGGCAAATTTCTTCGTTATAGGCGAAGCCTATACAACAATTATCTTTCTTCTAAATATAATTTTGTTGCTGTACGTTTTGAATATCTTGGTGAAACCGTAAGGATTTTAAAAATTAACTCTTTTTTGGTTTTATCCTTGTAAGTTTGACTTTTGATAAAAATTATTTTCAATACACACAAATGCGAAACTACATTAAATACCCTGGAATCAAAGACCGTAATATAATACCGCCTAAACAATATTTTTTTCATATCAAAAAACAAACACTTGTGATTAAAAATTTATATATATCCACTTGGATTTTTTTATTTGAAACAAATCATTATTTTCTTTTCGAAACAGAATAAAATAAAAATCGTTTATGATATTTATCACAAAAGTTAAAAATAATTTTCAACTATTTTCATCGAATGAAAAAATTCAATACTCTAATTTAATAAAAATGTGTTGTAAGAAAAAAATCATATAAGGAAAACAGTAAAATAATAAAATGTGTATATTGCACATTTAGAATACGTTTTGAATCAATCAATACAAGGAGAGAACAAAGATTACTTAACGCCCAAATTAGGAAATTACTAGTCTCGGGAAAAATCGCGACAAATACGAAAATTTGAAATTTTGCAAAAACTTTTTTATACATGAAAGATTACAATGTTACGATTGATTAAAAGCTCCAAAAATGTAAGAAAGAAAACCATAAACTTTGGAAATATTTCGCCCATCACAAAAATAGCGAAATTTCGCCAAAAATTTCAAAACTTTAAACAAGCCATAAATTTGATTAAAAATTGCTAAAACAACTGTAAGGAATACCAAAATTAAAAAAAATGGCCAAACATCGGCATGATAGCAAAGTCTAATATGGTTTAAAAATCGTGTAAACTGTAAAGAGCCTAACAACTGGCAAAAAAGTCGCTCAAATCCCGAACATTGCGTAAATTCGAGAGAAGTTGCAAAATCGAAAAGAAACCTTAACATAGATTCGAAACCGCCTAAACCGCATGTTCACGAAAAATTTCTAAAAATGTTGAACAAATCACTAATATTGTAAAGAATAACAAAATCTCAGAAGAAATTACTAGCATCGCGGAAAGTTCAATGTATAGTAAACGTTTTTATTCTTTAATTTTGATGTAAAATATTTTCAATTATTTAAAATTGGCAGAATTTGAAAAAAATAATCATTTGACAATTTTTTCTTTTATCCATACTTATTTAATTTTTTTTTAACAAACATAACCATCGAAGCGAATAGCTTGTCTGCGGAAAACACCCAGGGTCTATGGCGGGAATCGAACCCACGACCTCGGGACTGACAGGCTAGCATCGCTACCACTCACCCACAGGTACACCCAAAATAGTTTGGTTTAAGTTCGTTTTTCAATTTGATCTTTCGACCAAATTATTTATTATTTTAGAAAGAAATTCTAAAGCATGTAATAATTGAACATTCAAATAAAAATTTGGCTGTACGGAATGTTGAACTGACATCAGATGTTTCGAGACCACCACAGTCTTCTTATCAGAGTTCGTTTTCCACCTAAACGACACTGCCAGCGACGGCAGCAACAGTCAATGAGCGAAAATCCTATTTACATTATTAACCAATTAACGACTCATCTCGTGACCAGATAGTAAACTATTATCGGTTTTGAAAGGTTCGGAGCTTCAGTAAATCTCTCTTTATCATGTTCAACTTTTTCATTTCATTTCACTTAACTTTTTCTTTTCTGATATTTATCGTTAAAATTTTTCAATTTTTCATCAGGATGGATATTTGTATATGAAAATAAATATAAATATATAATTTTTTCCAAAGTTATTTAATTACTTTGGCTCAAGTTAATTTTTTTTTAAATTTAATCTTTCCATCAAATTATTTTTTATTTAAGAAAGAAATTCTAAAGCATATGAATATTGAACATTCAAAGAAAAATTCGTGACCACCAAGTCTACTCGTCAGAGCCCTTTACCTACACCACCACTGACAGTGACAACAACACTGTAGCGAAAATCCTACTAATTCTAGTAAGCTCAATTAACAGGCTGCCGCCATCTTGTGGCGAGTCGCACATATTAATTACCTTTTCTAAATGTTCGGAATTTCACTAACTGTCTTTTCTTAGAATATTCAACTATTCTAAGCTTTTCATTTCAGTCTTACCAGCGTGGAACATCATCGATATTCTCAGTGCTGGGATTTTTTTAATGTTTATTTTGCCCAGGTTTTAGCTAAGTGCCTTTAGAGTTTTTAATAATTGAGTTATTAATTTTTAGTCGAACTGTATGGTTTTTATCCAATCTTAAATAAAATATAATTTGATCGAAAGATTAAATTAAAAAAAAAATGAACTTAAGGCAAACTAATTAAATAACTTTGGAAATAATAAATAAATTAAGACGACATCAAAGTTGGAAGAATCAAAAAAATTTAAGTTGACTAAAGTTATTATTTGAGATATTCTCCCAATTTTATTTAAAATAAAGATTTATTTGTTGAGGGCTAAAGGTGGTTTTATACTAATTGTATTTTACATCTGACTTGTAAAATTTTCCACTGCAAAAGCTATACATGTCGTGCGAACCTTTTGAAACATTGCCATCTGAAATTTACAGAATTAAAGTCAGGTGACAAAATTTTCAATTAGAGCGTGTTCTATTTTCATCTGACATCAGCTTTAAAAAAATAGTATTGAAATAACGTATAACGCGATAATGTTGAAAATTTCTTCCCGATTTTTCTGGTTTTAACCCTGCTGTTAGGTTTGAACCATTTTGGTAAATTTTTTTCTTTTCACTTTAACTACGGAACGGTTCAACATGTCAACTTAAAATGTTGGTTAGTGCACAGAAAAAAATAGACAAGAATTATATTCAATAAGACCATGTTATTAAAAAAAAATATGAATTTCAATAACATTTATCTTTAACATAATAAAATATTTCGTTGTAAGTATTTCTTTTCCATGCCGGTTATTTCTTTTCTTTTTATACAGGGTGTTTTTTTTAGAGGTATAGAACTTCGAATTGAAATAAAACACAAGAAAATCGTTTTAATGTCCATCAATTTGGCTTTATTGGAAGGATAATTTTATGCCATTAATGTTTAAATATGATTTCGGGCATGTGGCCGCCACGGCTGGCTCGAATAAAGCCAATTCTACAGGTCCGATTTTCAACCACTTTTTCGAGCATATGGGGCCGTATGTTGGCAATAACGCCACGAATGTTTTCTTCCAAGTCCCCTAACGTTTCTGGTTTGTTTGCGTAGACGAGCGACTTCACATATCCCCAAAGAAAATAATCCAATGGTGTCAAATCACACGATCTTGGTGGCCAATTGACAGGTCCATTCCGCGAAATTATGCGCTCATCGAATGTTTCCTTCAATAAATCGATTGTGACGTGCGCTGTGTGGCATGTAGCGCCGTCTTGTTGGAACCACAACTCATCCACATTCATGCCATCCAATTCGGGAACAAAATAGTCGGTTATCATGGCTCTATACCGGTCTCCATTAACGGTAACTGACTCTCCAACATTATTTCGGAAGAAGTATGGCCCAATGACTCCACCAGCCCATAGAGCACACCAAACAGTCAGTTTTTGTGGATGTAATGGCGTCTCAAGGGTCTCATGTGGATTCTCTTCACTCCAAATGCGGCAATTTTGCTCGTTGACGTAGCCATTCAAGCAAAAATGAGCCTCATCACTGAACAAAATTTTGCGATTTTGCTTGCGGTAAACTTCGCGAACTGAACCATTATTTTCGAAATAAATTTGCACGATTTGCAAGCGTTGTTCTTTTGTCAACCTGTTCAGGATGAAATGGCAAACCAAACTAAATATTAATCACTTGACAGCTGACAAAATGGCCGCCAGTTAAAAAAGTGATGCCAACTTAAAGTTCTATACCTCAATAAAAAACACCCAATACATAAGTACTTAAAACAAGTTGTATCCCATAAAAAAATAAATGGGATATGGCTCAGCTAGAGAGTGTATGCTTTACGTCCGGAAAGCCCGGGTTCGTATTCCAGCCATGTCAACATTTTTTTAATTTATATATATATTTTTATTTTGAAATAATTTTGTTATCAATATAGGGGAATTCTTTATCACAGGAAATTTGAAAAAAAATTATTGAATACCGGGATTTTTGTTATCAAAAACGAAACTTATTTTTTTCTGTGTGTGGTATATTTATATTTTATTACTTCAACGAAATTTTTAATTATCTATGATGTAAAGGAAGATAAAAAAATAAAAAATTACAAACCTTAGGTTCGGAGCATTTTGGTCCGTTCATGTTTATTGATATGAACAAAATTTACAAAACAAGTGCAAAAATTTAAATTTTCTCAGTACATGATGAGCAAATTATTTTTCGTTGTAATTTGCATATAAATTTGCTGCATATGATGCACTTATGATCGCACTTACATTTGCAGTGGCTGCAGGTCCCTCGTTTTCTAGCAGATGACATTTTTGGTAAACCGCTCGTAGATGCTGCACAATCAGAAAATTATGATATAATTTCAGTCAGAAGCGATCCCACAAATCTCGAATAGGTGCTAACTTATCATTAAAAAGTCGAAAAACACATTTTAGTGCATTTATTATTTAAAAAAAAAATTATATAGCAGCGTTGCCACTTTCTGGACTATAGTACAAAAACTGTACTATTTAAAAGTGTTTGTACAATTTTTGTACCATGAAATTTTTGTACTATTATTGTACTATTTAACTAATTCCTGAAAAATAAAAAAGTAGTTCTATTTTATGTTATTTTTGTCTGAGAGTTTTATACAAAGCTATTTTCGCAAATATATGCCAAAAGTGTTAAAAAAATCAACGATGTTCATACCGTGGACAAAATTTCAGAAATATTTTGTTTTGCTCTACTGAAAAAAATCAGTTTTAACACATACGCCTTTATTCAAGAAAGCCAATGACTTGTTTATTGAATATGGAGTTTGACATTAAACTAATCGATCAGCATCGCTGTTGATATATGTGCTGGAACACTAGCAAGTAAATATTATAAGCTGTTCTCTCAATACCGCCTGTTATGTATGCTCCTTAAATAAGTATGCAAATCCAGTCACGAAATAACAGTATAAATAGACTCAAGAGAGAATTAAGTTAAGGGCCAAAGTAGAGATTAATTATTATTGAATAATCAGTGGGTACCAAATAGTACCAAATCAGTCACGAGGGTACCATCGTACTTTTTTGGTTTCAATAGTACCAAAAAAGTACAATTGTACCAACTTTATCATCCCTGTTCTATTTGGAAGAGTGTCAAGCTTCAACCGCATCTTTTGTTGTGTTGGCAAAGTGCTCTTGTTTGTCACTTAGTACATCTTATTTAGAAGATTTTTTGAGAATGCTTGGATCTTACTTTAATTGTAACTGTTTACGATAATGTAAGCTCCAAGAGTTCCAACAATATTTTCACTTGCTACAATTTTATCAACTGTCATAACTAGATGGTTGTAATTAAAGGGTTGTATTGATCGTGTTATCAAACAACATGAACTTTTGAACAACAACCGCTCCAAATTGCTCTCGCAAACAAGAATGAATAGTTATGTCCACATCTATTTATGCGTGAGCACTCGCTTATACAATTAAAGATTTTTTTTGTTGGAATTTTTATATACATACATTGAAATTGAGTATGGAGGGTATTAGCTAGTTCCTTTTGTCGAAATTTATTTTGTACTATTTCCTTTAGTTTTGTACTATTTTTGCTTAACTTCTGTCTTATTTTTAGTTTTTTTTTGGTGGCAACACTGCTATATAGACCAAAATGCCAAAATACCTAAGATTCGTAAGTTTTTTTTAACCTAAACAGCAGGGTTAAAGATTGATTTTCGTTTTTGCGTTTTTTGTCGTTTTGTTGGTTTTTCCTCTTCTTGTTAGGGATTTTTTTAATCAGTTTTGGCGACTTTTAACTATGGCGACGTTTTTTTCAATTCTGGCGATTTTTTCCGGCTCTGAATATTTTTTCCCTTGATCGGGTTTCCTCGTTTTGGCGATTATTTTCGTTTCAACAGATTTTTTTTTCGTTTTGCCGACTTTTTCCAGATTAGGTGATTTTCCTGTTTTAGCGAGTTTTTAAAGATGTGGTGGTTTTTTTGCAATGCTTTGGCGAATTTTTTGGTTTCGTAATTTTTTTTAAAGATTTTTCCGTTCGGCCGACTTTTTTCCGGGTAAATAAATTATTCTGAATGGCTTGGCTTAATTTAACTATTAATTTGAAAATGTGTCTTAATATTTCCACCTTTATTCATAGTACAAAAAAATCTTTATTCATAACGTAGTTAGGCGTTTATCAGAAGTTCTTATAAACTTTCAAATAAAAACTTCAGAATTAATAATGAAAAGTAAGTAACTACCCTGAAGAAAGCCAGGGGCCAAGTGTCTCCAAGTCACCACTTTTGGCGACTTTTTGGTGACGTTATCAGCGAATCGTCTACACTTTTTATTTTAGCTTTAATGAGAACAGAAGTTTTTAACAGCTAGAAAATGATTTTGTATGGTCTCATTTTGATGTGTTGAAAATATATGCGGCTGAACGGAAAACTAAAAATTTTCATAAGAAATCTAATTTATTTGTCTTAGCTGGTAAAAAGTTTCATATGTGTTGACTAGAATCATTAAAATGCAATAGTGAATCTCTGGTACCAGTGTCTCCATATGGTGCCATAAGAACCACCTAGTCTATAGTAAGTCAACAGTTCCGAGGTAAGTAGTGGAATCTCAATGACAAGCACATGTTAAATGTCTATAGCACACAACATTGTTTGGGTACAATTAGTCAGTAGTACTAGTGACAAAGTCAATAGTGAACCAGTACAATTTTACTATCGGCATTTCCTGCAGGGTAGTTACAGTCCGAGTAGTTGTAAATTGTTGTTGCAATTATCATACACATGTTACCCTTTCACATCCCTTACATCAACACGAAAGTTTCGTGCTGAAAGCCTTTCATTATAAAAAAAGGGAGTAATCAAAAATCTGTACCCACAACAACAGTAGAGTAGAGTTTCTGTTCAACGAGCCTTTGTTTGTCTCGCACCAAAAGTAATTATTGATGCTATCAACGAATGGCAAATTTCCGGGAAAAAGTGTAAAATTTTCTTTTCTTTTGAAAAGTTTTCATCAAGCAACGACGAGCATATTGGCAGCAAGTTTTTCTTTTATATTTTTGTTTTTGCATCCAGTTGCGTGTGAAAAGATTTTACTACTTAAAAACTTTAACCTTTATAAAAGAAGAAGTTTTTGTAATTGTTGTTGGTGTATTTTTAGTCTGCTACTTTCCATGAACCAAAAAATAAATGAATGTTTAACTTATGTAGTTAAAAATACTTTTAAACGTCTATAGATTGCTCAGTTTTAAAAAAATTAAATAAATAGTCAATGAAGTGAAGAACTAATTTGTATTGGACACAAAAATATTTTCGTGTATATCTGTGTCGTTTTATCATAACACCTTAAGTCGAGTTAAGTCAAAATCGAGCTAAGGTCATATTCTGGTTGGTCTTCTTAAAATAAGTAATTTTCGAACACCAACACAATAGATTTTGCAAACACGATTTTTCGATTTAAGATGCTTTAGACTTAAGATGTTTTAGACTTAAGATGTTATGATGTTATGTAGTTAGTCATACGGCCGTTAAGAAAAACATTTTTCTGCGTATTTACATGCTACTAAAGAGTATTATTTCCAAATAGACAATAATAAACGATGTGAATATAGTCATCTAAACTGAAAACAAAAGCAGAAAAGTGCGTTTTAAAACCGACCTTTTGGCCTTAGCACGTTTAGGTGATTTACAACTATTTAAAATGCAACCGCTTCTTTGAAATTTCATATCCAGCCAATTTCAAGTCAAATAGCTTTGAAGCGACTATCGATATCTCGATAATTCATTCATAAGAAAAATAATCTAAAGTAAGTTCTGTTAATTACTCTTACAAAATTTCGGCCCAAGGAATCGAATGTCCTTCAACGTTTTACTAGATTGGTTCGAGTTTCCGAGATATTAGTACTTATTTTGTTTTCTTTGAATACCCTAGTATTTATAAAAAATCGATCTTATACGCAAACTATGTGAACAACAAAAACAAAATTCCTATCCATATTATTATTTTTTAAACTATTTTCAACACTTTTTTTTCAAAATTTCCCACGTTTTTTCAGATAACCTTTTTTGTAAAATTTGTTTATACCATTTGCTTTTCCGCGCTTGCGATAAAAAAATAAAAAAAGTTTCGTGAAGATAATTTTATGATTTTGCTGAAAATCAAGTTAAATGCAAAACAATTAGTCGCCGCTTGATCAAATATGCGCTCACGATATGTTTGCCTAGGTATTTCCTGATTTTTATTCGAAGATTGTATATTCGAATATTTCATATTCACATATATTATGTTTGAATATCAGGTTCGAAGATTTCATATTTAGCAAGCCGCAAACTGGGGAAAAGCGCAATCTAGCGGCGTAAAAATAATATCTTCCAAACGAATGGTCTGATCCACAAAAAATGTGTGGCTGTATTATAAGGAAGGATGTAGGCTACAAGGTATGTTAAAAGTTAGGTAGCTATTTGTAGCACAGTGGGTGCCATATATTGTTATTTGTTCTCTTTTTAGTTTTTGCACGCAGTTTGGTTTTATGATTCTTTGTTTAAAATTCACTTTTTACTCAATTGGGTTTTTTTGTTCTTAACCAACTTTAAATTGTTAAAAATCCCAAATGGTCATTCGAAATGATAACAAATATATTTTGAACTATCTGTTCAAATGCATCCATTTTAATATAGTTCGCTGACTTTTTATTTATTTTGTTTTCACACAATGACGTCTGTTGGCCGCCATATTGAATCTTGACTACTGTCATTTCCTTAGTGACACTCGTAAGAATTATTAAAATCGGCTCACGCGTTCGGTTTATATAGTCCCGCAAGGGAGCACACATATGTACATACATTCATACATACATACATATATAGATGCATCTGTACGTAGGCTAATACATACAATACCTTTCTTTGCGTCGTGCAGTCTTTATTCCCGCATTTCGTTGAGTGCTAATGCCAACTCATCAGTAGACCTTTAACCATAATTTTTAAAAAGTTTTCAAATACGTATGTTTATAGAAAAACTCTCAAACCAGATATGAGAATTAGAAATATACAAACATAAGAAATTTAAAAAAACTTACAACTATACAATTAAAGTAGTCAACCTTTAATTGATAACAAATGTATGTATGTATTTAAAATGCAATATAAAAAATTCTATTACATATATTATTATTTGAAAACTCTATTAAATTTTTTTTAAACTAATTTCAAAATCAGTTTTGTTCCTTTTGGCCCATATTTTACTAATATTCAATTATTCTTGTTAATAACATTAAAAAGTATAATTAAATTATTAACTTACCTTCATTAACTCTTCACTCGCTACGGGTGCTGTTACGGTCAAATAGTAGACATTATTGCCCGCCAATGTACGACATAATAATCTTAATTTACAAAATTTCGACTTAATTGGATTTTTTTGTATTTCCATTAAATAGTCCTGCAAATAAATCACCAATAAAATAATAAATAAATAGACTTTTTATTATATGAATAAAAATATTTTTTCTTAATTGTGAAAGTGTGTGTTTTAATAAAAAAATTTTTATTAAAAGCCGCTGAAAGATAATTAAAACAATTTTTATTGTTTTTAATTACTATCATTTATGGGACTTTTTATTCGCTTCTTTTGTTTTGTATGTGTCTTTGCAGCCTGGCGTATTGTTTGTATTAATTGGTATTTAAGCCTAAGGGAAGTAATTAAATCGTTGAGAGATGATAAACATTTGTATGTATATAAATTTGTTAATAGTAATTAGCAAAAGTAAAAAAGAGTTTAAACATTTATTGCATTATCTGCGCACCTTTCAAAATTCCAAACTGTGCGACAATATAATATAATATTTTTTAACCTGACTTCAACAAAGGAGGTTATCAATTCGTTAGATATTTTTAATGTCTGTTTCCTCAGAACTCCGACTTTGAGCTTCTTTTTGTATACGCCTAGTTTTTCCCATTGTTTTAAACTTTTTATTTGGGATTTGTCATCCATCCGTCCGTCCGATTCTCTGTTTTGGTATCGGTTTATTAAAACAAACATTATATGATTGGTTTGCTTATTATGTTGGCTTATTTCATGGCCGGTAATCATTAAGCGATTATAGTTAAACCTGTTCGCGATTTTCTTTGTTTTGCACAAAAAAGTATGGTTTTGTGACCATGCCGAGTACTATTCTCCCTAAAAACTCTGGGCTGTTAAAGTACATTTTTAAAGATAAAAATTAGTGCAATTACCCAGCAAAAACGTTTGTAATCGGTAGTACTTTATTAATGGGCTACAAAGTAATGAGTGGTACTTATTCCATTATTACTATGCTTCACATCAGAACTACTACTTACGGCCAATTTTTAACTTGGATTTTCAAAGTTATTTATGTTTAAATTCGTTTTACATACAAAATTCTGTTTTGCATTAAACACTTAAATCAAAATTAATTCACCAAACTTGGGCATTTAAATTCGATTTAAGTTTTATACATTACCATATGATTTTCACTGCTTGTTCTTCTTGTACAAACAAAAAATTTGTGGCCGCTGACAAATCAACTTTTATTGGCGTGAAATTTTGGCTTTCTTTGTTATATTTCGCTTTCTATCATTGTGTAAGCTTTTTTTATTCTATTAAAACATTATTCTTATTTCCTAAATGGAGAAAAATATATATCTTGGAATTTTTCTTTGTTTTATGTTGAACAGCTGCTTTTTTGGGACATTTATGGGAAATTAATAATATTTTATGGTGCTACCATATTTTTGCCACAATTAAATAAGAAGAACTTAATACGACTGAAAAACGGAGGTTCTATTTAATTACAATTTAAATTTATGTGAAAATTAACAAAATAAATGTTTAATTACTCAAGTCAAAAACTGGCGGTTAGTTGCTAATAAAATTAGTACGTATTTTTATCATTATCTGAAAGTAGTTACAATTTGTTGATATGTATTAATAAAATAAATAGACACCCAGCAAACCAAAACATTCGAAAATAATATCGCATTCGAATGTGGCGTACACATTTCTCGGACAAAACACTCGAGAACGACTATCGAAGTCCGAAAGTGAAAGAGCTGCCAGAGCTCACTCGTCGCTCAGTTTGTGGCAGCAAATCTTTCGATGTTTCGCTGACAAACCAATAGCGAACCAATATCGAAGAAATATCGATACCAGAAAAATGCAGGAAAAAGTAATTTTTAAATATTGTTATCTTTATTTTTTAATTTATCTATTTTAATGTAAATGGAATATTTATTTATTTTAAATTTTAGCTTACGCTGCAGCGAATCAGATTCGAACACGGTACCTCCAGACTAACAGATTAGCACACATCCACTATTTGTTAAAGCACTCATGAATGTAAATTACAAAAACTATCGAAAATAGTTCGATGCTGCGAACTTTCACATTTTATGAAATTTGGCAATTGCGCTTATTGTCGCGACATATTTCGATGATGCGAACATTCACATGTTATGAAACTCGGCAATTGCGCTTATTATCGCGACATTATCGACGAAAGCTCGCTTTAGCGAACATTCGACTTTTTTTTAGATTCACGAGCACTTATCGAACAAATTTGTTTCGAAAATTCGTCGTTTTAGCGAACCTTTTTTATTTCGAGTCTCAGGTTTAGTAGGCAGCCACTTTGTAGTCAACATGTGTGTATATGAAAACTGATTTTTGTTGTCAACAATAGCTGAGTGGGTAAAGTACTTGTCTTCATATCTGAACAAGCACAGGTTCGTATCCCAGCTGGGTAAAAAAAAAAAAAAAATAAAGTTGAAAAAGTATGGTTGAAGTCTACTGTTGATTTGATAAAGCACCACTGAAATGCATATAGAACCCTGAACATATATATCTTTATATTAAATTTTATTTTAGACAAACTTTTGTTACTAAAATATCCCAGCAAAAACTTTGCTTACTGGTAGGCAAAAGAAGTCGTAGCTACTTACAATTTGACTCCATAACTACTTATTTTTGTTTGAGATGTCCAACAAATAAGGAATACCCCTTACAAATGTATTCACATTGTCACAGCAATTAACTAGTTATTACTTAGCTTACTTGAAGCAAAAAATAAACAAATTAAAATTAAAAACAAAATTTATACCGATTATGTTTTATTTATATTTTTTCAGAGCTATTTTTTTATTTTTTTACCCATCGGGAATACGAACCTGTACTCGTTCAGATATGAAGACAAGAACTTTATCTACTCTGATATTGTTCACTTATTTGTTTAAACGACAAAAAATAGTTTTCATATAGAAACACATGTTGACTCAAAATGTGGTTGTCTACATATTTTATTAATACATATCAACAAATTATAACTACTTTTCAGATAATGATAAAAATACGTACTAATTTTATTAAAAACTAAGTAGTAGTTATAATTTGAAGCATAGTAATAAGATAAATAAGTACCACTCATTACTTTGTAGACCATTAATAAAGTACTACCGATTACAGAAATGACAAAAGTTTTTGCTGGGATATTCAAGATACATTTCAAATTTAAATACAAAACAAATGATGAAATAAGTACACACACAAAACCAATTTTGATTAATTTTTTGTTGAAGCAATGGTTGCCCTCGACTATCCAAGAGTTTTTGCTCTTTTTACTGGAATTTATTGAAAAAGTAAACAAACAGGCCTACTATAAGTTTATATTGTATTTTATACCCTCTGAGAGAGTCTCCCTCAGTTCTCTTGCTATTGCAGATATACTAGACAAGTTTTCTACAATTATATTTTGTTTTTGTTGTTGTAGCATACATCTTAGAATTGCAATATCTGCAAGGTCTGCAATAGCAATTTCCTACGAAAAGTAATATCTCCTATTATTTCCTGTATTTACGTTAAGAGTTGTGCAGTTTGTTTAAATACTTTTATTAATTTAATATTTTTTTATAGCAATTTCAATTTATGTACAATTCATTATATAATAGTCTATGTTTTTTCTTCTAATTTTAGAACAATACGAAATAAAGCAGGTATGTACTAATTAAAAAAAAAATCAAATCTAATTTGTTGTAAAATGTTGTGGAAAATTTCAAAGGGGATGAAACCACACTAATGTCAAATGACGGAATTTTTTAAATTGATGTTCTTCAAAGTCTTTATATGTATGTACATACAGGCGCGGATACAGGGAGGAGGATAACAAATAACATATACCTAATTTCTATTGAGTTTCTAAAACAAAATTGTAAAATAGTTAGGGAATTGACAATGTGTATCTTAAAATTTGGAAATAGCAATATCGTTACACCTTAAAATTTCATTGTGAGCAACGATACAAAGTACAGCATATTTAAGTAATAAAAGTAACGACGAAGTTTGCCGAATATTTTTCCGTATTTACATGTATAGAACACGACCTCAAAATACACAACATACAAAACAACACCACAAGCACGATAGTGCTTGGTACCCATCAACATGCCAAAGAAACGCCAATACACTTAAACCACACACAAATTCTTTATTTAAAATATTGCCGCATTGAAAAAAACATGCTTCTTGGACGTTTAAAATTGTCATCTCCCAGGAAACAATTTTAGCCGACATGTCTAATATCTGAAAAAATCTAAAACTTTACCAGACAATCAGCCGAGTTGTCTAAAATTCCCTTAGACATTTGGCGGAGCAGTAGGCAATTTTCTGGTACGACGTTTCTGCACATTGTCTGAAATATTATCCGATTAGCATCAGAATAGTCTGCACATTATCCGAAGGCAATTTAATTTCCTTTAAGGCATTTAACAGAGTAGTCTGCACATATTCTGATCTACATCTTACGACTTTTAGCAGTCACTGCACATATGGGTAAATGTTTTCTGATGAGCTGCCATAAACAGCACAACAATGCATGAAGAATCTTAAACGACATTTCTGATAAATTTCTAATTTTAGCTCCGACTTTTCTCTGATATTAATACGCCAGGACGTAAAACGTATCAGATAAATCGGAAAATTTTCTGATGAATTTTCTCAGACATTTTTCCGACATTTATATGACATGTCGAAAACTGCTATAGAATTTCCCTAGCAAATTCGCCGGAATTTGTACAGAATTCTGTTTCGGTATAGTTTTAAGAATTTCCTCAGACAAAGAGAACCGGTTTCTTGTCAACCACTCATATGATTTTCGGCACGTTTTCTGACCGACATCGGATACGAATTCGGCATCTTGTGCAGACTTTCTGACCGACTTCGGACCGAAATCGGCAAAAATTGTTTGCTGGGCTGGTATTAAATTTCATTTACATGCAAACAAAAACAACAAACTTGCCAACCCATAATAAAGGACTAAAATTGAAACGTCGTTATATTAAGACACAACGCTGTTGTGAACTCCCTAAGTATGTTTCAGCCTAAAGTTGTTTTTCTCATAGTCGAGTAGCGCTTTATGCAACAATAAAATTATGATACATTGAACCATCGATATTATATAATGATCGTATAAGATCATGTTATTATTCAGCCTTATTCTCTTTAGCGTCGTCAACATAATACAACGCCGTTTTTAATCATTTGTTGTAAATCCGTATTCCCGTTCATAGTATTGCCATTTATCGATGACTGGCAATAAATGTTCGGTATTCTGTAAGAAAAATTTACATTGATGTTGCCTTTAATATTGTCGTCAGCGTTTTTTTGGTATTGTGCTGTGTTGCAGGCAAACACGAAATAAAAAAAACACAT
Source organism: Panzeria rudis (assembly GCA_956483635.1). Taxonomy (NCBI): domain Eukaryota; kingdom Metazoa; phylum Arthropoda; class Insecta; order Diptera; family Tachinidae; genus Panzeria; species Panzeria rudis. Next base: position 85,710,646 of record OY101448.1, on the reverse strand, counting down.
TTCAATAGTAAAACAAAAATTAGTAAAGGTAAATATCTGGTAAAAACGGGCAAAATATAATTAAATAACTATAAAAAAATAAAAATTAACTTAAAAATGAATGACTTCTGTCTGAAAAGTCTTGTTTCCACTATTATTATTTTTTTATTCTTTGTCACTGAAATCCGAATCGAAAAGAAAAACCATTTTTTTAATGTATGCAACAAGTTTTTATTTATTCAAAAACACTTTTACCGAAAATTGCGAACAAAATTAATCAGCTGGCTCAAATATTAGATATGTGCACAGTGTGACTTTTAGCAATTTTAGGTGGCCAAAATTAATAAGTCTCGTTCTGATACAAATATAAAAATGTAATTTAGGATAGATAATGTCTATACATAAGTGAAGCTTCGTAGCAAAAAATTGGCGTGGTCCGCCCGCTTTTATTGGTAGCTCCAATGCATGGTAAAAAAAAACTTGTCTGTAAATTTGACCTGACCCACCTACCTATTTGTATTTCGACGTGCTGAATCCGAATTTGATGTCCCTTTGACTCATATACTCGCAAACTTTAGAGTAAATTTCGATAAACCGTTAAAAATCTAGAAAGTCTGCATTTTTTGCAATTTACTAAAAACATGTCAAGCTGTACGAGCCAAACAGACCTCAAATTCGGATTCAGCGCGTCATAATACATATAAGTATATGTGTCTGGTCAAATGTACAGGCCACTTTTTATTTTTATGTTCCGTTTGTTTATTAAATATCTGCTGAATTTCTTTTCCCTAGATTACCTGATTACACTCTAAAATATTACTTCAAATTTACGATCATATATTGTCTAAATTTCTGTTGAAAATTTCTCTTCATGTAAAATTACATCGATTTTGAAGTTATTTTATTAAAGAAAAAACCTTTCAAATTAAACATATTTAGTACAAGTGGGAAAAATGTAACATAAAGTATAATATGACTGTGGCTGAATGCTAGATACGTCAGACTATTAGTCAGGAGGTCGCGGCTAACGGCTACACGCAGCCAATTGCTTTTTTTATAAAAACATTTTGTTGAAAAATAATGCGTGTGTAATTTTAGGTCGACAATAATCTGTAAAGTGTTGCCTACTAACGGGTGTTTTTTTAGAGGTATAGAACTTCGAATTGAAATAAAACACAAGAAAATCGTTTTAATGTCCACCAATTTGGCTTTATTGGAAGGATAATTTTATGCCATTAATGTTTAAATATGATTTCGGGCATGTGGCCGCCGCGGCTGGCTCGAATAAAGCCAATTCTACAGGTCCAATTTTCAACCACTTTTTCGAGCATATGGGGCCGTATGTTGGCAATAACGCCACGAATGTTGGCTTCCAAGTCCCCTAACGTTTCTGGTTTGTTGGCGTAGACGAGCGACTTCACATATCCCCAAAGAAAATAATCCAATGGTGTCAAATCACACGATCTTGGTGGCCAATTGACAGGTCCATTCCGCGAAATTATGCGCTCATCGAATGTTTCCTTCAATAAATCGATTGTGACGTGCGCTGTGTGGCATGTAGCGCCGTCTTGTTGGAACCACAACTCATCCACATTCATGCCATCCAATTCGGGAACAAAATAGTCGGTTATCATGGCTCTATACCGGCTCCAATTGCTGTGCACGGTGGCGAATCGATTCATTCGGGTCCTCTTCAACACTTTGCTCTACAGCGGCAATTGTTTCTTCGGTACGCACTGTTCGACGTCTCTGCGGATGCGTATTATCACATAGAGTAAACGTAGTGCGAAAACGATCCATGGTTAACCGAATTAATTGCTCTGATGGACGATTATGTCGACCATAAAATGGACGGAGCTTGCGGTAAACTTCGCGAACTGAACCATTATTTTCGAAATAAATTTGCACGCTTTGCAAGCGTTGTTCTTTTGTCAACCTGTTCATGATGAAATGGCAAACCAAACTAAATATTAATCACTTGACAGCTGACAAAATGGCCGCCAGTTAAAAAAGTGATGCCAACTTAAAGTTCTATACCTCAATAAAAAACACCCATTATTATCGACCTAACTTTCAACAAAAGTGTTTTAGAGTGTAGAGAGTATCGTTATTAACGCACATCTGTGAGTTTGTTAGTGTAGGTTTTCTATTCTGATCTATTTTTATGGTGTTATTACTGTCTTAAAATGACTCATCAAGCTTTAATTAGCAAAAATACTAATTGTTGGATTTACTTAAAATGTAAGTAGTAAATGCTTTGTTCAAGTTTGCACAATTTATACAAAATAATATGTAGTTTAGAAAACTACATATTATTAAAACTTCACTTTATTACACACTTAAAATTATAAAATAGTCAAACTGATTTGTATTAGTCACGATATACATACATAAGCAGGGCTCGGACTTTCATGCAAATGCATGTTTTCTTGTGGTGGTAGATACAGAGGTATGCGACTCATCAAATTTTAAGAAGTTTGGCATCGATTTGTAGTTGCATATTTTGGTGGTAGGTGCATATTTTTGCATATTTTGGCAATGCATGTTTTTGGAGTTCTAAAAATTTTTTAATGCATATTTCTCAATTTTTGGAAAAAATATTAATTGACCGTTTATGGATGGCAGCCGAGTCTTAGTTGAGTTGCCAGTTGCTGAAAATGATACTACTTATGGCAACTGGCAACTGAGATCTGCCAATTGCAGTTGCTATTTAGTAGCTTTCTGGCAACCATTAATTTTCAGTTGTCTACTGTCAACGAAACTAAAGTTCGGTTGCATTAAATAATATACCCTATTATGTTTCTTTTATGTTTTTTCTCTAATAATAATAACAAATTAAAAAAAAAATTCATATTCATCCTTATCGGGAATAAGAGGCGAACATTTTGTGCACGTGAAATATTTCCCATGAGCAAAAAATGGTGACCAAACGAGCAAAATAGTACATTAACACAACAACAACAGAAAATTGGCGATCGCAATTTTATGGAAAGGGAACACATTTCACGTGCACTTTTATTCCCGATAAGGGTGATTAATTTATTATTGGTACAATCAAACTCACCTGTAAATCACTGTAGGTATAAGGATAACTATGAGCAAAAAATACTGTATCATTATCATGTTCAAATTCTATATTAAAAGTCAATGTATACGACGAATTATCCTCATCATCTTCACTAGGCTGGCTGCTATAAAAAAATTGTTAAGAACAACAAATCAAAATAGAACATATTCACACAGAAAGAAGAAAAGAAAAGAAAAACACACGAAAATTCACATTATAATAAAATCACGTGTAAAGAGAATTAATAAAATTTATATTATTGTTATTGAGCTTTAACTAAACATAATCATTAATCATTTCAAAATACTTACTCATCATCATTGCGATAGTAACAGATGTTATCACCACAACGTGTCCAACCAATATTTCTCGTTTTAGCATTTATGGTGGAATACATTAAGGGACGCATGCCTTCATTATATAAACTATCCGATTTGATTAAGTTGACTATAGAAAATCTAGAAAGGAGATTAATTCAAATGAGAAATAAGAAATATAAAATGTTTGTATATGTGTGTATTTTCGTAAAAAAAGAAAGAACTTACCTGTAGATCATATTCTTTTTGGTCTGTTTGACACGAAAATAAAACCATTGTTTCGATCTGCTGGTATACAAATCGGGCCTTAAATACAACTCGTAGTAAGTGGGTGTAATTCGTACGGCTTTTGCTAAATTACCCGATTCAAATCGTGCTTCAAATTCCAAACCTTGGTATTCCTCCGGATTGTAGGGATGACAATTCGTTAAGAACTTTGAGCCGCCAACAGCTGAACGACTAAACTGTGGTAAATAAGAATTATTAAATGATTTACAGTCATTAATGGCACAGGATTTTGAATGTTTAGCTTGATTTTGATGATCACTAATGCTACTAAAAGATGTTGAGTTGCTGCATGAGGAAACGCTATGGTGATTGAGATCTTGGGGGAAATAATAGGAGGTTTTAAGCAAAGGATTTGTGGTTGCAGTGGCATTGTCAATTGGATGAACTTTATAGGATTTAGTTTGTGGTTGTCTATTTTTAAGATCTTGTGCTGATGTTAAAGAAGTTTGCGACAATTTTGCCAATTCATTGAGATTGATAGACATGTCCGAATTAAATAAAGGATTTGCTTTTAATTTTCTGTAATTTTGTTTTGAGGTAGACAAATTATCAGAAATTTCATTTTCTTTATTGGGACTGTTCCTATTTGTATGGTTAGAAAGGCTAGACCTACTTAAAACTATTTGCAAGCCTGCCATTAAATCTTCATTAAGTCTTACGGGCGGTATTGCTTTCAACTGTTGGGCTTTCATATTTTTATCAATTTGTGTTTTTATAAAAGTGGGTGTGGCAGCCATATATTCAGGCGACTTGTTAGCCCATATACTATCGATTTCCTCTTCTGTTATCACAGTTTGCTCAATGTTTTTTTTACTTTTATGTTTTTTGTGAGTCTTTGACTTTTCTGATTTTTCAGCCTCTTCGTCACCATCTAAAGTTCTATCTGCCTCATCTTCAGTGTACTCATCATCTTCCTCCTCATCATCGTCGTCTTCATCATCATCGTCATCTTCTGCATTAGAGTTGCTGGAGGATCTTTGTTCCAAAGTACTTAAAAGCTTTGTAATGGTCTGTTGAACTTTTTTATCATAACATAATTGAGCCGCTACATCTGGCGTTGAAGCTTGTGATTCGCAAGAAGATAAATCAGAGTCACTGGAATCTTCATGCATGTGAATTTTTGATTTAGTTTTTTTCGTTTTATCCTGCATAAGAAGAACAAGTCAAGACAATGATTGAAGAGAGTTATTGTTATATATTTGAAAATTCTGTGTCTAAAATTCATGCAGGAGCAGGACGTATGGTTCAGTTAGTTTTTGTTATTTGGAACTGTTTTTTTTAAACGAAATATCAAAAAGTTTCTTGTGAGTTAGTAAAAGTTATTTAATTTTACGACATTCCGAAAGCTCTGCAATTGCTTTTTAATATTGTTTTCGAATCGGTTGAAGGTTTTAATAGTTATTTGTAGCAAAAGTTTCAAAGTATAAAAAAATTAAAAAAATCAATCTGTGACCAAACCGACTTACAACCTCTCAGAGGTTGTAAGTAGAAAAATAGAAAATCCGAGTTCAATACTGAAATTATAAGTATCGTTTTTTTTATACAATTTCTTTTAAAACACATTTCATATGTAAATGTTTGTCACATTTTTACATATTTCTATACTAGAGCTTCGCCTACCCAACCAACTAACCTTTAGTTGAAAACCCTTTAGTGCCCAAGCAAATATGAGTTTAGCATCTAACTCATATTTTTTACGACTTTTGATGCTTCTTATGAAACTTGTACAGAATATAATTTCTTAGCAATTAAGTATACTGGAATATTTCGTATGATCAGCCCTTTATGCGATAGAGCGCAAAGAGTGGGAAGGGCTATGCCAAATTTCATCAATTTAGGATAAGTATGTGAAATTAAAAAAAGAAAAGAAACAAAACAAAATACTTGCTACTAAAAGAATAAGAAAAGTTATACAAAGAAGATTTTTGTAAAGAAAACTTCATTGTTTATTTTTCAGGTGAAAAACACATTCAAATTTCTAATTTCTTATTTTATTATAAGATGACTTTTTGGTTTCTTTTGTTTAGTTCTTCTATTGTTTACTCAGTAACGGCCTCAAATTTTTTAATTTTTAAAATCAAGGGAGAGCAAATTAATTACGTCTGTCATGCATTTTTTTATGCTAGAATTATTTAAGTTTTTTTTATATATCAAATAAAGTAAATGTAAATAAAACGAAAATAATAAAACAAATTTTCATTGAAAACATTTTGTTCGTTGTTTTAAATTTAAAATTTCTACATTAACACACACCCTCATTCACAATAAAATTTGTAAATAAATTGCTGTTAGAGGAAAATTCCTCCTCTCTACGGGACGTCTCCGGAAATGTCTCCTGCAATTTTCTTTCGGGGGAAAAATTGGGGGAAATTTATGCGTAATTTCCCGGAAATAGTTCTATAACTAAATAAACGAATATTCTTTAAATAATTTCATATGTAGAAAAGTTATCTAAATGCTTTTAGTGTATAACAATATAAATATGACCGGGAAATGAAGAAAGGCCCAGAAAATCATAATTTTAATACAAATTTGTATAACTTATAACATCGTTTTTATTATTCGTTTAATGTTTCACGAGCAGTCCTCCAAACCTTAAAATTATTTTCGGTCTGTTGTTCTATAAAAAAAATCTCTATCATTTGAGTATAGTCACATTGATGAGTACATCAGGATATTTTACTGGTATTGCAAAGATCTTAAAAATCTTACGTATTTGGCTTAGTCCTTAAAATTTTTTTTCATTTTCTGAAATCAAAATACTGAAATTCATCTATTTTTGTCATCTGATAACGAAAATAACATTAGTTTTTTTCTAGCAGCTCTTGTTTTCGAGATATTGTGTAATTTTTCATTTATAAAATTTCATGTATCTCTATCTAATTCATTTTCCTTCTCTTTTTAAAGATTGTACACAGAAAAAACTTTAATTCGTATTCTACTACTGAATTCATAATTTAAAATATTTTTTTTGCGGAAATTGGACCTACGAAATAACTTGTAAAACTAAAAACTATTTTTTTGTCTTAAAATATTATACTGGAATATTTCAAAATCAAACAAAAAAATAATAACATTTAAAAACGAAATCAAACAAATAGATGTGTGCGTAAAATAAAAACCTACCATAATTTTTTCTGTGTATAAAAATATTTTAATTCACGAAGGAAAAACTACACTGAGAATCAGTAATTTTTTATTTTTCTTTTATTTGAAAAACTGGTAGTGAATTTTTATTTTGTATTTGCTTTTTTTGTTTTAATTTATTTTTACATATTATCTAATGACATTTTGCTTGTTAAACTCTTTCAAGTTTAAGGCCTGTTTGTCAATCTTTTTGTAAAATAGAGACGCAACAAATATAAATGTATGTTTGTATGTACATAATTCACGTCTTAAAGAGGGACTCATTTAATGTAATGTCTCTTCAGTACTCTCCGACTCTTCTACTTCTGTTCACTTCATTGTAAAATGCAATGGGTAATAAGTGCATATGGGTCATTACATGCCAAATCGAAAAAATTTTCACCCGGTCACCTTTGATTTCGCTGAAAATTTTCTATCTTTTTTTTACCACCTGAAAAAAATTTTTCAGAATTTTTTTTAAACGTTTTTACTAGGGATGTAACGATACGCCGTTTTGCCGATCCGATACCGATTCCGATATTTACAAATAAATATCGACGATACCGATTCCGATACCGATACGAGTATAGAAATTGAGTTCAAATTTAGATTAATAAAACTGAAGAAGGGCAATTTTTTTATTATACAAAATTACAGTGTAAGAGATTATTAATATATAAAATTAATATTAACCCAGTATAAAAAATTGGAAGTAATTTTTAAGCAACTAAATTTTCTTTGCTTCCAAAAAATCTATATTAAAAATATGCAGATAAGATAGAAAAGCTAGTAAAAGTTTGTAATTCCTTTATAATTTTAAATACTCGCCATGCTTTTTAAAAAATCGATTTTAAACTAAAATTCTTCTAAATAACTTATTAGCTTAATGAAACGCAGTTACAAAATGGCATGTTTTTTTTACTCGTGAAAAATTACTTAGTGGGGCTTGTAGGTCTAGTTGAGTAGATCATTTTGCCATTTAAAAAAATTGCAATACATCCTCAAAATCGGAAGTTATCGATAAAAAAACGATTTTTTGGGACTTCACGGACAAGAACAATTTTAACTGCATTGTTTCTGCACCGATTTTTAATTTTTAAACAGTGTCGAAAGGACTTAAGCTTTCCGTGCATATTTAAAAGATTTTGTTTTGACTTATATTTCATGTTAATATCGTCAAAAGAAAAATTTTATATTTTATTTTATTCCGATTTTGCGATTTTATTCCAACTTGCTTGAAAACCTACCCATTTTTATATTTTCATATAAAGCGTATTTTATAGCGATTATAATAAGTCTTGTGTTTTTTTTTGGTGGGAAGAAGATTTAAAAAACAACGAATTGAATTCATGGTAAAATTAACTAAAAAAATTAAAACAATTTTAAAAGTATCGTCGTATCGACAGTAAAATATCGCCGATACCGATGTATCGGAAAATCTGAAGTATCGCCGATACATCGGTATCGGTATCGGAATCGGTTACATCCCTAGTTTTTACCCAACCCAAAAAAAGTTATGGAGTTTGAAATACAACAGTTTTTTTCAAATAGCTATAACTTTTTCAAAAACTAACTTATTGGGACGTTTTTTTCCAAAATTTTTGTTTTTATATGTAGTTCTCAAAAAAAAAATACGAAAAAATTTCAGAAGCCGGGATATATGAAATATTTCGGTTAAAAAAAAACGTATTTTTTCACAGTCCACTTTTAATTTTTTATTTATTTTACTAAAAAAACTTCAACTAATGCTTGAGTAATTACCGCTAATTTCAATTTGTGCCGGCAATTGCTTACACTTTTTTTGGTTAAATTTTTTTTAAGTTATGAGTTTTAGTCGAACTGTATGGGTTTATATCCAAAGAAATTTAATTATATTGACTTGAGTTCGGTTTTAATTTAATTTTTCAATTAAATTATATATTTATTTAGAGATAAATGTGAAGGATGTACACAAAAAAAAATTTTTTCTGCGATAAACACTAAAAATTCTCAAATAAAGTGTTATTTTTCAACTTCTGAAGTTTTACAAGAAAGGCCAAAAAAATTTATAATAAGCCAAATTTGACAAAAAAAAATTTGCGGTAATTACTGCAGCATTAGTTGAAGTTTCTTTTGAGTAAAAATAAAAAATAAATAAAATAAAAAATTAAACGTGTCAGACTTTGAGAACAAGATGGTTTTTCGAAAAAAGCCGAAATATTTAATATATCCGGGCTTCTGAAATTTGTTTTGTATTTTTTTCTGAAAACTACATATAAAACCAAAAATTTTGGAAAAAAGTCCCAATAAGTTAATTTTTGAAAAAGTTATAGCTATTTGAAAAAAGAGCTGTTTTAAACCTCATAAGTTAAAAAATTATGTAAAATGATAATTTTTAATTGTAATAATGTGATGCTTTTTAATATTTAAATAGACGAAAACCCTTGAAGAAGTCAACAAATAATTGACGAAACGTGGGGTACAAAATGTTATAAATTGTTTTATTAACATTAAATATTTTAGGCCGGATTAGCTTAAAAAATCTTTATACACTTAAGAGCAGTTTTATTTCAAAATCCATAACTTTTTTTGGGTTGGGTAAACAAATTCGAAAAAATTCTGAAAAACATCTTTCAGGAGTTAGAAAAAGATGGACAATTTTCAGCAATTTCAGAGGGGGTCGAGTAAAAACTTTGTCGATTTGGCATGGAATGACCCATATACATTCATATGTAGTTACGTATACGTAATAAGCGCAATAAAAATATATCATGAGACATACACAATGCTTTTGTTTCTGCTTTGTTTTTTGTCTGTTTTCTTTCAATAATTAATGTTACTCATACGCTGTGTGGCCAGATCTTAAATTTAGTATAACTAAATCCTGCAAAAGTAATATAAAAAAACAGAGAAATGTAAAAGCTCATTACGATTTTAATGAAATATTTAGAAAATAACTTAAAAAATAGTACTATAAAAACAAAAAACTTGTAAAAATGAAATGAAGAGACAACTGTGCAAAATTTTTAAAATTCCAAGTTGTTTTCTAAATATTTCAGGACCCTCTCAATGGACTTTAAATTTTCATACATAAAATTTTTCATTGGAATGAGTATCTACTTTACGCATACTCATTGAAACTACAATTTTTTTTTACTATTCAAAGTTTTAAGGACTGAAGAAATAATACACAACTTCCAATATCCTTGCAATACCAGTAAGGTATCCATAAGGCATACATCACCACAATTACACTCAAACAAAAGGTATTTTTGTGTAGATTAATAGCTCACAAAATATGCTATGATTTTGAAGACTGGTCCTTAAATATGATGCAAATAATACAACAAAAAAAAAAGCTGTGATTTAAAAAAATATAAGTCACATTTGTTGCGGAGTGTTATATTTAAATTTATGTGCTCATAAATTTTTTATAACACAAATACATATCTATCCATTTGATACTTTTAAAAAGTTTATGGGACTTTTAAAAAGTTTATGGCGCGCTTTTTTAAACATGGAGTCCAGGGGCAATTATGGACCAACATTTTTTTAAAATATTAGTTTTTTGAAAATTAATCTTGAAATTATTTTTAATGAATTTTATCTATATACCAAATTTTATCTAGATATTAAATATTAGTAAGTGATTTAAGAGCTCATTGCTCCTACGTGTGAATGCACTTACTACAAGGTGAGAGAGTGTGTTTATTTACTGTTATATTATTTACTTTTAAGTTCGTGAATAAGGGTGTGTTTGTGCTCTTGTAAACTTGTTTTATTTACTATCGTTACAAAGACTAAATTGCAAACAAATAGTTGTATGTACGTATGTATATTTGTTCTCCACTATCCTGAGCAAACAAAAAGAAACAAAACTGCAAGCCAAATAAATAAACTATTTTTTTTGTAATACTATTTTTTAAACGACTTTGGTTTTACATTCTCATTATCATTAACAAAAAAGAACTAAAAACTTGTAGAATTAAAAAGAAAAAACATCGTTACCATTTAAATATTTAACATGTTAATGTAGTTGCTTTAGTTTTTGATACTCACATAGTTAACGGCACTTATAGGATTATAGTTGAAGACAACAATGCCATTTTCCTCTCCGACAGGATTTGGTTTTAATTCATTGCCTGTCTGTTGGTAAAATGGTTCTGCCTGTGTTGGTGTATTCGGAATGTGTTTAATGCGTTCTTCAATGACCTGAAATAAAGTAAGTAAATCTTAATTAAAATATTTATTTTAACTTGATATATTAAAAAATTTAGTTTTATCCTATTACAATAACACTGGCTTTTCTTACTTCATTATGCTCTATCCTATCCTACACAGAAAAAAATAGAAAAGAATTATGTTCAATAAAACAATGTTATTGAAAAAAAGTATGAATTTCAATAACATTTGTCATCAACTTAATACAATATTTCGTTGTATGTATTTCTTTGACATGCCGGTTATTTCTTTTCATACATAACTACTTAAAACAAGTTTTATCTCATAAAAAATATCTGGAACATGGCTTGGCTGTAGAAAGCATGCTTTACGTACGGGAAGTCCGGTTTCGTATCCCAGCAATGTCAACATATTTTTTAATTTATATATTTTTTTCTTTTGAAATAATTTTGCTATCAATATAGCGGAATTCTTTATCACAGGAAATTTGAAAAAAAAAATTATTAAATACTGGGATTTTTGTTATTAAAAGCGATTTTTTTCTGTGTACTATGCTATGCCATTTTTCTTATTCGCAAAAGTTTTAAAAATTTATATGCCTGTGCTTTATATTTTTCTACTCTTGTACAGGGTGATCCAATTACAGCTGTTTTTTTTATCATACACTCTAAAACATTACTTCAAAATTATGATCATATATTGTCTAAATTTGTGTTGAAAATTTCTCCTTATGTAAAATTACATCGATTTTGTAGTTATTTTATTAAAGAAAAAACCTTTCAAATTAAACATATTTAGTCCAAGTGGAAAAAGTTTAACATACGGCTATGGCTGAATGGTAGATACGTCAGACTATCAGTCAGGAGGTCGCGGTTTAAACCCGCATGCAGCCAATCATTTTTTAGCAAAAACATTTTGTTGAAAAATAATGAGTGTGTAATTTTAGGGCGATAATAAACTGTAAAGTGTTGCCGACTATTATCGACCTAATTTTCAACAAAAGTGTTTAAGAGTGCACATATGTTACTTTAATACTGATATATCCTTGCTTTCCGAAATATTGACTATCCACGGACCAATATATATGCCGGGTAGTACAATTACAAGTTTGTTTTTAAGTAATATGTTATTTGGACATTGCTAGTTTTTTTCTGTTAGAAATATTGATTATTAGTCTGTATCAAACCTCTGCGGACCAAAATGAGCCGCTTTACGCTTGAACAATGTTGGGAAATATTGTAAACAAACTGTGCGCTTATTAATGAATTAAGTATACTTGTAATTTTTTATAACAAATATGTATAGATTTCTTTTACATTTCGTAAAGGTAAAGAAGTAGTATGTTCTATATTTCGGCGTGACCACAATTGTCTGGTTATTCTGGAGTAATTTGTTGTAATCCCCTTCCGTTAGTTTCGACCCGAAGCTATTTGTTTTCTAATTTTAGCACGGATGTTAATACAACAAGGAGTCGAGCATCACCAAGAAGGGCCAACGAAGTATATTTCTTTATGTGTCAAACGGAAGTATTTAAGCAGTATCATGTCTGTGGTTTTCTTTGATAATGATGTACTTAGATATTACATATGTCGTTATATATAAAAAGCCACAGATATATCAGTGTGGCAGCGGTTTCGCTGATGTGCTGCTGGATACTGAACAATATAGCATTTTACACATATATTTGTATCTGCTGATCAACGAGTATCGAGTATTTCCTGACTGGTTTATTTGTTGGTACTCCTCGCCTAGTTTCATTAACTCTTTGGGTGTATTGTATGATCACCATTTCCTTAGTGTTCCAATAGTACAATGTTATAGGCTGGCTTCAGTAAAATCATGTACACTTCGCGAACAGAGATGAATATACAGGTATTTTTTTATAACTTTTAAATTATTTATTGAATCTTCAATTGTAAATTGAACGAACAATAACACGCAATTCATACAATGATTTTTCCATGTTTTTTAAAACATGATTTTTGGAGTATGATGGCGAAGGGGGTAGAAAAGCAAACGGGGTAGAGATTCGGTGATTTTTTCATTGTCTATCTCTTATGTAATTGTGTTAGGTTTTTGTTGTTCTGAAAGAGCAATTGAAGAAAATTTTGAGAGTAATTTATAAAAAAGACATGCAACTAAAAATCATCATATGAATGCAAAAGGTTTTTGAAAACAACTTTTAAAGAGAATTAAAAATAAAACATGATTTTTAAATCAGCGTATGAATTGGGTGTAAGTACTCAAATCTTAAAACTAAAATTTTTAATTATAAGTCCAACCACTGCTAGACAAAATACTAATTTCTACGGTTGCTTCTTTGGTTGTCTTACGTCTCTCGTGTTCGGCTGTGAGCAAAAGTGTCTCTCCTTCACAGAAAAAATATCAACAAACTGCAACTAACAGTTCGAATTGTAAATGTTTAATTTAAATTTGAAAATATGTTTAGTTAATATAACCAAGAATTTTTTATCAATAAACTGAACCACCCAAATTTTTTGTTAAGCATGACGCAAAAACTCATAAATTTTTAAATATTTTTTTGATCAAAAATGTCAACTAAAGTTTTTGGGGAAACTTGTGAAAAAATTAATAATCATCATTGTTTAAATAACATATTTAAATTTTTCTAGTCAATTAAATTACTCAAGAAAATAATTTTTTAAATTATATCATAACGGAATGCGACCATTAAGCAGAAACATAAGAAATCAAGTTATATGTGTATTCAATATTTGCAAATTTAATAACGAATTGCTCTGTAGCTGAGAGGTAAGTACGTTAGTCTATTAGTCCAAAGGTAACCGGTTCGATTCCGCCCAAAGACAAAAGTCGTTTCAAGAGTTGTGATTGCGTATAAAAAAATATTTAATATAACAATTATGAAAATCAGAATTGTCCGGAAATTCAAAAATTTACATTGTTAACATAACAATAGCTTTAATACAAACAGCTTTGTAATCAAACAAAAAATAAATTTTTCCGTTTAGAAAGCGCAACAAATGTTAAAAGTTTGTTGAAAATATTTATTGAAATTGGCAATAAAATTGCCAGAAAAACGGTAAATTTAATTGAAAATAACTGAGTTGAAAATTTTTTCTGAAATTACAAATACCGTGTTTGCATTTACAAAAATTGTTATAGGCTCATTTCTAGTGAAAGTTTTAATTGTGTTTACTAAAAAATTAATTCTATTTACAAATCTTTTTTTCTGTGTTCTCAACCGATTGTGGTCTCAAAAGTTAATCATCTTTTTGGCTAGGGAATTTGGGTGCAACTCGAGTTTTTCCATATATATGTTGTAACATATTTTGAAAACGCAGTCTTTACCATCGGAACATCTAGATCTTTATGAATGCGCTGGTTTCTGACATAACAGGGAGCTGCTGCAACCAAACGAAAAATTTTCTGTGTATTTGATGCCGAAGCAGTATCCCATAACTGAATACCATAACACCATATTCAAAAAAGGTATTAACACAATTAAAGTAACTGGTTCTGATTTAGTTGCGTTTAGGTAAAATGGAACGGGACCCTTAGGGACTCTAAATCACACTAATTAAATCCAAAACAATTTCACAAGTAACATAAAAATTTTTCATTTAACATTTTTATTAAAAGAACAGGATTATAAATAACAAAATGAAACATACATTTTGTTCAAATATGTATGTACACGTCATTTCGTTTAACCTGCTGTTAATAATACCCGCATCCTTGTTGAATTGTAATTTATCTCTTAAAAAAAAGCAAAACCAACAAAAACGTAGTAAGAATAATATTTGTTGACAAGACAACAAAAGCCAGAAGAAAAGTTGTACAGTAAAATAAATGTCTTGCAGAAATGAGCAAGCAAAAAATTTAGGTGGTTTCATTTTGGCGTCGAAAATCTAGAGCAAAACTTCAATTTTGCTTTAAGTTTTAATGACTACGATGAAAAACATAACTTTCAAATAACATAATTTTAACTCTTATTTAAGAAATTCAAATTCTGACGAAATGAAAATAATTACTAATAACATTGTTATTATCGAGCACTTAAATAGTCGGACTTAAGCGCGTAAATATGAACTAAAAAGCCTAAAATAAACACTCAAAACTAGTAAAATATGAACTTAATTTTTATATATATTATTTGGTTTAAAAAACTTTTATAATTAACAGGATCTTCGGACATCTAAACATGTGACTGGTACATTTCCAATTAATAACACAAGATTATAAATTTAGGTCAACTTTCGAAGTAGAAATGGCAGTTGTTTCTTAAAATTTGTTCTAGTTTTCGAGTCATAGCATTATTTCGAAAATTAAGGCACTTGCACGACATATATTAAGCATAACTAGAGAATTGCTTGTCCGATTTAACAAATGCACCTAAAAATGGAAAATATGCTTAAAAATATGAATTTACCTACGAACAAAGTACCAAAACTAAAATAATATAAAAATATTTTGTTTAATTTTTTATTATTATTTAGAGAAAAAAATATAAAACAAACATAATTGGGTCTATTTTTTGATGCAACCGAAGTTTAGTTGCGTTACCAATCGGCAACTGAAAATTAATGGTTGCCAGAAACGCAACTAAAATTGACTGCTCTCAGTTGCCAGCTGCCATCCATAATCGACCTATTAATATTTTCGTAAAAAATTAAAAAATATGCATTAAACAATTTTTTGTAAGTCCAAAATATGCATTTATTGTAATGAGTGTATTTGAAAAGAAAACCAATGTCTTAAGTACTTATTTAAGTATGTTTGTGCAGGGTTTTTCATTTTATTCCATTGTAAGGAGGTATAGCATCGAATCATGTTCAGATAGTCAATATCTCCATTTAGTTTTTATCACTTTTTATATAACTTACACCTATTTTCTCGTATATCTTATTGTGGTATTTTCTATTGTCCTTCATGCCTTTAAATAATGTCAACTAAAATAATGGTTTAACAAGAAATAAAACACCACGATTCTATTGTATTAAATTACAAGAAGTAAAACTAAAAAAAAAAAAAATTAAAAACACAAAACAATAAAAGTTTTATACTTCGTGCCAGCGACGATGTTTGGTACTATTGAAACCAAAAAAGTACGATGATACCCCTATGACTCATTTGGTACTATTTGCAAAATTTGTTGTGGGTATCCATTGATTATTCAATAATAATTTATCTCTACTTTGGGCATTAACTTAATTCTCTCTTAAGTCTACTTAGACGGGTATTTCGCGAGTGGATTTTTGTAGTTATCTAAGGAGAACACATAACAGGTGGTCTTAAGAGCACAGCTTATAATATTTGCTTGTTAGTGTTCAAGCCAAATATCAACAGCGATGCTGATGGAGTAGCTCAATGTGAAACTCCATGTACTATAAACAAATCATTGGTTTTCTTGAATAAAGGCGTATGTATGTCTTAAAACTTATCTTTTCAGTAGAGCAAAAGCAAAATATTTCTGGAATTGTGTCCACGGTATGAAAATCTTTGATTTTTTTAGCAATCGACATATATTTGCCAAAATAACTTTGCGTAAAAATTTCAGACTAGAAAGGTTGCATAAAATCGTATATGTCGACATAAATAACATTTTCTAAGCAAAATTGAACAAAACAATTAAAAAGATTTCAAAATGTGTTTAGATATTAACATCGCATCTCTGCTTGTGTGTTTAAATAATCCATCACACAGGATACTTGTCGTTTATTGCTGAAAATTTATAAAATCAATATAGAAATCAGGTTGTTTTGCATGAAAAATATCGAGACTAATCCATGATATACCGAAAATGTTTACTCTCATGGTAAGAGCGCTTAAAATAGAGATATTTCGCATTAATAACTTAAAATCTACGTAAGTCGACTTACGCATTTATTCAAGAAAACCACAGAAATGTCGGATTTCAAATTTTAAGAGAAGAAATGGGCGTTTATCCATTGTAAAAGAATTTTAAATTTTTTTGTTTAGCAAACTTCAAGTTTATAAGAATAAAGAAATTAGTAAGTAGGTTCCTTGTCATATGACAGACGTGAAGTTTCATTGAGATAAATGGAAATTTATATTATCTGAGTTTTGGCACCATTATTTGAAAAAGAATTTATCAAAAATATTTTTAGAAAACAAAGCCCTATTGGATCTTTGACACAATGAGCCCATAAAATCAATCAAAATCGAGTGGCGTACTTGGTTACAACAATTCAAAACAATTTTAGTGCTATTTGAGCCGAAAAAGTACTATTTTAGAAGCTTATTGGTACGAAATAAATTTTTTCATGTATCATCCCTGCTTCGTGCCAACATAAAGTCACTAAACTCCTCCTTTATGACATTTAACAAGTAAATAAATGACAAAAAAAAAAAGAAAAGAAAATGAAGAATTTAATGAGAAAAGTCATGACATTTGAACATTAAAAGATTATGCAAGGAAGGACATAATTAAGATCAAACCTGACTTCTAAGCAACATAATTAAGGCTTAAACGTGTACAAACATGCAAGATAACGTCATTGTTGGTTGTAAAGTAAAATAAGTGCACCAAATGCAAACAGCACGAGTACACAGACAAAAAAATTTGTAAATACAATTAATTTATATTAATTATATCAATTAAATAATTAATTGATTTTGAACCTACAACAATTTTTGTAAATACAATTACGAGATTGTAAGTTAAAGGAAAATCAGAAAAAAAGTAAAAAAATTTTTTTTTGTTTATTTCAAATTTATTTCAATTAAGATTATTGTTATATCAACAATGTGAATTGTTGATTCTCCGAACAAATTTTAACTATCATAATTGTTGTATTAACAATATTTTTTATACAATCACAATCCTCGAAGCGACTTTTTGCATATCTGAGAAAAACACTAAATGTCTTTGGGCGGAAACGAACCGGCGACCTCTGGACTAATAGACTAACGTTCTTACCAGGGATGTAACGATACGCCGTTTTGACGATCCGATACCGATACTTAAAAATAAATATCGCCGATACCGATTCCGATACCGATACGAATATTGAAATTGAGTTCAAGTTTAGATTAACAAAACTCAAGTGCAATTTTTTTATTATACAAAATTACAGTGTAAGAGATTATTAATATTTAAAATTGATATTAACCCAGTATAAAAAACTGGAAGTATTTTTTCAGGAGCTACATTTTCTTTGCTTCCAAAAAATCTTTATTAAAAATATGCAGATAACAAACACAGTGCAACAGTCCAAAAAACACACGGACTTGACAGTATAGATTCGATTGTACTACCACGGGGTAGTAAAATCCTATACTAAGCTTGGCGAATTGGGTGACCAATTTCGTTTTATGGACCTCAAAAGTTTTGGAAAATCAGCGGGCCCTCAAAAAAAGGTGTCATCAACTTTTGGCCAACAGAAAATTCAAACTTGGTGATACCGCTTAACTATATATGGCAATA
The DNA here is from genome assembly GCA_956483635.1 of Panzeria rudis. Classification (NCBI taxonomy): domain Eukaryota; kingdom Metazoa; phylum Arthropoda; class Insecta; order Diptera; family Tachinidae; genus Panzeria; species Panzeria rudis. The sequence goes on along the minus strand of OY101448.1, from coordinate 85,692,279 downwards.
ATGTAGCTAAGAGCTCGCTAAACAGATTTTATTATCATTTCATGCCAAAAAAATATTTTTTCGTGCACTTTTTTTTTTAAAATTAAGGACAATTTTTTTTCACTTTTTCCGGAATAACTTACAGGGACTCGTAATTTTTTATTAACAATATTTGGCAAAGTTGTAGCTAAGGTAAAGCTGAACAACTTTTGTGAGCATGTCAATACAATCAGAACGTACCCTAAACAGCCCAGAAAAACTAACTTCTACCTTAAAAGTTTTCGTTTTTTACGAGTTAGGCTATTTTTATATTGCTTTTTTTTTGCTTTCTTTGTTATTGTTCCACTTCTTATGTTGCTGATTTTAGTATTTACTATTTTTTTATTGTTTGTTGTTGTTTTGCCAAATAATGGTAATGAAAAATTTGGAGCCCCTATAAGTTATACTGAAAAAAATTGAATAAAATAATTTTTTAAAATTTTTTTTCAAAAAAAGTACAGGAACATATTATTTTTCTGGGCACAAACTGTTAGTGAAACACAACAGAGAAGTATGCATATACTATTTAATATACTATTTAAAAAAAAATATTTTTTTAGCATAAAAAAATACTGAAAATCTAAAATTTTTAAGGTAAAAAGTGGTATGTGTGAGCTATTAGAGTGCCTAGATACGTGCAGATTGTATTGATATGCTCACAAAAGTTGTTCAGCTCTACCGCAACTATAAGTTTGCCAAATATTGTTAGTTAAAAATTACAAGTCCCTGTAAGTTATTCTGAAAAAAGTGAAAAAAAATATTTTTTCCTTAATCTTGTCAACAAAAAGTTCACAAAAAAATTTTTTTGGCATGAAATGTTAAAAAAATCTGTTAAACAGACTCTTAGCTACATTATTGCCGTATATAGTTAGGCGGTATTATACAGTTTGAATTAGCTGTTGGCCAAATACTGATGACACCGTTTCTTGAGGCCCCACTGATTTTCAGAAACTTTGGAGGTGCATAAAAAAATTTCTCACCAAATTCGCCAAACTGAGTAGAGGGTTTTACTACCCCATTGTAGGACAATCGAACCTGTACTGTCCAGTTCTTGTGTTTTTCCAAAAGTCTTTATTTGTCGCATAGTGTAATTAGTAGAACAGCAAGAAAAAAATTTTAATTCCTTTATAATTTTAAAAAATACTCGCAATACTCGCATTAAAAAATTGTGAAAATTGGCAATTTTTTATCCTTTTTTCTTGAGGAAAAATCATTATAGAACACCGAAAAAGAAATTTGTCCGAGCATCGTTTCCAATTCGGTGATTGGTAATCGAAAAACAGAACTTCTTGCAATGGCAAGGATATGTAAAACTAATTAGAAATCATCCAAATTTGCAATACATCCGGATCGCGAATTCTACATTTTCATGACTTCTTTGGAGTATCTTTATTTGCTGGAATAAGATTTAAGAAACAACGAATTGAATTTGAATTCATGGTAAAATTAACAAAAAAATAAATAATTTTCTTACAAAATAATAGTATAAAATATCATTAATTTTTAAAATTGATATTATTCATGGTAAAATTAACAAAAAATAAATATTTTACGTAATTTTTATTTTATTTTGAACTAATAGGTAGTAAAGTCTGAAAATGTTTTTATTATTTCGGCTTTCTAGTTCAATAATTGAATTAATGTAAATTCAAATTATTTTTATTAAGAGTGGAGTGCTGGAATATTCAAATCAGATTAGCAGAACGGATCAGTACTACTGATTTCGACGGCCGCTACGCTCGTCATCATCAGCGTTCTTGTTCGTTTTTACCACTTATGAAGGTGGATGCTTTTTTCAATGAAACATCAGCTATTTAACTAATTTTTTGCCAGTAAATAGAATACAAGACTTATTATCCATGGTAAATTCTTGTATTTTTTTAATTTCAACTAAATTTAGTCAGCTTTGAAATTTCACCTATCTGACTTAATTTAATCCAACACTACCACACTTATTGTTTTTCGCTTTTGATGAGTATTCTTTTTTAATACATCCACTCAAAGCTGTTTGTTTGGTTTTTGTTATTATACATGCCTTTAAACAGTCTTCAGTTGCTTGTCTTGATTTTAGTTCTAGGCAGCCAACCGAGAAGTAAACACATGCATATATAACTTATTGCAACGGGCCGATTGCATAGTAATTATTTTACGTAATTTTTATTTTATTTTGAACTAATAGGTAGTAAAGTCTGAAAATGTTTTTATTATTTCGGCTTTCTAGTTCAACAATTGAATTAATGTAAATTCAAATTATTTTTATTAAGAGTGGAGTGCTGGAGAGCATCCACCTTCATAAGTGGTAAAAACGAACAAGAACGCTGATGATGACGAGCGTAGCGGCCGTCGAAATCAGTAGTACTGATCCGTTCTGCTAATCTGATTTGAATATTCCAGCACTCCACTCTTAATAAAAATAATTTGAATTTACATTAATTCAATTATTGAACTAGAAAGCCGAAATAATAAAAACATTTTCAAAAAATAAATAATTTGTCAGAAAAAAACTCTAAAAATTTTTTTGAAGTATCGTCGTATCGACAGTAAAATATCGCCGATACCGATGTATCGGCGATATATCGGTATCGGTATCGATATTCGTTACATCCCTAGTTGTTACCTCTCAGCTACAGAGCAATTCGTTATTAAATACGCGAATAGCGAATACGCACAAAACGTGAGTTGCTTTGTTTCATCTACGTGTATGGATTCATTTGTTATATCAACAATGGTGATTGTTAATTTTTTCAGAATACATAACAAAAAATTTGGTTAGTTCAGTTTGTTGAAAAAAATTTCTTGATTTGCTTTGTTTCATTTACTTGTGTGCATTCATTTTTTATATCAATAATGATGATTGTTAATTTTTTTCACAATACATAACAAAAAATTTTGTTAGTTCAGTTTGTTGAAAAATTTTCTGTGTTTGTCGTATCAACAACTCAATTTGTTATATTAACAAAATATATGTTTAAATTTAAATTACATATTAACAATTGAAATTGTTAGTTGCAGATTTATGATATTTTTTCTGTGTATGGTTTATACACAACTTTTAAATTGCTGGTATCCGGAATGCATTAATTAATTCAAAGACCGCGATTTCCCGAATCTGAATAAATGTCAAGACATGGGAGTTATATACACATACATATGTACATATATATGAAATTTTTTTTTGGGTGAGAGTTATATATACGTACGTACATACATACATACATACATACATACATACATACATACATACATACATACATACATACATACATACATACATACATACATACATACATACATACATACATACATACATACATACATACATACATACATACATACATACATACATACATACATACATACATACATACATACATACATACATACATACATACATACATACATACATACATACATACATACATACATACATACATACATACATACATACATACATACATACATACATACATACATACATACATACATACATACATACATACATACATACATACATACATACATACATACATACATACATACATACATACATACATACATACATACATACATACATACATACATACATACATACATACATACATACATACATACATACATACATACATACATACATACATACATACATACATACATACATACATACATACATACATACATACATACATACATACATACATACATACATACATACATACATACATACATACATACATACATACATACATACATACATACATACATACATACATACATACATACATACATACATACATACATACATACATACATACATACATACATACATACATACATACATACATACATACATACATACATACATACATACATACATACATACATACATACATACATACATACATACATACATACATACATACATACATACATACATACATACATACATACATACATACATACATACATACATACATACATACATACATACATACATACATACATACATACATACATACATACATACATACATACATACATACATACATACATACATACATACATACATACATACATACATACATACATACATACATACATACATACATACATACATACATACATACATACATACATACATACATACATACATACATACATACATACATACATACATACATACATACATACATACATACATACATACATACATACATACATACATACATACATACATACATACATACATACATACATACATACATACATACATACATACATACATACATACATACATACATACATACATACATACATACATACATACATACATACATACATACATACATACATACATACATACATACATACATACATACATACATACATACATACATACATACATACATACATACATACATACATACATACATACATACATACATACATACATACATACATACATACATACATACATACATACATACATACATACATACATACATACATACATACATACATACATACATACATACATACATACATACATACATACATACATACATACATACATACATACATACATACATACATACATACATACATACATACATACATACATACATACATACATACATACATACATACATACATACATACATACATACATACATACATACATACATACATACATACATACATACATACATACATACATACATACATACATACATACATACATACATACATACATACATACATACATACATACATACATACATACATACATACATACATACATACATACATACATACATACATACATACATACATACATACATACATACATACATACATACATACATACATACATACATACATACATACATACATACATACATACATACATACATACATACATACATACATACATACATACATACATACATACATACATACATACATACATACATACATACATACATACATACATACATACATACATACATACATACATACATACATACATACATACATACATACATACATACATACATACATACATACATACATACATACATACATACATACATACATACATACATACATACATACATACATACATACATACATACATACATACATACATACATACATACATACATACATACATACATACATACATACATACATACATACATACATACATACATACATACATACATACATACATACATACATACATACATACATACATACATACATACATACATACATACATACATACATACATACATACATACATACATACATACATACATACATACATACATACATACATACATACATACATACATACATACATACATACATACATACATACATACATACATACATACATACATACATACATACATACATACATACATACATACATACATACATACATACATACATACATACATACATACATACATACATACATACATACATACATACATACATACATACATACATACATACATACATACATACATACATACATACATACATACATACATACATACATACATACATACATACATACATACATACATACATACATACATACATACATACATACATACATACATACATACATACATACATACATACATACATACATACATACATACATACATACATACATACATACATACATACATACATACATACATACATACATACATACATACATACATACATACATACATACATACATACATACATACATACATACATACATACATACATACATACATACATACATACATACATACATACATACATACATACATACATACATACATACATACATACATACATACATACATACATACATACATACATACATACATACATACATACATACATACATACATACATACATACATACATACATACATACATACATACATACATACATACATACATACATACATACATACATACATACATACATACATACATACATACATACATACATACATACATACATACATACATACATACATACATACATACATACATACATACATACATACATACATACATACATACATACATACATACATACATACATACATACATACATACATACATACATACATACATACATACATACATACATACATACATACATACATACATACATACATACATACATACATACATACATACATACATACATACATACATACATACATACATACATACATACATACATACATACATACATACATACATACATACATACATACATACATACATACATACATACATACATACATACATACATACATACATACATACATACATACATACATACATACATACATACATACATACATACATACATACATACATACATACATACATACATACATACATACATACATACATACATACATACATACATACATACATACATACATACATACATACATACATACATACATACATACATACATACATACATACATACATACATACATACATACATACATACATACATACATACATACATACATACATACATACATACATACATACATACATACATACATACATACATACATACATACATACATACATACATACATACATACATACATACATACATACATACATACATACATACATACATACATACATACATACATACATACATACATACATACATACATACATACATACATACATACATACATACATACATACATACATACATACATACATACATACATACATACATACATACATACATACATACATACATACATACATACATACATACATACATACATACATACATACATACATACATACATACATACATACATACATACATACATACATACATACATACATACATACATACATACATACATACATACATACATACATACATACATACATACATACATACATACATACATACATACATACATACATACATACATACATACATACATACATACATACATACATACATACATACATACATACATACCTACACATTTATGTATGCAATTGTTTTACGTGGTACTGTTAAGTTTACGGACTCCTACTGCTATAAGGTCTGTGTTGTTCTTGTAGACAAAACGCCACAGCATATCTCTTTCAAAAATAGTTCTGTGTTCTAAAATTTTTTACAACTGTGACGAAAAGGAATTAAGAATAAAGAATTAAGTTAAAAATATTTTAAAATTAAGTTATGAGTTTAGTCGAACTGTATGGGCTTATATGCAAAGAAATTTTATTATTTTAGTTTAATTTTTCAATTAAATTATATTGTTATTAGATATAAATGTGAAGCATATAGACAAAGAAAATTTCTGACTGCAAACCACCGACTTTGGTCGAGCGGTCAAGCGGAAAAGAATTCTGAAGAGATTAGCGGGTGCTATCGAAACGTCAGTTCAACCCTCCGTGCAGTCAGAAATTTTCTTTGTCTATATGCTTCACATTTATCTCTAAATAAAAATATAATTTAATTGAAAAATTAAATTAAAACCGAACTCAAGCCAAAGTAATTAAATTTCTTTGAATATTTTAAAATCTAATATCCATGTTCTTGTACTTATTTATATTAAAATCAAAAAAATGAAATGTTTCTTTTTATCTGAAAAGGCAAATAAATATACAATTTTCCATTGTACATTTCTAGAACGAACACCAACCAAAATTTTACGGTAGTATTATTTACTTCCCTAGAGGGAAGAGGATCTTTCACAAGACAGGTTATGTGACTGGTTCCCAAGGACTAGCAACCTGTTTGACTTACGGAAGTTTAAATCAATTGCACCGAACATGAAATATTTTGTATATATGAATTCTTTGGGAGCTCAAGAGTAAAAAATTGTGTCGCTAAGTAAAAAAGAAAGTAAGCAGTGCTGTCTCTATGGCAATTGGTTTAATTAATTCAAGAAAATATATTACTTTGGGCTTCTCCGACATTTTTTAAAATAATACTTTTTTAAATAATAATAAAGGCTGTTTCAGACAATAATACAAGTATTAACACTTTTGAAGAAAATGAAACTCTGACATTATAATTTGTTCTTGTTATTGGAAAATTTTCAAAGAACAATTATATCAGGGAGGCATTTTCTTCAAGTTTTCTGAAACGGCCTTAATGAAGATTAGTAAGAGGAGGAAATTATACAACGAGTAGTGGGAACTTCAGAGTGGACCATATTAGGGGCTATTCACGCCCCAGGGGCGGGGGAGGGAGGTGAAAGATTTCTTAAGGATTAGATAATTTATATTAAACATTTTGTAAAAAGCGTTACGGAAGGGCGGGGGTATAAAAATGCCAAAAATAGCGTTACGTAAAATGGGATTAGATCCTTAGGATCAATTAGGGTTAACACTTAAAGGATATAATCACCCCTATCGCGAATAAAAAGTGAAATTTATGTTCCCATGAAATTTTCATTTCCCTTCGAGGGAAAATTGCTATCTTAATGTTCCCGTGAACATTTTTTCCCGCTATCAGTTCTTAGTGAATGTAAATAAGAAAGAAGCTTAATAAAATAAGTTAAAAATCCAAGAAGTTTTTGTTAGTAATAAAAAAATGCAGTGCTAAGAATTGAAATTATCTTTTTATTTCATAATGAATCTAAACAAAATCGAATTTTTCGTCCACGATTGCTAGATGCACCAAATGCCTTGGAGTACTCGAGCAATTGCAGGCAGTCTAATTTAATCAAATAGTCTTTTGGTGTTAAATTAAAATTTCTCAAGAATAAGTAAAACTGGTTTTATATATATATTATGGACGCGATGAATAATTTTCTACAGACCTGGACAAATTATTTGCTATTCCATCACCGCGAAACTTAGTTCATGTGTGCCGGAAAGGTGTTGCATAGAGATAGTGTTCAGATAAATGTGTTAGTATTAAGATAAATGAAAACTATTTACTGAATTTGTCCTAAAATAAATATTTATAAGCTTTAATAATTAATTGGAAGGATCAAATAGCAATTACATGATGTATTTATACATTTCGCCTGCTAAAATAAAGTGAACAAAAACAGGGGAAAAGGGAATAAATCCACGTGAAAAAAATCGTTCATGATAAGGGGAATTTTTCGATTTTTTATTCACGATCGCAAAAGAAGGGAAAGGGAAAACATTTTGAGGGAAATGATATTCACGATAGGGGTAAATATTTCTAGTTATGAAACTTAGTAAAAGCTAATGACTTGTAAATTTTCTTTACATAATCAATGAATTATTTGTTTGACTTTTATTTAAGACGCAAACACCAAAAACAACAAGAAAAACTGTGTAGTAAAAAAACAACCCCGATGACGACATACACACAAATAACAACAACAATGATAACAAATGGAGTGCGATTGTACCAAGTTTGTTTACTGAAGATTTTTGAGTGAATCAATTCGCAAATGTCGTTGCTTTAATTCTCATTCATTTTTTTTTTAGAGTATTTAGATAAACATTCAGACTTGAACATATTTCACAAAGTGAAATTTCCATAAATGCTTAATGGATGATGATGACCCAGACAAAAATTTTGGTTGATATATTACAAAAAACCCTGCAAATATTTTTGCTTGATTAAGTAAATTATTTTGTTTAATATTTGTTAGTATTTTGTGACTAATTGGTTTATAGATTCAGACAAATATATTGTTTGATATTTTTCAGAAAATCCAGTAAATCTTTTTGTTTAATTTAGTAAATTGTTTTGTTTTCAATTTGTAAATATTTTTAGACAATTGTTTTATAGACTTAAAGAATGTGTTCACTGGAAAAAAACGCGATTTTTTTCAATGAAATTGTTGAGATATTTTTGCCTATATGTACAAATTTGTTTGTAGGTCCGTTCCTAGACAAACTATTTACTATTTCATTGAATTCCTTTACAGAAAATGAAATTTAGTTTTTTTTTTGTGTACTCTGCTATAACTTTAGAACATGGGAGTGGTACCAAAAGTAAGGAGTTGTGAATGGTGGAAAAAGACATATCGTGTAAATCATTAATCATTTTCGTGATGTGTCGTTTAATCTTCGGTCAACTTAATAGGTACACAGAAAAAACTTAATTTCATTTTCTGAAAAGGAATTCAATGAAATAGTAAATATTTTGCCTAGGAACGGACCTACAAACAAATTTGTAAATATAGACAAAAATATCTCAAAAATTTCATTAAACAAAGCGTGTTTTTTCAGTGAACAAATTGTTTAAATATATAAAACAGTTTGTCTAAAAATATTTACAAATTGTAAACAAAACAATTTACTAAATCAAACAAAAACATTTACTAGATTTTCTGAAAAATATCAAACAATATTTTTGTCTGAACTTATAAAACAATTAGCTTAAAAATACTAAACAAAAAAGTTAACTTTATCAAGCAAAAATATTTAGTGGATTTTTTTAATATATCAATAAAAATTTTTGTCTGGTTCATCATCATCATGCATTAAGCATTTATTAAATTTAACTTTGTTAAATGTGTTCAAGTGTGAATGTTTATCTAAAGACTCTAAAAGAATGAATGAGAATTAATGGAATGACATTAACGAATTGATTCACTCAAAAATCTTCAGTAAACAAACTTGGTACAATCGGATTCCTTTTACTGTCATTGTTGTTGTTGTTATTTGTGTGTATGTCGTCATCGGGGTTGTTGTTTTTTACAGCACAGTTTTTCTTGTTGTTTTTGGTGTTTGCGTTCTAAATAAAAGTCAAACAAACAATTCATAGATTACGGACAGAGCATAACTGAAAACTAAATTTATTTTTAGATAAACTTTTGTTTGAAATAGTTTGATGCGACTGGATATCACGTAGTATTTATAATTTTGAAATATGATTGCTTCTGTGGCCGAGTGGATACCATGCTAGCCGGTCATTGAGAGGATCGATAGTTCAATTCCCATCGGATACTCCGTTTAAAAATAAAATACAATTTCTACTGGCATTTGAAATGTAACAAAAAGAAAATAAATAAACTTTCCATTATTACTCAGTTGTTGTTGGGAAGGGTTAGGTTTAGTTGTTACAGCTAAATAATATTTATAATCGATTACGTCTCTATAAGTTAGTTCAGTCAGAACTCACAATGTGCACACTAGGGATGGGCAAAAAATATTGATATATCGTTATATTGATGTTTTCTTAAAAATTATCGATATATATCGTCGGTATTTCCAATTTCGATATATCGATATTTTTTCCAAATATATCGATAGTATCAAATTCGATATTTTTTAGCTTTAGTTTTGTTTTTCGTGCAATTTTTAAAAACATTTCGGCACAGTCTTCATCAAATAGAATAATAAAACAAAATCTTTTGTTTTATTAATAATATTTTTTCTATTCGAAAAATTGTCATTCTTTGAGTGTAATTTTTTTGATGAAATATTGGTGGAACAATAACGATCTTGGAAATTAACTCTTTCCAGCTTAATTATTTATAAGAAAGATACTTTTTTGTTTTATTTAAAAAAAAAATTGGGGACTATGTATGAATTATCATTGTTGAAAAATATCGATATTTCGATATTTTTTATCCGATATATATCGATGCCGATCGATATTTAAAAATATATCGATATCGATATATATCGACATATTTTTTCACTTGCCCATCTCTAGTGAACACAAGGTATCAATATCGACAATAGGAGACAGAGCAGCTTCATAAGCACTGCATGTCGTTATCTCTGATTTATTTCTCCAATTTTTTCTTTCTGCTTTGGTGCCCACAAATGAATAAATTTTTTTGATTTATTTGCACGTAAAATTAAATCCAAAAATGAAATCCTTATGTCAAATAAAAATTTATTTTTTTCCTTGTCCTTAAACAAAATAGATGTTTAGCAAAACCCAAAACTAGCTAATTTCATGTGGACGCTTCAATGGCTTTCTTTTCTTGTGTGTGCTTTTTAAAATTTGTATAAAAGAATTTTATTTGATTAAAACATGCAATGATAATGTTGTAAGATACCCCCCCCCCCCTTCTACAACCCACAGACCAACACTTCTTTTGTTCATTTAGTTTACTGCAAACGTTTCGTTCAGTTGTTCTTCTTTGTACCTTGAGAAAGCAAACTTCATAAAATTTTATTTTGTAATTGGAATTTGTTTCTGTTGTTTGTGCGCAATGTCCTTCTTAATGCTATTTTATGCTAAATGGTGTTATTTTTTTCAATATATTTTTTTAATTATTTAAGTTTCTTATTGCAATTATTTTCTCTTATTATTACATTCTTTTTTTTTATTATTATTTTTTCTTAAATTAACATGTTCATCGTCTCTAGTTGAAAGAAATATAATAGTATTGTATTATAAGGCTGCAAAAAATAATTAATGCATGACAATATCCGTAGTTTTTAATTGAAATTTTAATTTCATGGAAAATATGAATAAAATATGCAATAGCAAATTTTTCTGGCTTAATAAACAAAAAAAATCCTTGGGAACTGCAGAAAATAATTTTGAATATACACAGTACCGATTCGAAGTACGTAAGCGGTCGGTTAATTGCTAGTGTGAAAGAAGTTTAGAAAAAAACTTGCATGTTTTTTGAAACGGAATTAAAAAATCGTATTTCGGGAAGTTCCGGAAAAATTTTCTAAATTAAGTAAATTTATCAATTAATAAAAAAGTCATTGGTGAAGTTCACGCAACATTTCGTAACTGTTTACTTGTTAAATTGCCAAAATTTCCCATATATTTTGCTGTCAAAAAATTTTAAAATAAATTTTACATAGATATACAGCAATAAAATATATGGAAAATTTTATCAATTTACCGAATCAAACAACTTTTTGTTCAAAGAAAATTAATTATTTTGGCTTGAGTTCGGTTTTAATTTAAGTTTTTAATTAAATTATAGTTTTATTTAGAGATAAATGTGAAGCATCTAGACAAAGAAAATTTTGACTGCACGGAGGGTTGAACTGACGTTTCGATAGCTCCCGCTTATGTCTTCAGAATACTTTTTCGCTTAGACCACCACACCATAGTCAGTGGTTTGCAGTCAAGAGTTGAATATCATCTACTTTTAATCAATTCATACTGTCACTCTTAGAGCTGTATTTCATTTGATAGTTATTAATATTAACTTTTTTCCTTAAGTCTTGTGTAAAGATTCTTTTATTATTCTTGTTAAGGGAAATTTTGTGCCCTTTAACATGATACCTTAATGGAATATCTAGGATAAGTAGTTTTAAATACATACATATTTTTGTGAAGTAAGTTTAGTAAATTTTTTATGAATTTTCCTATTCTAAGTCGCGATATTTGCCGAAGTAGACAAAATAGTGAGCTTAGATTTTGCACCAATATTAGTTCTGTCAGAGGCTTCGTGCGTACTAAATTTTATCAAAATGTAAAGGGGTAACGAAAACTGGAGGATTGGTTTTGTATGTTTTAACACATAGACCAAATTTGAACTGGTTTGGTGACTTTATATTTTTTATGGCCATTTTGGCTAGGGAATATAAAACTTGAGTTTTGCAAAAATAACAAAAAAGTCATTACAGAAGTCAGTACATCTTTGTGCTAGGTGAATTTAGAGTTTACCAATGAAGTTATGAGTTTAGTCGAACTGTATGGTTTTATATCCAAAGAAATTTAATTATTTTGGCTTGAGTTCGGTTTTAATTTAATTTTTCAATTAAATTATATTTTTATTTAGAGATAAATGTGAAGCATGTAGTTAAAGAAAATTTTAACTGCACTGAGGGTTGAACTGACGTTTCGATAGCTCCCGCTAATCTCTTCGGAGTTCTTTTCCGCTTGACCACTCGACCAAAGTCGGTCTCAAGCAAAGTGTTGCAAAAAAAATAAGATATTAAAAAAAATCGAAACAAAATAAAAGAACTTAATTTTTCTTTTGATGATATTTCTATGAAATATAATAGCTCGATTATCGATGGCAACCGAACTTCAGTTGCGTTGCCAGCCGGCAACTGAAAATTTGTGGTTGCCAGAAAAGCACTAAAAAGGAACTGAAATTGACAGCTTTCAGTTGTCAGTTGCCATCCGTAATATGATTTTTAGCAACTGGCAACGCAACTGAACTTCGGTTGCCATCGATAATCGAGCCATAAGTCAATATAATATCCTTGAAATATGCTCGGAAAGCTTAGGCTCTCCTCTATTCGACACCTTTTAAAAATTTAAAATTGGTGGAAAAAACGCAGTGAAAAATTTGTTTGTCCGTGAAGTAGGGCTGGGATACTATCGATAGTAGGTACTATCGATACTATCGATAGTTCTAAAATATCGAAAGGAAAAATATCGATATCGATATTATTATTTAAAATGCAGTGTAATACTAAATTTAAACGATGAAATATTTCATGAAATTTTCTTCATGAAACTTATTTTATTTGCATACTGAATTTTGAGGGTGTACGAACCAAATGGACTCTAGATTTGGACTGAGCGCGTCAAAATACATGTAGTTGAATGGTTGTGTGCCGGTATTACTAAAAATTTTATTAATATTTCTACATGTTTTAAAAGTTTTATTAATAACTCAGGAACCTGTAAGAGTACCACATAGAGATTTAGTGATGACATAGTGAAGGGATTAAACATTAACATATATTTTTTTGAAAATTTTAAAAATATAATTTTTTCGCGGATTGTGAAAAAACCACTTCTATAATTATGATAGCTTCTTTTATTTTTATAGACGGTAAAGCACCATTATAATACCTTTGAAACAAGACATAAACAATTCGTCTAGTATATATGTATATTAAAAGAGTTATAACCAGTTATATGAAAACAGTTTTAAGCAAATTTTGTATTTTATCATACATTAAATGCATCATAATTTGAGAGCCACTGGAAATATTCCTCTAATGTTTTTGGTGAAATGACAGTTGTACAAAACTTAACTATCATACCGAGTTTGGTTCAATTCGGAGGAATAAGTCATGTTTGGATGTCTGATCCACTATCACGCGGAAATCGCTAAATGGATTTGGATGAAATTTTGTAGACAAATAGCATATGGCCCAGATTAAGAGGTAAAAACGGGTAATAATTGGTACTTTTGGTACTTTTTGTCAATAATATTTTTGTTTAACCGTTTAGTTATGTTCTACTTATTTACTTATTATTTTTTGAATAAAATATTTATGGTTTTCTTTTCAAATTAATTATTAAAGTTTTCTTACTCAAGTACAAACATTCAGTCGATAGTAATGTCGATAGTATCGATAGCGAAATCTGAACTATCGATAGATATCGATAGTAGAAAATATCGATAGTATCCCAGCACTACCGTGAAGTCCCAAAAAATCGTTTTTTCGATAACTTCCGATTTTGAGGGTACATTGCAACATTTTAAAATGGCAAAATGATCTACTCAAATAGACCTACAAGCCTCACAAAAACATACTATTTTGTAACAGCGTTTAAATCAGTAGCATTTTTTAATATAATATTAAGTAAATTATTTTCTCTTTGCTGAATATGAATTGAACACACAATGACAATATTCGCACATGCCACATGAATTTTTAATTATACACAGCTAATTTAATATACTCGGATTTTTTTCAAGTTTTAATATATTGTTCGCAAACAACCACTAAATAATTAACTTTATTAAATTACAAAGTAATTAAATTTTCGTAATTTAATTAGATGTGTTGCCAAAAGAACCCGATAAATAGATTTAGTTTAAAATGTCATTTTACTTTAATTAAAATTGAGAGTAATAATAGCCCATTCAGACTGCATCAAAATTACTTACTTTCGTGTTGAAATTATTTACCAAATTAAAAGTGCTCATACTGCGTTTGACTTGATTTCAGCTGGCATTTGGCACTTGAAAAATCTTCCATTTCATAAAGTTTCTATGAATTCCGAACTTTTATGGTCACAACACATTCTTTTCCTTCGTTTAAAATATTTTTATACGTTTTATTTTTATACTTTTTGTGTTTTAATTAAAACAAATGTCAAGTTATTTTTTTACGCCCACAGTTGTATATATGTATCTTCTTCCAAAAAAGGAACTTTAAAACAAAAACAGGTATGTGCTTTTCAATTCCAAGTTAATTTCGCCGAAATTAAGAAAAATAACTTCATTTTGGATATGACAAAATGTATGGGAAATTACTTAATTTCAAGTTGATTTCAGCCGAAATCAAGAAAAACTTAATTTGGCTGCAGTCTGAATGGGCTATAACAAAACTTTTGTGAAATTAACTTAAGGATAAAACACGACTCACACATACTTAAATATACTAATTAGGGCTTTCGATTTCACCGACTTTTGCACTTCCCGGGAAACGGGAATAAAAAATCACGTTCCCGGGAATTACTGGGGAAAGTTGATTTTCTACATTAAGTAGAATTTTCATTGTTTTATTAA
The DNA here is from genome assembly GCA_956483635.1 of Panzeria rudis. Classification (NCBI taxonomy): domain Eukaryota; kingdom Metazoa; phylum Arthropoda; class Insecta; order Diptera; family Tachinidae; genus Panzeria; species Panzeria rudis. The sequence goes on along the minus strand of OY101448.1, from coordinate 85,675,843 downwards.
TGCAAACATTCTTTTTAAATAAAACCTAATATAATAACAATTCTAAAAGAAATATTTACGAATTTTTAAGCAAATTCAGGCAAATAAGAGTTTGTGGTAATTACACAGTAACAGACCGTATAACGACTAATTGACCACTATTACCGTAATTATGTAGTTAGAAATATAATCTTAAAGCTTTCAAATTATTTTATAAATAACTTGACGTAATGTTTCTTATTTTTCTTGCCAAATATCCGGGAGGATTCTTTAAATTAAGTACATAGAAGTTACAGTACCATACTCAGCTGCGCCGTATTTTACATACCCTGAGCCAAAGTCTGTCTAAATGTCTGATTCTTCATTTTATTTCCTTTAAAACATCTCGGTCAAGGTTTCAATTTAAGTCGTGACAAGTCAAAGTTTTTACAGCTTCTATGAACTCAAAATTTCCAGTAAACTTTCCAAAATGTTTTCCTTCATGCTAAGGAAAATCATTCAAAGGTCGGTTACGATCGCATTATTTACTTTAGGACACGATTAGAGCAGTGTAATCATTGATACTTATACAAAGAGTTAATTTTTCTGATTTCTATATAATTAATAGGCAACCCGATTTTTTGTGAAGGAGTTTGTGGGGTCGCATTATACAGCCGATTTTGATAAATGCTACCATTTTAAACATATTTATTCACAGATGTGTACAATTCATATATTGTTAAAATCGGTTCCGTATTTTGAAAGTTATAAGCATTTAAAGTTGCTACTAATACATACACACGTATTACTCATGCATGTGAATTGAATAAAAGAACCAAGAAAACCAAAAAAATTATGTAACTGGTTTTGCAAAGAAAGTAACAACAATAAGACATTTGTTTCTATGTTTTGGTGTGGTAGAATTTTAGGAATGTCATAGGAACAAAAGGGAAGAGGGGTCAATAAATTGATTTATCGCATTGGAAGGTGCTTTGTTTTTATGTTCGACCACTCTTTTTAGGACTCCGTACACCAAAGGTGAAAAGACCCCTATTGGTTGCGTAAGGATGTCCGTCTGTTGTCTAGCACGAGCTTCTTTCTGTTTAGAGAACCGTAAAAGGTACAAACCTGAAATTTTCACAGAATATGTGTAACTTTGGCCGCTAGAACAACAACTACTAAAAGTTCATGAAAGTTAAAAATTAAAGAGTGTTCTAAAGTGACCAATGAAACGTGTTAAAATCCTAATGTAATATATAGACACTTGACATATTCAGAGTTAGTATATTAATATACAGAATACACCAATAATTACTGAAATTTAAACAGTATAAAATTTAAAGAGTATTTTCTCTGGTAATGTAATTTTGACGATGTAATTTTGTCAATGAGCTCTTGGAAACTGTAAGAGGCAAACTTGTGAAATTTTCACAGTTAGTGGAGTATTTTAAAGACAACAGTAACGAATGCTAAACAACAAATAGACTAAAAATTTAAGAGTAGTCTATTAGGTAATGTGATTTTGAAATCAAGGTAGTTTTTATGAACCACAACAATTAGACAATTGAAACGAAAAAAATAGTAATTAAAGGATATCCCTTCAAGTAATGAAACGAACATGCCGAAAAGTAAATCGCCAAAAAAAATCTCCAAAATAAAAAAACAAAATCTTAAACTAAAAAATCGCCAAACAAAAAAATAAAAAAAGAAAGAAGAAACTAAAAGATCGCAAAAACTGAAAAAACTGAAACAAAAATCACCTAAATGAAAAACACCAAAACTAAAAAAGTAGACAACACTAAAAAAGCGCCAGAATGGAAAAAGCGCTAAAAAAAAAACACCAAAACGAAAAAAACGCCAAAACAAAAAATAAAAAATCGTCCAAACAAAAAATCGCCAAAACTAAAAAAAGAAAAAGAAAAAAAGAAAAAATACTAAAACTAAGAAAGTAGACAATTTTAAGAAATTCACTAGAATAAAAAAACTGCAAGAACTAAAAAAAATCCTGAAAAATTAAAAATATCGCAAAAGCCACAATAAGTAATTAATCGCCAAAATTAGAAAAAAAATAGCTAATCCAAAACAAAATTGCCAAAACGAAGAAGCGGTTAAAAAAAAGAAAAAAATTCGCAAAAATAAAAATAAACGAAATTTAAAAAATATCTAAAACGAAGAAAGCTCTTAAACCAAAAATACACCAAAACGAGAAAAACCGCTAAAACTTAAAATTTTTTGCTTCCTTCCTTTTAGTGGATTTTTACATCAATGAGCTTTTGGTTAAATTATATATTATACTACTCCAAAACCAAATAATACTATGAACCCCATTTTAAGAAAAAATAATAATATAAATGATAGTATGCATATAAAATTTTTTACAACAATAATAAAATCACTAAAATTGCAAATTTAAAAACGTTTTTAGCTTCTCTACACTCTAAAACAGTACTTCAAATTTACGATCATATATTGTCTAAATTTGTGTTGAAAATTTCTCCTCGTCTAAAATTACATCGATGTTGTAGTTATTTTATTAAAGAAAAAAACTTCAAATTAAACATATTTAGTCCAAGTTGAAAAAATTCAACATAAAGTATAATACGGCTATGGCTGAATAATAGATACGTCAGACTATCAGTCAGGAGGTCGCGGTTCAAACCTGCAGGCAGCCAATCGCTTTTTTAATAAAAACATTTTGTTCAAAAATAATGCGTGTGTAATTTTAGGTCGAAAGTAGTCTGTATAGTGTTGCCTACTATTATCGACCTAATTTTCAACAAAAGTGTTTAAGAGTGTAGATACTGAATACTTGATAACCGTTATATTCATTACAGTTCTCTTTCTTCTTATTATCGGCATATTTTTGTATCACCTGAACTCCTGTCTATCACATATCAAAAAATCAACAAGATCGGGTAACTTTCTTTTTTTGACTTTTGGCCACCTAAAAGTACAAAAAGTGTCCGCCCCTCACCACTGCAAGCATAACTCTGTCATTTGTCAACCGATTTGTAAGTGTTGCTTGTATTTTGAACACAAAATTATTGTTTGAAAATCTGTAGGGAATTTGCTCAAGCCCTCCCGCCTACGCATAACTCTGTCATTTGTGAACCGATTTTCAAAACTGTTTTTTTAAGGGCCTGCCTGCAGTTTGGTCCTATAAACTTTGTTCGAAAATCTGCTGGGCATTACATAAACTGCTGCTCATCTGATTAGGTTTAACATATTAACAGTACTTGGCACCGATTGCAAACAGCTAAGTAAGTAGTTAGCGCATTGTGCGTTACGCATTAAATAATATTTAAATTACTTTTTTTACTTTTCTGTCCATATATTTGAAACTCGGTTTAATTTTTTTCAAGATTTAATTTTTATTTACAGTCCCGTTCAACAGCGTTGTCATATCATACGCGTTTTTACGATATGACAAAACGGAAATATCCATACAGTGTAGTCATATAGTAAGTTTTTACGATATGACAACACTGAGATATCAGTACACGGTGTATGGATATCTCAGTGTTGTTATATCGTGAAAAACTTACGATATGACGACGGTTTATGACTATTTCCGTTTTGTCATATCGTAAAAACGCGTACGATATGACAACGCTGCTCTTCAACATTGTGGACAGGCTGTTATTGCTCAGAACTATAGGGTGGTCTCTTTTTTTTTTGCCTAAGTAAGTTTATGTGTGTATGGAGTGAGTTTTAACTCAAGAGTTTTTAAAGTTTTCTTTTTATTTTACTTTTTTGTTGCAAATTTTATGTGAACCTTGTCATGTTATACTTTTTATATCTTTTTCATAAATATGACATGCAATATAATACACTAAATAATTCACATACTGATTCATATACTCGTACGCAAAGTCTTTTTGAAAACATTCATATTTTATCATACTCTGGCTTCATCTGAATTGTTTAATGCATAAAAAGTGTGTTGTTGTTTTCACATATTTTGTGTAAAAGTTTGTTTTAATAAATAAAAATGTTTGTCTGTATGTGTGTGTGTGTGGGTCTGTGTTCTTGTGTGCTTATGAAAATACAAAAACAACTGACATATCATAAGTCATGTACTCGTATTTCATTAAAAATATGACATAAAAACTTTATATTCTACAATAAGCTGAAGAGTTTTGACTCAATTTTATATAAAGTTTAGAAAAGATGTCCATTAAGGCGGTTCGAAAAAAAAGTTGCACCACTCACCCCCCAGAATGAAAAATAGGTCAATGACATTTCAAAAAAAAAACATTTTTTGTCACGCCCCAAAATACAGCACATTTAGGTTTTTATATATGGCGCCGCCATTGAAAGTCCGATCTGATCATATCGCATGCCGTTCTTTAGGCTTGACTGTGGCTTAATTTTTTCCTCGGCTGGCTTCTTAATCCGACATCAAATTCTGGGCGCCACTTATGCCATTTCGCATCCTTCCCTCATAATGTTCAATATTTTGAACATGACAAGAAAGCCGTTCAAAGCTTTGGATATCTGGCTTTTAATATACTCAATTTTATACCGCGCCTTAAAATTACGCCTCGTTTTTCTTTTTCACATACAAATTACTTTAGAAATTACTGCGTAGATCCCAATACAAAACAGAAACATTTTGCACCACTGACCCCATAGAATAAAAGGCGTATGAATCAGCGTTTAAATAACTGAATTCGAAGTAGCAAAAGTCGTAAAATTTTTACTTTTCGCTGCTTTGGCTTTTCCAACTGTTGAACCATCAAATGAACCAATGCTTTAGCTTTTGCTTATAAAAAAAAACAACAGTAGCAATCGAAGCAGAATCAGTGAACGATTTATGAACAATTGCTCAGCACTTTCAACAGTCACGATTTCAAAAGTTTGAATTTGATTTGCTGTTGCTTTTGGTTAGTTTCACAAGTCGCAAACAGTCACAGTAGAAGAAGCAAAAACTCTTGCTTTTAGAAGTTTTCTGCAGGTTTGGTCAAGTATTTTGTGGTGGTTGTCAAGTTTTTGTTGTTGTTGCATTTCCTCTTAAAGTCCAATTTTTCGCACGTGGCAAAAAAGCCCTTATAAAACTTTATGTGTCGTGCAAAAAATTAGACATTATGGAGGAAGGATCCGAGATGGCATAAGTGGCGCCCAAAATTAGATGTCGGATTAAAAAGTCACCAGAAGCAAAACTGAAGCTATATTCAAGCCATGCACAATAATATGCGATATAATCAGATCGGAATTTAAATGACGGCACTATATATATAAAAAAAAATGCTGTTTTTGGGGCGTGGCAAAAAATATTTTTTTTCGATTTTAGAAACTTTGTTGACTATCTTTCATTCTAGGGGGTGACCGGCACAACTTTTATTTTTTTGTATGGAGTTCGACCCGCTTTAATGTTCATACTTCCTGTTTTTTGTGGTTTCAGGAAACAGTACAATAAATTAATTCAGTGAAAACCAGGAAATATTAATAAAAAGGAATTTCCTTGTAAAAGGTCATTATACTTATAAAAAGTGTGTTATCGAAAAATCAACACTTAAATTTTATGTAAATAAGAATTTTTTAATACTCATTAATATTAAATTAGTTTTACCTTAAAGGTATTAAAAATGCTCGTATTCCGCGGATAACAGCATAAAATGTTTTAAGCTATTAAATCATTTTCCCAAAAGTGCAATATCTATTAATTATAGGCGGATGCGGACGGAGATTATTATCGGGCATGTTCTGAAAACCATTTCGTTTTGAAATCGCTAAATTTCAAAAACGAAAAACTGTGTTCTTTTAATCGCACAATTTGGTGCATTCGAACCTAAGTTCGGATAAAATATCTCAAACATCTGACATAAAAACCAATTAAAAAGCTGCAATATGTGAGATTTTTTTGGTCAAGTCTTTCCTGAGATTTGGCGATTTCAAAACGAAATAGTTTTCAGAACATGGCCGTATTACTCTGGGTGCATTTTTTGATCTCACCAGAATCTTCTGGGTTAGTCGACTGACAGTTTTCTTACTATCCGTCTACGGTATCACCAGAATTTTCTCTAGTATACTTCTAGTCGTCATTTTCCCTAGTCTACTTCCGTTCTCATCAGTAAGGTCCAAAACACGAAATAAAAGTTCCAAAAATTCAATTTTCTTTTAGAATTTCGTCTATAAAGTTCAGCTATTAAAGAAGTTGTTTTGTAATTTTATTTTATAAAATAAAAAATGTCCGAATCCAAAACATAAACTTGGACGGATAATAAGTCCAAAATAAAAAAATCTTGACAAAAAATTGGTTCTGTAACGGTAAATAAACATTTACTAAAGCCGCCTACAAATGGCAGATTTCCGAGGGAGTAAATACAAATAAGTTCCTTTTTTAGGTCGTTTAAAATAGTTTTAATTCGGTAAATACCTACCAGGGAAACCAAATTTAACAGAATGGACTTGTGTTCTATTTTAAAATGTTTTTCAGCTGACGAAAGTTAAGGAAATAAATTTATGGCTCATATCATTTTTTATTAACCCCCCAACAAAAGAGCGGTGTTGTAAGTTTGTGGTGTGTGGCTGTCTTAGCTATGCTTGAAGAAAATCGGTCCCGGCGTTTAGAAGCTACCACCTCTTTTCTTGCTGTATTCTCTTGAATCTATGGGTCTGTGGCACCGTAGCTCCAAAACGGTTTTATTTTAGTTTTTTTAAGGGTGACTTGATCTTAAATCTTCTAACCTATGTTTGAAGAACATCGGTCCAATCGTTTTGCAGTTATCATCCATTTTCTTCGATGGTTTTTAAACTGTTTAATTTATCCAAAGTTATTTAATTAGTTTAGCGTAAGTTCGTTTTTCAAATGCTGGAATTTTTTTTAATGTTTATTTTGACCAACTTTTTGAGCAGTATACATTCATTTTTTAGCTAAGTGCCTTTAGAGTTTTAACAATAAAGTTATGAATTTAGTCGAACTATATGGTTTTATCCAAAGTTATTTAATTAGTTAAGGTTAAGTTCGTGTTTCAATTTAATCTTTCGATTAAACTATTTTTATTTTAGAAAGAAATTCTAAAGCATGTAATAATTGAATAGTCAAAGAAAAAAATGTTTTTTTCAGCATTTTAAAATATCGAAATCAAAAGCTTAAACAAAGTTGAACATGATAAAGAAAGACTTAGTGAAGCTCCGAACCTTTCAAAATCTATTATAGTTGAGTTCGACTAAATTCATAACTTAATTATTAATTTATTCACTTTCTAAGTTAAAGAAAGAGATGTGTGCGATTGACAAAAAGAATGTTTACAAAATGTGCCAAGTCAGAGAATCTACTTAGTCAATATTTTAAAACTTTTAACCATATTATCTTTTTTGTAAATTAAAATAATGAGATTTTGAAAAAAAAAGAAAAATGATTTTACAAAGTGGATAACTATCATCGAGCAAGATATTGCAAATGACAACACTTTTGGCTTTAATATTTTAATGAGGTTCTTTTTGCTGAATTATTGTTCTTTTTGTTAGAAATGTGCAAGTAATTTATTTATTTTTTTGTTTATTGAACTTTTGGAGTTTATTTTAAACATTTCTTTTTTTTATGTTAATTCAAATAAAACTTTTTATATTTAAACTACACGTGTGAGTTGAGATTATTTGTCTAAACTTTGTTCATCCACTTCAAATATAACTGCATTAAGACAAACAAGAGATGTTGTTTTAACAATGAACATAGAACTTGACTTTAAAGGTATGAAGTCTTCAAAATGTAGAAAGAAAACTAAATGCATACATACATACTTTCTTTAGAAATATAATGTTTGTAGGACCTACATTGTAGGTATCTTCTAGGGTACTCACTCGAATAATGTTTGCTCGATTAATCGGAAAATTAAAGTGAAATAATGTTCGATCTAACAAAAATTTCCAATCTCGAGTAAAAATTGATCTAAGTTTACTTTTTTTTAGAGTACACTTTTGCAGATTTCTTAATCAAAACTGCTAAAATGTTTAAATTTTATCAAATTTACCATTCAATCGTTACGAGATATTTTGGGACCGCTTGATGTCGATATTAAGAAATTAAGTCAAACATATAGCAACAGTCAGAATTGCGAAAGAAACAATTTTAGTAACCTCGTGGTGAAATTCGAAAATATTTCCATCAGTCAGTACTTATTTGAAGTAAAGAAGATATTTCGATAAAAAACAATGCTAGTGTTGTTTTTTTCTTCATTATACCATTTTCAGAGTCTCCCCGATTTCGGTCCGGTATGGCTTAAAATTTTTTAGATCGGATCGAATATTTAAAAAAGTTCTAAGCATTTGGATTATGTTATTATATGTTGTACAAACAGTTTCTGAAAGGCAAATTGGATAAAATCATTCAAAATTTCATTAAATTTTAGCTTCGATCATTTGTGACTCAGTCATATTTTAACCGATCAAAGCAAATAAGCCACTATTGGACGCATAACTTAATTACCTTTGAAATAAGATATTGTCGAAACAGCCCATTACGCTGGATGACGCTTTAAAGAGAAATATATATCGAAAAACACAAAAATAAGGTTTCCAGTGTTCAGCTCATCTTACAAAATACAATACATACACTAAACATTCCAAAAATAAAAATTTGTAAAGTAGTTTTACACTGAATGACCCTGCAAAAGTGGGATGAAAATATATAATCATTAAATTTTTTCCTACGTAAAAGCTTCTCAAAGTGATGCATTTAAATGCCATATTATTTTAGACGATCAACGGTTTTCATTAATAAAATATATAAAAAGGATAATAAAACTAATTTGTTTAATATTACAGACAAGAACTAGAAAAACCGAGTAAATTCAAAAGGTTATCGATTAATTCGAATAGTTTTTAAACGTAAAAATTACTGGAATAACTCGAAAGAAATAAAAGTTTTACTCAATTGTTCGAGTAATTTAAAAACCTCACTTTCGATTAATTAATTAATCGAACAATTAAAATGAATACCATAGTGTCTTTCCAGCTAGCATTTTATCAAAGTATTGACCATATTCGAGTTTTTTTTGATTCCTCTGCTAGATTAAAAAAAATAGTTTTCTGATCATAAAAGATACTGTTGTTTGAAAAAATTTCGACTGTTGCTCTGTGTTATTAATCTTTTAAGGCAATCTGTGCATGAAAAGCGTGCTTATAAAAAATTATTTTTTTCTTTTGTTACCCTGCGGAAAATTTGGTGACAAATGATCCAAAAGTACTTGTCCTATGACTTGAGAAAATGAGACTGGTACCAAAAATAGGGAGTAGTGAATGGTGAAGAAAAGACATGTTGCGTAAATGCTCACATATTAACCATTTTCAGTCAATTTAGTTGGTATTCCGGCTAATATTGTAGTAAACGGCACTGAAAAAAATTCGATAACTAATGTGAGAACTATTCAATGTGATTAACAAAAAACCTTAATTTTCTTTGTTTATTTTAATGTATCCAATTAAATTATTTTATAAATCACCTTGCAAAAAACGGCATGACTACTATAATTATTAAATTTTCCTCAATGCGAAAACTTCTTACAAGTTACAGAACATGGGCACAGGTTATCAATATTTTTTTTTTTTTTCTAAATTTTCGTGGACGGTGGTGGTAGGGACCGCCGGCTATCTGAAAAATTATGGAGTGACTAGTTTGTTTAGATTATGTCGTAAACTATAAGGGGTTTTCTTTAAGATAATAACATTGGGCGCGTTCATCAGAGACAGTTTGCATACAACTCAACTGTTGCTCAACAATCAGTTGAACGCATTGATTACTGAGCTGCTAGTCAACATGTTGAGGAAGCGCTCACTATTTTTGGTAGCATTGAAAAAGTACGATACATTTGATCAAATTACGATACAAAAGCTTAGTTTGACTTTTGAATCGAGTTTCATAGCATGCTGTCTACATTAGACACTAAATGCTGTTAAGACTGTTTACATTTAACATGATGTTATGTGTTAATGTTAGTCATTTCATGTTAGGTGTAGACGGCAAGTAATATATTTCTAAATTTTAATTGATTTTTATTTCTCAAATAAATATAATAGTATTATTTTGAAAAAATTTTGATTAGTATTAATTGAAAAGTCTAATGGTTTGCTTGTTTAACAAAAATAGTGAGTATATCATTTAGAAAAACAATAAAGTAAAAAGGTGCTACAACTCAACTGTTTGGTAGCAGGGCTTTCTGCTGAACGCGCCCATTATCTCAAACACATTTTGTTGTAAATTGTATAATTAGAAACTTTTAGACAAAAACATATTTGGCCAATTCACAAGCTGTTGTAGATCGTATAAATGTTGTTGGTAATTTCGAAATCAACATTTGTTTAGAAACATGTTTATGAGAAAACTACCAACAAAATTTTTGCGATATACAACAGTTACAACTGGTTGTGAATTGAGCAATTGATATTGATATTGTAAGCTCGTACGGTTACCTTAGCTCGCAACAATTTATGAGAATAACTTTTCGTATTGAACGCGGCGAGACAATGGACAATTAAAGAAACGATTTATGTTAATAATATTTTCTTTTCATATATTGAAACTCTTTTCATTTTCTGTCTTGTTGTTTTGATTTTTGTTAACTATTCTAGTTCTCAAGTGTTTTGCACAACCTCTTTATACATTTGTTTTATTTCTTATGCTGACTTTAGACGACATGTTTTTTACATATGGCTTGTTAGGTGTGTGAGACATATGTAACTTCGCATGTTTGTCAAAATTGTCAATTTTCAGACGGTTTATAATATTTGCTTTTACACGTGCATGTGCAATTACATCTGACATAACCTCTGAGTGTTCACAACAGCTTAGTTTTTGCACAATTTTCGTAAATATATAAAGCGCTCTTTGCTTTTTAATGTTTTTTCAGCCAAACCACACTTTTGGTAATTTAATACAGCTGATGTCCGATACCCTGTCAGATGAAAATAGAACACGCTCTAATTGAAAATTTTTCATCTGACTTTGCTTCTGTAAATGTCATCTGACAATGTTTCATATGTTTCACACGGCATGTATCACTTTTGCAGTGGGAAATTTGACAAGTCAGATGTAAAATACATGTCGTCTAAAGTCAGCATTACATGTACATATATTATTCATATACATACGTAGTACATATTATGTACATATGTACATTAGAGTGGTCGTAATAAATTAAAATTTGGCTATCACCAAAATCGATGGGTATTTATAAAAAACTAATCTTAATTCAATTCAGGTCAATCAGCTAAGATTAAGAAGTGTCGCACCGCACGCCCATCAAAGTTTGAGCAAATGCTCTGTCTTTTATGTCTCATTATAAGCTAATAAATATACCCCCATATTCATAAAATTTAAAATGAGTTTCAAATCTATTTTATTTAAAAATTTTCATAGAAAATTTTCTTAAAACAGGTTTCAAATACATTTTATTTTTTTTTATAAATATGGGGGATAGTATTTACAAAAAATTTTTTCTATAAAGTTGCTATCAGTTAAGTTTGCAACAGCTTTTTTGCCTTACCGACTTTTATTTAAATCGCATATTTAAAAGAAGAAATAGCAATATCGGAAAAACCCCTTAACAATTAAATTTCAAAATGATTACACTAATTTACAAATTTCTGTAAACTCTTTCGTTCCCTAGAACTGAAAGCTGTTTCTTTCAGAGACCTAACCGTTATAAGAAATATGTAAAAAAAGTTGAAACATAACTGTTAAAATATGAGAAACAGTTTTTTCGTCTTGAATAACTTTTACTTTTAGCAAATATATATTTTTGTTCTAACCTAATTTTATTTTGAACTGAATAGGTTATAAGTCTGAAATTTATTATTTCGGCTTTTTAGTTCAATATTTGAATTAATGTAAATTCAAACTATTTTATTAAGAGTGGAGTGTTGGATTATTCAAATCAGAATAGCAGAACGGATCAGTACTAGTGATTTCGACAGGTCGCTACACCGTCTCATCAGCGTTCTTGTTCACTTTTAGCACTTATGACGGTGGATGCTTTTTACAAGGCAACATCAGCTATTTAACTAATTTTTATCGCGAAATGGAATACAAGGCCTTTTTCATGTAAATTCATGCATTGATTTTTATTGCGACTCAATTTAGTTTGCCGAAATTTTCCTATCTGATTAATAATCCAATACTCACAAGCTCTTATTATTTTTTGTTTTCGCTTTTGATGGGCATTTTTATCAATACCTACAATCAAAGTTGTTTGTGTGTTTGTTTCTATGCATGCTTAAACTGATTTCAGTTAGTTTATCTGTATGTATTTAGTTACAGACATTCAACCGAGATTGCTTAGAACTTTAAATAAGATTGCTTAGAACTTTAAATTATTAAAAATTATTGCACGTAATACTTCTTTAACAAAATTTATTCCTTTACTCTGTCATAATATTTTGAGTGTAATAGATAGCAGAATAATATTTACCTTATTTGGTATTCAAATACCAGAATTTCCAAAAACGGGGAAAATATGTTACCAAAAAGGGGGGTTTTTTTACAGGAATGGTCACCCTGTCCTTAATTGCCGTGTGATATTTAAATAATTTTCGGCATATTTAGGCAACACCTAAGGCCTTAAAATATTTGTAGCTTTGTGGCGATAGTTACTTTGCATTCTCAGGAATTTTTAAGGAAACTATAAATTATATTTCAAAATTGGTCAACTTGGGATAAGGCTGGAGGGAGAACCGTTACCACTTTTGAAACGATTTTTCTTCTAAATTCATTTTTCATAGGTTTTCTTAAAAAAAACGGCCAAAACTTTTGTGTGTTCCAGAGGAAACTTAATGTATATGCCCGAAATAACAATACCCCCTTTTTGGGGAAAACCCTAAAAATTTTTTATATGTGTCATGTTCCGATGCGTGTAACTTGTGAACGAATAAAGATATTTTTTATCAATAATATTGCTGTTTTTTCGACAAAATTATCGGGCAATTGGTTCGTCCACCACATCAGAACAACTTAATTAAGGTCGCCAAAAAATAAAATAAAAAAATTTCGAGCGCAATTATCTCTGAAACTGAAAGAGATATTCCATGTTATCTTGTTCCATAATCATGTCTTTTGTATACATTGTCAAGGGCTATCTATGTATATGTAAACATTTTAACTAGGGATGCAACGAATACCGATACCGATACCGATATATCGGCGATACTTCAGATTTTCCGATACATCGGTATCGGCGATATTTTACTGTCGATACGACGATACTTTAAAATTTTTTTTAGAGTTTTTATCTGTCAAATTATTTAGTTTTTGTTAAATTTACCATGAACTAAACTCATTTCGTTATTTTTTAAATCTTATTAATATCAATTTTAAAAATTAATAATATATTATACTATTATTTTGTAAAAAAATTAGTTATTTTTTTTGTTAATTTTACCATGAATTCAAATTCAATTCGTTGTTTTTTAAATCTTATTCCAGCAAAAAAGATACTCCAAAGAAGTCACGAAAATGTAGAATTCGCTATCCGGAAGTATTGCCATTTTGGATAATTTCTAATTAGTTTTACATATCCTTGCCATTGCAAGAAGTTCTGTCTTTCGATTACCAATCACCGAATCGGAAGCGATGCTCGGACAAATTTCTTTTTCGGTGTTCTATAATGATTTTTCCTCAGGAAAAAAAGGATAACAAATTACCCATTTTCACAATTTTTTTTATGCGAGTATTTTTTAAAATTATAAAGGAATTGAAATTTTTTTCTTGCTTTTCTACTAATTACACTATGCGACAAATAAAGACTTTTGAAAAAACACAAGAACTGGACAGTACTGGTTCGATTGTCCTACAATGGGGTAGCCAAACCCTTTACTCAGTTTGCGAAATTTGGTGACCAATTTTTTTATGGACCTCCAAAGTTTCTCAAAATTAGTGGGGCCTCAAAGAACGGTGTCATCAGTATTTGGCCAACAGCTAATTCAAACTTTATAATACCGCTTAACTATATATGGCAATATTGTAGCTAAGAGTCTGTTTAATAGATTTTTTTAACATTTCATGGCAAAAAATTTTTTTCGTGAACTTTTTGTTGACAAAATTAAGGAAAAAATTGTTTTATTTTCACTTTTTTCAGAATAACTTACAGGGACTTGTAATTTTTAACTAACCACATTTGGCAAACTTATAGTTGCGGTAGAGCTGAACAACTTTTGTCAGCATATCAATACAATCTGCACGTATCTAGGCACTATAATAGCCCACACAGACCACTTTTTACCTTAAAAAATTTTTGTTTTTCACAATTTTTTTCTGCTAAAAAATATTTTTTTTTGAAAATAGTATATTCAAGTGCATACTTATCTGTTGTGTTTCACTAACATTTTGTGCCCAGAAAAATAATATTGTACTTTTTTTGAAAAAAATTAAAAAAAAATTATGTTATTCACTTTTTTCAGTTGAACTTATAGGGACTCCAAATTTTTCATCACCATTATTTGGCAAAACAATAACAAACAATAAAAAATAGTAAATACTAAAATCAGCAACATAAGAAGTTTTTTTTTATTTATTTTTTATTTTTTTTTAACAAACACAACCCGCGAAGCGATTAGCTTGTCTGCGGAACAATAACAAAGAAAGCAAAAAAAAAATGCAATAAAAATATAGCCTAACTCGTAAAAACCGAAAACGTTTAAGGTAGAAATTTGTTTTTCTGGGCTGTTGAGGGTGCCCAGATACATTCAGATTGTGTTGACGTGTTTACAAAAGTAGTTCAGCTTTACCGTAGCTACAACTTTGCCAAATATTGTTAATAAAAAATTACGAGTCCCTGTAAGTTATTCTGGAAAAAGCGAAAAAAAAATTTTTTCCTTAATTTTTCAAAAAAAAGTGCACGAAAAAATAACTTTTTGGCATAAAATGGTAATAAAATCTGTTGAGCGAACTCTAAGCTACATTATTGCCATATATAGTTAAGCGGTATCGCCAAGTTTGAATTTTATGTTGGCCAAAAGTCTGTCTTTCGATTACCAATCACCGAATCGGAAGCGATGCTCGGACAAATTTCTTTTTCGGTGTTCTATAATGATTTTTCTTTAGGAAAAAAAGGATAACAAATTACCCATTTTCACAATTTTTTTTATGCGAGTATTTTTTAAAATTATAAAGGAATTGAAATTTTTTTTCTTGCTTTTCTACTAATTACACTATGCGACAAATAAAGACTTTTGAAAAAACACAAGAACTGGACAGTACTGGTTCGATTGTCCTACAATGGGGTAGCCAAACCCTTTACTCAGTTTGCGAAATTTGGTGACCAATTTTTTTATGGACCTCCAAAGTTTCTCAAAATTAGTGGGGCCTCAAAGAACGGTGTCATCAGTATTTGGCCAACAGCTAATTCAAACTTTATAATACCGCTTAACTATATATGGCAATATTGTAGCTAAGAGTCTGTTTAATAGATTTTTTTAACATTTCATGGCAAAAAATTTTTTTCGTGAACTTTTTGTTGACAAAATTAAGGAAAAAATTGTTTTATTTTCACTTTTTTCAGAATAACTTACAGGGACTTGTAATTTTTAACTAACCACATTTGGCAAACTTATAGTTGCGGTAGAGCTGAACAACTTTTGTCAGCATATCAATACAATCTGCACGTATCTAGGCACTATAATAGCCCACACAGACCACTTTTTACCTTAAAAAATTTTTGTTTTTCACAATTTTTTTCTGCTAAAAAATATTTTTTTTTGAAAATAGTATATTCAAGTGCATACTTATCTGTTGTGTTTCACTAACATTTTGTGCCCAGAAAAATAATATTGTACTTTTTTTGAAAAAAATTAAAAAAAAATTATGTTATTCACTTTTTTCAGTTGAACTTATAGGGACTCCAAATTTTTCATCACCATTATTTGGCAAAACAATAACAAACAATAAAAAATAGTAAATACTAAAATCAGCAACATAAGAAGTTTTTTTTTATTTATTTTTTATTTTTTTTTAACAAACACAACCCGCGAAGCGATTAGCTTGTCTGCGGAACAATAACAAAGAAAGCAAAAAAAATGCAATAAAAATATAGCCTAACTCGTAAAAACCGAAAACGTTTAAGGTAGAAATTTGTTTTTCTGGGCTGTTGAGGGTGCCCAGATACATTCAGATTGTGTTGACGTGTTTACAAAAGTAGTTCAGCTTTACCGTAGCTACAACTTTGCCAAATATTGTTAATAAAAAATTACGAGTCCCTGTAAGTTATTCTGGAAAAAGCGAAAAAAAAATTTTTTCCTTAATTTTTCAAAAAAAAGTGCACGAAAAAATAACTTTTTGGCATAAAATGGTAATAAAATCTGTTGAGCGAACTCTAAGCTACATTATTGCCATATATAGTTAAGCGGTATCGCCAAGTTTGAATTTTATGTTGGCCAAAAGTTGAAGACACCTTTTTTTGAGGGCCCGCTGATTTTCCAAAACTTTGGAGGTCCATAAAACGAAATTGGTCACCAAATTCGCCAAGATAAGTATAGGATTTTACTACCCCGTGGTAGTACAATCGAATCTATACTGTCAAGTCCGTGTGTTTTTTGGACTGTTGCACTGTGTTACCTGCATATGTTTAATATAGTTTTTTTGGAAGCAAAGAAAATGTAGCTCCTTAAAAAATACTTCCAATTTCTTATACTGGGTTAATGTCAATTTTAAATATTAATAATCTCTTACACTGTAATTTTGTATAATAAAAAAATTGCACTTGAGTTTTGGTAATCTAAACTTGAACTCAATTTCAATATTCGTATCGGTATCGGAATCGGTATCGGCGATATTTATTTTTAAGTATCGGTATCGGTATCGGATCGGCAAAACGGCGTATCGTTACATCCCTAATTTTAACATTCAGACTATAAATTAACTTTGCGATTTTTTTGAAAAACTTACCGTCCGAGATAGCCATTTTTGGGAGTTTGCCTACGGGCCCCCCTTTATGCCAGGAAGCCGTGTGCACGCACGTGAATTTTAAAACAGCTCGACTCTGTGTGACATTTTAGAACGATGTCTTCAAAGGTTCACGAGATACCGAATTATATCGACAAGCTGTGCGACAAGCTTTAATCTTAACTGATTGACCTGAAACTGTTTTTAGGTTAGTTTTTTATAAATACCCATCGACTTGGGGTATGAGACTTGAAGGTATCCAAATTTAAAATTTTACGACCACTCTAAAGTATATATTATTGTATGTACTTTGCATTTGTTTGTTTAGTTTATTTCAAATTTGTTTTTATAACTATTTGAGATCAAATGTCACGTACATTAAAATCCAAGAGGAATGTGAATAAATCTTTCAAACAAATTATATTACCCTAACTAAACTTTTAAGCTTTGATGAACATTTTAATATTTTTTTACGCTTTAAAGAACTTTGTAACAGTTTTATTAAATGAATTAAGGCTGATTTGTAAGATCAAATTTTTAAAAGGAAATTACTAGTTGAGGACCAGATTTTGTAAATTAAATCGTTATTTTTCGTTTTTAAATTTGTATGGAAAAATTTTATTTTGAAACGAATTTGCGTTATTTTGTATACAATTTAAATCGAAATTCTTTATTAATTGGAATTAATTTAAGTATTTTATTAGTTAAAATTATGTTTTATTAAAAAAGGGGGTAAATGAAAAGCTAAGTATTCTGCCAACATTTTCTAAAATACTTATTTTCATTATACAATACACAGCTTTTTTCATTTTATTTGGCAAAATATAATTTGAAAAATAAAAATAATTTAATAATAAAACTTGGCAATTCAAATCAACAACTAATTTAGAACAAATTAAATAAACGAATACTCAGTTCAGAAAAAATCTTATAATTATTTGACGCACTTGACGCGAGAAAAGGAGTGGGTGTCAGTCAAAACGATAATTTTTTCATTGTATTTGTTTGGCTATTAATCCATACCACGTAAGTGATTAGGGGGGTTTTCGTTCAAGGAAAGTAAACGAAAGTGTATAAACACATGTTTCATTAATCACAGGTTCTTAAACATTTTGCCTTAAGCAATATTTCAAAAGCTGGCAGGCTGGTGTTAAGTGTAATTAATTAATTACAATAAAATATATAATTTGTTTTTTAATGAGAACACGTTCTGTTGAGTACTGAGATTTATACTAACTCGTGTGATTTATTTTTCGTTGCTTTTGATAAGGGTTAATATCATTCTCAAATTGTATGAAATATATTTTTTATTTTCTGGAAAAACGAATTTAAGAATCTCTGTCTGGCCCAAATTATGCTCTCACATTCTACGTCATATTTTGCATATGCCATAATTTATTTAGTAATAAAAAGTTTGGGAAAAGTGTGCCATTATATTTTTGTTTGCTTTTGGATTTGTTATTGTTTAAACTAATTTCAGTGATTTTTTCTTTTCATGTTAATTTGATGGTACATGTGCATATTAAAGTATATGTATGTGTGCGTAAACTTTTTTTTTTAACTTTAAGATTATTTTCTTTATATTTATGCTTATTGTGTCTTTAATAGCAAGAAATGGGCACATATTATCTGAAATATATGCCAAAACGAATGAATTTTAATTATAGTTAAAATTAGGGATGTAACCGATACCGATACCGATATATCAGCGATATTTCCTATTTTCGGATACATCGGTATCGGCGATATTTTGCTGTCGATACGACGATACTTTTTACATATTTTTTCAGAGTTTATTTTTTAACAAATAATTTATTTTAGTTAATTTTAGCATGCATTAAATTCAATTCGTTGTTTTTTAAATCTTATTAATATCGAATTTAAATATTAATAATATTTTACGCTGTTATTTTGTAAAAAACATATAGGGAATTCACAATTTGTATCTTAAAATTTGGAAATCCAAAGAAGTCATGAAAATATAGAATTCGCGATTCGGAAGTACTGTAAATTTTGATAATTTCTAGTTAATTTTTCATATCCTTGTAATTGCAAGAAGTTGTCTTTTTCGATTACCAATCACCGAATTGGAAGCGATGTTTCGAAATATTTATTTTTCGGTGTTCTATAATGACTTTTAATCAAGGAAAAAGGATGAAAAATTACCCATTTTCGCAACTTGTTTCTTTTTATGCGAATTTAAACGCAAAACTGTGTTTTCGTGTAAATTTAAGTGAATAAATATAAACTTTTAGAATAATTTTAACAATTAAGCTATTAAGTTATTTAGAAGAATATTAGTTGATAAATGTCCTTTAAAAAATCGATTTTTTAAACAGCATTTCGAGTATTTTTTTAAAATTATAAAGGAATTACAAATTTTTATATAACTTAAATAAACTTTTACTTGCTTTTCTACTAATTATCTGCATATTTTTAATATAGATTCTTTTGAAGCAATGAGAATATAGTTCCTTAAAAGTTACTTCCAATTTTTTATACTGGGTTAATAGAATTTTAAGTATTATTAATCTCTTACACTGTAATTTTGTAAATAAAAAAATTTCTCTGTTTGAGTTTTGTTTCTTAATATGGGTATCGGTATCGGCGATATTTCTTTTTGAGTATCGGTGTATCGTTATAGTTAAAATCCAGCCAGTGCACATTGAGGCTGATCGCCAAAATAGTGGCAGTAAATCTGTATCTGTAGAATTAGTGCCCCAATTAAATCCAATGCATGAAAAAGCAATAGAAAAGGCCATTAGCCTTCAGCAAATTAAGTTCCAATGTATCTTTTTTAGGCCATTTTATTTACCTTAAGCGGCTAATATGGATTCTTTCAAGTCTCAAACCCCAAATTGGTGGGTATTTATTAAAAACTACCATAATTAGGTCAATCAGTTTTATTAGGTTTAAGATTAAGGCGTGTCGCACCTCTCATCCACCAAAGTTTGAGCAAATGGTGTTTTCCTGTCTTATAACTTAATAAATATAGTATTTTCAAAACAGTTTTCTTCTAAAAAGTTGGTGTCCGTTAAGCTGCCAACAGCTTTTGCCTTAACGACTTTTATCTTAATCGCATATTTAACAAAATAAACAGCAAAATATCGAAAAAACCCACAACTATAAAATCCAGCAAAAACTTTGCTTACTGGCAGGCAAAAGTTATATGAGGATTTAACTACTTACAATTTGACTCGATAACTACTTATTTTTGTCTGAGAAGTCCAAAAACTAAGGGGTACCCCCTACTAATATATTTACATTGTCACAGCAATTAACTAGTTAATATTTGGCTTACTTGAAGCTAAAAAATAAGCAGTCCTATAAGCAAATTAAAATTAAAAATATTTGTATACACATTATATTTTATTTATATTTTTAAAATTTTTTTTATTTTTTGCTTTTTTTTATCCAGCCGAGATACGAACCTCTGCTCGTACAGATTTGAAGACAATTACTTTACCCACTCAGCTATTGTTGACTTATGTATAAGTTTAAGCGAAAAAATTAGTTTTCATATACAAACACATGTTGACTTAACAAGTGGTTGTCTACTTATTTTATTAATACATAACAACAAATTATAGCTATTTTTAGA
Organism: Panzeria rudis; assembly: GCA_956483635.1. NCBI lineage: Eukaryota > Metazoa > Arthropoda > Insecta > Diptera > Tachinidae > Panzeria > Panzeria rudis. Next base: position 85,655,411 of record OY101448.1, on the reverse strand, counting down.
TAATGAGAAAAATACGTACTAGTAATAAGATAAATAAGTACCACTCATTACTTTGTAACCCATTAATAAAGTACTACCGATTACAAAAATGACAAAAGTTTTTGCAGGGACATTTAAAAAAACCCCATAACCTTACAAATTTCCGTAAACTTTTTCGTTCTATACAACTGGAATTGATTTCTTTGCTTATTTGGGACGCTGAAGGCGACTCTGCGCGCTCCATTATATTATCAGATCTAGTTTGCGAGATATAGGCTGCCTTCCTCAACGCTTGTTGCTTTGCATTTCAACAATGTAACGTATTACCAAACGCAACCGTGCAAACTTTGACAAAGTATTGCATTCCTAAAGTCATTTGTTTTACAGCTGAAATGCAAATAAACGCAACTAGCGCACTATATAAATTGACAATGATTTTTATTGACAATGCATTTGATTTGCAGTGTTGTAAAGTATAATTGCTTGATTTAAACACTGCTTTGACGTTGCATACAGACGTTTAGGAAGGCAGCCATAAAAAAGTTTTCTTTTAAAAAGATTTAAAAAAATAAATAAATAAAAGCACACCAATGATCCCATATTTTGTCCAGTATTATATAGCTTAATGTACTCCAAAGGAAATAGGCCCTTTGTTGTTGACATTGGTGCATAACGTCCAAGCGGCACGAGTTCAAATCTTGGTTGCGGTAGTTAACTACAACACAAATTTTTCTGATCTCTATGCTAATATCACGTAAGTAAAATAATTAATAAAATAGCTACATTATGGTCATGTTGTTTCAACTTGATATAACTTTAATTCAACATGATATTCTTCGTGTTGTTTCAACATCAAATTCATTTTGTTTAAACTTGATAAAACATGATTTTTCGTCTTGTTTCAATATCGAATTCACTTTATTTCAACTTGAAATAGCTTTAATTCAACATGATTCTTAATATTATTTCGGTATCAACTTCATTTTGAGTTAACTGCACTGGAATATTAAATCAGCATGAAATATAGTTATTTCAAAAGAAAATGTTCTTTCAAGGTTATATTAAATCAAGTTGAATTAAAATGAAACACCTATGAACCAAAATCACTACCGAAAAATGTAAAATTAACTTTGTTTTCGATGATTTTACTATGAAACTTTTCAATGTGTAAGTTATGAGACATAAAATGCAGACGATTAAGAAACCCTTTTTTAAATTTTTTTTTAATTATCTTTCTTACATTTCGTATATTTTGCCATGAGTTTTGTGGTGCGAAATTTCGAAATATGTAGTTTGTAGTATGTATATACGATCGTTTTCATGCTTATATTGCATAGACTTTTTAGTGCATAAATTCGCACTTTGCGTAGTGTTTTTGGAAATACGATCTTCTCAATTTTGTAAATTTTTTATCTCTGTTAAATATTTATGTCTTAATTCACAAAAAATTTTTGGATTAATAAGAGACTTATTAAACAAATTTTTGTATGAAAATTTATTTTATTAGTATGTTATAAGTCAGAAAAATTTTTTGTGAATTAAGGCATTAATTTGTAATATTTTTTTTTTCTAAATTTATGTGATCTTATTCATATTGCAAATTATTGACAGCCAATTTTTGTTAGTAATTAAATGACACATTTAATTTTCCCTACTAGTACGCCATGTGTTGTGGATTAAAATAATTAAAAAAGTAATATAGACACCAAGTCATAAAAGTCTTAAATTATAATTTAAGAAAAATCAACGAAATATTAACGATTTATAAAATTTTTTAATGGAATATTTTGTACATTTTTTTTCAAATTCGCTTGTGGGTTGCTTCAAATTGTCAATAAGGCGTAACTGCCAACTGAATAACAAATATTGTGCCAAAAACTTTTCACAAAAAATAAAAATTTTGTTGCTTTTGTTGGTGAAATACTTTGATTATTAAATAAATTAAAAAAAAATATGAACAGAACAAATGGTGTTTTGTTTTAAATTAAAAAATTTGTTTATTTAATATTGTATTATGGCTCATTCTCATTTCAAATGCTTTTTCATGTCCGTTGAAAGTATAGTAAAATATTTCATAAAATAAACGCATAAATTTTAAAATGAAATGCATACATATATCATCATATATGGAGCTACAAATGAATATATATGCAACATATATGAAACATATATGGAAGCATATATCCTCAATTTTCGGATCCAATGATAGATATATGGTGCATACATAACTTTTTTAGTTGGAAAAGTTTTTTTGGTGTTGATTTTCTACATTAAGAAATTATGAATTTTTTCAAAAACTAAATTAAATTTATAACGGTTTTAGAATATTTGCATTTGGTTCTCTTATTTCATACATAAAATTTTTGAAAAATATTTGAAATTATGGCCCCTATTATGATTCACAACTTAACTAGGTTGAGTTGTCAATGTTACAACCCAACTCCACCATTTTTTTGTATTATGATTCACAACTAATTTCAATTCTCTTCGAAATAATGTTCGAAAAAAAGGTTCTTATCTATACTCTCTGTTTTTTGAAACCATAGTAGCCATTACAAAATATTTTTAATATTTAATATTTTTAATTTTGGCCTTACTATTTTTTCTTGAGATTTTATGTTGTATGGATATGGCAACAATATTGGTTGACAAATGGGATGGATTGGCGCCTAAAATCATAATTTTAAAAGTAAGCAAAAGTTACGCAATAGCCGAAATAAAAACCGCAACACAACTGATAAAAAAAACAGTTGTCTCACTTTGATGAATGTTGTAATCCATAATAAGAATTTGACAACTACGACTCAACTATCAATTTAAATGTGAATCATAGTAGGGGGCTATAATTTTTTTTAAATTGTTGGTGTCCCCAGTCATGTGTATTGAGCGTTATGAGTTCTTGGTACGCTTCATTAGTCAGTTTAATTGTTAAAATTGCATTAACAACATAAGCGGAAATCACTCTTGGTGGCATATTTGCACCTCTAGGATGTAAAGTATCATTTTCTGCTACAAAGAATGAGTGTCTTCTTCAAACGTGTAGGAAAAAGATACATACATAAGCAGGGTTGGCTGCCCACTGGGTAACCCAAAAAAACCCACCCGGGTTTTTATGGGTATTTTGTTTAAAAAACCCCAAGCGGGTTTTTTACATTTAAACAAAGATGCTATAATTTTGAAGTTTCATTTACAGAAAAATAAAACCCAAGTACATAGACATGTATTTATATGCCCATTTCTGTGCATGTACATTTAACCCTAGTGGGTTTTTTAGTGCTTATTAATTTAAATATACATAGTATGTTATATCAAAAAAATTATAAGACAATGATTGAAAAATTCATAAAAATAGTAGTCCAAATACGTACATAAAAAGTTATTTTAAATCAGTTACCACTTTGGTGGCTCAGATATCAAATGCTTTTAACGGCTCCTTTTCATAATGTACTATTAAAAGTTAACGCGGACTTTAACGGCAAGTTTTCTATGCCGAACTTGCCATTTAAGCCCACGTTAACTTTTAATCGCAAATTGCAAAAAGGGCCGTAAGAGAGCTAATGCTTTTTCCAATCTAAGGCGATTTCAAAGGTTACTCCATATTAAACCGTAAGATGAGAACATTCTTTCTATTGATGGCGAACTAACTGGGCAATTCATTACTGAAGTAAAATAATCGCAAAAGTTTGCAGGTAAACATTATTAATTTGTGTCTTAATATCTTCAACCATTGTTATAAAGAAGTGTTTATTTTTTTTTTCTTAAATAAAGATTGTGGAAAGTGTTCTGCATCTTTAATTTTACATGCCAAACAGGGGGTGCTATAAATGGGGTGCTTCTGACTTACGCATTCTTGTGCTATATTTTCGCTTTCTGTAGTAATTACTTTGTCCATATATTTGGGATGAACGCTTTTTAACAAAATCCTGGTTCGGCAGTAGTATAGCATTGTTCAACAAATTACAATCTAGGCACCCTAAGTAGCCCAAAAAACTAATTTGTACCTTAAAAATTTTAGTTTTTTACCGATTAGGCTATATTTTTATTGCATATTTTTACTTTCTTTGTTATTGTTTCAGTTCTTATGTTGCTGATTTTAGTATTTACTATTTTGTTTATTGTTTGTTGTTGTTTTGATAAATATTGTTAGTGCAAAATATGGAGTTGTAAGTTATGCTAAAAAAAGTGAATAAAATATGTAATTGTTTCCTATATTTTTCAAAAAAAAAAAATGCGGAAAAAATTACTTTTTTTGCCACAAAATTTTGATGAAACACAATATAACATAACAGACAAGTATGCAATTGAATATGCTATTAAAAAAAAATAAATAAAAAATTTTAACAAATAGTGAAAAACCAAAATTTTTAAGGTAAAAAGTGGTCTGTGTGAGCTATTAGGGTGGCTACTCACGTTCAATTGTATTGATATGTTCACAAAACGTGTTCAGCTCTACCGTAACTACAAGTTTGCCGAATATTGTTAGTAAAAATTACGAGTCCCAGTAAGTTATTCTGAATAAAGTGAAAACAAATTTTTTTCTTAATTTTTTAAACAAAAAGTTCACGAAAAAAATTTGTTAAGCGGTCTCTTAGGTACATTATTGCCATATACTGTTAAGAAGTATCATTAAGCTGTTGGCCAAATACTGATGACACTGTTTTTTGAGGTCCCATTGCTTTTTAGAAACTTTGGAGGTCAATGAAAATAAATTGGTCACCAAATTCGCCAAACTGAGTATAGGGTATTACTACCCCGTGGTAGTAAAATCGAAACTGTACTGTCAAGTCCTTGTGTTTTCCAAAGGGCTTAGATCATTAAAAAAAAACCAATTACACCCAATAAAGCCCAATAAAACCCAATAAAGTCCAATAAAACCCCAAAAACCCAAGATAAAACCCGCCGGGCTGGGTTTTATTAAAAAACCCGGGTTTTTTCCAACCCTGTACATAAGTATATTATGTACAACTATGTAATTTTTCAAATGTACCATAAAAAACTACTATTAATTTTTCCTTAATTTATTATTTGTGTATTAATTCTGAACTAACATTTATTACAGATGCATACATTTGATATTTAAATACATAAAATAAATGAACAAATAAAATAAACGTACACACACAAATCAACTTTGTTTACTTTTCTACTATTAGTTTGTATTTTATTTTCACGTTTATGTTTTATATACTCTCATAGAGTCTCTCTGAGTAATTTTGCTAATTGCATATATGCTAGACAAGTTTCCTACAGTTTTTAGTATTGCATATCTGCTACTGTGTAGGAAATTTTTGTTTCTTATATTTTGGTCCTGTTGTGTTGCATATTATAGCATATATTCTAGACTTGCATGACATGCTAGGTCTGAAATAGGGTGATTTCCCCTAATCACTAAAATAACAGCTTAGGATGTTTGTACTTCACTTTTGAGAAGTTTGTTAAATGTTATTATATTGCAAAACGTTTCATCAATAAATCATCGTTTGTATGCAAACAAATGTATTGAGGTTATGTTAAAATACATCGAAAATTGTGGTTCGTTGGTTGGTTTACGTGGCCTGTTACGCACAAGTATTTAATTAGAATCAATAAGATTCCGTTTTGACAGACCACTCCACTCGTCAGTGTCAACCTATGTAGGTCTGAACCCAGGCATCGGATTCGGTATTAGATACTAGATCCAACCCGTCGCATTGAGATACCTAATCAGGTCACCCAGAACTATCCCTGAAAGCTCCTAGTTCGTCTAATATGCTGTTGCCCAACGATTTGTGTCTCGAGAGGTGCAAGGCCGGGCATTCGCAAAGAAAGTGGAAGATTGTTTCTTCTTTGCTTTGATCCCGGCAACTACGGCAGAACGTATTGTAGGAAAGGCCTATCCTACTAGCATGTCTGGCGATTGTCCAGTGCCCCGTCACTACTGCGACGGGCCTCGAGATGTTCCACGGTTTCTGTTAATTAGTTGTGTTGTGCGCTTATCGTTGTAGCAAGGCCACATTTTCCTAGCTACTGTACACATGCTCAACTTGCGCCACCTATCTTCAGCTTTCTGCTGGTAATATTTGAGAATGCAATTTCTAATAGTGCCAAACGACATGGATACTGATGTGCGGGAACCCAGATGAGGGTGACGTCAATCTGACCACCTCATCTGGTCTGGCCAGTGCACGTTTTTGCACTGGCTAACTAAAGTACACAGAAAAAAATAAGTTTCGTTTTTGATAACAAAAATCCCGGTATTCAATAATTTTTTTCTCAAATTTCCTGTGATAAAGAATTCCCCTATATTGATAACAAAATTATTTCAAAATAAAAATATATATATAAAATAAAAAATGTTGACATGGCTGGGATACGAACCCGGGCTTTCCGGACGTAAAGCATACACGCTCTAGCTGAGCCATATCCCATTTATTTTTTTATGGGATACAACTTGTTTTAAGTACTTATGTATAAAAAGAAAAGAAATAACCGGCATGGAAAAGAAATACTTACAACGAAATATTTTATTATGTTAAAGATAAATGTTATTGAAATTCATATTTTTTTTAATAACATGGTTTTATTGAATATAATTCTTGTCTATTTTTTTCTGTGTAGAAAAAGTGGTGTGAGACCTTAGAGACAGAAGTGCCACCTGGCTGTCGACGTAGACTCCGACTCTTCCTAGGACATCCCTATAAATCAGCATCCTACCCGCCTCCCCTATAGCCAATATTTTAGCCTAGCTTCATCAGGAAGTTTGAAGGAGAGTTTTGTCCAAGGTCTGTCGAGAAGACTCCAGAGAGCACACTGCAGATCGAAGATTATACAACTGAATTGTATTGACTTCAAAATAAAGTGTGTTCTGAAAAGAATATTGAGTTCGTATAAAAATGTATTGAGCGTTACGTTAAAAATTTTTTTTTAAATATAATTGAGGAGGTCTATAACAAAACCCAATAATTACATTTTTCAAGTTTTTTAATTTTTTGATTGAATCCTATTCTACACATTGAAATCTATATTACCTTTATTATAAAGCATTCCAAAACTCAATAACTACACTGCAATTCAATATCAAATATAATGGTTCAGAGCAAAATGCTACTTACTTAAATTAAAGTATACAGGTGGCTGCATAAGGGCAACAAATACAATACAACAAAAACTAGATAATGCTTGTCAAAAAAATACACGTGCTGTACGCAGCTAATGCACAAAATTGCCAGAGCAAAAAATAATCAGCTGATATTATGTTGCCACCTGTATGCTTTCTACACCATGTTTGCGAAGAATGTTTTAGGTATGTCGTATTTTGCAACAAAAAAGTTATTTCAAATTGACATAGCTTTTGACATTGAATTTTTGCTAATGTATAATTGTTTGTGAAGTATTATATTAAAACGTAAAAATATATTATTTTTCCATGTGAAACCAAGCTAAAATTGAAAAAGTGGTCATAACTTTTAATTTTGTCCTGTGATTATTATAATTTTTTTAGAGTAGATGTGTAGTACTTTCAAACCAAATACTAAGCTTTTGTGAGCTATTTTTTTCTCGCAGAAATCGTTCTTGGAACAACCGCGAAAGCAAATGTAATGCTCAATACTCAAAAATGTAAAAAAAACTAAAAATATAATTTTATTTCAGGAACCATTATATATATATACAGCCATAGTCAAATGTTATTACACATTACTAAAATTTTTTGTGTTTTGGTAAGACTGCTTCGATTGTTGTTGTTGTTGTTTTCAATATAAAGCAAATTTGTTATTGTTGGATGAAATGGAGTGTGTAGAAGAAACGAACAAAAATTCAAAGAAAATAACGGAATATTTCTCACAAAAACAATACATTTGTTTGATGCATATTGGCGTCAGAAGTTATTACACACATTTTATTCGTGTCAAAAATAATTACACAATGTCATATTATATGGTTTATATTAAGAATTATAATTTTATTTTTTTTTATTTTTAATTTTCATGGCTGTATATATATATATATATATATATATATTTATTCCCGTCGTTCCAATGTGGAGCATAGGGCCACAACAAATGCATTCCATTGAGATCTATTTTGTGCTATTGGTTTTATTTCACTCCAGGTCTTGCGTGCTATATCTATCTATTTGTCCAATGCCTTCTCCATGTGTGAGCCGACCTCCCTCGTCTCCTGCTCCGCTGTGGATTCCACTCAATAGCTGTTCTTGTAATGTCATCTGCAGGTTTGCGTAATGTGTGACCTAGCCAGTTCCATTTTCGTCTTAAGATTTCGGTGCACAATGGTGCTTGGTTTGTAGCTGCCTTAGGTCAGTGTTGGTTATTGTCTTTGGCCAGAAGATTTTCATTATTCTCTTCAGACATCTGTTGGCGAATACCTGCAGCGTGTTTATATCACGGGCAGCCGCATTCCAAGTCTCGCATCCATACAATAAGGTTGATTTCACGTTGGAGTTAAACAGCTTGATTTTTGTTTTCCTGGATATATGTGATGCCTTCCATACTGGATTTAGGACGCCAAACGAGCGTCTAGCACAATTGATGCGGCTCGCGATGTCCGCACTTGATCCTCCTGTATTGTCAATTATACTCCCAAGGTAGCAGAAGCTATCAAGATCTTCAATAATTGTGTTGTTTAGCTGGAGTGCTAGATTGTTATTTGTATTCACACGCATAGGCTTAGTCTTTCCTAAGTTGATCTTCAGACCTGCTCTCGCTGTCGCTACCACTAAAAGTCCTAATTTACGAGACATGCCATTGAACGTATGTGACAGTAGGCAGATATCATCGGCGTAGTCTAAGTCGCCTAATCGTTTGCAAAGGCTCCATTGAATTCCAGTAGAGTTCTCTATAGCGTTCTTCAGTGCAACATCAAGCACGATGTTAAATAGTAGAGGCGACATAACACATCCCTGTCGTACACCATTCTTTATATCTATGCTGTCGCTTAGTTTGTTCTCATGCAGAACTCTGCAAGTCGCACAGTTGTATAGGCTTTTGATGATAGATATTAACTTTGGTGGGGTACCTTTGCATTCAAGTGCTTTCCAGGTGGTGTTATGAGCGAGCTTGTCAAATGGCTTTTCAAAGTCAATAAATACCATATACAGAAACCAGCTTGTTCAGGGCGGAGTTTTGGCTCCAATGCAGTTGGGAGTCGGGCTGGGATGATGTGGGCTATCACTTTGTTTACCATACTTAGAAGTGCACTCAGACAAGTTGCCTTTTTTTGGTATTTTAACAATAGTTTCATATTTCAGATTATCGGGCAGTTGTTCAGAGCTCCAAAACTCTTCGATTATTGGGAGGATTAATAGCGCACTGATGTTTGGATCTGCTTTACGCATTTCCGGCGCAATGTTGTCAGCTCCTGGTGCCTTGTTGTTTTTTAAAGCCTTAATAGCGCTTACTACTTCCATTGCTGATGAACTGTTGGTTGGTATGTCAGGCGGTAATTGTGTGGTGTATACAATTGCAGAGATTGGGAGATGGCTGAGTGGGTGTTTGCAGCAGTTCCTTGTAGTGGTTTGTCCATATCTCCAACTGTCCGGTTTTCGAGGTAATAAGTTCACCATTCCTGGCTTTTAGTGGCCTCGTGGACGCGATAGGTTTGTTTACTATATTCTTGGTTATGCGGTAGAGATCTCTGTTGCGATTTGTAGCAGCTGCTGCTTGTGCTTCCTTCGCTAGTCCATCCACATACACCCTTTTATCAAGTCGTGCACTTCATTTGACTTTCTTGTCAAGATCACTGTGTTTTCTTCCAAGCTCAACTTTCTGGTTACGCGTTTTTGCACTATTTAATAAGCCCTTTGCTGATTTTCGGTCTTCGATCAACAGCCACGTTGTGTCAGACATCCACGGTTGCCTTTGACGATGAGCATGGCCTAGGTGTGTGTTAGCGGCGTTCAGAAATGCGTGCTTTACATACTCCCAATCGGAAATATTTTCTGTGCTGCGTTCATCAAGTGCTGATTTGAGGGCATCAATGTACTGTGGTGTTACAGGAGGCTGCACTAGTTTAGCGAAATTGAATTTACGTGCTGTGGTCTGCCCTGGCGTTTTAATGGCCGCTAGCTTAATACGTAGTGTGCCTACGAGTAGATGGTGATCACTACTTATGTCTGCTCCGCGTTTGTTGCGCACATCCAGTAAAGAACCCCTAAATTTCCTATTGATGGCAAAATGTTCTATCTGATTTTCAGTCACATGATCTGGAGACACCCATGTAATTTTGTGTATAATTTTCAGTGGAAATATTGTGCCACCAATTACCATGTTATACTTTGCACACATCTCCGTAAACAGTTCTCCATTGCTATTCATGGAGCCTATACCATGTGTACCCATCACGTTTTCAAGGTTGATATTTGAAAAGCCCACCTGAGCATTGAAGTCCCCCATCAGAATCACGATATCACCGTGGTGGGTAGATGACATAATCCTGTCCAGCTGACTGTAAAATTGTTCTTTGACGCCAATATCGGCCATTTCGGTGGGGGCATAGCATTGTATACACGTGAGATTTCTGGCTCGGGTTCGGAATTTGGCGGTAATAATTCTATCGCTGTGCGGTTTCCAGTCGATAAGCGAGTCAGTTGCCGTTTTTGATAGGAGGAAGCCAACTTCACTTGACCTTGGTTCAGATTCAGGTTTTCCCAAGTATACGAATGTGAGCCCATTAACAGTTTTAACCTCGCCAGATTCAGGCCATCGAGCTTTACTCACGCCTAGTATGAGCAGGTTGTTGTTGCAGAATTCGTTTGCAAGAACCATTGAATGAGGCAAAAACTATAATTAAAATCCTATCTTCTCATATATATATATTAGTTACATCGGTAAAAAAAAAAAACAAAAAAAAAACACAAATGTACGTTTGGAATGTGAATCAGCCATATCTTTTTTTTAATAGCAAAGGCCTTTCATAAATTCTCCAAATAAACTATTACTTTTAAAATATAAACTTTTTAAAGTAGTTTCGCTGATTCCCTGGTGAATAGTGTATTTGCTATTTTTAAAGCACAATTTAAAAAGACTTCAAAGAATATCTCACCTTCGCTATAAAACTACTGTTTGCAAACGCTGCAACCAATGACATGCGTGTCTTTTCATGAATTTCCTCCCAAAAGAAAAATGCAAAAATATTGTAAATTTTTATATAAAACATTTTCATACAAATAAAATAAAAAAGTTTAGCCGCAAAGTTTAGTCACAAATAAGTGCAGCGCACTAACTGGAGCATAAATAATTTTTATTTACCAAAAAAAAAAACAAAATTTGTTTAAAAAAAAAATATATTTTTTTACTATATTCTTTTATTTCACGTTGGCCACTCCACCCACTCCTTCTTTTATCACCGCCGATTTAGTGGATTTTAAAATCCTTCTTAACTTCTATAAATATTTTGAAAATAACATTTAAAAAGCAAATAAACAACAAATCTAAAGAAAAATAATGTAAAGAAAAATAACGTAGATACCAACTTTGACAGGTTGTTAGCTAGTGCAATAAGTATTACGTGCCGTAGCAGGCTGGCTCACTGTTAAATAAGTTAAAACCACTGGAACCAGCCTTCTAATAAGACAACAGAGAAAGGGCCGATAAAGACATTTAAAGGCCGAAACTCAGGAAACTCGAAACTAGTACCATTGCGAAAGAAATCGGCGTCAAGGGCTTTAAAGACGGTAGCTCTAAAAAATTGGAACCCTTGTTCGATGCAAACACAGAAAAAATTTATTTTTCTATGCAAACACAAAATTCTCTGAATCAAATGTTAGGTTGTTCAATTTAGGTCCTGCAACGAAATTTGTAAATTCAAATGCAGTAATTTGTAATAATTTTATTGAACAAAATTCTGATTTTTTCAATTAATAAACTTTTTCAACCAAAGATATGATTTATAGAATTAATAAAGCAAATGAAACAATTTCATACTGCTAGGAAATTTTTAACTATTTTATTATGTTTCAGTATATTATCGATTATATGTATATCTTCGAGTTTTTTTTCATTTTATCTTTTTACTCATTGTTTGTTATTTTAACTTCACCTAATATCGAACTGAGCTCCTTCAGGTTTGAAATCCAACGTACCAACCACTCGTCTGCCTTACGAGGATGCAATAACGAAAGCGAGTGAAGAAATTTGCGACAGACATGATGAAGTTGGTCGGCTATTTATTTTTTTTCATGTTTTTTAAACCCGAAGTTTTATATTCAACTCACGCTTCTCTCTCACTGACGTAGATACAACTTCGTTGTTTGATTTATTGTTCTTCCATTGAATTATGTATGAAAATAAATGTGCCTCGGCAGCTTAGTGATTAGAGTTCTAGCCTACCATGCGGAGATCGTGGGATCGATTCGTGATTCAACACGAAAACAAAGAGTATTTAATAAAAGTAAATTGTAGTGTAATATTTTCCAATTGTATTGCATAAGTGTACACGGAAAGAATTTTTTATCATAAAACCAATGAAACAACTGCATTAGATTTTTTCATTAATTCAATGAAAACTTCACAAATTCAATGAAAATTTCATTAATATTGTGAATGAATTTCATTGGTGAATTTTTTTTAAAATTTTCGTTGGTTGAATTTCAATGAAAGTTTTCATTGGATTTATGATATCGTCATTCAACCAATGAAATTCTTTCATGATATTAATGAAATTTTTATTGGATTTTTTAAGTTGTCATTAGATTTTTGAAAGTGGCATTGGAGTAATGGAAAAATCTAATGACATTGTTTCATTGGTTTTACTTACTTACGCGGAATACGCGTAATCTGTTCAATAAAACCTTAATATTTTTGTGAACGAAATGACCAGAAGAGGCCTCCGTATAAATACAAAGAAAACATAAACCATAATAATAAGCCGTGATAGAAATCATCATCGAACTTACATAGGATCCGTAGCATTAAATCAAGTAGAACACTTCCGCTACTTGGGAACGGAGACGGAAAAGCGGACAGGGATTTAAGTCGCAGAATAGCCACAACTTCCAATTTATACTGCGCCTTAAAAAAATTTCATCGCTAAAACAGAAGCTTAAACGGGTGCAAAACTTGCTGTACACAACTCCACGTATATACCAAGACTTACATATGGCTGCAAATCATGGGCGCTAACAACAAAAAATCAAAGTAGAATTCAGGCATCAGAAATGAAATACTTAAGACATGTGGCCGGTAAAGCAAGACGAGACAGAATAAGAAACGACACCATACTAGCCAGCTTAATGACAGAACCGCTGAACAACAAAAGCAAATGCAATAAACTAACATGGTTTGTCCATATTGCTAGAATGCCAGCGAACCGCCTGGTGAAACGGGTATCAGAAGCAAGACCGATTGGTACGAGAAGCGGAGGAAGAAGAAAAATAACTTGGCAGGACACTATCAACAATATTCTGACAGAACAAGGAATCGATCATAGAACTGCCAAAACAGCGGCACAAGATAGCTCGAAGGCTGTAAGGTAGAAAGAGGTCCGGAATAAGTAAGTGCAGGTTGGTGAGGAGAGTAGCGATCTGTCTCGCTTGCAAACCTGCTTTAGGTGGACGGATATTTTTGCTGAGATATGTTCTTTATGCTGTTGTTATTTAACAGGATGACTTGGCTGAGATGGTATAAGTGGCGGCTGCTTGTAACCATGCGAAGAGTTGTGAGAGCGAATGTTCAATACCAAAAAAATTATAGTTTTACTGAATTGTAAACTATCATTTTGAAAAAGCCATGTTTCACAATAAAAATTATATTTGATGGTTAAAATAAAAAATTTTATTTTTTTTAACAATTCTTGTGGTTAAAATTACTAATTTTAATGGTTAAAATTACCTATTTAAAATAATTACAAGGAAAATAGCTATCTTACAAAAATTATTGTATTTCAATCAAGCAAGTCACCACATGTCTATGTTTACTTTGTGCTGTCGTTATTTAACAAGATTACTTTGCTGAGGTAAAGGATGGTAAAGGCATTGACTTATAAACATGTGAAAAATTGTGAGAAAATAAGTCCAAGACTGAAAAATTGCAAAAAAAAAACATTTTTTTTTAAACAAACACACTTACTACTTAGGCCTTGGCAAGCATTGAACCTGCGACCTACCGTTTAATAGTTTAACACTAAACTATAATTGCATTTGTTGATTTTAATGTATTTTGTGGTTGGTGCAATTCTAACCTATGAAGTTGTTTAGATTTATTTACTAATATTTTTGTATGTTAATATCTTAAATAACACATGTTTACAAATTTCGATAAACTTTTTCGTTCCATAGAACAAAAATTTCTTTACTTATGTAGGACGTTGAATGCGAATCTGCAATCTGTTTTTTATTAGCTCTATTTTTCTCGATATAGCGTTATGTATAAAGATAATAATAAAGAAATTTTTACGACATATGTATATTAGTATAACTCAAGAAGTTCTTACTATATGCAGAAAAATAAAAAAGTTAAAAATTCGACAACAAAATTGTCGTTAAGACGTGTAAACATTGTTTTTAAATCTGCATAGCTGTTTCAGAAATATCGTAAAACGTTAAGTCAAAAAATTTTAATTTTATAAAAATTTTCAAAATTTTTGTTTCTAAAACTTTGTAAAATATTAAAGTACAACATTCAGGTATGTGATGGAAATCGATTCCGAAAACGAAGCAATTTTGAATGGTGGTTTTTAATAATATTGCTTTATTAAAGACAATTGTATCACATATATTATAAAAATATTTCTTTATTACAAAAGTGTTGTATCACAAAAATTAAAAAAATTTGATGAAAACTGCTTTAAAATGGACTTACAAAAGTGATTCGTTTTCAAAATCGATTTCCATCACATACCTGATTGTATCAGGTTTTTGTCCAATAGCATGCAGTTAAATAGATTTCAAAAGAAATGGGGCAATTTTTCTTGTAATTAGTGCAGAACATTTGACTTTATTCACAATTAAGTGAGACAATTTATAAAGAATGAAGTTTTCATACAACATTAAGTTTTGACTTCGTGTGTGTATTTTCTGCTGTTGTGTAGGAATTAAAATTGTCAATAAAATCAAAAGTTGTATTCCAATTTCAGTTAAAAGAGCCTCAATGCATTTGGAATATATTTAGCTACATGCTAAACACTTCTCGAGTTATGCTAATATATGTCGTGCAAATGTCTTCATTTTTGACATAAAAAACATATCGCGAAAACTAGAGCTGATAAAAAATTTTAATTATATATTGAAAATCTGCATAACATATGGGCATTTCCATGAAAATGACAGCCAAAATGACGACTGAAAAACTCAAAACCCTTAAAACTTTTTTTAAGATATGGTAAAGAGGAAAAAATAAAATAAAATTTTACTATACAGAAGTAGTTATACCTTACTACAATTTTTAAATATCAAAAGTAACAGTTTAAACTGAATATCATTGCAATAAACTATTTTCACTTTTCTAGCGACTAAATTAAGTTATTTGTAACATTGCAATTATACTTTAAAATTAAAGTCCCAACATAAAAAACAGTTTTCGTGAGGAAAGATAAGATAAGATAGAGTTCCATTAGTTGTATATTTTTTATTTTCTTTGGACGCTATTCTAATGTCACGTACGTAGTGTAAAATATTATTTGTTTACGTCATTTGAATTAGACCGGCCGGAACTGTTTCAAAATAAAAGTTTAAAGCAATATATTTTTAAAGTTTAAAGCAAAATTTTATAAGCATTTAAAGTTCGTCGCGTACGCTATTGTAGTACTACAAATGCAACTAAATGGTAATGAAAAGTGGAAAAATTTCCATGCAATTTCAAAAATAGAATAACTTCATCCGTTTTTATATCATGATAGTCAGCATATATAATATGACTCTCGAACTGTGTATTCATTAAGAGAAAAAATTTCAAATTAATTAGTTAATTAGTATATAAACTCAGCGCCCAAGGACATAGTATGCAGTATGAAATGAATTTGAATCTTGATTGTTTTTATTGCTATTATCACCAAATACATATTTTTTATTTGTATTTAAGTTTTTGTTTACATATATTTACTAAACATATATTTCGTTACTTAGGAATACTATAAGAGAAAAACCTGTCACGTACGCTATGTCACGTCCGCTAGTAAATTCTGTTCATTATAAAATCATCCAAAAGCTTTTTTTATTTAAAATTTACGGATAATAAAGGAAAAATATTTGGCTTCGTTTAAGAAAAAAAAAGTAAAAAAAACTTCACAATTCGCAGATTGTCGCATATTTTTACATGCACCTTGACATCACTTTCGTTTTATGTCACGTACGCTATGCCCTTATTTCCCTTGATATTTTGAACAACAGGGTTCCAAATGTAATACATTTTTTTACACATAGTACCTCTGAATGGAATATAACGAAAATTTTTTTTCAGCGACTCCTGTATTTGCAAAATCTATTCCACTTCGTAGGCGTACAAATGTCACGTACGCTGACATGGAAATGCCCATATGTAGTCAGTGACGGCTAAAAGTTTTCGCCAAGGCGATGTAAACGATGAAAAAAAGTGTATTTCACTGATAGAAATACAGTCATAACGCTGATGTAGTTTGACATCAATACAAATGCCTTCGTCTTTTATCCCATGACACTTGTCATCATTGCAATGTTAACCTTTACATCAGTTGGTCTCGTTGTCATTAATGGCAATGACAATTCTGTCATCAGTGAAATGATTAAAAATCATTTTTGAAAAAAACCCAACTACAAAACAGTCATATGGGAGTGGCAATCCTCACTTATTTAAACGTTACGTTGTACTGATTGTGTGTGTAAAATTTCATAATAATTTAAAAAGTAAAAGAATTTAAAAAGTAAAAGTAGCTAAAAAAGAATATTTAGAATTTCTTGGGCGTGGCAATACCTATTTCTCTAATCATAATATTTATATTGATTTCAATAAAAATAATTTTTCGAATGTGCTAATGATGATAAACGGACAGGTGGTCAGACGCGTAGATGGATGGAGGGACATCGAGTCGAAAATTAAAAAAATTGCCATCGGGACCAATCTGGAAGTATAGCTTTTCAGTTGCAATCCAAAATTTCAAAATTGATCTATAAACGATAACCTCCTCATAATTTGGCATGGAAGGACGGAAAATCGTTCCAAAAAAATATAACCTCCTCCTTTTTGACGTCTGTTAAAAAAATATATAATACATGTACGTACATATATAAATTTTCTTACTTTTTCTCATTTCTATATCAATTTTCTTGTAATTATTTTATTTGTTTCTTTCTAATTTTGGTCTTGATCTCAGTCAAGCGAACGCTTATTAAGTAGCGTCTAGTGTTGAAATCAACGTATCATTACGGAATTGCCAGGAAATGACTTTATTGAATAACAACTCTGAAATTCAAAATGACGGAAATATAACTTTCAGGAATCTCCTAAAAACATTAACAAGAGCTTCGGAGAAAAATTAGCATATTTTTTACATTTTAATCAAAGGAGGTAACAATAATTAATTTTCCCGTGAGTAGTTCCAGTGTAAATATCTGCAGGATGGGAAACTTGGAATGGCCGGCCTAATTACACAATCTGCGAACTTTCGTAAAAAACAAATTGTTTGTTTTTAACAAAAGTCGTTCGCCCTTAAAAACATCCTCATTATTAAAAAAATCATTAGCTAGACTCTATTGCACTGTTGCACATTCAGCGAGATCATATAAACAAGAAACATACTGTTTAAATTTCTTTTTGTAAATAGTTAAACAGCGTGGAGTAATGAATAAGTGAGTGAGTGAATGAATAAATAAGAATCGTAAAAAATGTTTGTTGTAAGTGTCGTTTCAGTGGCTTAGAACTCTAAGAGCTGAATTTAAATGTAAAAGTAGACTGGAACTTAAAGTTATTTTTGTATTTTATGTTATTTAAATTTATTTTATTATTTTCTTTCTCTTTTAAATATAAAATTATTTTATTTTATTTCTTTCCAGGTAATGGGATGAACATGAACATTTGTATCAGTAAAGAACATTGTGACAATTAAATTTAATTAAAACTTATATATCGATAAAAGGTAAGTAAATAAAATGTAGATGTTTTTAATGAAATAAGACCCACCCATATTTTTTCTGGTTTTATTTCAGTTGCAGTTTTCTCTGTAAAATGAAATAATTCCCAAAAAAGTGAAATTACTACCAAAACAAAATAAAATAAATCCCGAAATTGAAAAATTATTTCACAACGCAATAACTTTTAAAATGTATGGAAATTTTTAATTTTTATTTCGGAGTTATTTCTTTGGGCGTTATTTCATACCGCCCTTGAATAACACTGGTTTACAAATTTTCAACTTTTTGTCATCACCTCAAAAATGAGATGTTGACACTGATCACGAATATGTCATTAATTTCTCAAGAAGCATATTCGAGATATTCGTGAAAACGTGTTTCTTGCAGTTGGTGTAGCTATTTTCAAAAATTTCGAGAACTTGTACAAAATTTCCACTGTTGCAGAGATATTTCTTTTCTCTTTCAGCCAATATACAGACTGTGTTGATGGGGTCATAATTCATTGAGTTGCGCGCTTTAAGGTTTGAAAAAATTTTAATTTTTGTAGGTTTTTTTTTAATTTCATCATTTTAAATCGCTCCAGTAAGGCAAAATAAAATTTTTTAAATTTAATTTGGACCGCATCTTAAATTATATTTTGTTCCAAATATAGCAAGCGTAAAATTGGTTACATCTGACAAAATATGAGAAAATTACTACATATTTAGTGAACACATCCAAATTCGAATTTTCGCTCGTTGGTCGTCAGATCAGTATAAGTTATTACTTATAAGTCCATTACTTTTCCTCGTTTGAATAGGAATTTACGTAAGTAAGAAAACTATGACTTGCTTCTGAGAATCATCAGAATTCCTAAGAAAATTCCAATAAATCTCAAAAATAGGACGATTTCGAAGGGTGCACGCCCACCAAAATTGTAAATTCGATTAAGTTTTTTTCTAAAATCATGTCTGCGAAGATACCTGTTAGAATAATTATATGATCCTTAAGAAAAAATTTTTATAGAGAAAATAATGATGGCAATAATTGTCATAGATTCAACATTTTTCAATTTTAAAATTGAAAATTGTATTTGAATCGAAATTGGTTATTAGGTTAAAGTTCGTAACGTTTAATTCAGAAAGAATTGGCCTTGATTAATATTCCAAGGAATAAGGGAAAAATTAGCATCGACTTAATTTTTCAACGTAAACAGTAGAACAGAGTAGCGCCACTTTCGGAAGCCGCTATACTTACATCGTCAGTGCTCACGTGTATTTTGCTTATCACCACTTGTTATGTGCCCCTGTTGAATGTGATTTCAATTTTTATATATACAACTTTTTCGTGAAAATTTAATCACTTTCAAGTTGATATTAAACTGCACTTTCCCAGTATTGTCATTGGTTTATTTTTCTTCATTCCCATTTTTCTGATGTTTTGTTCTACTTAAGGCAAAGTTTTTTGGTTTAATTTCATACCAGTGCTGCCACCAAAGAAACTAAAAATAGTACAGAAGTTAAGCAAAATAGTACAAAACCAAATGATAAAATAAAATAAAACTTTATTGTTTGCGAGAACAATATGTAGCTGTTGTCTTACGTCAATCAATTTGTCTTAATGCTGCGAGTGCCACCAAAGATATGACAGTACTCAAATTGTAATATGGCGGCCATTTTGTGAAAACGAAAAAATAAAAATTAGGCGAACTATATTAAAATGGGTATCATTGAATAGGCATTTCAAAATAAACGTTAGGTTTTTCATATCATTTTTCACTTCGAATGACCATTAAGGATCTTTAACAGTTTAAAGTTGGTTAACAACCAAAAAATCCAATTGCGTAAAAAGTGAACTTTAAACAAAAAATTTAAAACCAACCAAACTGTATACGAAAACTAAAAAGAAAACAAATAAAAAATAAATTTAAAAAATCAATAAACCCGACTGCGTAAAAAAGCTAAAAGAAAAAAAATAAACAAGTCCACTGTGCGGAACATAGCGACTTTACAGTCGGGAAGCATTAAAAACAAATCTTCAAATATTCATAATAATGATTCCCGGATGTAAAAGTCGATATGTTCCGCACACTGGATTTGTTTTTTTATTCTTTTAGTTTTTCTACGCGGTCGGGTTTTTTTGATTTTTTTAATTTATTTTTTATTATTAATATTTCCGAATCTCTAAAAACTTCCTTAACCCTACGTCTACACCAGATATATTTTTATCATGACAAATGTCAAACTTTATATTGAAAAATATTTTATTTTATGTTTGCTGTTTTTCCTACAAGGAATTTGAGATTTATCATGATAAAATTATATCAGGTATAGACGTAGGGTAATGTAGGCAAAAGAAGAATGGAAGGTTACACTTTTGAACAAAGTTAAACTTTTGTCATGACCTTTGATTTCCACTATATTTTTTTGATCTGTTATGGTCCCCTAACTACAAAAGCAGTCGAAATTTAACATTCTTTTTTTTCTAAAATTTGGAATTTCATCATAACTTGTTATCCAATGTTATCCAATTTCCATACAAAAAAACGCAAAAAAACTTGGAATAAAATTGCCTTTAAGCCGTTTTAACATTATTTTTTTACATACTGAATGGTTTCGAAATTATTCAGCCCGCAATGATGGAAAATATATTTTTAAGCAAAATTGGAAAATTTTTATTTGTTAAAAATGTATAAAAAGTCGAAAATGCTAAAAACTTACCATTTTTATTAACTGATCATAAAGCCACATATACTACAAATAAAATAAGTTTTTTTACATTTCTGACCAATTTCGTTTGTTAAAATCGTTATTTTTAATTCAGGCTATTTATGATCAGTTTCTTTAATTTATAAGATGTAAATAAAACCAATCTATTGCATCTTTTTCTTAACGTTTCGTCGGCTTTTTTCCGACGTCTTCGGGAGATTTTTTTATTATTATTGGATTTATTTTCAGTTTACATTACTAAATACATCATAAAAAACTGGTCAACACGAACAATCAAATTATAATTTAAATAATAATAATAAAAACTAGAAAATATCACAGATCAAACTTAAAAACTAATACCACAGAACTTTACTTGTCAGGCTATTGCAAAGAAAAATTTGACTGCGGAAGAGAACTCTGAAGAGATTAGCCGAAGCTTTCGAAACATGTCAGTTCAACCCTCCGTGCAGTCAAATTTGTATCCATCGATTTCTTGAAATAAAGCTTATTTTATTTACGATATGATAAAAAGCGATATGACATACTGTGTTGTCATATCGTACGTTTTTAACGGTATGACAACACTAAGATACCGATACATGCTGTTGTCATATCGCAATGTTGTCATATCGTAAAAAACTTACGATATGACAACACAGTATGTCATATCGTTTTTCGACATATCGTAAAAATGACATCGCTGATAAAGACACAAGAAATTGTTGGAATCGAGTGAGAAACAGAGAAATGACAAGCGTTGAAAAATTTTACATAACCGAAGTGCTCTACTTTGCACTTCATACCTCTGATCCTGACCAATATGGGAAGCTCACCTTCCTAAATTAAATAAGAACACTCTTCTGATATCTTCATGTGAAATTTTATACAGATCGGACTATATGTGTAGAAATGGTTGAGATATTTCCAAAATATTTTGATTCTGCACCACTGGCATTTTTCGTATATTCATACTTTACACAAAAATTTTTTTATGTGTTTGCTAAATCTCTTGTACCTTTTTCACTTTTTGCTCGATGTTAATAATTTCACTTTTTTGTGTTGGGAACAAAATTTTATTTAAGATATGGGTAATTCCATGTCAAATCAACTAAGAGTTAGATACGACCCCTTTCAATTTTGATGAAATTTGGTCAGCTGTTGCCATTTATGCTATAACGAATTTATGGTGAACGAAAAAAATTAAAAATGTTTATTTCTAAAGTTATGACATATTCATTATGTCAATATTTCGCCAAATTTACAGAATGTATTGAGCTTAGTTTTTTAATATCTCTAAAACTATTTTATATACAAGGATGTTTTGTATGACATTTTAAAGAGCATATTTGCGGCAAAAAAAAAAATACATAAAACAAAAATTTGTTTTGCAAAATGACTTATCTGCAAAGTTTTAAAAATTTCAAAACTGACTAAATCAAAAACATAAATTATTTTTCGTCTGATTTTTTTTTGTATGATACCTCTATATGTCCTTAATAAATCGTGATAATTTGGAGGAGGTGTTTTTTTTTCTTTTTTGAGATATGATTTTTTTCTTTCGCAACCTTCAACAATATAGTATGAAAAATAATTTAAATTTGAGCAATATGCATTAAATTGAATTTAATTAAAAATTTTTGAAGGGGAAGAAGTAATAACATTGACAAATTTTTGCATTTGTTTTTTCGGTCAAATTTTATATTGGAAATTTTTTGTTAAAATGGTAAATTTTTTGTCATATCTCAAAAAAGGAAAAAAAACATCCTTAAAAATTTCGGGACTTTTTAAGGACGTTTAGAGATGTTATATAAAAAATTCAGCCCAAAAAACATAGGTTTTTGATTTAATCAGTTTTGAAAACTTCAAAACTTTGCAGAAAAATCATTTTCCAAAAAAAAAAAAATGGTTGCCCTACACATGTTTTGTAGCTCAAAATATTCTGCTTAAAATGACATACAAACCAATCTTGTATATAAAATAGTTTTCGAGATATTTAAAAACCAAACTCAACAGGTAAATTTGGTGTAATTATGATGTTTTGGATATGTCATAACTTCTGAAATTAACATTTAAAAA
This sequence comes from Panzeria rudis, assembly GCA_956483635.1. Classification (NCBI taxonomy): domain Eukaryota; kingdom Metazoa; phylum Arthropoda; class Insecta; order Diptera; family Tachinidae; genus Panzeria; species Panzeria rudis. Next base: position 85,632,632 of record OY101448.1, on the reverse strand, counting down.
TTTTTCCCTTTGGCATAAGTTCGTTATAGGCTTAAAGAAAACCTCTGAACAAATTTCATCTAAATCGGAAGTGTCGTGTCTAAATATTAGTTGATTTGACATGGAATTACCCATATGGATAAAAAAATTTTTTAAATGCGTTTTTATGGTGAATTTTGAAAAAACGTAAAAAACACAAAGTTTTTGAAATCTAAAGGCTTGTAACTCACTGAATTTTTATCCGATCAACGCAGTATAAATATGAACTGAAAGAGCAAAACCATAGCATAACATAGAATAGTGCAAAATCTGCTTAATTTAAGTAAAAACTACAAGGTTTTTGAAACTAGCTTTATAAACTGCAAAAACACGTTTTTCGCGAATATCTCGAAAACGCTTCTTGAGAAAAATAAATTTATGTTATATTCGTGTTCAGCAGCCCCAATTTAGTTCAAAAAGAATGTCATTGTTGAGGCTAATTTTTTGTGGGGAAGTGCAATAATCAAATTTGTAGCTCCGAATTTTGGGGCTGCGGAAAAAGGCCCCAAACTTTAACATAAAATATATCCCCAAAAATTGTACAGACAAAAAAAAACGCAATAGTTTTGGGGTTTTTGTAAATTTTTTGGGACATTTTTATTTTTGAATTTCGGGCGATATTTGTTTCTTTCTACAATGAAAAATAGCCCCAAAAGACAAAAATGAAAAAGGCCCCACAAGTTACAACATTTTTACTTCGAGGCTCTTTTTCAATCGCCAAACATACAGATATTATAACTAGGGATGTAACGAATACCGATACCGATATATCGGCGATACTTCAGATTTTCCGATACATCGGTATCGGCGATATTTTACTGTCGATACGACGATACTTTTAAAATTTTTTTCAGAGATTTTTTTAACAAATAATTTATTTTTATTCAATTTTACCATAAATTAAATTCATTTCGTTATTTTTCAAATCTTATTAATATCAACTTTAAAAACTATTAATATTTTATGCTGTTATTTTGTAAAAAAAATTATTAATTTTTTGTTAATTTTACCATGAATTCAAATTCATGTCGTTGTTTTTTAAATCTTATTTCAGCAAAAAAAGACACTCCAAAGAAGTCATGAAAATGTAGAATTCGCGATCCGGAAGTATTGCAAATTCGGATAATTTCTAATTAGTTTTACATATCCTTGCCATTGCAAGAAGTTCTGTTTTTCGATTACCAATCACCGAATTGGAAGCGATTTTAGGACAAATTTCTTTTTCGGTGTTCTATAATGATTTTTCCTCATGGAAAAAGGATAAAAATTATCCATTTTCACAATTTTTTTTATTCGAATTTAAACTCAAAACTTTATTTTCATGTAAATTTAGGTGAATAAATGTAAACTTAAAAGACTTTTAATAATTAAGCTATGAAGTTATTTAGAAGAATATTAGTTGATAAATGTCCTTTAAAAAATCGATTTTTTAAAAAGCATGGCGAGTATTTTTTAAATTTATAAAGGAATTAAAAATTTTTTCTTGCTTTTCTACTAATTATCTGCATATTTTTAACATAGATTTTTTGGAAGCAAAGAAAATGTAGCTCCTTAAAAATTACTTCCAATTTTTATACTGGGTTAAAATCAATTTTAAATATTCTCTCTTACAATGTAATTTTGTATAATAAAAAAATTCCACTTGAGTTTTGTTCATCTAAATATGTTGATCGAATATTGAACTTAATTTCAATATTCGTATCGGTATCGGAATCGGTATCGGCGATATTTATTTTTAAATATCGGTATCGGTATCGGATCGGCAAAACGGCGTATCGTTACATCCCTAATTATAACATTAAATTAAAAATTAAAAACCGACCGACCGAATTGCTGTATACATAGGCTAGAAGATTTAAGATCAAGTCACTTTTCAAAAGAAAAAAACCAAAAATTAAAATTGGTCTAGCCGTTTAGAAGTAAACTTTTCATTTCTAGTTGTATCTTCTTGAATCTGCATCTCTGTGGCACCGTAGCTAAGAACACTCTCGATCAAGTCACCTTTCAAACACAAAAATCTTAATCAAAATCGGTCCAGCCGTTTGGGCTGTACGATGACATATGCAGACACACAGAAACACAGACAAACAATACAGACTTATAACAACCCTCTTTTTTGCTTGGGGGATGAAAAATGACCCCAAAAATACAATAAAAAAATTAAGGCCGATATTTCGTTTTAATTAAATGTATATATTATATACGTGGCCCACATGGTTACTGCCCGACATTTTTATACAATAATTTTGGATTTTTGCAGAAAATCTCTACTAGGCGGAAAATCTTTACGCAGCGAAGCCACTATTCGACACACTTGGAGGAGAAAACCCTTTGTTCAATGTTAAGCAAAATATTTAAGTACGGGCGATTATTCCTTTGCGGCAAAAGATACTTTTTCTTTAATTTTTTTAATTGGGCTGATTTTTCATAATGAAAAATTGTCCTACATTTGGGGCAGTATTTCATTTCAGATTCAGGGTAATTTTTCACTAATTCAGAGCGAAATTTCTTAAAAAATATTGGGACTATTTTTCATAATGTAAAATTTCTGTGGACTTTAGACAAAAGCACTTAATTCGATTTAAGACAGATTTACAAGTAGCGGCATTTATAAATACAGTGGTTCTACGATGCTTAGCCACAAATAGATTACTATTTGAAAAATGAGACTTATCTCCATATTTTCTATATTGCGACTGATCAACAACCAATTTTAATGTCTCAAAAACGAAAAAAAGTTAATTAAAATTTTAATCGATTTAATGCATACACAAAAAGTTTCATTTTGCTCTTAAATTGTATTTATGCTCTACTGAAATTTGCGAAAATTACACTTAAGGTGCTTTGTCAAAAGTTTACAGATTTCATTTTATTCTTTGGGGCCTTATGTCGCAGCGCCCAAATTTTATACATTTGGAACATTTTTGCATTCATGCAAAAAATTATTGCTGCAGCTCCTGTTCAGTATTTATGATTAATAAGATCGCGCCCTTTGGTCGAAATTCGACCACTTAATCCGTAACGGGGTTTGTTTATAACCGGTTTTGTAATCGGGTTTTTAGGCAAAAATATCTATTGTGCATATCTAGAGAAAAAGTAACTGTTGACCCATATATGTTAACCATACATATATGCTTCATCAATATTGGTGGACAATAAGATAATTAAAAGTGTATGACAAAAAATTTGCGTGCCCTATTTATATATGAGATATTTTTTTCAAAGAAGCAACTCAATTATATTTCAAGTTTTTTTCTTTTTTCTGTAATTATTCAACATTTAAATTTGTCATAAATAAAAATTTCAAATAGAAAATGTTTTAATTTAATATTTTTATTATGGTTTAGTGCAATGCAAATTAAGAGCATTTTTTTCTTGAAATAAAATTAAAACTGAAAAGAGAATGAAAGATACTATAATTTTTTTTTTTTAATTTTAGTGGTTTGGCGTAGCGTTGTACAGTGAGGCGGATTCTAAAAATAATATTAATAAATATGTATCTTCAAAATGTTTACCGTAATGCTACCCTGCCAACGATAGTTTCGTACGGCTGCTAATATGCATTTTAATTTGTTACTTTTGAAGAGCCATATTTTCCATAAAAGTAAAACTTTTTCCATTCTTTCTTTTGTAATTCAGAGATATTTTTGATTCCAATTAATCACTGAAAATAATTTCAGTATTTGGCGCTTTTGTAGGCAACATGTCCTCCTGATTTTTGGAAATAGCAAAAAGACTGCGAATTATAAATTAATGTCACATTCGTGCACAACAGCCCCAAATTAGCTTAAAAATATTTCTTTTTTGAGGTTCATATATATTTTGTAAGCTAGCGTTTTCAGCCGTAAGAAACTGCCCAACAAAAACTAATGCTTCGGCCGAGGCAGGTTTGTAAGCGAGAGAAGCTGCTCTGCTTGTTGTTGTTTCACCTGCTTCGAAAAGCGCTTCGAACATGCATGGTTTTTGTTCGCGATGTCCGACTTTGGAGCTCTTTGTTTTTGATATAAAACAGCGCTCTTTCGAAGCATCAAAAATGCTCTAAAATTATGTCTCTTCGTATTATTGCGTCATCCAATTGTATCATCGCTAAGCTACAGACAAGTGTTGCCACGGGAAGAATAAAAAAAGTTAAGATTTTCTTTCAAAAAAGTTAAGTTTTTCAACAAAAGTTACATTTTGAAATATTCCTTGAATAAATAGTAAATTTATATGATTTATATAAAATAAATATTTTTATATCATATTCCAGTGATAATCTAGTTTGTATGGTAATCAGTCGATTTCAAATCGCGCGATTTTACCAAACAGATGTTATGTAAATCGGATGATGCAGTGAAATCGAATATAAGTTCGAATGAAGTATTCTAAGTATTCTAAACAAAAAAAAAAGCATAAAAAATTATCCTTCAGTAGAATTTGTTTTTCAAATCGCGCGATTTGAAATCGAACGATTTCCATCACATACCAAAATAACAAGACAACAACAAGTTCATTTATTGAACAAAAACATAACTTCTGTCGTAAAGCAGCTCTGGGCGAGTTAACATCACGCGTCGTTGGCAATTACTTCGTAAATGCAACCAGGCCACTGTTCGTTTATTGGCCTTCGAGAGTTTTACGTCTCACCCCCAGCATGTGATTAGCAAGTTGGTGGCAGTTAACGGTGCCGAGTTGCTGTTTCATGTCGTTGGTTGCTAACCGCATGCAAAAACTTATTTTTATAACCTAACCTAGCTTTCTAAGAAAGCATAGTTTGAAATCGTGGTTGAAAACCAAACAAAACTCATTGGAACCAGCGTGACCGTTTTGCGACTAAAGTGGCAATTTGCCACTTTTTCAACTGCCTTGTCACTTTTAGTGCCCCTTTTTTAAAATTACCTAAATCTGCCACCTTTTGTACTATTATGCCCCTTTTTGCCCCTTTTTATGAAATGATGCTTCTTGTTTTAATATAAGCTTTTTATGGCACGAAACTGTTTTTATAAAAAAAAAATCTCAAGACAAAAATTTGTTTTTGAGTCTATCATGTAAAGTCAGTCTTATGACAAAAACTATTTTGAAATAGCTTAAGAGTTTAGATCTATAGATATTCATTTATTGTGTTAAAATTATTAAAAATAACACCCTGATTCACTAACACGAACAAGAACGTCTTGTTAAAAGTTTTTATGAAAATCACGCAGCTTTAAATATTTTTAAAATTATTTTCATGCAAATTTTGGTGCCATGTCACAAAAATGTCTTTGGACATTATGTCACTGCTAAAAATGGCGTAACATCCATGGACATTGTGACACTTTTAATAGTGCCATGGACTTTATGACATTATTATTATGACCATTACGACACTTTGAAATGTGTCATAATGTCCACACTTTTAAAAATGAAAACAAATTCAAATATATGTACATGTTTTTGACTATTCACTTTTTACTTCTGCAATCGGTGACAAGTAATAAAAGGTCAATTGACGTTATTGCATTTTAAAAAGTGAAATAAAATCAAGACAAATTTGCAAATAGCGTCAACAATGCTTAAAATATGTCCAATCGACATCGTCGATTCAAAGAAATATTTGGAAATTAATTAAAATTGTTAAGATATTTTATTTTACTACAAAATATTCTTTGCGTAGCTGGCCTTCGGCCGGGCTTAAGTATTTTGTTTCTTGGTATATTAAAAAGCGGCCTTCGGCCGGTCTTAACGCTTTTCTCCTCTCAGTATACTCAAAAATCTTTACTCAGCGGAAATGCTTTTCGATATACTTTACTAATGTGCTTTTTCCATGTGCAAACAAGCGACTTGAGTAAACAATTTTTTATGGACATTGCTAAAAAACATCAAAATTGATTCATTTTATTTCAAAAGCATTATATGCCCTAGAAATTCATTAAATATTAGAATTTGGTTCAATTATTCCCTTTTGAAAAAAGTTGCCCCTTTTTTTGAAAGAATCCCCTTTTTGGTGCCACTTTTTTCCTCAAAATCCCCTTTTTGTGCCACTTTTTAAAAATTTTCAACGGTCACCCTGATTGGAACAAAACAGGAGGATTTTGATGATTCCGCCTTTCTGTACATCGGTGCAGATCGACGCGAGTTTCTTAGAGGAGGGTCCTTAGGCGAAAGCCGTAGTTAGTCATGGCGATGTGGAAATTTCCGGGCCAAATAAATCGCTACAAATAGAAGCGTAACCTTAAAAATATCAAATCAATCAAATCAAAAACATAACTTAGAATAAAAATAGATAAAGTTTTTAGTTTTGATGTGCTTATTCACAGTTAACTATTTTTTCGTATGAATTGTGACAACAAAGTTCATTTAATGACGTATGCAAGTGTATGATTGTTATGTTATACAAACCGAATTGATATGCTAAGAATAATATGGTTTCACAGACGGGCAGTTCTTATCTTAATTAATGGACTAAGCATTTTTTCAAAAATACTACTTCGTTCTTTGTCATGTACCAAAAGTTATGAAAATTTGGCAAAATATAACAAAGTTATACATGTTACGTTGGGCCTTCAAAAGTTAGGAAAAATGTAACGGCATCACTGCTACAGACAAAACAAATCCATGCAATAAATGAAAAATGTAGAAAGAGAGCATGCTTGAAATGTGTTAGTGTTTATTTGAAACAGCGCGTGCGGCAATTCTTTAGAACCTATTTTGTTGAAAGCTACAATGCTACTGAATAAGATTTTATTTATTTCTAAAAAGCCGACTAACTTCGTAATTCAAACAATATGAACACTGAGCGATCTCTGCCTTCCTTTTGAGCATCCTCGGAAGCGCTTCAAAACATCGCATGTGAAAGGCATGAACGTTTTTTAATGCTTCCAGAAACAAAATATTTTTTTGCTGGGTATCGTTGAATCCAAATCATCTAGTCGTTCATAGTCAACAAAATTCATGACGGGGTCTTAAAAATTTTCACGCATGGCGATGGATTTATCTATTAAAACTTATTTACTAACAGACTGCTTTCCGCTCGCTGATTTTAAATTATTAGAAGTATTTTATTTAGTTAAGCAAAAATTATCTTAAAGTTTAATGTTTCAGTTTCATTTTGCACATAATTCTTAGAAAAAAAATCATAAATCATTTTGATATTTATAATTATAATTATTTTTTCAATACTCTTGAATTGAATTTTCTTAAAATTTATATTAGAGATGTAACCGATACCGATATATCGGACATAGTTCAGATTTGCCGATATATCGGTATAGGCTATAATTTTCTGTCGATATGACGATACTTTTTATAATTTTTTCGGAGTTTTTGTAAACAAATAATTTATTTTTTATTTATTTTACCATGAATAGAATTTAAATCGTTGTTTTTTAAATCATGTTAATATCAATCTTAAATATTAATAATATCTTACGCTGTTATTTTGTAAAAAAAATAATATATTTTTTTTGTTAATTTTACCATCAATTCAAACTCAATTCGTTGTTTTTTAAATCTTATTCCCAGCAAAAAAGACTTTTCAAAGAAGTCATGAAAATGTAAAATTTGCGATCCGGAAGTAGTGCAACTTTGAATCATTTGTAATTAGTTTTACACATGCTTGTCATTGCAAGAACTTCTCACCGAATTGGAAGCGATGTTAGGAAAAACTTCTTCGGCGTTCTATACTGATTTTTCCTCAAGGAAAAGGGATGAAAAATTACCCATTTTTCAATCTTGTTTCTTTTTATGCCAATTTAAACGCAAAACTGTATTTTCATATAAATTTAAGTGAATAAATATAAACTTTTAGAAGAAGAATTTTAACAATTAAGCAATTAAGTTATTTAGAAGAATATTAGTTGATAAATGTCCGCCAAAACAAAAAAATTTTAAAGAGCATGGCTAGTATTTTTTTTTTAAATTATAAAGGAACTATGAATTTTTTTATGATTTAAATAAAATTTTAGTTGCTTTTTTACTAATTATTTGCATATTTTTAGTATAGATTCTTTGTGGTTTCTTAAAAATTACTTCCAATTTTCTATACTGAGCTTATATCATTTTTAAATATTAATAATATCTTACACTGTAATTTTGTGCAAAGAAAAAAAAAATAATGTAAAATCAACATGACGCAATTGTGATTTGAAATCATATTAAATTTACAAGAAATAATTTGTCGTTTAAGTGTGTTAGTATTTATTTGCTTTGTTCATTGCTACAGTTCATTGTTGTGATTAGTTGTGTGACTTGTTGTTGTTTATTCTTACATGTGTCGGCTATGTAGACGACAAAAAGCGAATTACCAGCGAAAATTTACTGCTGCTGGTTAAAAATTACCATTGTTATATTAATTTTAAATGAAAAATTATTAATCTAACCTTAGATCTTCTCGATTTAAAATTTTTCACTGTTAAAACAACTTTGTTATTAACATTACATTTAATCAACATGAATATAACTTTAATTTCAAATAATTTTTATGTTAAATAATCATTTAAATCATGTTGAATTAAAATGAAATTCATTTGACATACGATGGGTATTTATTTAGTGTATAGCTAAAGTAAAGTTTGAAGCTGTTGTGGCTGCAGTGGCTAGCGCGTGGACTATCATGCAAGTGGCACGAGTTCAAATCTTGGTTGGGGCAGCAGACTACAACATAAAGTGTTCTGATGTCTATGCTAATAACTAGAGATGTGCGCGTGAGTGAGTTTTCGCTCACGATCACGAACAAATTTGATTTTATCACGCGAATAATGTGTTGATTAAAAACACCCGTTTTTACACTTTTAAGTGTTTTTTATTTGATTTGAATCTTAAGACTAAATACAATAATTTTTAATTCTAACTTAATGTGAGCAACGACAGTTTTTTATGCTGACGTTGCTGTCTGGCAAAATGTGGGAACGGAAATAAAATGTAACTTTAAACTTGTATGTACGTTTTCCCACAGTTTGCCAGCCGGTATAATTGGTGAGGTGGTTTGTATGTAACTCCTCCACCCCTTGTTTGGAATCCTCCTGGATTTCTTATACATGTATATATTTTTATATTTGTTTGTGTTTTTTGTTTTTCTGGAAGAAATTCTTATATCTTAGTATATATATGATGGTATTTTATATATAAGTATATTTTTCTTTTATTATGAAAATTTATAAGATTAAATATAACTGACCGTTGTAACTTGGAGTTCATTAAAAAAAAAAAATTATTAATTATTCGGTCTATACTTATTTATGATATTCTCAATGTCAGAAGGACTCTGAGATATCGTTACGACTTGGGTTTTATTTACACCCGTCTTTTTCTTCTTTATTATAAAATAGATTAATACAAGTGCTATAGTTACAGCAATTATCAATGTTACGTTCAGTCCATATGAGACTTTACTATGAACTTTCAATTCTTTAATTTCTTCTACATTTTTTACATGTTGCAAAGTAATATTTTGAAATTCAAAATTAGGGTTTGTTACATTAATAATTGATGTTGGTGGAAAAAAGAATTTTTCATGTATTATATGTTGTTTGTTTTCAAAAATTTTATCATCGATTGTAATGCTACAATTGTTTATATTTATTAAATAATTTCCTGATAAGCTTAAGTTTCTATTGTCACAAGTTTGCTTAATTTTAATTTTTCTAGCATTTTTCAACAAAATAGTTGCTTCATCCAACTCTATTGTTTCTGTTTTATTATTAAATATGTACTTACAGTTATTTCTAATTGAACAATGGTTGCTTTTTTGGAGATGTTTAACGATTACATTTTCCTTATAGTGTAAAATAACGTTATTTATTTCAACAATATTTTCGTTAACTTCATCAATTTCCATAAAATTTGTGTTTGGTACAGCGGTAAGTAATCTCAATTGTGTAGTAATGAATTTATCAGGGATCTGTATGGCTATTATTAGAGAATTGTCCTTGAACGTCATCACTCCGATTTTAAGGAGTTTTAACTTATAAAAATCAATGTTGAAGTTTTCTATTTCTGTTTTAGTAAATATGCTAGGATGAATAAAACTGTTTTTGGCGGATGCGATATTATCCTGTATTTTCTCTATATTGTCTTCAAGCATATTTAATTTAGACAACTGGTCTAAGTAAAGGTAACGTCTCATTATTTCGTTATTACTTTTTCTGATTTGTTCAAAAGCAGATTTTATACTATTTCTATCCTGATCTATAGAGTTTTTTAAGCTAGTAAGTGATTTATTAAACGAATCATTGATAATAATTTGATTGTTTACTGTCCTAATGATATTCCTATTATTTTCTTCAACTGTGGAGATATGATCCATAATTTCTGTCCTATCGTCATCGTCCATTGTTCCGTATAGCCATTTTTGTGCTGTGCCGATGATATTTATTAAACCTCTCTTTTCCCTTTGTTGTTTTGGTTTTATTGTTAAAATTTTTTCATGTATACTCTGTATCTTTTGCAAAAGGATTTCCCTATTACTTATATCTACAGTTTTAATATTTTCTTCTAAGACATTAAGAATTTCCACTATTTCTAAAATATTTACGATGTGTACTACTGTGTTAGTAGTATTAACTATTTCCACTTCACCCATCTTTATATGAATATAGCCATTGTTCTCCGGTAGCTGGCTGATTTGTAAAAATCCCTCAGTCCGAACCACCAGTAGAAGGAATACCATGGCGGTTACCAGGGTCTGAAAATTTAAGAGGTCTTTTAATGTTGGTTTCGTGAACATTCCTTAAGAGATGTTTCCTATATTTCGGCTGTTCTTTGTGTCGTAAAGCCCTGTAATTTTTTATATAACCTTCCTCTCTATTCTCCTCATAATTTTCCCTATTTAGGTTTCTTTTTTCATTCAATTTGTCCTTATACTTCTCCATTCTTTCTTTGATTATTTCAAAATTTATTTTGTTATTAACCACATCAAAAGGGGTACATTTTATCGTACTGTGGTAGCTATTGTTATAAAAATTTATAGCTTTTATTATTTGTGTTTCTATTGGTAATTGTTCTTCGAGGTTTAATGCTCTTATTTTCTCAGTTATGGTATTATTTAATCTTTCTACGTCGGAATTCCCGGTATGATTATTAGGTTTTGTTATATGAAAGTCAATTCCTTCTGCATCTAAAAAATTTTTAACATTGTTGGAATTGAATTCGTTGTCAAATATGAATTTTTTCGTTTTACCTTTTATTGCCAAAAATTCTCTAAGTTTTTGTACTATAGTTGTACTATTTCTATCTGGCATGTGAAAACAGACAGCATGCTTTGAAAATTTATCAATGAAAATCATAAACGACTGCTTGCTATTCACATATGTATCTACATGTACTATTTCATTTACAGATGCAGGTGTTTCGGTTCTTTGGAATTTCTTTTTGATTGGATTTCTGTCATACTTTGCTGATGAACAAATGTGACAATTATTTATTACCTTATGTATTGCAAATTTTAAATTTGGATTATAAATTTTGTGCTTGATATTTTCATAAGTAGCCAATATTCCTGAATGTCCGCTTTCATATTTATGGAAGAGAGCTATATTTTTATTCAATTCATTCTCGTCCTCTATGTCTCTAGCAAAGTAAGAACATTTGACTATTTTGTATGTGTTTCTATCGGGGAATTCTCTTATCAAACATGATTGTACTTTATAGTACTCATGGTCGCTTAATTCAGAATATACTCCGATTTTTCCTTTGGGAATTTCTCTCCTCAAAATATTGGACACATTTTCCTGTTCAATGTCATTTCTATCTATAAAAATTCGCTTGTTGCCAAAAACTCTTTTAATATTAGTCTCTTTTTCAGCGACAACAATGATTTGAACTTTAAAGCGATTGACGACAGTATCCAAAATCCCTATACCATCATCGAAGTCTTCTTCCTGTGAGTGCCTCGTTTGCACTTCCAAAGATTCTGTTTCACTATTTGTTTCTCCACTATGTATAAAATCTTCTCGAATTGGCTTTAATGTATTTATTTCATTTGTATCGACATCAATTCTACTTAGGAAGTCGGCAATGTAATTGCACTTTCCTTTAATATACTCTATTTTGAATTGATATTCCCCTAAATCGATAAGATATCTTTGCAACCTCGGGCTTATATCTCTCCCAGAATATTTGCTCATGAGCCACTTTAAGGGCTGGTGGTCACTTTCTAAATCAAACTCTTTCCCATAGATATAAGGCCTAAAATATTTTACACCCCATACTATTGCTAACAATTCTTTCTCAATTGTTGCATAGTTGGTTTCGTGTCTATTTAACGTTCGCGATGCATATGCTACTGGGTGACCATCTTGTGTTAAGACAGCTCCAATTGCGTTGTTACTTGCATCTGTAACAATTTTGAAACGTTTATTGAAATTTGGGTATCTTAATATGGGTGAATTTGTAATAAGTTCTTTGAGTTTTTCAAAGGCTGTAATATAGCTGGGATCATTTGTTTCTATTTTTTCGTTTTTTCTTAGATATCTTGTCATTGGGTAAACAATTTTAGCGTAATTATGGATAAATTTTCGGTAAAAACCGGTCATTCCTAAAAATGATTTTATTTGTTTTTCGGTAGTTGGAAGCTTAAGCTTTTGTATAATTGAAATTTTACTCGGGTCTGGTTTGATTCCATTAGTCGTTAAGACATGACCCAAAAACTGAGTTTCCTTTCGTAGGAACTCGCATTTATCGATTTGTATCTTTAATTTTGCCTTTCTTAAAGTTTTAAATATGGCCCTGATATTGCTAATATGTTCTGTCAACGAAGTACCGAATATAAGGATATCATCCATATAAACGACGCAGGTTTTGTTAATATGGTTCCTTAGCACAGTGTTCATCAATCTCTGAAAGGTCGAAGGTGCATTCCGTAGACCAAAGGGCATTCTGACGAACTCGAAATGCCCAAATGGAGTAGAAAACGCAGTTTTCTTTCTATCCTCCTCCCTGACAAGTATCTGATGGAAACCTTTCGCCAAGTCTATAGTCGAAAAATATTGAGCTCTACCCAACCTATCTAGTAAGCTATTCAGATTTGGTATCGGATATTTATCCTCAATTGTATGCTCATTTAGCTTCCTGTAGTCTACAACTATACGCCATTTTTTCGTCCCCGAATTATCGGTTTTCTTGGGAACAATCCATAAGGGGCTGTTATATGCAGAGTTGCTCTCTCTGATAATATTTTCTTTTAGCATTTCATCTACCTGTCTTCTGATTTCATTTTCGTGGATCTGGGGGTAGCGGTATATCTTTGCATAAAGGGGCTTTTCAGTATCAGTAATAATTTGGTGTTCTATTTCGTTTGTTGCCGAAAGTTTATCACCTTCGATATAAAAAAGGTCCTTAAAATCATTCAAAAGATTTGCAATTTTTTCTGCCTCCTCGCTATTCAAGTGGCTAAAATTAAGCCTATCAAATATTGATTCTCGTGGAATTGGTTCGAGAGAACATATATTATTAGTATTAAAAGGGTAGTGCGTTTTTTCGAAATAAAATTTATTACCTAGGATTTCTACATATTCGAGTTGGTTATTTATTATCGCCTTAAGGGGTACCAGAAAATTTTGGCCTATTATTGCATCGTATCTATCATTTTGAAAATCAACAATCTTCCAACTGAGTGTTCCCAAACAACAAAATTCCTTGGGAAAAGGTGTAACCAATTGAGAACCTATTTCACCAAATCCATTCAAGGTTCGATATCTGATTGGTTTAACAAGTTTCTGCTCCGGGTAATTTTCAATTAATTTATTTCGTTTTATTACACTAGTTGTAGAACCCGTATCTATAAGGCTTCTAATTCTCTGTTTTCCTATTGATATTATTACTATAGGCAAGTTGGTATTTGAGGCGGTATCAGAAAATTTACTTCACTTTCCTGATGAAAGGTACCTATTTCCATTGGCTCCGGTCCTTCGCCATAATAATTCCTTCGGCGTTCTTGTCCACTGTTATAACAATTTCCATTCTGATCATTTTTCCTCTGGTTTGAAAAACCTGACTGCTGTGTATTATGATAATTTCTATTATGACTAGATCCCATCTGTAACCTATCATTGATGTTGTTTCTATTTTGGAATCCTCCATTACTTGATATTTGAGTATTATAATTGAAATTGTTTTTATTTTGAAATCTATTATTACTTGACGTGGGGAAATTATAATTGCTATTGTTTTTATTTTGAAATCTGCTAGTATTTGACGTTGTTAAATTATAATTGAAATTGTTTTTCTTTTGAAATTCGCTATTATGCGGCATGAAATCCTGCCAAATCTTCTTAGGTGTTTGCCTGTTCATTTTTGCAAAATCTTTATTTTTCGAGTCTGTTCTATGACCAAATGCTATTGCTCTAGTATCATATAGAAGCTTAAGTTTCGTATATTTTGACATTATACTAGTCAAAGTTTCATCTTCACCTATATGGGCCCTTATTGGTCCATCTATTTTTTCAATCATCAAGTCAACCAAGTCCCTGTCTACACAATTAGGATTATATATTGACGGTCTTCTTACATCTAATTCATATAATTCATTTATTTCATATTTAACCTTAGTAAATATATCGAAAAGTTCACTTAAGTTACTTACTTTAGCATTTCTAGCAAAATTAAAAATCTCTCCATAAGTTCTCCTCGGCTGCAAGCCTTTTAAAAGCTGATTTTTTATTTGTTCCCAAGTTGCTCCGTCTGTCAGCTCTCTAACCATTTTGCCCGCATCTCCTTCCAGTTTTTCGTTCGTCACTATCCTCAACCCATAAGCAATGAGGTCATCATTACCGCCTGCCAAAGCCAATGTCGATTCGACTGACATTATAAACTGCCTTAGATTATGATCTTTGTCTAACGGCCTTATTCTCCTAAATTCGGCTATTATGTGTTCTGGTTTCAGATAAAACCCTTGAACTTGATTCTGCTGAACCTGCTGTTGTTGATTTTGCGATTGCTGTTGTTGATGCTGCATTTGTATCTGCTGTTGTTGATGTTGCGATTGCTGTTGTTGATGCTGCATTTGTATCTGCTGTTGTTGCTCTAATTGTTGATGCTGTAATTGTATTTTCAGCTCCTGCTGTTTTAGAACCATTTCAAGGTCTACAATTCTTTGCTGCAATTCTTCTTCCATGTTTATATGGCGATTTTCGTCGAATTTTTGTTTTCTATTCATTAACGTTAGGTTTTTTTTGTATATCTTTTTTTTTTATTATTTAAACTTTGTTTTTTTTTTCTTTTAACTTTTATTTAATTATTAGTTATGTTAGAGATTTTATTTGTTCTTTATTATTAATTTCTTTAGAAATTAAATCCGTTTCCGACTGCGCCAATAATGTGTTGATTAAAAACACCCGTTTTTACACTTTTAAGTGTTTTTTATTTGATTTGAATCTTAAGACTAAATACAATAATTTTTAATTCTAACTTAATGTGAGCAACGACAGTTTTTTATGCTGACGTTGCTGTCTGGCAAAATGTGGGAACGGAAATAAAATGTAACTTTAAACTTGTATGTACGTTTTCCCACAGTTTGCCAGCCGGTATAATTGGTGAGGTGGTTTGTATGTAACTCGCGCGCTTACGCACGACAAAAGCTTAAGTTTTCACGATATTTATTTTTTTATATCCCACAAAAACACAAATCGAACATTAACGAGTATGAATGGAAATAAGCCCCTTTGTGTTTAAGGTACATATACGTATATGGCTTAATACGAAAAAAGCTTGTCTCGAATTTTCGATATTTTACAGGAGAAGGAAAAAACTGAGCTGCAACTTTCTTAGTTCTTTAAAAAGGATGTAATGACACGTTGACTACTAGAAAACGTTAAAAACGCGATTTCGAAAAATCGAGATATGCCTTTTTCATGTTAAGCCATTGATATATAAAATTTATTTAAAGTGGTTATACACATTTTTAAAATTTCGAGGTAAAAATATTACGCTATTTTCAGAATTTTATCTAGTTTTAGGAAATGTAGCTAACTTTCGACCTACGGAAGACGAATTCGCTTTTTATCGGGATCATCACATATAAAGATATACACTTTTATATGAATTGCACTGTTTTACAAATTTTTATTTTTGAAAGTTAAAAATTTTCTAATGCATTTTTTAAAGGTATTACTAATTAGGATGTCTAAGCACGAAAAAATATTTTCTGCCATTGTCCAGATAACGACGGTACTTTTGTATTTTTCGATGCACACTCGTCTTTAAAGCGCCACACATACTCAAAGGCTTCTTCGAATAAAATGAGTTATATATCTACTAAATTACGCGTCGAATATTGGCTAATTGGCTTTGATCGGATAAAAAAATTATGGAGTTATAATGGATCAAACTAAAAATGTTATAACATTTTTAAATTTTTTAACCAATTTTTGTCATTTCGGAAGCTGTTATGTACCAAAAATAATACAACAAATCCATAGTTTTATAATTTTATTGAATAGTTCATGCAGTTACAAAAATTGTAAGCCATAATGGACCGAAATCAGCCAAAATCTAACAATCCTGTAATAAAATAACGAAAAAACTAGCATTTTTAAAATTCCTACATTTTAATAATTTGAAAATATCTGTCCTTTTTTCTCTACGGTCATATTTTTAGACAAAAATCCCTACGAATAGGGATTTTTCCCTACATATAACATCACTGTTGTGAGTTTACATTTTGGGTTTTTCATTTTCTTTTTTTAACTTTACCAATTTAATTAATAGAAATATGAGAACGTGTTATAGTTTTCGCCTTATTCAATGTTACATTAAAAAAGCTTATGTACGTTTATTTATATATTAAACAATATATTAAATCATGCTGGAGTAGATTTCATTTTAAAATGTATGCGTTTATTGTATGAAATACTTTCAATATTTTCAAAGCCATTAACCCATTATGAGTGAAATCGAATTTTAATCATTTTTCGCCTGGCTTTTTATGTAAAAACACCGGTATCTTAAGGACTGGACAATATGGGGGTACTCAATATTTTATTTTATAGGGAACCCTCCAAACTTTGGTGTATATTTGTAAGCTGTCATTTATTAAATATGAAAGTTATGTAACTTCTAATATTAGCTTATGTACCAGATTTGCAAAATATTTCGTAAAAATTCGTATTACACAGAATCTTTAGTAAGTGACACCGTCGTGCGAAATATCATAGAAGACAAAATCTTTGTGTCCGCTGTTTCAGTAAATAAGCGATTTGAAACGTTTTGACTTTTTGTGTGCTGGGTTGTCTTCAGCTTACAAACATATTTTTCCCGATATCAAACATGTCGGCATAAAAGGTTTACTGGGTTTCTTTTGCTGTCGACACACGTACTTTCGGTCCGAAGTAGGGCAGAAAGTCTGCACAAGATGCCGAATTCGTATTCGAAGACGGTCCATACGAGTGGTTAACAAGAAAACGAACCTCTTTGACTGAGAAAATTTTAAGAACTTTGCCAAAACTCTCTACGAATTCTGACGAATCTTTTAAGGAATTTTCGACATGTCGCAGAAAACTCGGATCTAAAATTAGAAACTTATCAGAAATGTCGTATCAAATTCGCAAATTAAATCAAAATATTGTAAGAGTAAAGAGGAAATTTTTTCAGCAAGCTACGAAATGTAATTTCGTGAGTGCGTGAAAATTTACATTTTTAAAATCACGCACGGTATTTAAATTGTAAATCACGCTCACGCACGATTGCATGATTATTTTTTAATTTAATCACGATCACGCGTGAGTCACGCGTGTATCACGCCTGACACGAAAAATTCAGGACATTTGCACATCTCTACTAATAACCATCACGTAAGTAAAATAATTAATAAAATAGCTACAATAGACATGTTTTTTCAGCTTAATAAAACTATAATTCAACAGGACTCTTAGCGTTGTTTTAATACCAAATTCACGTTGTTTCTACTTGAAATAACTTTCGTTCAACATGATTCATCGTGTTGTTATTAAATCATCATGAAATATAGTTAATTCAAAAGGATAAATGTTCCTTCAAGATTACTGTAAAGCACGTTCAATCAACATGAAAAGCCTATGAAGCAAAACCACTACCGAAAAATGTTCAATTAACCTGATTTTCGATGATTTTACATTGAAATTTTTCTGTGTGTATAATAAAAAAAATTAGGCTACTTGATTTTTGTTAATTAAAACTTGAACACAATTTCAATATGCGCATCGGTATCGGTATCGCCGATATATCTCTTTGAGCATCGGTATCGTATCGGCAAAACGGCGTATCGTTACATCCCTAGTTTATATCCTTTTCTGTGGTGTTCGTTGAGATAATTTTGCAATCAGAGTAGTAGTTTAGAAAATCCATACATATTTACAATAATTATTTTTGCTAGTGGAACCACTGTGCATTGTTTTACACGTTAAAGGCGACGGTAACTGACGCACTGCCATAGCAGGAAAACGAAGTGTTTTTAATATTTCATGCATTAATTTTGTAAAATTTATAAAAAAAGTAAATTTTTAAATCATACAAAAAATTAAATAGCAATAAAAATAATATAAAAAGCTGCAAATGCAGTTTTCTGCTTGGCATCACATGCACACGTCTCACTTTTTTCTACGATATTCTGTTAGTTTTTCTGTTAGTTTTTTAAAGCGAAAATTTTTTACTTAAATGAATAATTTTTGTGCACAAAAAATACAACTTTTTTCTGGCATCCTGCTTTTTAGTTTAGTTTCTATTTGTACTTTTGCATTTACTCGTACATAGTTGGATATTGGACGGCACGTGCTAAAAAATAATTTGAACAACTTATAATTCTATATATGCAAAGTCGAATCGTAAATACCATGCACATAGGATTTTAACTAGGGGTGCGACTAACGTTCGCTTTCGCATTCGCATTTGCGAACTATTCACTTGTTAAAAATAAATCAAAATTTGGACGAATTGCTAAGAGAATTTCTTCATTGGCAACTCTTGTAATATTACTCAAGTTCGTTTTTCACTTCGACATCACATGCATAATACACTACCATGTACGTGCTACCGCTGAAAAATTTCAAAAAGAGGAACTAAAGGGGAATTTTCAAAATAAAAGGGGCATAAAAAGGGAAACAGGAGCTACCTTAAAAACCGGAAAAATTTCAAAAAAATTATTTAATTTTTAAAAATAAAGCTTAGCAAACATATTTACTAAGCTATTTTTATATAAATACATAAACAGAAACATAAATCACAACCAATTGAAAATAAATTTATCATATTAATATTTTTAAAAATTTATAATAATAAAGAAGTACTTAATTAAATTTTACAAATATTTAGCGGTTGTAAAAAGATATAGATACATTTTTTTATTATCATTCTTGGGACATGGCTCATATAAGTTGTATATTTACAAAAAACAGCATAAATAAAAAAATTTACTTTAGGGAAAATATTTACATTTTTGGTTAAAATTTGAGCAATCGTTTCTGAAAAGGAGAGTACAGGTACAAGATCACAGTGTAGATTTTGTGTACATTATTACCTTTCAGGCCGTCCCTACAACTTCCCACTAATTTCAAGCTCAAAGCTCTGGTAAAATCATACATTTTTGAAGTAACTAAAAAAATTTTTTTTTTCAAAAATTTCGACCAATGCATTTCTCGAACCACTTACATAACATTTGCGATGATTTAGATGAAATTTGCGACAATTGACGCAGTTTTTCAAATCCGGAAAAGTTAATGAATCCTAAATGTCGATTTGAAAAGATATTTTAGGGCTGTTAAAATAAAACCATTTTTCGAAATTTTTGGACAAGGTTTCTAACGAACCTTTCAACGGATTTCAATCAAATTAGCAGCAGTCGATGTTTTATGAGCTTAACAGTTGATTAGATTTTGGATTCAATCGGCTTAGTAGTTTAGAATTTATTTGAAAAAAAAATTGTTTTCGAAAATTCTCATTATATCACGAAATCTAGGTGAGGTCAATGTCTTTTCGAATGCCATAAACTTGGCTCCGTTCGGTTAAGCCGTTTTTAAGTTATGAGAGGTTGACATACATACACACACTTATCCATACGAATATCATCGTAAAAATGGTTTTCCATGACCTCAGAACGAGGATATCAAAAATCGGGATGAAATCAGTAACTTCAAATCTTTGATTGCGGGAAGTTACAAAATCATTGAATAAGAAATACTGTTTTTTTAGGCGTTTGGAGTAATAAATTAATACCTAGTTTTTAAAAATTGAACATCTGCATTTTGCATCTCCTTGCTTGGAATCCAATCTTTCAAGTCAGTTGGGAACAAATTTAAAGCGGATAGCATGTACTGTCAAGTATCTACTTTTAACTTGTTTGATAAATCATTTCTTAGGTATGTTAGTTTGGTAAATAGCGGATATAATACCAAAATACATCCAGTCTTTTGTCGCTATATTCATATTTGATCAAATTTCGCTACACATCTTTTGATAAAAAAAATGTAATAATGTACTCTTAATATCTACAAGATCGCCGCTTGAGTACATATTTCTAGCTCGGCTTCATGACACATATATAAAAGCTTGGGCATCTGCGTACATTTATTGCAAAAATAAAACCAAAAATTGAGTTTGTTCAAAAAGGAGCAAACGAGGCACAAAATAATAAAAAATGATACAAAAAAAGGGGATTTAAAACAAGGGGCACAAAAAGTAACAAGGCGGTCAAAAAAGGAGCAAAATGCGACTTTAGTCGCACTATGGTAATGCTGGTTCTACTGGTAAACACTGCTCTAGAGTTATGCTGAACGCACCTAAAGCATGAGAACTAAAATTATCATGTTGATTTATAAAATTATAATATCGGCAATACCTATGCAATGTCCAGATGTTGACATATCTCCTTGCTACCGGTGTAATGAGGATATGTGCAGCATTAGCCATTCAGGCTCTAATTGGGCCATGGTCTATTGAGATCTTCATAAGATCTTCTGCAGCAATATCTTACAAGATGGGTCTTGGAAACACTGTACAAGATCTTGTAGAAAACTATAAGGTATGCCGAATGACAGCATAAACACTGAACTGAGGTTCAGCAAAAGATTATGCCAGCTTTCGGCTTAGGGCGCTCAGGGCGCTCAGGGCCTTCTTGTCGATTCCAAAAATTTACGGTGGCTTATGGTTAGATCCGAAACCTGACAGGGTTGCTGCTAGAGTCTTTGTACCCAAGGTTAAAATATCTGTTTCCATGGGAAAATGGCCTACAATTGCAACATGGGGCGTCATTATTTTAAATAAAAGTCCTAAGTCCGATAGCTATGCAGCTTTGAAATTGGCTACGATAACACCGTTACACCAAAGTGCCCAATTTGCCAGGGAAACCGGGTGCCGAACAATCCTCGCGGGTTGGAGGTCCGTTCGGGAAATACGTCAACGGACACCCGCCCAAGCCCGACGAGCCATATCAGTGCAAGAGACAAGTTAGATACCGGTGTGACAGGTGGTATCTGTAAAATACCCTCAGTAAGAGCGAAGCATGGTCAATTAATTTTGGAACATGCCAGTCCTTTCATGGAAATTATTGTCCGAGCTAGTTCTAGAGTGATTTGACTAACTACAAAAGGTATAAATAGGTAACATTTTTATTTACTGAAACCTGGTCACTGGGGACATCCAACCGGAAAATACTACTTTGAAAATTGATTTTCTTTGTTAATTTCTTATAGCAATTATTAATACACATAATGAAAATATTTTACTTTGTCAATGTGTTTTATAAAAAAAGAAAAACCCTCAATCCCTAAAAATCCCGAAATTCCAAAAAATTCCGGTATCCCAGAATTTTAAATTCTGAAATCCCGAATCCCGAGATTTACAAAAACCAATCCTGTTTGGCATCGCTAGTAATAATAAAGAAGTGTTTGTTTAAAGTTTTGACTCATTAAGTTTAATAGAAGAAATGAATATTAATATATGTATTTAAATTGGAAAAGAAATTGACAGTTTTATTAGTATAATTTTATTCAAATGGCTTATTCGAATATGTTAACTCAAATAATTGTTATTTAAATAACTTTTGTGGAATTCTTTTCATTAACAAAATTTTGTCCAAACATTATTAATTCGAATAAGTTTATTCGAACTATTTTACTCGAATATTTTTTCGAACTATTTTTTTTTGCATAATTTTATTAGAATACATAATTTTTAATTAATAATTTGTATTCTGACATCATTAACCGCATAATTTTTATTCGTAGAATTTTTAATCTAATAATTTTAAAATATTTTTATCTGAACAAAGAATATACTTTTTACTCTTAATTAATGATTAACAATTTGATATGTTAGTTGCAGTTTGATGATATTTTTTCTGTGTATGTGCATATTATTATTTTCATTGTCCAAATGCTGCCACGCTCCATGTATGGCAGAGGTGCCCAAAAGTTCCTTATGGAAGAGCAAACACCAATACATATAAAGAAAAACGAATTTTTATTCAATGTTTTTGTTGTAAAAACCAATACATACAAAGAAAAAAAAATTATTTCATATATTCCCAGCAAACCAAAACATTTGAAAATAATAGGTGTGTTTGAGTACTTTTCCAGTAATGTTTAGCCAGTAACACAATGATAGAGAGCACAATTAAATTTACTCTCTATTCCAAAAATATTCAAAAAAGTTGCCGAACAACATTTTGTAAAAACTTGCAAGTAATAATAATGAACAATAAACAACGCAATAAACTTCAACTGCTTCAATATATTTTCAACAATTTATATAAAAAAAATTGTCACATAAAAACTAGAAAACGTTAAATTCAATATTTTTCATTTTATTTACATTTCAAAATAAACTTTATTTTATTATAAACATGTTTTTATGTTGCTAGTTTTTACTAGAAAAAATGTTGCTTATACTCTCTCGTTACAAATGTTTAAAAGCAAACGAACGCAATCCAGAACAAATAAGCAATAATTTGTAAAAATTATCGAGTACTCAAACACACCTAATATCGCATTCGAATGTTGCGTACACATTTCTCGGACAAAACACTCGAGAACGGCTATCGAAGTCAGAAAGAGAAAAAGCTGCTAGAGCCCACTCGTCGCTCAGTTTGTGGCAGCAAACCTTTCTATTTCGATGTTTCGCTGACAAATCAATAGCGAATAGAAATATCGATACCACAAAAATGCAGGAAAAAGTAATTTTTTAAGATTGTTATCTTTATTTCTTTAATTTATCTATTTTAATGTAAATGGAATATTTATTTATTTAAAATTGTAACTTAGGCTGCAGTCAATCAGATTCGAACACGGTACCGCCAGGCTAACAGATTAGCACACATCCACTAGGCTATCGTGGCAAATTTTTTTCTATTCAATTATTGCACACATGAATGTAAATTACACATTCGATAAATTATCGAAAATAGTTCAATGCTGCGAACATTCACATTTTATGAAATTTGGCAATTGCGCTTCTTATCGAGACATATTTCGATGCTGCGAACATTCACATTTTATGAAATTTGGAAATTTGGTATTGTCGCAACATTATCGACAAAAGCTCGCATTTGCGAACATTCAATTTTTTTAGATTCACGAGCATTTATCGAACAAATTTGTTTCGAAAATTCTTCGTTTTAGCGTACCTTCCTTTATTTCGAATGTCAGGTTTAGTGGGTTTATTTGTTGTTGCTTTGCAGTTGCGTGTATACAGTGAAGAACGACAAAAAAACTAATAAGACAAAGTTGTTTGTGTATTTCGTATTGCTGGTGCTGAGTGCGGTATGTGTGTATTAAAACACACAGCCCATAGCTAATTGCTTTTACAAAAACAAATGAGCACCAAGCGCATAGGGCTTGGGTAACGCTGATGTATGCTAACCTACATACTCACACAAAATCTAAAGATTCTAACTTCTAACCTTCTCTATTCTATTTATTGTTATCCAATTCTTAGCTTCTTCCCGCAGTCTGTAAACGGTGCCATAACCCCTGTCCCTATCCCGCCCATTTTCTTCCTGGTAATTACATATGACTAATATATGTGTATATATGTATACTCCAGGGATGGCATCTGAAATTTTAAAATTGTACCAATTGTTGTCTAAATTGTACTTTTTTGGACCTAATTGTACCAAAACAGATTTTTTAAGCCATAAACATATGCTAAGTATAGAAAATATATTGATTTTGCATAAATACATAAGTTGTGGGCATTTCCACAAGAAAGTCCACTTTTTGGTCACGTGCGGCATCAAGATGTTAAGCTTGTATTTCAGAACCATGTAGTTCTTGTTTACCTAAACTTTTACTTAACGTAGAGCTACTTATGCCCTACACAAATATATAAAGCAGTAAAAAAAACTTACGTTTTGTTTGCAATAACAAGCATAATTGCTTGTTGTCGCACGTGACAAAAAGTGGACTTTGCTGTGGAAATGCCCATGTAGTACTGTCTGTGGAAAATGAAAGTCTGTTTAAGCTGGATTTAGCAATTTCTAATCGAAAATAACTCATTAATTAGGAAACAAATGGAAGGTAGAAGAAAATATTCTCAATAAATGTCCGAAATATTCGGCTTTACTACAATGAAAATAAATTTATAAAAATTTATTTTTTTCAGACTTTAATACGTATCCTGATCTAAAAGAGCTTTAAATTACAGAGACTACGTTTTGTGAGCTGGTCTTATCTGACCAATTTCATACCTTTAAATCGAACTTTGTTCACAAATTTAAGTCAGATTAAATGTTGCATGTGTACGAGTGGACGAAAATGATAAAATAAAAATGTTTTAAAAATGGAAAAATTATTTAATTGTACTAAATAAGACATTGGTGTGCCATTGTGTTTTTAAAGTTCTATTTGTACCAAAAATGGTACAATTGTAAAAATTTTGCCATTACTGATATACTCATATGTATGTATTTACTGATTCATTATTTCTGGCAGATGATTTTTATATTACAAAAACATGCGAAATTGAGCAAAAACATTTTTAACAAAAAGTATAAAGTTTTCTAAAAACTAACTTTGTTTGAAAAGTCCTCGGGCTACAAAATTGGCAGCCACTTTTGTTATTATTATAATATTGTTTGTATTGATCTTTTTATGTGAATTTAACTTAAAGTCTGACAGTTATTTTTGGTGGGAATTGACAACAGAAGACAGGTGGTGATGCAGATAATATTTTTAAACATATAGAATTTTTAAATAAAATTAATCACAAATAAATTGCACTAATTGCAAAAAATTTGTTTTATTCAAAAGTTAATTTACCATAATTTTCATTGGAATACAATTTTAGATATGTGGTCACAAGGGACGGGCGAGTCAATTTGAGAATTCAAGGCCGACTTAAAACTATTTATATAGTTTATAATTTAATGGTTTGCAAAAATTTGTAACAGTGAAAATTAATAAAACAAAAATCGCAGGGTACGGTGCTATATGCTTACTTTATTACTATATTCGGTTTGATGCTAAAGACGATCAGAGAAAATAGAATACGCTAAAAGATAAGAGAGCTTTACTGCCTGTTTTTATATAATGAAAAAAATTGTGTATATTTATATTAAAAACAACAATAAACGAAAGTTTTTAAATCCAAAGTGGGCTAAAGTGTGTAAAATTTACAGGCTAAAAATGTTGGCTATGAGACAATATTGCAAGTTTTAAGGGGAAACTGAACGTTAACCTACGAGGTAGAACATAAGAAAGTGTTTTCTTTTTCAATATAAATTTTCACATGAATTTGTTTTCATTTTATAAAATGGGGCTGTTAGTAAGTAATCGACTTTTATATTGTTCGAATAATCAATTAATCGAAATTTAGGTTTTTAAATTACTCGAACAATCGAGTAAAGCTTTTATTTCGTTCGAATTATCCGAGTCAATCGAAAATCTTTTGAATTTACTCGGGTTTTTCTTATGTTTATCCGGAAACATTGAAGAAAATCAAGTTTTATTGCCGTTTTATATATTTTATAAATGAGAACATTTAATCATCTTAAATAATACGCTATTTAAATTCATCGCTTTGAGAAGTTTTTGCTTTGGGAAAAATTTCATGATCATATTTTCGTCCCACTGTTTGCAGGGGAATTCATTAAATAACACTGCTTTACAAATTTCTACTTCTGGAATGTTTAAAGTTTGTATGCATTTTTTTAAGGTCATTAGAATGTACCGAACACGAGAAAACTTATTATTATTATTATATTTTTTATTTCGGCTCATTTGTGTTTTTCGATGTATACTTCTCTTTAACGCTCCATTCAGTGTGCAAGACTGGTTCGAATAAAATGATATAATGTTTTAAAGGCTATTTATAATCGCTTATTTGCTTTGATGGGATAAAAAGAGGCTGAGTTACAGTGGATCGAAGTTAAAATTTGATGAAATTTTGAATGAATTTTACCAATTCTCATTTCAAAAACTGTTTTGTACAACTAATAATAACAAAGTCCATAATTTTATAATTTTATTTAAATAGTCCATTCGATTTCAAATATTTTAAGCCATTATGAATCGAAATCGGACAGAAACTGAAAATAATATAATAAAAAAAGGAAAACAGCAGCATTTAAACTTTTAATTGGTATATAAAATTACTTGGTATCGAAATATTTTCTTTATTTCAAATAGATATTGCTCGATGGAAATATCTCCGAATTTAACTACAAGGTAACAAAAATTGTTCCTTCGACCCTAAGATTGTTGCGGTATATTTCACTCACAGAAAAAATTATCACCAAAAAATTTTCAACCAAACGTTTGTCTGAAAATAAATTTCATTTTCAGTAAATGTTCTTTACATAATCAATGAATTGTTTGTTTGACTTTTATTTAGGACGCAAACACCAAAAACAACAGAAAAACTGTCTGGTAAAAAAACAACCCCGATGACGACATACACACAAATAACAACAACAACAATGATAGCAAAAGCAATGCGATTGTACCAAGTTTGTTTATTGAAGGTTTTTGAGTGAATCAATTCGTAAATGTCGTTGCGTTAATTGTCATTCATTTTTTTTAGTCTTTAGCTATATAAACAGTCAGAGTTGAACAAACAAAAATTTTGTTAAATATATTACAAAAACCCAGTAAATATTTTTGTTTGATTAAGTAAAATATTTTGTTTAATATTTGTTAGTATTTTTGGACTAATTGTTTTATAAATTCAGACATAAATATTGTTTGATATTTTTCAGAAAATCTAGTAAATCTTTTTGTTTGATTTAGTAAATTTTTTTGTTTACAATTTATAAATATTTTTATACAAATTGTTTTATAGATTTAAACAATTTGTTCACTGGAAAAAAACACGATTTTTTTCAGTGAAATTGTTGAGATCCGTTCCTAGACAAAATATTTACTATTTCATTGAACTCGTTTACAGATAATGAACTTTTGTTTTTTTTTGTGCTTAATTCCTTAATATATTTTATTTTTAAGATTTTTATTATTAAGAGTTTTGCAAAAATGCAATCGAAAAAAAGAAAATTTACATAAAACTGTTTACTCGTGTTATTCGATTAATCGACTTAAATTACTCGAATAAGGTTTTACTCGAAATTGGCAATATTTGTTTGATCGAACATTATTTGAATTCAATTTTCCGATTAATCTAGCAAACATTAATTGAGTGAATATTTTATTAAGTTGACTTAGTTCTAAAGAATTTTGCATGTAAGATTAATAAACGAGAATACATAAAAGTCATTGGATGCCAATCGGGGCTGTACGTAAGTAAGCGTTATCAGGAAAAAGAATTATCCATGTTTGTCGGCTGATTTTTTTACACGTAATTTACACTATGTCTTTTCTGCTTGCCTTTAAAGGCATGTCTTTTTAGTTTGTTAGCGAGATGAGTCGAGAAGCTTACGGGGTAAGAAAATATACGAATCGAAATTTTAAGGGTTTTTTGACATTTCGCTTTTTTATTTTCCTACTCTCAGCATTAAGCGTATGTATAAACGTCAAATAGGCATGCAGAATAAGTCTTAATGTAAATATGCGTGACTTTTCGTTGGGATTTAAAAAAATTGTAAAAATAAAAAAAATGGTAGGGTGAAAAGGCATAGTGTGAAATGGCAGTTACTTATTCGAAGAGCGTTTGCAAACAAATTGTCGTGTGCTCTTCTAAATTGACTGCTTGTTCATGATCCAATTACATAACAGCAAGAGTGTAATTTTTCTGAAGAAACAAGTAGTTATATGCTTTGAACTGTTTTTCAGCGAACAAACTTTTGTAGATTTAGCTCGCTCGGTAATCATATTGTCGACTGGTGAAATTATTTCAATATTCCATCACAAATAAGTTCTAGCTCTTTCTAGCAGTTGCCAAATTATGTGGGATTCAAAACGAAAATTTTTTTCGATTAATAACTTTTCATGCAATATTAGATATTTCGTAGTAAAACTAATGTCAAATAATGCCCTAATCTTGCGCTTGCTAAAAATGTTTGGAAAACAATTTTCATATTCTAACCCGCACTCGCTCGAATTCAACGTACAAAAAAGTCTGCACTTTAATTTGCTACTCGTACATGAAAGTAAATCTGATGTTGAATAGTTTTTTTTTTACTTTCATATTTTTAGGATAGCAAAAGCATGTACTCATAATTTTATTTGTGCATGTCTTCCATTTAGATTGCCAGTCATTATTCATTTACAATTTGCCAGAAAACAATTTTTGGCAAGAAGTACAAATGTTTGAGTACATTTAGTGGGAAGTATAATTTGTTTCAATTTAATAGCTCATTAAAAAAATATTTTTAACTTTAGAAAAACATTTGTGCGAATTTACTTATTGTTTTATTGAAAAAAAATCTTGAAGCTTTATTGTTTTATTCCATTATGAAAAAACCAAATTCAAATAAAATAATTTACTAAATCATGTAAAATAATTATCTAAAATGCTTTTTCATAATCAGCAAAACAATTTGTAAATTCAGATAATTTTTTTTATTGAAATAGGACTTGTAATGATGTTTGTAAAATCAAACAACACATTTACTTAAAATGAAATTGGTTTTTGTTGGTCCTTTTTAGTGTAAATAAGAGCTTAAAATGAAATATTTATTGAATTTAAAGTGAATTTCAAACAAATGCGTCTGAAAAAAAAATTCGAAACATATTTTGTTTGTAGAAATAAAACTATTTTAAAGTCCACACCAATTGGTTATTCAGGCTTAGTTCATTCAATTTAATTTTACAATTAAATTAAATTAAACCACAATCCCATCGTCAGAGCTCTCTATATTCTACGCTAACCCTTAGTCCATCAATCAAGCAGTAAGTATCCAGCATTAAGCTCTTTTTTACTTGCTTATGCTTCTTTGGTGGCTTAGAATTCTCACCAAAGTTTAAGAAACATTGGTTGTCCAAGTCTTAGGGATTACGCATATTTGCTTTGATCCATATAACACGGAAGTTATCAGACATATTTTGTACTATGTGCATCCAGTGATATTCAGTTCGACCCTTACAAAATTCAAAAAATTATTACATGCTTTCAAAAATTATTTCTCAATAAAAAGGATTTAATTGTAAAATTAAATTGAACGAACTTAAGCCTAAATAATAAATTTCTTTGGATAAAACCCATATAGTTCGACTAAAATACACATACCTACCTGCCTGTTCTGTAAGTCGAATCGATTACAACAATACCACAATACAGGTTTTTTTTTTTTGAAAACGATCGATTTGGAAAAATTAAATCCATCAAAAATTAAAATACATCAATGATGGCATAGTTTATTTTTGGAAATACGTGATATTTACTCGGTTTTGGTTTACAGATCAGCGCCGATAATTTCAATATTTTAAAGTTTTATTGTCACCTTTAACAAACAAAAAAAAAAACTAAACTCTATCTAGCCGTTTGGGAGCTACCGTGCCATGGTCTCACAGATTCAAGAGGATACAGCGAGAAAAGTAGCGACTACTTATAAACGCCAGAACCGACTTTCTTCACACAAAGGTAAGAATACTCTCGATCAACTCACATTTCCAAGGAAAAAACGAAATCAAAGAAAGCCACACATTTACATAGACAAACACTACAAACTTATAACACTCCTCATGAAATACACACTTAAGAAGTTATACATCTTCGCGAATGCAACGGACCCACGTGATCTATCTCCTCACAGTGGGGGATTTGAAAAAAAGGAAATATATCTGCAGTTTCTAAACGGGCTGTCCGCTTCTTATTAAATTTCATATAGCATTTGAAAAAGTGCTGCCGAGCTTAAGTTTAGAGTATAGATTTTATACCTTCAAAGCGAGCGGAGCCACAAGACCCCTAAGTGGGTCACCTTTGGATTCTGAGAAATTCAAACCTACACCAAGCTGATGTTTTTGATATGATAAAAAAGAATTTTTGCAAATAGATTCTCCTATCCAAGAGGCAAAAATAGTCTGCATCATTTATGGGTTTCCACTTATAGTTTAGGAGATATTCGACTAAAAAAATTAAAATTTTATCTTTTTTACCCACCTTGGTCCACCCACAGTTTTGCTGATAGGGAAATTAAATGTTGTCATATTCGAAAAAAAATTTCGTAGATTTATAACAAAATTTTCGATACTTGTAAAAATTAATTTAATTTAAAAGCTCAACTCAGTCAAAAGTTATGCGCAGTTTAATTTAAAAATTTGAAACAGTCGATTTTCCCCCTTTTTTGCAGAAATGCTTTAATTATTTCGTAATTATAAAAAATGTTTGCAAAAACACCTTCGCCATATTTTTACGTACTTGAAAGGTAATACTACAAGAAATATTACATGGAGTTGTCAAATACGACAAGATTTTACTTCCCTAATAGCAAAACTGTGGTCCGATGTGGGTAAAAAAGTTAAAATTTTACTATCTTCGTCGAATATCTCCTAAACTGTAAGCGGAAGCCCATAAATGTTGTGCACTTTTTTAAATCTTGGATAGAGAATCTACTCGCAAAAACTCTTTTTTTTTATCAGATCAAAAACATCAGCATGTCATTGGTTTGAATTTCTCATAATTCCGCAGTGGCCCGATACTCTATGAAATTTAATCACGATTGTGCATGACCGTGCTTGATTAACGCCAATCACTTGAACGGTTTCCAATTCTATCTTCTGTTAAAGAACGATATTTTAACGGCAATAAAAACTATTAACCTTTTTTTTAATTCTAAAATCAACACAGAAAAAGCATAGTTCCTAAATGTGAATAAAGATGGTGCCATTGTTCCTTTTAGTTATTTCTCGGTTAATTGGTTTGATACAAATAACACTTAACTTACCGCACACAAATTAATTAATCAACTAAAAAAATTACCTGAAAAGAGAAAAAAGTATTAAAAAATTAAATCAAGCTGTTAATATTTTTTTTTTTCTTAAACTTAAGTGATACAAATATATCGATTACAAAACAATCGATTTGATGTGATGAATTTCAAACAATTTTGAGAATAAGTTTTGTGTTAGTCACAAGGTAGTGACTTAAAAAAAAGCACACAAGATGTTGAAATACAAACAAAATTAAACAATTTCAGAAAGAAATTCTTCAAAATCGATTGAAAAAGTACATATGTACATTAATGGTTTTCTTATTTTTAAATGTCGGATTTTTATAAATCGCCGGGCAGATTCTTGTTCCTTTATGTTAAAGAAGTATATAAATGAAATTTGAAGTAAATAACTCTTAATGGACCCGGAAACGACTTCAATATCTCTTAAGTATTTTTTAAAAAAATTTCGACACTTACGTGCGATTCACATGGAGAAGAATTAGTCTTACACCTCATATGGTTCCTATTATATGTATTATTCAACTCTGTAATAATCTCATTATCATTTCAAGGTTAGTAAAATTGGTTCGGTGGCAGCTCATTTTGATGGAAACTTCATGAAGGATTTGATCGGATCCATAAAAGTTGAACGCATTGCAGTTTTTGTAAGCTGCAACGGCACATCGAAGTTTTTGGTGCTCCGAAAGCATAATCTTCAACTGGGGCAAATATTGAGTATGCAGTTTATAAAAAACTAGTTACACAGAAAAAAATAATCTGTAAATACAATTAATTTTTTTGTTATATCAATAAAATAATTAATTGATTTTGAACCTACAACGATTTTTGTAAATATAATTACGAAATTGTAAGTTAAAGGAAACTCAGAAAAAAAACTTTAACAATATTTTTGTTGATTTCAAATTTATTTCAATTAATATTATTGTTATATCAACAATATGAATTGTTGATTTTCCGAACAAATTTTTTTTATACACAATTCTCGAAGCGACTTTTTGCTTGTCTGCGAAAAACACTAAATGTCTTTGGGCGGAATCGAACCGGCGACCTCTGGACTAATAGACTAACGTTCTTAACTCTCAGCTACAGAGCAATTCGATATCAAATATGCAAATAATGAATACACGCAAAATGTGATGTGTTTTGTTTCATCTACGTGTGTGTGTTCATTTCTTATATCAACAATGGTGATTGTTAATTTTTTTCACAATACTTAACAAAAAATTTGGTTAGTTCAGTTTGTTGAAAAAAATTTCTTGATTTGCTTTGTTTCATTTATATGTGTGCATTCATTTGTTTTATCAACAATGATGATTGTTAATTTTTTCACAATACATAAAAAAAATTTGGTTAGTTCAGTTTGTTGAAAAATTTTTCTGTGTTTGTCGTATCAACAACTAAATCTGTTGTATCAACAAAATATATGTTTGAATTTAAATTACATATTAACAATTGAAATTGTTAGTTGCAGTTTGATGATATTTTTTTCTGTGTAAATAGAATATTGTTGACCAAGTAAACGGCTTGTCATATAATACAACATCTACAAATACTGGTATCAATACAGGCGCAGCAGTCCTCTTGGGAAAAAGCATTGCATGTAGTCTAATCAGTCTACGATGCCGCGATCATGCCTATGAAATGATATTGAGCAGAGTTTTTAAAACAAAGTTATATTCAATCATGGCCAAGTTTTAACAAAGAATTTTTTAGAAGTGGATATGAACATGCAATTGTTTGTTCAAAAATAAGTCCAGCTTTTCTTGAAAATTGTATAAAGCTTTATTACGATCAACTGACTAAATCTCAAAATCGGGAAGACTATAGAGAATTGCTTCAATTGGTCTTAATCTTTCTTGGTGCAGAGCGATATCCCTTTCGAACGCCTGGTCTAACCAGCCATGTACGTTGGATGTCAAAAGCTATTCTCACTTGCGAAAAATTAATCCAATGGAATACGCGATATTTGCATTTTTATAGTGAAACTTTATATTAAAGTCTGGTTCAAATGTACATACCAATGCCATAGACGCACCGCTTCAAGATTTGACTTTTATTCAAGATGCTATAAAGTATTCGGAAACTAGCCCAGAAATCCTAGCAGCAACTCTTAAAAAATTAGCAACCATTTATGTTATATTTCTGAGAAACAGAAGTTCTAGCTTTTTTCCATTAAAAACGTAAAATGGTTAAAAACCTGTACGTAAATATAATTTGAACTCAATAGGTTTGAGTCGGAAGATATTATATCGGCTTAAGTTCAATACTTCAATTAATGTAAACTAAAATTATTTTTTAAGAGTGGAATATTAGAATATCTAATCAGATTAGCAGAATGTATTAGTACTACTAATTTCGACAGCCGCTACACTGTTTGCATCAGCGTTCTTTGTTCACTTTTACCACGTTTGATCGTAGTTACTACACTCTAAAACACTTTTGATGAAAATTAGGTCGATAATAGTAGGCAACACTTTACTGATTATTATCGACCTAAAATTAGACAAGTAATATTTTTGTTGATTTTTCAACAAAATCAGCCCAATCACAAACAAAAATTCCGTGAGAGTTTGTTCACTTTTCTCTTTTCTCCTATTATGAATAAAAATTCCGTCGGAAAAAAGTAAAAAATTTTCACTTGCAAAACAGAAGGGAGTTTGCATAAAAATCGATATAATATTTAAATAAAACAAAATTTCTATCAATAAAAAAACATTTAATTGTTCTTGCAGGTCGAATACCACAAATAAAGCACAAACACAACATTTTTTTAACTTTAATCGATCCATTGCTTTTGGTTTCCATAAATATATCTGTTCGTTTACTTACTACAATTTACTATTTTTACTGGAAGTTTTCAATACAAAAAGTAAAAAAAATTTTCCAATTGTAGTAAAAGTAGTAAGAATTTCGAGTAAACGAACACAGCTAATGCAGCAAAAAGTAACTTACTTGCACGATTTTTTTCTTCTACAGCACCAATATCCTTCACAAATGCTTGTACAGCTATGTTATTACTTTTTTAATTAATTTCATCTATTTTTGGACACAAAAACACTGCATAAATAAATGTCAACAGGCAAAACAGCCGCTATTGTTATTCAATGATGCCACTGTTTCATATTTTTGTTCCCGAAAAGTTTATGATTGGAGGAATTTTTTCTCGAGAAAAGTGTTTTCCGGGGGAAAGAAATTTCTAGGGAATATTCATGATTAGGATGAATATGCTTACTTAAACAAATAAAAAATTAGGGGCAAAGCGGTTGGCTGCACTCTAAAACATTGCTTCAAATTTACGATCATATATTGTCTAAATTTGTGTTGAAAATTTCTCCTTGTCTAAAATTACATAGATTTTGTAGTTATTTTGTTAAAGAAAAAACCTAATACGGCTGTGGCTGAATGGTAGATACGTCAGACTATCAGTCAGGAGGTCGCAGCTCAAACCTGTATGCAGCCAATCGCTTTTTTTTAGTAAAAACATTTTGTTGAAAAATAGTGCGTGTGTAATTTTAGGTCGATAATAATTTGTAAAGTGTTGCCGACTATTATCGACAAAAATTTTCAACAAAACTGTTTTAGAGTGTGCCTGCAGCATCGAACCGCGACCTCTTGGCTGATAATCTGGCGTATCTACCTATTAGCCATAGGCATATTATACTTTTTCTGCCATTTTATCCGTTTGAACTAAATATGTATGTTTAACTTGTGAAGCCAAATTAGACAAATTATGTATTTTTATTGCAAATACCTACAAAATCGATGCAATTTCAGGCAACGAGAAATTTTCAACATAAATTTAGACAATATGTGATCCTAAATTTTAAGTAATGTTTTAGAGTGTAGTATTAAGGAAACATCAGCTATTTAACCAAATTTTATGACGAAATAGAATATGGGAGTCTATATTCCTTTTATCAATATGGTGAGCATGAAGTTTCACCTGTGACCATTTATTCCAATTTTCATGCTCACCATATTGATAAAATTAACATAGACTGAATATCTGATGTTTCCTTAATACTAGTATCCACAATCAAATGTGGTAATCGTGGTAAAAGTGAACAAAGAACGAGGATGATGACAGTGTAGCGGCTGTCGAAGTTAGTAGTACTAATACGTTCTGCTAATCTGATTAGATATTCTAATATTCCAGTCTTAAAAAATAATTTGAGTTTACATTAATTGAAGTATTGAACTTAAGCCGATATAATAACTTCCAATATGGTTAAAAACCTTAAATTAAAGGATCCAATCGTAAAATTAAAAAAAGGTCGATACTATTCCAATTTAATAGACTTTCAAAAATACTCTTTATATGATTTTGTATCAGAGAAAACAAAGTATTTCTTCAGTCGGCTTAGTTTATTCCTCGAATGTCTAGAGTTTGATCCTTCAACTTGGGAAATATCATTTGAATTTCAGGAAGGTTGGTCATTCTGTAAGGACTTGTTCGTTGTAAATTATACTACTGAGAGAGGAGTTACATTTATTCAAGACTTTAACAGAATATTAACCAATGATGAAACGGAAAAACAATTATTGCTTCAGGTTGTGGACGCTTACCGATAGAAATCTGATCTAATATTATATTCATAATATTGATAAATATAGATATAGAAATGAATTCACCATTCCGATATGATTTTTGTTATATTTATTCAAATCAATAAAAATTAAAAATGGAAGCTATATCCTTTTTAAACATTATTTTTTAAATAATTTAGTCTGAAAGCTTTCGAATTACACCAATATTGTTAATATTTGATGACGAAGTCTTAACGGCCGAACTCTAAATGGCAAAAGCGGCCGAACTAATTCTTGCGCAATGTGATGCGCACGTAAGAATAGTGTATATATGGTAAATTAATTTAAAATCAGAGATGGTAAAAATATAAACTCTTGATTTTGTGTAGACATTTTTTCAAAAATTACTCTATATTGAAGTCGTTTCCGGGTCCATTAAAACAGAAAAAATACACAAGAATTATGTTCAATAAAACCACGTTATTGAAAAAATACGAATCGCAATAACATTTGTGATTAAATTAATACAATATTTCGTTGCATGTGTTTCTTTCCCATTCCGGTTATTTCTTTTCATACATAAGTACTTAAAACAAGTTTTATCTCATAAAGAAATAACTGGGATATGATTCAGCTCTAAGAGCATGCTTTACGTCCGTGAAGCCCGGGTTCGTATTCCAGCAATGTCAACTTTTTTTTATTTATATATATTTTTTCTTTTGAAATATTGTTGTTATCAATATAGCGGAAGTCTTTATCACAGGAAATTTGAAAAAAATATATTGAATACCGGGATTTTTGATATCAAAAACGAAACTTAGTTTTTTCTGTGTAAGAGTTATCGGATTCGGTCCAAATTTCACTTATTTAATTTTTCAACATAAAGAAGACAGGCGAACTAGAGTCAAAACATTTTAAAATTTGTCCATACAAATAAGAACACCTTGAATGTGCATACTAAAAAAATATTTTAAAATTAGCTAAGCGCCGGGCCACACGCACGTTTTTAAAACGCACGTTTCTTCTTTTTGAACTAAATTTGAGAGATTTAAAGTTCAAAACTTTCATATTTGGTTCAAAAAAGCAGAAACGTGCGTTTTCAAAACAGCTGTGTGGTCGCAGCATAAAACGAAAATAATCAGCGCATCACAAGCTTCGATTTAAAATCGTTTCGTTCTTAAAATCAATTTCCTTCACATATCTGAGAAGCTTTCGTACAAAAGTGGAAACGAACTGTTTGGGACCGGAAAAGTTGTTGCGATCGGAAAAGTTGGGACCGGAAAAGTTGTTCGTTGTACGCGATAATTCGTTAAATCCGGTGTTCGTCATAGTCGAACTTCTGTATTTATAATCTTAGCATAATTTGTTAATTCTCAGGAAGACTTATAGGTTTCGCTACTTTCCTGCTTTCATAAAATTTTTTCTTAATTTATTTTATGATAATATTTCTATATTTATTTCTCTTTATAATTATTAAAATGCCATTCTGTGGTTAACATACGCCATGTTTTCTAACCTATAAAAAAATCTTTATCTCTATTAAATTTTCAAACATTTAAGCTTTGGTTGCTGGTGTTGTTATCAACTTTTTAAGACCACAACAGAAAATTATATCCAAACTTTCATTATTCTTCTATTTATTTTCAATTTATTTTATAAAATAAACTCTTGAATAAAAATTTTTTTGTTTGTGTGTCAATGGAGTTTTAACAAAAAATAATACATATCATTTCTTTTCTTTTAATTCATTTCACAAATAATTTTTTGCTTCAATTTTAATTTAAATATTTTAATTTTTTTATAAACGCTTATTCAATATTTTATATTATACTCTTGTTAGTATGCAATTTATTCTATTCAACAATTTTTATTCTTTTTATTCAGCAGTCGTATTAAATTATTTGGATTCTGTAAAGTGCTCTTTTATATTAACATTCATATATACTGATGTATGTATGCATTTATCATGTAGGATGTACATTAGGGCAACCCATAATATTAAAAGATAGATTTCCCCAGTCTCACTCCCCACTGTGGTTCAAAACCAATTTTCATTGGCCAAAACCTATATTTTTTCTTGACATAGATTCTTAAAATTTTTACGGTTCAAAACCAATTTTCATTGGCCAAAACCTATTTTTACGCCATCAGAAAGGAAACATATCAAAACTAAGGTAGTCAAAAATTTTGGTCAAAATATTCTCAGAAGTGAGCGTGGCATGTTGCTAAAAACAAAGACTTTATGTTAATAAAAAAAAGGAAGAAGTGTCATATTTGACCTGAAATAAATTATGATTCCTCGAAAACTATTATAGATAAAGGGCTGCGGTTATTATATTGTGTAAACTGGTGTTTTTAAGAAATGATATGTGTACACCCTGTACAGTTTGTAGTTAGGGTGCCATTTAATAAATTTTAAACCCCAATATTTTCGTAAAATTTTAAGTTTAGTAGTGTATAACTTTTGAAGATCAAAAGGGATCAAAAAACCGAAAACCTCCAGAGAAAGAACAACGTGTCTTCTTTAAGCCTATATTTGCACTTCCACGACCCGCCTGCAGAACACTTTTAATTTTAATGAAAATACTCAAAAATTATAAAAAAAAAATCCACCAAAAATTTCTAGTAATTGCTAGTATATTTTTTCACTTTTTTATGTTTGTACACGCATAACTCTGTCATTTGCAAACCAATTTTCAAAATTCTTTTTTGTCTGAAAAGTTTTGCCTGCAATTTGGTCCCTTATTTTTTTTTCAAAAATTGGAGTGGACAATTTCCTCGCCCCATGCATAACTCTTGTCATTTGTGAACCGATTTCCAAAATTTATATTTTTGTTTGAAAGGGTTTGCCTGCAGTTGGGACCCTGCAGTTTTGTAGCATATTTTTTTTTTTTCGAAAATCGGACGGAAAATTAGCTCCACTCAACCCAAAATGTTGCTTGTGAAGTTTACAACAAACATGTTTATAAAAAAAAATTGTGTGGCACAAGTTCCACGTTATCTCCAAAACAACGGAGCATATCGAGGTCTTATATTCAAATAGTGCTATCTGCAAAATCAAAACTTTACTTAGGATTCGAACATTGAAATAAGCAGATAGCACTATTTGAACAGGTGAAAAAAACTTTATAACTGCCACAGAGCTATTTCCCAAAATTTTTTCTGAACATACCTACCTCCAACTTCCATTCTTTAAGTGGGCTCCCATACAAAATTTACAATGGATATTAGAAATATATAGAAGAAAAAGTTCCATAACTGGCCAGGAGTCCCAACAGGGGGTTAAATGTATGACCGACCTCCACTAGTTTTTGTTCCCAACATTTTCTTTAAGCATGCTTGCCCCCTATCTCCACCTCTTAGGGGAGCTCCTATACAAATAATGTGGTTTATTGAAACTATTGAATTTGGTCTCAGCAGCGGCTAGGATGCCCCTAGATGAGTCAAATGTATGACAAACTCCCAATAGTTTGCTAGTGTAAAATTTTTTATTTATTTTTAAACAACAACCCCGTATCTTCATACCTTAAGAATGCTCCCATATAAAATTTACAATACAGACTAGAAATATATAGAAGAAAAGATCCCATAACTGCCTAGGAGACAACCATACGGGTGTTAAATATGTGACTTACCTCTAATGGTTTTTCGTTTTCAACATTTTCTCAAAAGATACTTGGGAGTCACCTAAGGGACGGAGACCTCTTAGGTGATGGAGATCCCTTAGTTGACTCCCATACAAAAAATGTACATTTTGTATGGGAGCTCCCTTAGTTAATGGATATATTTATTAGGCATGTTGGAAAAAATGTTGGGAAAGAAAAATTAAGTGGGCTTAGACATACATTTGATTTGTTTAGGGGCACCCTAGGCGCTGCAGGAACCAAATTTAATAATTTTATGAAACCACCATATTTGTATCGGAGTCACCAAGGGTAGGAAATTCATTTTCTTGGTTGATCCCGAACTACAATGTATATATATGTATGTATGTATTTACGAATATTCGATAACAACAAATCTTATTATTTTGTGTATAAAGGCATATTTTTATGCAGATAGCACTTTTTGTTTACTAACAAAACAACGCATTGTTTTGTTAGATAGCATAATAAAAAAGTATGAAAAAATAGCTTTAAGAAATATTTTTTTATATTTTTATATAAATGACAGATGACAATTCAATCAGAGGACACGCTGCTATATTAAACTCATTTTCGAGAAAAGTGCAGATATCACTATTTGAATATAAGCCCTTGATATTAAAAAATAATGTTGTTACCGCTTAAATAAAATATTGAAGACGAACTTTGTTTTAATTGAATAGGACAAACCGTTCTTCAGTTATGTTAACATATGTCGTGCAACTGTTTAATTTTTTAAATAAATTTATATCTTGAAAACAAGAACTAAAAAAATATACCGACTGAAGACTCGGCTTCAGCATCCCAAATTACATAAGAAGCATTTTTCAGTTGCTCCAGTCCAAGCCTTTGTAAACTTGTGTTTTACTTATCATGAGCTGGGAGGGCGAAGGGCATTGACAACTGATGTTATTTATTTTGTTAACTATGAGATTTAGAGAAAGGTATTTAAGGTATAACATGTTGTAAACTTCACAAGCAACATTTTCATTTTATAAAACTTCCCAGGCAGAAAAATACCATTGGCCCAACATTGGCAAAGCATTTCCTAAGGTGTTAGAAACCTTGGCAAAATATTACAAGTCGTACTTTTGAACTGTTCTGCCAACACACAAATGATAACCTCATGCTGGATTCGCCCGACTGTTTTTTATATCGTTGGCTAAACACTGGGAAAACCAAAATTTTTAGTGCTGTCCCAATATAATTTTTTGTTTAGTACAACAGTTTCTTATTACTTTAAACTCCAAAATTATAGTTTTCCTAAATTACCAATGACTAAAAATAATCTAATATTCTATTAGTTTGTAGTCTTATTACAAGTATGACATACATATAGACTTCAGAATATTATATGAACAGCAGAATTGAAAGTTTTGTTATAATTTAAGAAAATTACGTTTTATTCTGCAGCTCCTCATCTAAACAAATAATTCCATTCACCCACATAATCCATGTTTACTTAAAGCCTGTTTCACACTATAATACAGAGTATTAAGACTTGTCAAAAACTCAAGTAATATGCAAATGTATGATAGTGTGAAAACAATGGCATGAAAATCTCAAATAATACCGAAATAAATTTGACTTCTCATTTTTAAAAATTTGTCTAAACGAAAAGGTTTTTCATACTATCACCACCGCCGATGATTTCATCTTCGTCTTGCAATGGCTCAAAAATCACCAGATACGAATGTATTTTGTTCAGATCTAAAAGTGTCAGTACTTTTCTTTCGTATTTTTCTGGTACTTTTTTTATAAAAAATTAATCGAAAACTTGAATCGCCGAAAATTATCAAGCGTCGGAACCGGCGCCGCCTACATGAAAACACTCAGCCGATGCTACTGTAAGATCTGAATCGGATTGTTTCTACTCATGTTTTTCATATTATATGAAGTATGATAGTCTAGAAACAAAATGTAATGCTACGTTAGATTTTTTTTGGACTTGTACACAGAGAAAAGAGATTTATTGTGGCAACCGAATTCGTAGCCAATCGAATTTTGTCAGTTGCACGTACTACTTTATAATTCGGTTATAACTATCGAATGAATTCTATAGTAGGAAATGAATCTGATAGTACAAAAATTTAATAAAATTTTACTATTGTGAATTGAAAATTTTTTTTAATTTAGTTTATTTATCAAAGGCAAAAACCAAACGTTTACAATGAAAAGACACAAACAAATTCATACATATAAAAATACATTTATAAATCACATTTATGACCTACATAGGTGGAATATTTTAAATGATTATGACCATTGAGATTTGAATCATGAGCAGGAAGATGACTTATTTAAGGATCTCTGAAATTTTAAACGATATTAATAAAAATATGTTAGCAAATCGTGACAGTTTAGCAAGTACATATTAAATCTCTTACCTTTCTTTTAGAGGTATGTATGTCAGGAATCAGAGTATGTTTGTGGTTGCAGCATCGGCAGCCCATCACATCAGCTCTTTGAAAATTTCTACAAAGAATTCTCCGTTGCACTGAAATCATTTAAAAATTTATTGCTTTCGGAAGATAATATATTTATATATTTGATAATACTTACTATGAATAGTGCCAAATTTATCCTTTGCATCGCCCGTTAATCCTTTTAATTTTATATTCTGACTATTTTTGGTTTCTTGATACTTTTTCGTATTTTTATTTTATTTTAATGACAAATAAAATAATATCATCCACGTTTTGTCCACCATAGCTTTTTATTGGTTGGAAGTGCTGAATTCAACAATAATGCTAACTAAAAATTTAATCACACACAAGTGTTCTTTTATACAAAGGAATTTTTAATTGTTATTAAGAATATTTAGTTCAGAAATGCAAATTATATTGGTTGCTACTTTAGATTTCGTTTGACTTATTCTCACAAGCTATATATTGATTGTCGTAACAAACGTAAGATGTGTGAGAATATTATATTTATTGCCGTAAGAATTCTACGGCTATAGACGAAAATCTTTTATTATAAACCATTTTTAATAAATTTAACAGAATGTTGATCAACTGCATAAATTTTTGAGAACTGCAACCGTTTTCCAATCCATCTGTTTTCTCTGTGTATTATAGTGTGAAACGGGCTTACGTAATGGGAATATTATGGTTATATCAGAAATTTTCTGTATACAAATTGAACCAATTTTCGCCAGACCTAGTTCCCTTTGACCGATTTGGTAATTATAATCGTCAGCGGCGACAATGTAGACCAAAATTATATTAAAATAAACATAGGTATGGTAGATGTTAAGTGTATTCTTATCAAATTTCAAAATATAGCCATTGTTATCACTCTTACTTAAGTAATTTATTTCAATTGAAATAAACAATAAAGATTAAACAAAAAGATCGTTTATTAAAACGTTGGCAAAACATTTTACGAGTTGAAAATTTTAACGTTGGCAAATAGTACTAATTTTTCAATAAAAAATGTTTTGCCAGTGCTATATTTTTTGTACGGTTGGAAATTTATGCCTGGGTTTTTTTTGGCAAGTGCACTTAATTTTATAGTAAGTCTTATCTATAGAAAACATAGAAGCCTGACTGTTCGCAAATAGTTGTCAGAAAGCTAAGTCGGCTGTCAAAATAAACCTAATTCTAAGAAAGTATTAGTAGAACATTTTGTATTAGTATTGGTTTAAATAAAATTTCCCCACAGCACAAAAACTATACTTAATTGTACAAAAAGTATTTGACACAATTTATATTTTTTTAAACATGAATTTTTAGTTATGATATACAATTAATTTTGCATTAATAAATGAAAATATGAATTTGGAGCTTAACAAATATTGATTTGCAAATTTTTCTATTTGGTACTAAAAAGATTTATCCCAAATAGTAACAAAAATGCAATACTGATTAATGAAAAAATGGTTAAAAGCTTTAATAAATTCAACACACAAATGCCAACAAAATTAAAAAAAATAGTTTAAAATTGCAGAAAGAAGAAACATAAAATTTGTTATAAAACAAAGAAAAAATAAATAAAAAAAGTGTTTGTCTTATCCCCCACCGATTGATCTGAAAACTTGGTAAGATAATTATTTTTTATCAACATTCCCGAAAACTGAGGGTGAAAATAAAAGAAAGTACACAAAATAAAAATCGCCATATAACTAAGGGAGCCCCTAATGTGCATATGTATAAAGGGTATAACATTTTACAAAAATGAACAGGTAATCTTATTAAACAGAGTTGGCAAGCACGTCATAATTTTTGTGAAGAAATTTTAAGTAGTCGCTACAAAGTACGATTTCTTTCTTAGTACTTCATACAATTATCTAAACCAAACCAG
The DNA here is from genome assembly GCA_956483635.1 of Panzeria rudis. NCBI lineage: Eukaryota > Metazoa > Arthropoda > Insecta > Diptera > Tachinidae > Panzeria > Panzeria rudis. Next base: position 85,588,934 of record OY101448.1, on the reverse strand, counting down.
CGTCAGCAAGATTTCGATTGCAAAGTTACATTCCTAATGTACATATAGTTGTACACGTACACATTACGAGTATTACTGGTGCACATTCATATGAATTGCATTGCGGCACCCGTTGACCTAAAATGTGTGTGAATGCAGATTTTTGTATGTTTGAATGCAAATTTTTTAAATTTAATATTATTTTTATGTACTAAAATTAAAATATTATTGGTAAAAAAATCAAAATAAAAGATTTCTCGCCTCAAATACAATTTTAAGTGAATTTAATTTAATATGTTTATTCGAGTCATGTTTTTCCGCTTCGAGGAAGCCTTAATGTTTTAATATCTAGTTTTTTATTGTCCAATAACAACATTATGCATCAAAATTAAAAATGTTTTATGATACGTGATAATCACTATATTTTTCTTTTATTAGTTATGTATGTATGTTACTTTATTTATAAAAATGGTAGAAATTGAAAATTCTATGATTAAAAAATGTAGATCCATAAAAATGAACGAGTAAATGGAAATTTACGAGTACAGATTTTATCATAACTGGTGGACGTCATGTCCGATGTTGCAAAAATACTTTAGATTAGTCGAGCATGCGATACTTATGTATGTAGATGTATCGGCGATACTTCGGGCTTACCGAAATATCGGTATTGGCAATGTTTTTATTGCCGACGCAACGATATGTTTTAAATTTCCAAATATTAACGTACATATATAAAGTATAAGTAAGTTTCTTTATGAATAGACTTTAACAATAATCAGTTTTTGGAACTGCTTAACTATTTCCGAGGCTTATTTTCCTGCTTAACAGCATGCAACATAGGCATTTGCTACAAGCAGTTGCAGTACAAACTTGTCTCCCTTGTATAAAATACAAACGAGAACATCACGGTGAATTGTTAAAAATCAGTGACTTTACTTCATTGATCCAGCCCAAACCACTAAAAATAGAAATGTGAAATTTTCTATGTGCGTTTGCTTCACGGTGCATAGATCCACTAAGTAGGGTTGTCAGATTTATTTTGACCTTTTCGCTAAATTCAATGTCAAAAATCACCAAAATCGGGTTTTCCTTAGTTTTGCCAATAATATAAATTTTTTTTTAAATTTAAATTTATTTTTTATAAATATTTAAAAAAAAAAATATAGTCCGAATCGCTAAAATTCGCCAAAAATAGAAAAAAAGTCGCCAAAATATATATTTTGTTCAATTTTTATGCAAAAATGATAAGAGAACACAAAAAATGTACAATGTTTACTATAAACTAGCTTATAGTTTACTTAAAGCAATAAAAAAAATTACCCGTGTCAGCTCCAACGCAAGACTGTAATACTAAAAAAATTTTAAGATAGATATACACCCCGAGGGTTGGTGGAAAAATTCTGAAATCAGATGAGCAGATATTTAAGGAGGAAATTAGCGATAATTCGCACCACCTTATAGGAGTATTGGAGCGGTCCGATTTCTTAATTTTTACGCATTTTGGCGATTTTTCGTTTTGACATTTTTTAATTTTGGAATTTTTTAGCTTTAGCGTTTTTGAAAATTTCAAGAGTTTACCTCTTACGGTTTCCAAGATACAGGATATCGTTAAAATTACATAGTAAAATTACATTAACTGATAGAACACCCTTTAATTTTTATTGTTTTAAATATCAGTGTTAATTGGTGTAGTCTACTCTACAGACTACACCAATTAACACTATTTTTGAAAATTTAAAGTGTTAATATATAAGTGTCTGTATATTACATTAGTATTTCAACATATTTCATTGCTCGCTTAAGAACACCCTTTAATTTTTAACTGTCATATATTTGTTGTTGTAGCGGCAAAAGCTTTACATATTCTGTGAAAATTTCAGGTCCGTAGCTCTTATGGTGCCAGAGAAAACAGCTTGTGACAGACAGACAGACACACCGACAGACAGACAGACGGACAGCGTAGCAAACACAATAGGGTTCCTTTATACTTTTGATGTAAGGAACCCTAAAAATCAGCAAAACAAAAAAAAAAGCCAAAACTAAAAAAATTGCCAAAAACGAAAAAAAACTTAAAATATAAAAAAAAATAAATTTAAACGAAAAAATTGCCAAAAGTAAAAAGGGCAATGACGGAAAGGGATATATAAGATGAGCCAAGGTTGCACTTTACTGAATTTATTTGAAATAAAGGTTAAAAGTTGGATCTTTTTTTTTTTTTTGTATTTTTTTATGTGGGTTTCTCTTTCCACTAAGGGGGCAAAATAGCGTAAAGACGGGTAAATTCGGTAAACTTTTATCTGCGGATCTAGTTAAGGCAGACAAAAAATTTCAAAAGCATCATAATAAGATCAAAAAACAAGCGGAAAGGTGTTTGGTCCTTTTTTAAAGGGGCAAAAAAAATGATAAACGTATACTTTTTTTGTTAACCCGTTCATCTTCTAAAGTATTAAAGACAGAAAGATTTAAAATGCATTCATATATAAAAAGTAAAATTTAGAGCTCTTAAACATTTCAACAAAGTAAATTGATTATTTATGGGTAAATTAATTATTAAGGGTATTCCAATACTAAAAAAATTGTAAAAAGTAAAAAATTATCGTCAAAAACCGGAAGAAATCGCAAAAAATCACCAATTCTAAAAAAGTCGACAAAACTAAAAATATCTTTAAAAATCCCAAAAAAGTACCAAATCGAACAAAAGTCGCTGAAACTAAAAAAATTGGTAAATGTGGGCATATTATATCTCCAGATCTAACTAGACGTAAAATTCGAAAAACATTAAAATTAGATCGAAAATTAAGCAGACGGAATTTTATTCCTTTCTTGAAATTTTCCCATTTAGGGGGCGAGAAAGGGTAAAAACACAGTTTTGGTCTTTTTAATAAACCATTTATTTGCTAAAGTAATAGAGATAGAAGTTAAATTTAAATTGGATTCTTCTTCTCTGCTTAAGAAATCCTTAAATGCATTTAGGCGGGAAAAAGGGGTAAAAATAAAATTTTGGTACTTTTTTGTGTCTCATTCGTCTTCTAAAGTAATAAAGTTAGAAATTAAACTTAAATTCCTCAACGATGTACAGATCCACTAAAAACGGATTTTTGGAAATAAAAATTTTAAGGAGAAAAATAGGGATACGAACGGGTAAATTCGATAACCTTATTTATATCTCCTAGTTATATCAGGTACACATAAAATTCGAAAAACATTAAAATTAGATCGAAAAAAGCGAACGGGATTTGGATACTTTTTTTTTTTAATTTTCGCATTTAGGGAAGAAAAAGGGTAAAAATGTAATTATGGTACCTTTTTTTGGTAATCCGCTTATCTCCTAAAATAATAAGCATAGACATTTAATTTAAATTGGATTCTGCTCTCCTTAAGAATCGCTCAAATACGTTTAGGGGCCGTAAAAGGCAAAAATATAATTTTGGTACTTTTTTTAAACCCATTTATTTGTCTTCTAAAGTAATAAAGTTAGAAATAAAATTTTAAATTGTATTCTTCTGCCCTAAAGAAGCCCTCAAATATGTTTTTACTAATAATAATTTATAATTATCCTATATCTGGAGAACCACCACAGCGGAATTCTAAGTTTGAGGTAGGTTACATTGCAATTTTAAAGAAAAGCATTGCGTTATAGGAGCGGGGAGACGGGTACTGATTATACGAAAATATTATTAATTTTTCTATATCTGCACAACAATGGGGTAGCGAAACGCACCGGGTATTGCTAGTTTCATTATATCGATATAACTTTTGATAGTTTAAAATCGATATATCGATATATATTTTCAAAATATCGAAAATTTTAGATAGTGACACTATCGATAGTTTTCCACCTCTAATGAAAGCTCCTAAATATTTTTAGTGTATCACAAAGTAATTGTAAACCACTGCGTATAACTAATATTAAATAATTAGCTAACATTCCACATTAATCATACGCCTTATTTATTTTTATTGAAAAAAGGTTGTGTAAACAACAATCGTTTTCTTATTATACGATTTAAGAATCATTTTTATCGACGTTTTCATTACGTCTACATATTTTCAGCACCTATTAAAAATTAAATGGAAAATACATTATTTAATTACTAAAACTGATAAATTATACAAGCAATTTATTAGTTAATATATACACAATCGTTTACTGCATACAACAGTCTTAACACAGGCTCCACACAATTTCATATGCCTTCATTCATACAAATGTGTGGTAACACATGCACGGCTTATGGTGGCTCATTGTAGTTTATCTGTATGTGTATACATATTTGAATTTTTATGTACATATGTTTGGATATATCTTTATATGGTGTACTACTTGTGTCTACCCTTTAGACTTCAATGTGGGGTTTCGGTGAATAATGCAATTAAATATGAAAGTAGCAATAACAACTTTAATACTGATGATTGCACAGTGGAATTTTTGGTAGGCAATTTGGCTTTGAAAATTTTGACATTTTGTGTTTGAGAAATCATCTGGTCCATGGATAGATATTTTTAGATTAATTTTACAAAATTAATAATTGGGAATTAATAATTGGGTTTCAATAAAGTATGTAGTGAAAAGTAATAAACAAATTTGGGTGCCTCGGTAAGCTACTGAGTAGTGTACTAGCCTATCAGTGTAAAGGTTGTGGGTCCGATTTCTACCATAGATTCCTGTCTGTTCAATAAAACGAGTGTTACTATTCTCGTTTGTTACTATTCTCGATTAAACTAATTTATGATATAATTTGTAACTGTCTTTGTAATATTTAATAAATAAACAAATAAATAAATAACTAAATCTTAATGATTCGACTACTGGAAAGTGAAATACTCATTATAAGAGCTAAGTTTAGTAGCCCCATGAAAGAATATAGGAATATGTATTGATTGTGCATTCAGGAAAAAAATATTTATCCTGAAGAACGTTTTATTACATACGAAGATTATCGATTTTAGAAAACAATTTCCAAATAAGTGTCATTTCGTAATCTGAATTTTTTGCAATTTTTAACTCTTTGACAGTTTTATGTAGCAAATTTCTTTATTAAACATTTTTTCCAAATTTGGAATGGTTTCCCCAATCTTTAGATATTTTTTTTGTTTGAATTATTGTTATTTCGTATACATAATTTTAGAAATACTTTTCGGAAAAAAATCAAGTAGAAAAATGGTGTTTTGTGCATATGTATTAAATTTTTTCTTAATGCTATAAAATTTACGTAACAAATATCCAGCAATCAAAGAAAACTAGGATTTGCGTCTGAGAATCTCAGGATTCCTAAGAAAGTTCCAAGAAATCCCAAAAAGTGAATTTTTATGGTTCGCCCATAAAGTCCAAAAACATTTAGTCGAGGGAGCAAAAAAATGTTTTGGCAAATAAATGAATTATCTGCTTAGAAATGGCTGATTCATTTCCAAAATATATTGATTCTGCCTCACTGTGCGTTGTATTGGTTCTCGTATGACTGCAAGAACTAACAAAACAAATTCTTTGTAAACGAACGTTTATTGGAAAGTGACCTAAGTACTATATAAAGAAAAAAATCAAGCATATTGTTTGAAAAATTACACGCTGTTACAAAATAACAAGTTTTTTTGCTCATGAAAAACGACTTAGTGAGGCTTGTACGTCTAGTTGCGTAGATCATTTTGCCATTTTAAGAAATTGCAATACACCCTGCCCACCTTCACGGACAAAAAAAATCACTGTGTTATTTCTGCGCTGATTTTCATTTTGAACGGTGTCAAATAGAGGAGGACTTAAGCTTTCCGTGTATATTTAAAAGATTTTATTTTTACTTACCTTCAATGAAAATATTATCAAAAGAAAAATTTAATTTTTAATTTTTTCGGATTTTTTAAAATTTCGCGTATTTCTTTGCAACACTTTGCTTAAGAACATACCAATTTTTTTTCTTAAAAAATTATTAAAATTTTTTACACAAAATGTCAATGTAATATAGTACATGAAACCCATTCCCAGTGCATTGTGGAGCTGCTCACAAAATAAATGGTAAAAAGATATACATATAACTGCTAAGCGACTGGTCAGAAATATTTGAAAGTTGACATATCAATAGATGAGGGGCTATAGCTGTACACTATGGTTTCCAAAAATGTGCAGGATATGAACTAACGATTCTACAGTGGGCTAAAACTAAAGGCATCGCATGTGAAAAACATTAGAGGTTTTCTAATTATCGCAAAGTTCAAACAATTTTAAAACTTTTTATACACTCTAAAACACTTTTGTTGAAAATTAGGTCGATAATAGTCGGCAACACTTTACAGATTATTATCGACCTAAAATTACACACGCATTATTTTTAAACAAAATGTTTTTAATAAAAAAGCGATTGGCTACGTGCAGGTTTGAACTGCGACCTCCTGACTGACGGTCTGACGTACCTACCATTCAGCCATAGCCGTATTATACTTTATGTTACATTTGTTCCACTTGGACTAAATATGTATGTTTAATTTGAAAGGTTTAATAACATAACTACAAAATCGATGTAATTTTAGACAAGGAGAAATTTTCAACCCAAATTTAGACAATATATGATCGTAAATTTGAAGTAATGTTTTAGAGTGTACATTTTTTTCGGCTCGAAAATACCAAGAATAAACTTGAACAATTATACTCTGCTACCTTTTATAACTTAAGAAATATTTGACTACATACATTTATTTTGCACATTTAGCACTAATTTTTCACGTTCTTGGAATATGATCGTTTTAGTGCATTGTCTTCCTTTTCCAAAGCCGAAGCGTATAAAAACTTTAGAAATCGGTTAATATTTGCGAAAGTTAAAGCTTTCCATACGCGATGCGTTTAGTTTTACCGCACTTTAGTGTCGTTAGTACATACTCTGCAAATTTTCGGAAACTATATAATGCAAGTATAGCCCCTGATCTATTGATATGCCAAATTTCAAATAACTAAACAATAGTTTGGCTGTTATACATGTTTTGCCATTTATTTTGTAAGCAGCTCCAAATGCACTGAGAATGTGTTGCATGTATAACTTTACATTGAAATTTTGTTTTAAATAATTGTAACTTTGCCAATTCAAAACCGATTTTAATCATTTAGGACTTATTGTAATCGGTATAAGATACACTTTTTAAGAAAATAAAAAATGCTTGGTTTTCAAGCAAAGTGTTGAAAAAATACGCCAAATTTAAAAAAATCGGAAAAAATAAAAATTTTCTTTTAATGATATTTCTATGAAATATATGTAAGTAAAAATAAAATGTTTTATATATACACTAAAAGCTTAAGTATTCCTCTATTCGACACCGTTTAAAACTTGAAAATCGGTGCAGAAATACCGCAGTGAAAACTATTTTTGTTTGTGAATTCCCAAAAACTGTTTTTATTGATAACTCTCGATTTTGAGGGTGTATTGCAATTTTTTAAAATGGCAAAATGATCTACTCTACTAGATCCACAGGAATCAATAAGCCATTTTACACGAGTATTTTCACTGTTACAGCGTTTCAGTCAAATTTTATATGACCTTCGGCAACAATGTCATTGGGTTAGAATTTATTATAAGCATTTTCTTTTCGGTGTTCATTTTTGTCACAATTTTTTTCTGTCATTCTCTTAACAACTTTATAAATAATTATATTTTATGAGCAAAAACTGAACATGTTAATTCAAACTAATAGAAAAATGTGTCGATTTCCTAAACTAAAAAACTATTGCAATTTTCAATAAAAATATTAAAGAATTAAAATACAAATAGGGAAATATTAGTGAAAAAATAATAGAAAAAATTAAAAAAATATGAAATAAAATATGATTGGCTTTGCCATCAGCCTGCTATCTTTATTATATTTACTTTTTCTCAAAAGCTTGCCGTTGTTCCCTATGTTGTTACACTTAAAAAGTGATCCTAAATACATTTATTATCTGCAATAATATAATTTCTTGTAAATAGTTTAGTTAAAAGTGAAAAGATTAAATAAATACATAATAGATATCTAAATGGTTGTTACATATGTGGACTTAGGCCATTTTCCAAATAAATATCGCAAATCTGTACATTACAAAAACCATCCGCTCAGCTATGAAAGTAAACATATTAAATTTTCTTCCCATTTATTAATAAAAAAGAAAAATAAAACTCAACATATCCTTGATAAACAACACTTGCCATATCTCCTTTATAACTACTAGTGTGTCGAAAAGGGAACCAGAATAGTACTGGTTTGCTTCGGTATCCCTCTATTCGTATACATCATTTATAGAATGGCAAGTTCCTTAAGGCTAAAGGTGGCACATTTGTAAATGTCAATAGTGTTGAGTACATTAACACGTGAACCATTTAATTTTCATGTAAGCACAAGAACAAAAAGGTTAGTGTTAAACCAATAAAGAAATTTTTAAACAAAAATAATAATTTTTCAGAGACGTGGAAAAAATTCCATTTAAATTTTCATTTAAAAATAGTATTTTTTCCCTGTCTCTTTTTGTTAGTTTTTTTTCTTAACTTAATTCTTGCTGCTAGTCATACCTATTAATTATAGTGTCCCAGAACACACATACCTGATATAAAATTGGCAATGACCCAGCAAAAACTTTTGTGATTTTTGTAATCGATAGCAGTTTATTAATGGGCTACGAAGTAATGAGTGGTACTTATTTATGTTTTTAGTATGCTTCTAATTAGAACTACTACCTAGTTTTTAATAAAAGTAGTACGTATTTTTCACATTATCTAAAATTACTTACAATTTGTTGATATGTATTAATAAAATAAGTAGATAACCACTTTTTAAGTCAACATGTGTTTGTATATGAAAACTAATTTTTGTCGCTTAAACTTATAAGTCAACAATAGCTGAGCGGTTAAAGTACTTGTCTTCAAATCTGAACGAGCATAGGTTCGTATCTCAGCTGGGTTAAAAAAATATATATTTTAAATATACATAAATGAAGTATAATGTGTATAAAACTTTTTTTTAATTTTAATTTGTTTATTTGGCTACTTATTTTTTAGCTTCAAGTGAACCAAATAGTAACTGGTTAATTGTTGTGACAATGTAAATACATTTGTAAGGAGTATACCTTATTTCTTGGACTTCTCAAACAAAAATAATTAGTTATCGAGTCAAATTGTAAGTAGCTACGACTTTTGTCCTCATATATTTTTTTGCCTACCAGTAAAAAAAATTTTTGCTGGGGAACTGAAATAACACATTTTCAAACGTCTAAATGTTTTAGAGTTATGTACATTCATAATATTATTACAGTAACGGAATATGCTTCATTCAAAAAGTATTCCGTGCTGTAATGTTTAAATGAATAACCATTTAACATTCTAAGCAATCTTATTTTAACTGATTGTAAAATTCAATAAAAAAATAACTAAGTACACATTGATTAATACGGATTTTCGGCTGATTTCAATATTGTCCGTTGTTTTTGTTTTAAAAATAACACACACACAAACACTGAAAATATTCTGTACGTAAAATTAGCTAAAATTGTAATATGAAATATATGAATATTTATTTGAAATCAGTAGAGTACTGGATAGTATGCTAGACTATTAGCCGAGAGGTCACATATTCAATTTCAACCAAGATCTTGCGTTGTTTTTTTAATTTTTAATGTTAAATGCATAAAAATGAGTAAGCTTATGGTAACTTCGTGCAGCTGGTTTACATACTATGCTTTAGCCAAGTGGTTGGTGCGTTGGATTTCAAACCTGAAGGAGCTTTGTTCGATTCCCAGTAAAAATTACAATAACAAACAGCGAATAAAAATATAAAACTAATAAAATAATAATTAAAGATACGATATAACAATTCTTTAACATATAAAAATAAAGCAAAAATCCTTTATTTTTATGGAGCTTAGGTTTGCTTACACACCGGAACAGTAATTTTGTTGTTTAAATAGAAATAGGTGATCCTTATGTATTTTCATCTGCTGATTATGATGGCGTCATTAGTTTTTTCATTGCAGCTCTAGTTTTAAAGATATAGTTACATATAGCATTTGCATAATTTACACCACTTTTTGTATTTTTTACAAAATACTTTCCGGATTATTAATCTACACAAAATTCTCTTTCATTTGCAGAGAGCCACATTGATGTGTATATCAGGATATTTTACTGTTATTGCAAGGATGTTAAAATTGTGTGTTTTAGGTTTAGTCATTTAAACTTTTTTTATTTAAAATTTTTCAAATTAAAATAACTGATCCTTATGTATTTTTTCAAGTATTTTTTTATATAATGCACTATATCTCCTAAACTAGCGGTGCTGTTTAAGACTGTTTTTGTAATCAGCGGACGAAGAGACATAAGTATCAGTTATTTTAATTTAAAAAAAATTAAAATAAAACACAGTTTTCATATATTTTCTAGCGGTATCCTCTTCAATCTGTGTGTCTTCTTAGTTTCTTTTGTTTGAAAGATGACTTGATGTAAAATCGTACTTGAAAAAAATCGGCCGTCGTTTTAAAGTTATCATCCATTTTCTTCGAAAGGTTTTAAAACTTTTCGTTTCATGTTATTATTAGAATTCAAATGTAAAAAATTTTTTCATGTCAATTTAAATAAATTAATATAAATTTTCAGTTAAGAAATATGCTGTTCACTAATAATATCAAACCCTTTCTATTATTAAAAAAGATTAAAAATTAAGTTCTATAGGGTGAAAACGAAAATTTTCGACATGAAAACAAGGGTTTGGATTTTTCCTGTGTGCGCGTAACAATGCGAAAAATTATTTCGATACCTCTTATGGTTTCTATTTTATAGGTCTCTAATTTTGGGCATCTCGGCCATTGCTGAGAAAAGTTCGTCATATTGAAGATTGAATAACTTTAGAACGCCACATCGGATATAAATGAAGTTGATGTCATTCAAAAGGTTTCAATATCCTCTTAACTAGTATTGATTAAAAAGAAGAAGCAGGAGGTTATCCTGCTACAAGTGCGTCTAAGATGCCAAAGTACACAAAAAAAAACTAATTTTTCACTTCAAATACCAAATTCCTTGAATCAAATGTAAATTTTTTCAATTTAGGTCCTATTAAGAAATTTGTAAATTCAAATGGAAAAATTTTTAATAATTTGTTTGAAAAAATTCTGATTTTTACAATAAACAAGTTGTTTCAATCAAAAAATGTTTTAGAGAAATATAAAAAATAAATAAAAAAATGTCATAATTTTATCAGGTTGCCAACATTGGCGATAGGTAAATGAAATGAAATAATAAATCAAACAAAATTATTTATCAAACTAAATAGAGACAATATAAAAGATTTAAAATCAGTTTAAAAAACATGTTTGTTTAAAAAAAAGCTATCATAATTTTTTCTGTATATCCTTTATCCTTGAATATCCTGAAAATGGTGTTTTAATTTTCTTTATTTTTTTTACAGGATGTAGCCAACTGACATGTTTATTGTGTACAATTTTCAAGATGGAATGAAAACAAACTCAAAAGTTTTAGTTGTTTCTACGAAAATTGTATAAGCAAATATTTGAATGCATTAGGATTTTTTTTTGTAAACTTAATTTTGAAAATAGTAAACTTTGTAGCGCGTCATCAGATTTAAGTAATTTAAATATCATTTAAAAGGTTTAAACTCACTTTTTTCAAATCCAAAATAAGTACATCGCAAATGAAAAAAAAATTTTTTTGATCCTTAAATATCATGAAAAGTGTTATTTATTTTCTATTGTTATTTTACAGCATATAGCAAACTAAGCTATCGCCATGGTGTAAAAAAGACAAATCGAGATTTCAGGAAATACTACGTGTACGGTTGTTTTTATTGTTATTGCTTACACAATTTTCATAGAAATAACTGTAAGTTTTGAATCTGTGTTCATCCTATCATGAAAATTTTACTCAATAACGACATCTGAATTATCTACATTGTGTAAAAAAATAAACAAAATTAAAATAAAAATTTTCAGGATATTTAAGGATAAAGGATACTTTGTCATTTTAGACGCACTTGTGGCAGGAAGCTATGTCGTTAAAAGGATACTGAAACCTTTCCAATGACATACATTTGATTTATATTCGATGACGCGTTCTTAAGTTATTTAATCTTCAGTATGACGAACTTTTCTCAAAAATGGCCGAGATGCCCAAAATTATAGGCCTATAAAATAGAAACCATAAGAGGTATTGAGACTATATTCGATATTCGCTATGTTACATGCACGCAATAGTAGAATATATGTGCCGAATTCAGTTAAAATCGAAGAGGATAAAAATCCAGACTGTGTCGAAAATATTCGTTTTACCCTATATCAAGCATTTAACTATAATGTTGTATTGGTTTATAAACTTTTTATGATAATAGATCTGTTTCTTAAATCTTCTTTGGGATCCCGCCGTATCCCAATTTGCTCGAAAAGCACTCCCCTATTTGAAACTTGAGTAAATGAGAGCAGTTCTAAGAGAGTATTATTTTTCTTCTTGCACGAAACAGCCCAGACTTTTTCTTCGTGCAAATTGTGCTAATTGCCAAACAGCGGACTGTTTGAAAGATAAACAAAAGAAAAAGTTAAATTCATAAACAAAACTTTTAGAAAGGTGTGAGGTATATTAAAAGATTGATATTTCTTAAAAAAAATTATTAAAATATTAAGAAAAAGAAAAATATAAAGAAATGTAAGTGATTGCACATTAAACAATTTTATTTATTTATTTATTTAATTTATACGTGGCCTGCACAACAAGATTAAATCTTATAATTTACAGTACAGGCACCGATTACAAAACAAGGGTTTACATTTATAATTAAAACTAAATGTTACAAACATAATTAATAAAAAACAAAAAACACATTTAATAAAATTTAAATACAAACTTAAGTTAAATTTAATTTTTTTATTTTTTTTACGAATTTGGTTTTGCTGTTCCCGTACTTTTGTGCATTTTTTCAATTTTATGACAATAATGTGTCTTTACTCTCGTTAGCACGAACTTTACCCAAAAAGTGAAACCTAATGTGTATGTAAATTAATATGTATATATATGTTCCTTTTACTCCTCTGGGGAGCATAGGGCCGCATGTAAATTAATGCTTTTCATATATTAATTATTACTTGTTTCGTTATTATAATCTTTTTATGGCCATTATAATTAATTATGATAATTCTTAGAAGTAGAAAACAAGAAGCATTATTCGTCTCTAATAAACATATATACTAGTCACGTGAACAGATACATATAGTTATATCAGTTTCAGTGTGTGTGCATAATGATAAGTAATGTAGTGTTTTTGTTATTAGGTGGTATTGTTATTGGCTGAAGTATTGTAGATATGAGTGGACACAGAGAGACTGAGAGAAACACATTTGTTTTCCTATGTTTCGCCCAAACAGATATTAACAGATACTGATGTCGTACAATAAGTTCTTATGGTATAAACAGGCAAATTTGTCATGCAAAACGAAGTTTGTTCGCAATTGGTCGGCTATTTAAAACGAACATCAAAATAGACAACAAAAACAGCAATAACAAAGCACATCACTGTGCTGTACCTATCAACAAGCATTAACTCTTATTGTAAGCTAGCAATGAATTTGCACGTGAAGTGTATGTTGATGTGTTTTATATGTATGGTTGTGTTTTATATGTATGTGTGTGCGTAACATTATCTGTTGTACTAACAATTATTGTAAAATATCTGTGGTACAACAGATATTTTAAAACCAAAATCATGTAAATTTCTTATCCATTGCAAAATACTGTGTTACTCTTATTGTTTAGTACGCGTAGAATGTGTGCGTGGAATAAAATCATACAATATCAGTTACACTCATTCCATCATTTATACTTATTGTAACAGGTATGTATCTGTTATATCTGTTTTAGCAATACTTTGTGGTATAGTGGTACACGTCTTTAATATATACAATATGTATGTGGCTTTTAAACGACAAGCAAAACACACAAATGTACACTGAAAATAATTTTTCCATACTTATGGAAATGTGTTATTGGCTGTGTCAAAAATACGGTGATACTTACAGCTTTGCTTTGCTAAATAACAAATGTTGAATTTAGGAATGTGTCCTTTTAGACATTTTATAAAGTGAGAAGAAAACATGCCTCATTACAAAAAGGTGTTATTAATGTTTATAAATAAAAAAATAATTTTCAGATTACCTTCGTAATTGCAAACTTTTCTTCATTTGAATATTTGCATTTTAAATTAACTCTGAAATCGATAGATTAATAATTATTCATGCTTGTATGTACATAAATGCCTGCATATTCTGTTGAAGATACAAAATATTTCAGTTTAAACATTAGGGAATTTTTTCATTATTGCTAAAACATATCTATTGAGTAATAAAACATAAATGTTTAAACGGTCTGCTCTTGCTACTGAGGTTACCCTCTTAAATCTCCTTCAAATATTTATGTATACTTTCTCTTCAACTCATATGATGGGGTACTGAAAATCATGATGATGATGATGACTATTATTTCATTTTATGTTTATCGTTGTTTGTTCAGCCATTCATGCATTTAGTTTATGGATTTTCATTTACTTCAGGAAAACATTGAAAGCAATCAATAGATTCTACAATAAATACAAATATCTAGTGTTGTGCTAGTTCAAAGCATAATAATTAGGGATGTAACGAATACCGATACCGATACCGATATATCGGCGATACTTCAGATTTTCCGATACATCGGTATCGGCGATATTTTACTGTCGATACGACGATACTTTAAAAAATTTTTTCAGAGTTTTTTTTAACAAATAATTTATATTTGTTCAATTTCACCATGAATTAAATTCACTTCGTTATTTTTTAAATCTTATTAATATCAATTTTAGAAATTAATAATCTTTTATGCTGTTATTTTGTAAAAAAAAATATTTATTTTTTGTTAATTTTACCATGAATTCAAATTCAAGTCGTTGTTTTTTAAATCTTATTCCAGCAAAAAAATACACTCCAAAGAAGTCATGAAAATGTAGAATTCGCGATCCGGAAGCGTTGCAAATTTGGATAATTTCTAATTAGTTTTACATATCCTTGCCATTGCAAGAAGTTCTGTTTTTCGATTACCAATCACCGAATTGGAAGCGATGCTAGGACAAATTTCTTTTTCGGTGTTCTATAATGGTTTTTCCTCAAGGAAAAAGGATAAAAAATTCCATTTTCACAATTTTTTTATGCGAATTTAAACTCAAAACTTTATTTTCATGTAAATTTAAGTGAATAAATATAAACTTTTTGAAGACTTTTAATAATTAAGCTATTAACTTATTTAGAAGAATATTAGTTGATAAATGTTCTTTAAAAAATCGATTTTTTAAAAAGCATGGCGAGTATTTTTTAAAACTACAAAGGAATTAAAAAATTTTTCTTGCTTTTCTACTAATTCTCTGCATATTTTTAATATAGATTTTTTTGAAGCAAAGAAAATGTAGCTCCTTAAAAATTACTTCACATTTTTTATACTGGGTTAAAATCAATTTTATATATTCTCTCTTACAATGTAATTTTGTATAATAAAAAAATTGGACTTGAGTTTTGTTAATCTAAACTTGAACTCAATTTCAATATTCGTATCGGTATCGGAATCGGTATCGGCGATATTTATTTTTAAATATCGGTATCGGTATCGGATCGGCAAAACGGCGTATCGTTACATCCCTAATAATAATACAGGGGTCATTAAAATCAAGAACTAAATATAGATAAAATATTTGCTTTTTCATAGAAATATCAAAGAAGGAAAACCAAAAGTAAAAATGATGATGAACTGATAAATGTTTACAAACACACTAAACCTATCACATTCACACATTTATATACTTAGATAAAAATCTCTTGAGATTTATTTATTTTTATATTTTATTTTTACATTTCTAATCATAAAATGTGAGATTGGAGAAGTGAAAATGCTGTTGTTGCCTCAGTAAATTGTTAAGCAATGCATAAAAAGTATAGATTGAAAAAAAGAATCATTGTATAAAATATAGAACAAAGGTTTGAAAGAATTATTAGTTTGTTTGTTAAGTTTCAATAAGACTTATACTAGGTGCCACCAAAAATGCTGACGAAGTGTTTGGCGGCACTTAAAGGCCAAAAAGTTTGATTACGATAAACAGACATAATGAGGGCAATCAATTACCGATTGAAACTTGTTTATGGTATTTCAAACCGGATTGTAATGGCTGGTACACTGAGTAAAATTTTGCGGGTCTGTTTACCATGTTCGCTCACATTAAATTTGTTGCTACACTTGTCCAAAACATGTCTGTGGTCACAAATACTAAGAGACAAAGTTAAAAATGAAAGGGTGTCCGAATAAGTAATGTAATTTTTAGATTGTGTTCCATATGGTAAACTGTAATAGGAAGAGTTGAAATTCTTATATTATTATGGAAACTACAACAACAAATACTAAAATTAAAACAGAAATTAAACGAAGGTCGCATATGTAATTTTGACATTGAGTTGTAGCTGAGTAAGATTTTTACAGCTAATATATTCTTATGCCTACTAAAAAAACAAATTCTAAGAATAAAAGAAGTTAAAAATTAAATGATGCCCGAACATGTAATGCTTTTTTGACGATGCGTTGCACAGTGCTTTGATCCCATATAACGATGCGACAAATATAGAAGTTGCCGCAAAGTTTTGGAATTTGGTATAGTAGCATAAAATACTTTAATTAAGAAATATAAAATTTTTTTGAAAAAAAAAATCGGACAAAGAACACGCTTACCGCCCATATATGCCAAAAACTAAATTTTCAATATTGGCTACATAACTGCACACCAAATCGTCAAAATCCGTAGATGTTTTACATCTCATGCTAGTATTTAGTGTGGTAATTTTTATTCTGATTGAAGCAAGGACCCTAGATCCTGCCATATATCGTAAAAATACTATAACTATTACAAAAGTTATCCGATTCTCATTACATTTGGTATGATATTTATTATATGTTAAACAAATATTTGTGCAAAATTAAATTAAAACTTATGTAACAATATAGAACATAAAAACCAAATACATAAAAAATTGGCTAAAAATATTTTTAAAGATTTTGACAACAATGTGAAAGTACAATATTACAACTTTTTGCCTTTAAAATTCACTTAAATATACATAAAACAAAATGGAAATGTAATTTTTATTCGCAAAAATTTCTTTTTCGCAAAAACAACTTATATATTCTCGAAAAAAAGTCATAGAATATCCTAAATTTTAAAATCATCCCAAAAGTATTTTATGTATTTTACCATGAAAATTTACAATCGTGAATATCGCGAATACGAGCTCTAAGTTCGAAAAACGGCTAACGCCATTGAAGTCAGCGTCTTCCAATTAACTTTACCTGTAAAGTGCCCAACTTGTTAAGTTTTGCGACTAGCATAGTGTTATTATTTACATTTCATTAGAAGTACATAAAGTCACATTAATAGCTATTGGCAAATTGAGAAACTCATTAAGATTTTAAAGTTTTTTAAAACAACTTGAGTTATTCATACATACATATGTATGTATGTATATAAAAAATTATACTCAACTCAGCCATATGAAGTCTCATTTTAACTTGTTTAAAAATTGTTGAATTAATATATATCAAAATAATATTAAAAATGTTTTATTTGCTGCGGGTTAAGCATGTCACCCACCATGCATAAACACCTTGTTCGAGTGTTTAAGCTATCTAATCTCTACTACATCAGCAACTTGCGCGATGTACACAAGATATCCGGGGAACCAGCAGCAAGCCAGGTAGTCTGCAACAAATGTGTAGACATTGCTATGCAAAATATTCCCCATCTCCCGCGCACAAAGCACTACCGATGCAGCCTTTGTTGGCTTAGTAACAGGACAAAGAGGCTTTCCGTTGGTGGACCGAAGTCCGACCAGCCACTAGCAGTGGGCAAGCATCAGTTTTTAAACGAATACCTCTCCCAGCGATTTTTGTAGCAACCACTGCCAACACGTGAGCTCCCGAAGGAGACCTCACCAACAAGCAGCCACAGAATCAGCCTTCCTGTTGAGGGTAAGACGAAGTCCGCCACGAACATCATCCCAGATGATGTCGCTTAACGGCGAGCATCATCTCTTTAACCCTCTGGAAGGCAGGTCATATGTGGTTCAACTGGTTCCCGTGGTACGAGTTCATGCTAATGGTGAAGCCTCAAAAGAAAACCCCTAGAGGTTAAGTTGGTATTGACTATGGTCTTGGGTGAAACCTTCCACCTCCTTACTGACTAGCGTAGGCAAGCGTACTTCCTTAAATAACAACATACAGGTACATCCATCTCTACAACCAAATTTATTGTAGAAACTACTATAGTAGTTTTCAAAAAACGTTGAAAGGCGGGTGGAACTATCAGCGCAGTTGGCTCTTGTAAGGAAATGTCAAATACCGTAAGGAATCTCTATATAGAGTTTAAGAGTTTAAAGGCGGTGATTATAATATGATTATTTTATCACTTGAACAAGTTTAACGTTTAATAGAGTAATGTTAGCTGTTCTAGTGATTTCACCTCTTAGATACGCCATGAGCTCCTTTAACATTATCAGCTGCTTTCAATCTTATTGACTTGGTAGTACTGAATTTAATACAGCGAAAACAAGGTTGTATTTCATAAAATCTACTTAAACCAAAGTAAAATGAGTTTTAAGATGGTTTTAACAAAATTATTTTGTATGGTAAAACCAGGGCTCGTCACGTAAAAATGACATTTTCGGATTATGACATACGTGAACACTAATTTTAGAACCATTGCCGATACGATCACGGATATGACGGTTTGAGCCCAGGTTTTAATGATTGGTGTTAACGTTAAAACCAAATTTTTCGTTAAAACCTTGTATGTGAAATAAATATAATTAGCTATCATAAAAAGAATTTCAATAAATATCATATTATGAAAAATTAATCTTTGACAATTATTTTCTTGCAAAAAAAAAAAAAATCCAACGACATCTGTGGATTTTGCGCCCTCTTGTAGCGTCAAGAAGAGACAAACACAATTTTTATACTTTTTTCAATTTATCTTGTGTTGTTTCTAATTCAACAATGTCTATTTGGATTAATATTCTACTTTATTCGTAGTTTATTTTCTGTTAAACTAGTTAAAGCTATGAAAATTTGAGCAAAAGTTACGAAAATATAAATTTTTTAAATAATTTTTTTTAAATTCTGGTAAAATTTTTTTTTGGTTATTTTCGTCCTAGTTATTTGAAATTATTACAAATTTACGAAGACAGAAAAAACCCACTTTCTTTTTTATTATTTCATCAAAGTTAATAATATTTTAGAGCTTAATTGAATAATAAGCATTTTGCAAACCAATAAAAAATACTTATAGGATGAGAATCTACCTAAAATTTTTTACAGATAGTTTTAAATATAGTTAACTATTACAGAAAAAATGATTTTTTTACAATTATTTTCTTGAATCAACAAAAAAACAACGTCATGTGTGATATTATCGCCCTCTTTTAGCTCTTAGTTGTTTTCTGTGTGCAACTTAAAAAAGCATTAGTTAAGCACGCCCAAAAACTAAAACACGATTTAAATTACGAAAACTGCAGATTCAATTAATTGTGTTGTTGAAGTTCAACCTACAACGAAAATTGTATATTCAATCATTGTGAAATTAAAATTTTTAATTACTAAAATTTTTTAGAAATTTTGTTTTTGATCACATGAGTAATTGATTCAGTTACAAAATTAATTGAAACTAGTTTTAAAATTTGACTAAGTGAAATATTACAAAAATTCTGTAAAATTTACAAAGTGGCATAAGAAAGCCTACATATATACACTCATATGTACGTGTTTGCTCTCAACAACAATGCTTTGCAAAACACAAAAATCTACTCGAGTGTTTTTGTTTCGATCACAATCAAATCATGCCAAAAATAGCCCAGCTACAAGTGAGCATTTGTTCGTAAACAAGCCGCATAGTTTGTTAACCAATCAATGCAAGTTGCGAATAAGAGATACTTGTTGCAGATATTTTTGGTTCGTGTATTATACTCGAATGTAAACAAAACTGCCAAAGGCTTGATTAGTTTGCACTTGTTATTTAGCGCTAGTGAATAAGACGGTTCGATCATACTTGTTGCAGCTCTCTGATACACATTAGCGATAATATTGTACTATATGAAAAACAGCACAATTATATTGCAAGTAGACTTGGTTCCAACTAGTTTGAACTCGGTCAGCAGCTCGAACGAGTTGGACCCAAGTCTAATTGCAAGGACCATTTAATATAATTTTTTTAGTGTATCCTCCATAACAATTTTTTGTAAACAAAAACACATTTTTAATGCTTAAAAGAGGCAAAGAAAATATAAACGCCAAAAGTTATAAAACGTTGATGAAAAAAATTAAATAAATATTTTTGTATTATAAATAAGATAATAAATAATACATGTTTTTGATCCACCCGTCAATTTTTAGTATAATAATATATAAGTTTAAGCTTGACAGTTTCAACAGCTGGAATCCAAATACGCCTTCACAGAGAAAACTAAATTTCATTTCCAGTAAAGGAATTCAATGACATGGTAAATATTTTGACTAGAAAGGGACCTACAAACAAATCTGTAAATATAGCTAAAAAAATATCTCAAGAATGTCATTGAAAAATAATCGTTTTTTGAGTAAAGAAAGTGTTTAAATCTATAAAACAATTTGTCTAAAAATACTTAAAAAGTGAAAAGAAAATAATTTACTAAATCAAACAAAAATATTTCCTGGATTTTCTGAAAAATATGAAACAATATTTTTGTCTGAATTTATAAAACGATTAGTCCAAAAATACTAACAAATATTAAACAAAGTAGTTTTCTTAACCAAACAAAAATATTTATTGGATTTTTTGTAATATATCAAACACAATTTTCGTCTGGGTCATCATCATCATCATAACCATTTATGAAATTTCACTTTGTTAAATGTATCCAAGTCTGAATATTATTTATCTAAAGACTAAATAAATGAATGAGAATAAACTAAACTACATTAACGAAGTGATTCATTCATAAATATTCAGCAAAAAACTAGGTACAATCGCATTCCTTTTGCTATCATTGTTGTTATTGTTATTTGTGTGTAGTTCGTCATCGGGTTGGTTTTTTTTCCTACACAGAAAACGGGATTTTCTTGTTAGTTTTGGTGTTTACGTCCTAAATAAAAGTCAAATAAAAAATTCATTGATTTAGTAAAGAACATTTACTGAAAATGAAATTTATTTTTAGACAAACTTTTGTTTGAAAATTTTTGGGTGATAATTTTTTCTGTGTTTCTTTTTAAAACAACGTATTTTCTTATAAATTTTTCTTACAGTTGTAAAAATTATTTTAAATGTCTTGTATCTTATCTGACAGCCAACCCTGTTCCAGGCACAATTATGACATGTTTGAAATATGAGCAAAAATATATTTACAATGATTTTCAACAAAAGCTTACAGCTTTAAAATGACAGAATAAAAACCAGCAACAAATCACAATTTATTTGATTTGAAGTAGAGGAAACACCACCATCATCAGCTCAAGAGAAGTGGAAATAAAAAGTGAAAAACGTATTCAAGCGAAAAAGAACTTTTTTCGGTTTTTTGTTAACTGCACAAAAAACACAGTTTTCTATTGCGTATAAAAATGGTTTTCTATGCTGGTATTTTAATATTATTTCTCTTTTTCTCCCTTATTTCGCTTTAGAAATATTTAAATGGTGCAAAAAGAATTTTATTTATAACGTTCTTTTAAAATTTTATTTTTTAATATTTGCATTGCACATGAATTGATTCGATTTGTGTAAATTTATTTTTTGCATTTCCTTAAGCTTTACAGTTGCCATAGAGTTGAAACCATTTGTAGACCGACTGTATGGAAATGTGGTGTAGAAATATTAGCATTATGTTTTTGTCATTTCCATGATATCCTTTTTATACAAAATACGTTAATATTAAACAGACAGTAAAAAAGTAAGTAAACTTCTTTTATTTTAATTATAAGAAGTCTTTTACTATTTTTATAACAAATTATCTGTGTAAATGAATAAAATTACTTCGTTTGAGCTAAAACTATATGCCGATTTAAAATATATCATCGCATTGATGACGCCCTATCATCAGAATTCTAACATCACTACTATCACAAATGTCATCAATAAAACGAAAACAGTCACTAATCTGATGACAAACGTTATCATAGAATTTTATCATATTTTAAGCGTTATCAATGCTATGACTGGAATGACATCCAGACGAGGTCACTTATAATATATTATTAAAGTGTAAAATATGTATGAAAGAAATTACTAAACAATGTCATAATGTTTGTAATTTGTATTTAAATGCAAATGTTATTGTTTTATTGTTTATTTGTGTGCTTAAACATATTTTTTTTAGTTAAAGAACATGACATTACATTGACTTACACTTATCATCATTATTATGGCAGAGCTAATAATAAAATATGTCAGTCTTTTTAAAAACTAGTCCAGCTAATGTAATTTTGACTATGTAATTTAGACAATTTGCTGTATCTTGGAAACCGTAAGAGGCAAATTTAAAAAATTCGCTAAAACTAAAAAATTTTAAAATTTAAAAATCCCAAAACGAAAAATCGCCAAATGGAAAAAGTGTTTAAAGGAAAAAAGCACCAAAACTAAAAAAAATCGCTAAGACGCAAAAAATCACCAAAACTAAAATATCTACAAAACCCGAAAGTCTTCAAAGCGAAGAAAGCACTAAAACAAAACAAAAATCGCTAAAACTAAAAATATCGTCAACAACAAAAAAAAATTGCCAAAAATAGAAGAAAAAAAAATCACCAAAACGAAAAAAAGCGACAAAACAACAACAACAAAAAACGGACCAAAACTAAAAAAAATCACCAAAAACCGAAAAATTCTTAAAAGCTAAAAAAAGTGGCAAAACAAAAAAACACCCAAAACCGAAAAAATCGCCAAAACTAAAATAATCGCTAAAACCAAAAATATCGTCAAAAGCGAAAAAAGTGTTAAAACAAAAAAGAAATCGCCAAAACCAAAAAATCGCCAAAGAAAAAATTACCAAAGTGAAAAAAGTACCAAAACAAAAAAAAAATTTGGAAATTAAAAAAAATTAAATTAAACGAAAAAGCAAAACGAAAAAAGTGCAAAATAAAAAAGGGCAAAAACAAAAAAAGCATATATGTATGTGTATTCGTACGGAACCATTCGTGTGCGAGCCAAAGTCGCGCTTCACTGTATTTACTCTAACTATTTCTACAATTTTGTCAATAACTTTGTATAAGAATTTTACCGCTTTGGGGCTAAGTAGTCTAGGACATGAAAGTAGACATGAAAGTGAAGCAAAACTTTTTTTTTTGAAAATTTGAAAATTGTTGTTTTTTAAGATATGGCGATTTTAAATTTTGGGAATCAAAAATTTTTTTAAAAATATTTTTGTGCTCCCCGAAAATTTTAGGTTATGTCTTTGTGTGGCGGTTTTATCCCTTTCAGAACATGATGCATTGAAAATTATAGATTTTTATAAAAAGAATTAAAGCCGAGTACTTTTTTGCATCACTCTATCAAAAAATAAATAAAAATAAAAAAATTAACTGCATTTGTTATTCCCTCATTTGCATTCATATTCGCTTTCATTTTTGTTGTTTTTGCCATTTTTATACGATTTACACTTGCCCGTAGCTTCCAGTGCTACATGTGGTTTCTTTACACAAATATAGTGCGTAGGTTTCGGTCATATTCCTCTGCTTGCTACCGTTGCTCTAGTATTTTTTAATGTTTCAATGGTTAACCACTATTATGTCCTTCATACTCTGCCATCATGAATGCTGTTTTATGAAATATTGCGGTTTCTCAGAAACACAAAAAGAACTCATAAATAAATTTAAAAAATATTTGCATACATGTGAATCTATTTTTGTTAAATGCGTGCAGAGTAGTTGTTATTAAATGCTTAAAATTTAATTGCATTTTAAAATTTAGAAAACCAATCTGTCATCAGCACTTACATCTTTAAACTAATAAGATTTTATAATGTAAACAAGTTCTGAATATTCTAGATTGCCCTAAAAATCTCTGAACTGAGAAAAATGTCCGTATTTGAAAAAAACGCTGACAAAACTCGTAGAAAATGATGAAAAATTATAAAACGAAATTGTTGTAAAATTGTTGAAGTAGTTAATATCTGGAAAAGTCTAGAAATCACCAAAAATCAAAACTTGACAGATACATACATACAATATGAGTTTTAAATTTCATATTCTTAAAGTTAGCTATTGAAATCAATCTAAATACGGATATATACACATGTGCCTTTATTATATTCTTCACCAAAAATAGTAAGCGTATACCATTTGCACCAGTCACCCCTTAAAATGAAAGATATGCCAATGACATTTCCAAAACAGTAAAGAAATTTTTTTTGCCACGCCTCTAAATACCGCACTTTTAGTGTTTTATATATAGCGCCGCCATTTGAAGTCCGATCTCCTCATATTACATGTCGTTCTGTATGGCTTGACTGTGACTTAATTTTTCCTCGGCTGTCTTCTTAATCCGCCACCGATTTCTGGGCGCCACTTATGCCATTTCGGATCTCTCCCTTCTAATGTTAAATTTTTGAACATACAAGAGAGCCCTTCTAAAGCTTTGTATATCTGGCTTTTAATATACTAATTTTTATGACACGCCTTAAAATTACGTCTCGTTTTTCTTTTTCACATACAAATTAATTTAGAATAAGTAGATCCAATTACAAAACAGAAAACTTTGCATCAGTAAACCCTTAAAATAAAAGTTATGTCAGTGACTTTTCTGAAACTGTAAGTGGCGCCAAATGTGGACTTTAAATGGCGATGCAATATATAAAAAATTAAAAGTGCTGCATTTTGGGGGGTGACACAAATTTTTTGTATGGAGGTCGACCCGCTTTAATATACATCAAGGTCCTTCCTTATAAATAGGGAAGTCGAATTAACCATGTTCGTCTATCCATATGTGTGTACGTGAAATCGACCGAAGCCCGCAGAAAAGTTATAGCTTTCGGTGTTTAACTGATATGTCGGTGTTGAACAGACATACATATCAGAGCTGTAAAAGAATGATTCTTTTTCGAAGCATTCAGGCAATGAATTGTGATTTTTCCCTAAATTATAAATTGAATTTAAATATGAATGCATTCATAATGAATTAAACATTCACAAATACATTCGTTTAACAAAAAAAAAAATTAATTGAACTATTTAATGAAATCATCTTGAATTAAAAATCCTGGAAAGTATTCCTTTCAACAAAAAAAAAGAATTGAATTAAAGTTTGAATGAATCCATCTTGAATTGAAAATTCTTGAACA
The DNA here is from genome assembly GCA_956483635.1 of Panzeria rudis. Classification (NCBI taxonomy): domain Eukaryota; kingdom Metazoa; phylum Arthropoda; class Insecta; order Diptera; family Tachinidae; genus Panzeria; species Panzeria rudis. The sequence continues at coordinate 85,563,592 of OY101448.1, read as the reverse complement.
CAGAAAAAAGTTTGAACATAAATTGTATGAAAAAAGTTCATAATCTATTATTCATATATTTTATTAATTTATAAATAAAAAACAGGAATTATTTCATACGCAGTATGAAATAAATAAATTTATGAAATCGAAGTTGCGTTGAAAAAAATTTTCAACTTTTTTGTCAACAAATTCCAAAATGCTTTTCTGTTTATATAAATTAATTTATGTAAAAGTTCCTAGCTGGAATGAAAATAATTTGGAAAAAAATTATCATGTTAGATTCATAGCATTTATGAAAAATTCCTTGAATATAAGTAATATTTTTTTCTGTGAATGTAATTCATTCATCAAAAAAAATTAATTTAAATTGGGATGAATTTATCACGAATTAAAAATTCTTAAATAAATTCATTTTATTATAAAAGAATTGAATTAAAATTTGAATTAATTCATCGCATATTTAAAGGAAAGGAGTTGTAAATCATTTTTCATTTATACACATACAGATAAATATGAAATACTGACAAATATCGAAATGTAGAATGCATACCTAAAGCACTTTTTGATTGTAAAATAACCTTTGGAAAACTTTCAAAATCTTCCCCGAGCTTTTGTCACTTTAAAAAATAAACGAAGAAATGAATTACAACTTCTTTTCTTTCAATCGTCGATGAATTCATTCAAATTTTAATTCGATTCTTTTTTTATGAAATGAATTCATTCAAGAATTTTTAATTCATAATGAATTCTTAAAATTTATTCAATTCTTTTTTAGGATGAAATGAATTCAGTCAATAACTTTTAATTCATTTTGAATTTATTAAAATTTTAATTCAATTCTTGTTTTGGATAAACGAATGAATTTAGAATATTTAATTCATTATGAATTAACATTTTAATTCAATTATTTTTGTTGGGAAATGCATGCATCTATGAGCTATTAATTCATTATGAATGTATTCATACTTTAATGCAATTAAAATTTTTGGGGAAAATGAAAGTATTTAAATTTTTTAACTAATGGTAAATTAAAGAAAAAATATGAATCATTCATTTACAGCTCTGATACATAGTACTTACATACGAGGGCGGATTGATATTGAAGCTACCTAAGTAGGAAAATAACGTTTTTTATTTTCAAAAACCATTTATTTCTCAACATAGTCTCCTTTTAGCTGAATACACTTAGTAAGACGATATTCCAACTTTTTTACACAATCTGAATAGTACGATTTTGGGAACCCCTCAAAATACGCGTTAATTTCGGTAATCGATTGATTTTTGGTTTCAGGTGTGTAGTGGTGGACCTACGTTTCATCAACAGTTATTAATCGACACCAGAAATCAACAGGATTACGCTATATCATGTCCAAACATCGCTGTGAAGTGGTCTGTCGAACTCGTTTTGTTCGACACTGAGCAAACGCGGCACCCATCTTGCCGATAGCTTTTTCATATGCAAATGTTCATGCAAAATGTTAAACGCACGTTCATATGATGTGTTTACCATTTCAACAATCTCACGTAACTTGACTCGGCGATCATTCATATCGAGGATTTTCTTGACATTTTCTTCAGTAACCACCTATTTTGGCCTTCCTGTTGATGATATTGTTGTAGTGCTTGTTCGGCCGCGTTTAAATTCAGCAATCCAATATTTTACCATGTAATCTGACGGAGCAGTCTCACCGTAATGTTTATCGAGCTTTCCTTTTGTCTCTTTCGCCGTTTACCCTTTCACATAATAGTTTTAATCACTGCACGAAATTCACTTTTTTCCATTTTTCAAGAAACACAAAAGCTGCTTACTTCAAACGACTACAACAAATAAACTAATCGATGAATTTGGGTAAATTTTAACAGCTGATGTTTGACAGATCGCAATTTCTAAAAAAAGAAAAGTTTTGGTGTTTGTGCTGCCATCTAGCGCTAGGTATCTTCAATATCAATCCTCCCTCGTATATAAATATAAGCTTATATATGACACTTGTGGTAGCAAGTTTTTGTATAGGTATGTCTGTTTGCATACAAAGTAAAAGATGGTTGGTCATAAACTATCTCGGCAATTGTAGCAGATAAACTACTATGAACAAATTAAACTAATGATAAATAAAAATAGGGAGGGTTTAGCGGATGCTCGTGGAAAAGGATATAAAGATTTGTAAGCAGTTGTTGTAAAAGGACGCACGGGAAAGAAATTGCTAGAAAAAAGAAAGAGCTGTGGCAATAATGAGTAGAATAATTGTAACAATATCAATTAAAATTTTTATCAAACAATTTTCACACACTTTCTGGTTTTGATGTGCCAACTATTGAAAATCTTAAGAACAGCAAGATAGAAAACACAGTTAAATTTATATTTCATAAAAAAATCTCTCGTTTTTGACACCTCTTCATTATATCGGAAGCTAGGTTCATGATGTTAAGAAAATTATATTTTTATTTTTGTATTGTTATTTTTAATCAATGTAAAATAAATCTGAGGGACTACGATAATTGGCTAAGTGCGAATAGATAAAAATTATGTTTTTTTAAACTTATTATTATAATGATGAGAAAAAAATTATAACTTTTGAGATCAAGGTAATATTTTCCAGTGTAAGAATCGTTAAACGAGTGCCGATAAACTTTATATACTTCTATTTATTTATTAACCAAATGAGAATTCTATCGCACACTACAACAACATTTCACACACTTTTCTACACTTCATTTAAATTCCATGATGTTGCTAATACTCGTGTAACTTTTTAAGAAATAAAAACAGGGAGAGAGATCGGTACTCTCCCTTAGCTACCTGATTGGTAGATATCGAGGTATGAGCTTTTTCTGCGCATCCTAGATGCATTTGTTTGCATGTTTTTTTTCATATGATTAACAGATTGTTTGCTCTTTATATGTATCATAATTTTAGCTATACTTGGATTAATTGCTTATTGGCCAGTATATTATTTTACCCAGCGGTAAAACTTACGAGACATTCACTAAACAGGCTTTTCTAAAGACCTGAAATAAGATGAAAGGAAAGAGCTCGAAATAAAAAATCGTATTAATCAAAAATATAGAAGACACTATAAAAATAGCCAGATGAAAAACGTACCTCTATTTGCTTTTTAACACCAGGCCTTCTATTAGGCCTGCCACGTATGACCTGCGATAGGCCTGCTAAAGAATCCCTTCAATCAGACCTGTTGAGTAAAGCGTCGAGGAAGTCCTTGGCCCTCAATGACATCGCGTGTAAAAAATATATGAATATGCAAGGGAAGTGGAACTGATAGAGCCTGCTAAATAAGGCCTTATAGAAAGCCTCTTATTAATCCTTCCTTTTATCACAGGGTATTTGTGTACAAATACAATTACAAACTATATTACACTGCAATTTACTTTTATTAAATACTTTTTGTTCTCGTACTGAAGGATTCGATCCCACGATCTCCGCATGGTAGTTTAGAACACTAACCACTAAGCTACCGAGGCACATATTTATTTTCATGCACAATTCAATGGAAGAATAAAAAAACAAATTAAGAAGTAATAATCACACTCGCATCAATATTTGTATCTACGTAAGCGAGAAAGGATGCAATACAAATAAATTTGAGTTGAATAAAAAACGTCCAGCTTAAAAATCATTAAAAAACATAAATAGCCGACCAACTTCGTCGTGTGTGCGGTAAATTTGATCACTCGCTTACGTTATTGCATTTTCGTAATGCATAGGGGATGCACTGTCTGCTTTGGCATATCTCCGAAGCCCTTCTAGTTAATGTTACTGCTTCCTTGTGCCAAATTTATTTTTGCTGGGTTATGTAATGTTCAGGGCAACCGGAAATATGATCTAAAAATGTGTTTTATGCGTATTAAATATGCACCAAAAACATAAAAATATTCTCTAGACTTGAAAAATGTGCTCTTACACACAAACGTTATAATTTCGTTTATAGTTTTTATAATATTCATTTCTGACACCACGAAGTATATAGGTTGACTTCCAAAACGTCAAAACACATTGCAGTGATGCGGTTTTGCTACTGTTCGATACAAAGTAGCAACCTTTGTTGTTTACTTTGTCAAAAATGCAGCAACACAATAAGTGATACACAATTTGCTCTTGTTTGCGTTTCGACAACTTTTTTGATACATTTAGAGTCGTGTGACTTTGTCAATGTTTACATGGTTGCGTTTAGAAATGTCTGACTTTGTTCAGTTGCATTGCAAATGACGTTTTGGAAATCACCCATATTCTGTTCCGTTATGGGCATGGGAGGCGATTTAACAACGCTAGCCTGTGCTTTCATCTGTTCGTATACAAAATGATGGGCACCAAAACCCATAATTTATGGCCTTAACATTTTACTAATTCATCGCAGGTTTTTCATATTTTTTCCATATATCAGCAAAATCGCATAAATTGATTAAATATTTTCAAAAAGCGATTATTTTCTTGGTGTTTTTTTTATGAAAATTAAATACATATGTAAGCGGACAATCTCCAAAAAATTGGTATTGCTCAAAGAATCCCCAAAAAGTAATTAAAATTGTGAAAGCTTTAAAAAAAACTCGGAATAAATTAATGGAATGAAGAATTTTTTAAGAAATTGGGAGAAAATACATTAGAGCAAGTTTAAAGTCGCCAAAAAAAATTTTTAAATTTGAAAAAATTACTGAAAAATTTTAATTATAAAACATATTTTGTTGTTTGTATAAATATGCTTATTAATTTTAAATAAAGTTTATTTGCTGATAGTTAAGCCTTGTCTACATGCATTTCATTGGCGCTTTACCAAATCGTCAGTAGACGTCAACCACAACTTTGCACAGTTACAAACCTCTTATCTTATGCAAAGACTTTTAAAAACCCTTTGAGAGTTACAAATAATAATATTTTTGAAAATCACAAACCTCTTATCTTATGCACAGACTTTTAAGAACCATTTGAGAATTACAAATGATAATATTTTTGAAAATCATAAAATAATAAAATAAGCTTAGTAGGCTTAAAAACTTATACAAAACCCAGCAAATAATTTGTATTCGATATGAATATATTTTATTTTTCTACACCTTTATACAATTAACAATGTATAGCTAATTTATACAATTTATAACTGTTCGTTCAAAGTTGTGCTTGAAGTCTACTGACGATTTGGTAAGGCGCCAATGAAATGCATATAGACAATGCTTAACTATCATCAAATAAACTTCATTTAAAATAAAATTATGACAATATGTAAAATAATAAATTTCTTAAAGGTTTATGCTTATTAACATTATAAAAAAAGCCAAAGTATGCAAAAAAGAGCCAAATATGATACAAAAACTAGAAAAATGCCCTAAATATGCGGTTACGTCTGAAATATGTAAAAACATACTGTAAATGGTAAAATATGCACTAACAAATCAATACCAAAGTTCTTAAAAAGTTCTGAAACGTACAAATATCTTATTGGTGACTAAATACATCGCACACGAAAAAACATGCATTGGCATATTTCAGGTTTCCCTGGTAATTATACTTTAGAAGCAACGAAAAAAAAGAAATTCCTTAAAAATTGCTTGTACATACTTTTTTAACTGCATATTGTCCAATATTTTTCCAATTAACTGCTTGATACTAAAAATTTTGTGATTAGTAGAAAACTCATCATTAATATTTTTAATTGAATCAACGGATTTCGTAATTGACTCTTGTTTACTTTTTTTCTCTTTTTGTTAATCTATCAAGATCTTGATCCTCATTTTGATCTCAGTACTTTTAATGGCCGAAATTTTTGGATAGGAACTTGGCATTATTTTCAAAGTTATGTTTTTATGTGGATAGTATTTGAATGAATTGTTAATTTTTTTAAGCAAATTAAAATTAAAACTTTTGTATTATAATTTTCTCACAAAAAAAGCCGGTTGATATTTTTTTCTGAACTTTCAAAACGATAACCGGTTTTTCTAAAATTTGAAATAGTCGAAAACCGGTTTATGGAAAACGTGGAATAATCGATCACCCTAACGTATACCATTCTCAAAAATAAAGGCTAATGTTTTGAAATATGTATATTAATTATGTATATGTATATTAATTAATTAAACTTTATTTACTAAATAAGATGTTCTTTGTAAATATATTTTAATTAATTTTTTTTTTGTTTCTTCAGAACGCCTTTGGCTGTGACCCTTTTCTTTTTAGTGAAATATAAAATCTCTTGAAGGAATATAAAAATATTAATGCAGAGAAAAACGAAATTACAGTAGCAGAATATTTCCTTTTATTTAAATATTCCTTCTAAACTTTTTAACTGTAAAATATTAAAGTTAATATCACTCTTTTGGTTTTATTATTATTCACTTGCAAGGATTTGTTGCGATTCACTGCTGTAAATGCTTGTTGCTGTTTTAAAGGTATCCTGGTACGTAACCGTTAATATTCCAGAGGCATCTGCTTAATTACTGACTACACAGTATGACTTTTTTTATTAACTTGTTATACTATAACAACATCAACAACCAAGCACAGTATCCTCAAAAACAACAAAAAATGCTACGAAGAGAAGCAAAATTCCTGTAGCTTATGTGGTTTTACTGCCTTTCCTTCATCTTATTTTGCTCATTCTTCTTAATTTTTCTTATTTATTTTATTTTTATGAGTGAATGATACCCGGGACGAAATAATTCAACACCACAATTTTATTCTTAATTACAGGAAACATTTCGGTGTCTTGGTTTTATACCGCGTATTAATACGAGGTGAAATTAATAAGTCTGCTTTTGTTGAAAAATTAAAAAAATAGAAATATCACATACTTCTTTACTATCTTATGTTTCCACATTTTCCCTCTTTATCATATTTGTCAACGTAAACATCATCACACAGTTAGGAAGTGAGTGACCTTTTAAAAATCATTTTTAATTTCTTTCTTTAGACAAAACAAAAAAAAAACAAAAGAAAGCAGCAAACCATTTTCCCCAGCAGCCCTTATATTTTTCTATTGTTACTTTATTTTTTTCAATAGCGTAAGAATGAAGCTGGTTAGTCTTCTTTTGCAAGAATAAACAACATTTCTTTTTCACTTTTCAACTTTTAATATTATTTTGTTGTTAAAATGAGGAAAAACCTTGTTTTTACAAATTTGCTAAAGTTGTTATATACACTCTAAAACACTTTTGCTGAAAACTAGGTCGATAATAGCCGGCAAAACTTTACTGATTTCTATCGACCTAAAATTAGACAAGCATTCTCTTTGTTGATTTTTTAACAAAATATGTTTAATACAAAAAAATAAAATAAAAACGCCTGCGAAGCGATTGGCTGTGTGCAGCTTCGAACCGTGACTTCCTGGTTGATAGTCTATCGCAGCTACCATTCAGCCATAGGCGTATTATACTTTATGTTAAATTTTTTGTTTACTTGGACTAAACATATTTAATTTGAAAAGTTTTTTTCTTTAATAAAAATGTATGAAGTGCATTTTCTTAATTCATTACATTTATTAAAACAAGAAAAATGCTTAGAATTTTGCTTATAAGCTAACAATATTTTCTTACCAATACTTACAAAATTTATATTTAAAAACCTTTAAATACAGGAAATTAAACGGTGATGACCGAAGAAAAATATGTCGCGCTTCTATTGTTTAAACATTTTTCTGCTGTTTTTTAGACAGATTGCTTGCTTAATATTCAAAATTTTAATGTTATTTAGACATACATTCAAAAACAAATACTTTTAACAGCAGATTTGTATTTTTCGAAAAATTAGACAAATTATGTCTTTTTGTTACAAATAACTATAAACTCGATACAATTTTAGACAATCAGAATTTTTCAACACAAATTTAGATAATATATGATACTTCAAGTTTTCAATTTGTTGAAAATTAGGTCAATAATAAATAGTAGGCAACACTTTACTTATTATTATCGACATACTTTTTGTTGATTTTTTAACACAATATGGTTACTTAAACAAATATAAAATTTGCGGCGAAGCGGTTGGGTGTCTGCAGCATTGAACCGCGACCACTTGGCTGATAGTCTGGCGTATCTACCTATAAGCCATAGGCATATTATACTTTTTCTGCCATTTTATCCACTTGAACTAAATATGTATGTTTAATTTGTGAAGTCAAATTAAAAAAATTATGTTTTTTTTATTGCAAATACCTACAAAATCGATGCAATTTTAGACAACAAGAAATTTTCAACACAAATTTAGACATATATGACCCTAAATCTTAAGTAATGTTTTAGAGTGTAAGTTTCTTACGTATTCCATGTTATACGTCGTCGCTACTTTAAGACTTTAAAACAATTAGTTTTATCGAAATATTAACGAATGTGACGAATGCAAAAATCCCGCCGTCAAGATTGTAATGTGCCTCATACTCAGTTTAAATTAATCAGCCATAGCATCAATAGTGAGATTAGAAAATAGCACAAAAAAATTATTGAACATTTTGAAAAAAAGAAATCAGTTTTCATTTACATATTATTTACATTAATGTGAAGATTTTGTGCTTTTCAGTTTAAAAAAACGCAACTCGAAAACAAAATTATTTTTAATCCTTGCAAATAATGTTTCTGAACCTGCACAGTAGCTTTAGAGATATTGCAGCACTAGTGCCAAAAAAAAATTAAAATTTCGTTTTTAAATTTTGATTTTTAAGAAATTCATAAATAAATAAAAATACAACCCAACCTCCGTAATTTTTAAAGGCAATTGGATTGATATGTTCAAAGCAAAACGTGCCATATTTTATTAAAAGCGATTGCCAACTTTTGATTTTATTCGCAATTAAGTGAGTGATATAATCACGATTTTCATAAAACTGTCCTGAGTTGCGACCAATAGACAAATCATGCGCAGTAATTAAATAAATGCTAAGAACAACAAACAATTGTTTGTAAGTTGGAAATTGTATGTAAGTTGGAATCATTTTGCTAAAAGAGAAAATTTCCTTTATCTAAAAAGGAATTGTAATAGTTTGAAATTATTTGTATCTTTGAAATAGCTGAAATAATTTGTTGTACTTAATTCAATTTTCTTGCTATTGGTTTTTAAGTTATTAACAAAATAATCAGGTATGTGATGAATAATCAGGTATGTGATTTAGACACAAAAACGATTTGAAAGCGATAAAAGGTGTGATGTGTTTGCTATAGTCGTTTTGTCAATAATTTTAAAATTTGTGTTTAACTGTTTTTTCAACCATTTTGATAAATTTCTCTTCACAGTTCTATTACTTTGCTTATATTTTATCGTCTAGTGAGTATTTTAAAAGTCAGTAGTTTGAGATTGGCTCAAAACTAACTGAAAAGATCGGTCGGAATTCGTCACACCATTTCAAAACAATCGTATTGAAATCGTTTTAAAAACGATAATTTTCCATCACATACCTGAATATGTAAAATTTTTTTCATTTCCAAGCTTTATATAAAAATGGATCTTGGTTTATTCGGCTGCTTAAAACTTCACACGACTGGACAAATTGGATACTTCCTTTTGTGGGTTTGTTCGCAATTGCTGCGCAAAGGTTTAGAAAAAAAGAAAAGTCGAAAAATTCTCAACAGGTGGCGCTGTAGGCGGTTTGTTTGTTTGTTATTTTTTCTTATAGGAATCCACACTATAACATCGATCGTGTTGAAATTTTGCAGCTATCTCACTGTATTTTTTAAACTTTTGGGGGAAAAGGGAACTCCCCATACACATCTATTTTTAATTTTCCTATATCTGCACAACTACATTAGTGAGACTTTCTAAATTTTATGTGGGTCACTCTTAGAATAAAGTGCAAATTATGAATTTTCCTATATCTGCAGATCTACAATAGTGAGGCTCTCTTCAAGCGATGTGGGTAATTTTAACAGCCAAGTGAAAGTTTCAACTAAATCTTGGCGGTATAGGAGGGGTAATACGGGCACCCCCAATTACAGATGAGCGATCGCGTGATTTTTAAAGAGCATCGTGAACAGTGAACGTGATTTAAAAACCACTGTTACTTAAAACTGTGACTGTGATCACTGTTTTGAGTTCTCTTATAGCAACGTAATAAATATACCAAGGCAGATTTAAATACGCCAAAGAATATACTTTGAATTTTAAAAAGAAACTCTAATAAGGAAGAAGAGAACACAAGAAATAGCAACATTATTCGTCTGTTGTTATTGTACGAAAAAAACGTTATTAAAGCTGCTACTACACTGCCTGAGTTCTCGTCTGATTTCAATATGTAAAAGCGAAATATGGTGACTAATATACAATTTTTAATATATTTTTTTTGAGCTCGGATGAAAATAGAACTTATTCTATTGCTATCTAATATACAATATGAGTTTTAAATGTCATATTCTTAAAGTTACATTTTGAAATTAGACGAAAACTCAGGCAGTGAAAAGACGGCATAACCACACAAACAGTGAAATATCATAATTTTGTGTATGTCACAAATAGAAAAGAACGACTTTACAAGTAGCAGTTACTTGAAAATTTTGTCACAACTGTAATTCGTGATTTTTCAGTGACAGTAATTAAATCAGAGGTACAAAAATATCGCTCATCTCTACCCCCATACAAAGTAGTTATTAATTTTAGTATATCTACAGAGCTACAATAGTGAGGTTATCTAAATTTGATGTGGGTAACTCTTAGAAAAATTGAAAATTCCAACAAAATATTGGCGGTATAGGAGGGGAGGAGGGTATCACCCATACAAAGTAATTATTAATTTTCTTATATCTACAGAACTATACATAGTAGTGAAACTCTCTAAATTTGATGTGGGTAATTTTTAGAGAAAAGCGAAAATTTCAACAAACTGTTGATGGTATAGCGGGGGGAATACGGGTACTAGTGATGTTACGAATATCATTTTTTCATATTCGCGAATACAAATACGAATATTTCAGTCAATATTCACGAATACGAATATTCAATTTGTCACTTGATATTTCAAATTTAATTGAAAAAATCTACTCTGCGCCAATAACAATAAATTGAGAAAAACTGTAACAATACTTTACATAGGTATTTAACATTATTATGACATTCCGATTAGAAAAATTAGCGGAGAAACGGGTGGCAAATGACGTCGAGCCACTGACATGGTGGAAAGTAAATAAAGAGAAATACCAAGCTTCTTTTACCTACAGCCAGCCAATATTTAGTGACACCACCACCGAGTGCACCGACCGTGCGAAACGACTTCAAAACTTTTATTTTTGAAGTTCAACATTCCTCTACTGAGCTTTGATTATTTAAAATGGTATGTACAAACAGGACTTTACTTTTTAAATACTATGGCGTTGTGAAATATATTTTGTTTGTTTTTTTCTTTACTAAAAGGAGATTATTATTTTGCGTTAGAGACAAAACTTTTTTAAAGTAAAAATTATTAAAAATTAATATTTATTGTTTAATTTTCGGTATATTTTTTTATGTATTATTTTTTAGAACGTATGCGCAAAATATTCGGGAAATATTCGCTTGAATTTGGCGAATACGAGTACGAATACGAATGTCATGAGAGAGGCGAATATTCGGTTATTCGAATACGAATATTCGTAACATCACTAACGGGTACCCCCCATACCAAGTAATTATTAATTTTAGTATATATCCAGAAGCAGAATAGTGATGGCTCGATTATCGATGGCAACCGAACTTCAGTTGCGTTGCCAGCCGGCAACTGAAAATTTGTGGTTGCTAGAAAAGCACTAAAAAGCAACTGAAATTGACAACTTTCAGTTGCCAGTTGCCATCCGTAATATGAGTTTTAGCAACTGGCAACCAACTGAAGTTCGGTTGCCGTCGATAATTGAGCCATAAATTTGATGAGGGTCACTCTTAGAACAAAGAAAAACATTTCAACAAAATATTGGATGTATAGGAGGGGAAAGCGGGTGCCCCCATACAAAGATATTGTGAATTTCCTTAATTTGTAGAACTACAATAGTGAGGGTCTTTAAATTTAATTTAGGTAGCTCTTGGAATAAAGTGCAATTTCCTGTAAAATATTGGAGGTTTAGTAGGGTGGCAGAGACGGCAACCCCTATACAAAGCAATTATTAAGTTTCCTATATCGGAGAACAAATTGCACTTTTCACCAAAATCCTGATGTTATAATCAGGATTTTGGTGACTTACACCCCCATACAAAGTATTTGTAATTATCCTAACCTCACCCTTTGTGCTTTGCTACCCTATTGTTGTGAAGATATAGTAAAATTAATATATAATTATTTTTTACCCCGGTGTCCTCTCTCCAATGCCACTACTATTTCAGTCTTTTCACTAGTTAGTATTTTGAATAGAAGATACACGAAGAAAGAACTGCGTTCTTTCAATCAACATTTCTTTAATTTCTCTCATTGCGATGGGTGTGGCGAAGCTCACCGGCCGGCTAACCGTTTATAAATAAGGCCGAAAGTGTTAAGGTATTTTAAATTTCTACTTTCAATCGTGAATCATTTTGTATTTCAATTTTCGTAGTTGGGAATTTATTATGATTTTGTCGAAAGTATTGAAATCGGCTAAAACGATGCTATGTTAAATTTGAACAGCCCTTTATTCACGATAAGGGAGATTTGTAAATAAAAATAATTTTTTACCATTAAAACGGACTTTCTTAAGGTTGTCTAAACTAACCCACTGTAGAGGGAAATCAACAAAATATACAAAGCAAATGTTACTGATTACATTAAATTTTTGTCACGTTGCCATTATCGAATATTTTCCAAACGAGGGTAAGTGTTGATGTTGACGAGGATGATTGAGTTGATGAAAAGCAGACAAGGATGATGACAATGATGTCGCTGACGAGAGCGATGTAGATAATGTAAAAATATATATATTTTTTATTTTAAGAGAGAAGATACTGTCAGTAATAAAAATGATGATGGTATTTAAGAATGTTTGCGAAAAATTGAAATATAAAATTAGCATAAGAAATTGGATTACAACGTTTGATGCAGATAATGTTGAAAATATTTCAGTGGATGCATAAATTTAAATACATAAAAACAAGATAAATATAATATGTTTTTAAAGTAATATTTCCGTTTAACTTAAATAAATAGTATTTTATATGCAGTGCAATGCAATTTAAACAGGACAAGTGATACAAATTAAAAAACTTTGGCTAAAACCCAGAAAGGAATAGATAAACAAATAAACCACATAAATTAGTTTTTCTTCTTTTTTTGGAGTATGTATGAATGTACATAAATTAAAAGTTTTAAATGCCAGTAATTATATGCACAATGTAACCGGGAAAAAATTTGAAAATGGATTTACTTTTGTTGTACAACACCAACGTTAAATTATATTTATAAAGTAGAGACAAAACCTTAAAAAACAAACCACTAACAATTTGACCACTTAAGCGTTTCTGTTTTAGTTCCCAGTGAAAAAAAAGAAGAAAAATATATATATATATATATATATATATATATATATATATATATATATATATATATATATATATATATATATATATATATATATATATATATATATATATATATATATATATATATATATATATATATATATATATATATATATCTATGCATATATATGTACGATATTATAAACAAACATACCATCCCAGCAACAATTTTGCTTACTGGTCAAAAAACTATATGAGGATTTCAGTCGTAACTACTAACAATTTGACTCGATAACTACTTATTTTTGTTTGAGAAGTTCCAAAAAGAAGTGATACTCCTTGTAAATCGCCGTGCCGAAGTTATCTTAACCTATATCACAAAATATTTTTTTGGGAAATTTATCTTAAAGTTTTAACATTTTATACAAGAAATTTACGTGGAGAAAGTGGTCCAATATTTTTTGTAAAATATTATGCTTGAAGTTCTTTATCCATTTATGTAAAAATATCCAAGTCGTGGATAATATTCTTTAAGTTAGGCCCCTATTATGATTCACAACTCAACTAGGTTGAGTTGTCAATGCTACGACCCAACTCAACCATTTTTTTGTATTATGATTGACAACTAATTTTAGTTGTCTTCGAAAAAATGTTCGAAAAAAGGTTCTTATCTATATTCTCTGTTTTTTGAAACCATAGTAGCCATTACAAAATATATTAAATATTTTTAGTTTTGGCCTTAGTATTTTTTCTTGAGATTTTATGTTTTGTGGATATGGCAACAATATGGGTTGACAAATGGGATAGATTGGCGCCTAAAAGTACCATTTTAAAAGTAATTAAAAGTAACACAATAGTCGAAATAAAAACCAAAACACAACTGATAACTGAGACAACTGCTTTGATGAAGTTGTAATCCATAATAAGAATTTGACAACTACGACTCAACTATCAATTTAGCTGTGAATCATAATAGGGGCCCTAAAGCCATTTTCACTTCTGAAAAAAAATTTTACATTTTGTTGTATACGACACTTTTTGCGAAATATTTTTTAGTTTGTGGGATATACGTGAAAATAAGATGATAAAACTTGCATTCATATATTCATATATGAAAAAAAAAATTGCAGTTGACCAGACCTACCTATTATATATATTTCGACGCTCTGAGTCAGAATCTGAGGTCTGTTTGATTCGTACACCTCCAAAATTTTGAGTAAATTGCGAAAAACTGCAGCTTTTCTCGATTTTTAACAGTTTTTCGCAATTTACTCAAAATCTTAAGTGTGAATGATCCGTATTAGGATTCCATATTAGGATTCAGAGCGTTGGAATATAATAGGTAGGTGGGTCTGGAGAGATTTACAAACCACTTTTTTTACCTCGCGTGGGAGCTACCAATAAAAGTGGTTGGACGACGCCCATTTTTCTATAACGGATCACTTATCCCTAGACATTATATGTACCAAATTTCATTTCAATATCTGCTTCCGAACGAGAGTTAGCCATTTTGGGCACCTAAAATAGCGAAAAGTCATACTGTGATACAGTACGCAGATCGATAGAACTACCAAATTTATACCAGGAAGAGAACTTATCTCATTTTTTTGATTTGCGACATACATGAAGATAACTTTTGCACAACGAAATAATTTTTGTTTACATACGTGAATATAACGCAAGATTTTTCTTAATTGTAAATTTTAATACACTTTTTATTGTAAATCCACAATTATGTTACATACGGTATTATAACGCATTAACTTTACTCAAAAGTGGATATATAATAAAATGGCTTCGTAATATATCAAAAACCATAAGAGATAGACACCTGGGGATTGAGCAGGTCGATAGATCTGTTAAATTTACCATGGGAAACGGTCTTATCTCATTTTGTTTTTGATTTTGTTATATACGTGAAGATAACTTCGGCACGACGAAATATATTTACATTGTCATAGCAATTAACTAGTTATTATTTGGCTTACTTGAAGCTAAAAAATAAGTAGTCTAATAATAAACAAATTAAAATAAAAAAAAAAATTTTTATAAAAATTATATATCTGTGGCTTGGTATTAAATTTTGCTGTTTTAAGTTAATCATTGCATTAGGATTCTATTCTTACTCTATTTTATTGTGCTAAAAACGCCAATGTCTAATGTAAACCAGTCCAAATTTCGATCGCCAAAATGCTGAAAAAATACAAAATGAAACATATTTGGCGACGACAGAAAACACTAATGGCGTTTTTTTTTCTACAAAAGTGTGTTGCACTATTTGCCCTTTTTAATGATAATATGCAATATATTCATGTTTCGAAGAAGTAATTTATTAGAAATGATTGTATCATCCCTTACGAAGGGAAATTTTTCCTTTAAAAGAATGTTAAATTGCAATTTTTTTTAATAAAAAGTAAAAAATTTCAAAATTATTTTTGTAGAATAGAAAACGCCATTAAACTTCGGCGGATTCAATTTTTAAGACATTGCCTAATATAGCAATACGTGTTGCGAAATTGCATTCGTAGCCAAAAATCGATAAATCGACCTTATAGATTCTTAGCGATGGAGATGTAGGCTTAGCGAGTTACAGAATAAGAGGGTTTTGCTAGCCAATATGAACTTATATAGAAAACTTAAAATTAAATTGCCTTCTCACAAGTGAATATTTTGACATTGGCCCTTTTAGCACCAAGCCACAGATTTTATTTATATTTTGTACACTTTGTTTTTTCTTTTTTTACCCAGCTGGTATACGACACTGTGCTCGTTCATTTTTGAAGACAAGTACTTTACTCACTCAGCTATTGTTGACTTAGCCTGAAAACACACCAAATATAACAAAACATTTTTGTCTTATACGTCAAACACACTCGTATGATTATAACGCACATCAAAAAACATTTCATATGTGTGGTCTCATAAGAACTAATGTGCTGTTGTCGTATACGTCACAAAAAACAGTTTTGCCGTATTCGGTGTGGGTTCAGCGTTATAAGTTTTAGCGACAAAAATTAGTTTTCATATACAGAGCAGAGTGGACTTAAAAGGTGCTTGCCTACTTACATATTTTATTAATATATAACAACAAATTATAACTACTTTCAGATAATGAAAAAAATACGTGGTAACTTTATTAAAAACTAAGTAGTAGTTCTAATTTTAAGCATAGGTATAACAGAAATAAGTACCACTCATTATTTTGTAACCCTTTAAAAAAGTACTACCGATTACAAAAATGACAAAAGTTTTTGCTGGGATTTGCTAAGTTAAGCATCCCTTCTACAAGCTTTATTTATTGTTAAAAAAATACAAGCGGGCAGTCATTTAAGAGCAGTCTGTATATTTTTCATTTATTTAGTTTTCACTGAGTCTGCAGCAGTCTGTAAGTGCTTCAAGAGGATTTTATATTGCATGAGCTCTAGTCTAAAATAAAGTTGTATTCTTAAATTTTTGTGGCACGTTCATTGTTTAGGATTATTATTTTTATTTTAAAAGTTAAACTGCTTGCAAAAAGTTGAGATGTTTAAGTAAATTGTGATTACAGTAGTGATTTTTGATAAAAGGATTTAGACAAAACAGTTATTTATAGTTTTTTATAAATCGGAAAAATAAAATGAAAAACTAGTAAAACTTCATAAAAATTCATTTTTGAAGAACTAACACATCTTATAAACAGAGAATATTTGCTGGAAAAAGTCTTGAGTTTATAGAAGAATAGGGAAAGGAGCATGGAGGAAGGAGTACAGGCGTTCTTGTATTCGAAAATTCGTAGTTGTAAGCAGCTTTGCATTTGGCAAACCAAGAAATGAAAAATTAAAAAAATGGAAAATGTTAAAAAAACAATCGGCCATGTCACAGAGTTCAATTCCGTTTGGAAACGGAATTAAATCCACCCTAATATGTCAAGCCCTAGCTGGAACATACCGCAGCATAGTGGCGCCTCTAACAGTCTGGACACACCTAACAAATTTGCGTATTTTAGTTTTTTTAGACAGAAGCTGCTACAAAAATGGGGTAGGTTGAATTTCGTTTCCGAACGGAATTGAACTCTGTGACATGGCCGAATGTCTTTAAATCACACATTATAAGGATAAAGAATGTCACATGTTATTATGAGAAACTTAAACTCTAGTTTCACGATTCTTTTATGGTGCCATTTTTGTTTAATTGTTGTAGGCAACAAAGTATATGAGGATTTAAGTCGTAACTACTCACAATTTGATTCGATAACTACTTATTTTTGTTTGAGAAATTAAAAAAATAAGGGGTAACCCTTAGAAATGTATTTACATTGTCACATCAATTAACTGGTTATTATTTGACTTACTTGAAGCTAAAAAATAAGTAGTCAATTAAACTAATTCAAATTTAAAAATCTTATGCATATTACATTTTATTTATATTTTTTACACTTCGTTTTGTTTTGTTTTTTTGACGAACCCGTGCTCGTTCAGATTTGAAGACAAGTACTTTACACACTCAGCTATTGTTGACTTATAATAAGTTTAAGCGACAAAAATTCGTTTTCATATTTAAACACATGTTGACTTAAAAAGTGCTTGTGTACTTATTTTATTAATACATAACAACAAATTATAATTACTTTCAGATAATGGTAAACAATAACTATGTACTAATTTCATTAAAAACTAAGTAGCAGTTCTGATTAGAAGCATAGTAATACGATAAATACGTACCACTCATAAATTTGTTAGCCATTAAAAAAGCACTACCGACTATAAAAACGACAAGAGCTTTTTTCTGGGGTGTAATTGAAGTAGTATAAATATGGGCATTCTGGCACACGTGTATTTTCCCATAAGGATCACTCCTTATGGGAAAAATACATAGAGATTGATCCCTATGTATTTTCCCATAAGGATCACTCCTTATGGGAAAAATACATAGGGATCAATCTCTATTTATGGTCCATAAGGATCAATCCAATTAGAAAAAAAAAATATTTTAATTCTTATACATATATATTGTCCATAAGGATCAGCCCAGTTAAAAAAATTATTCTGATATATACATATTTCCATGAGGCGTAATCCAATTAGAAATTTAAAAGGAGAAATTCAAATGAGATATTTTTGGTTCATAACAAGTTTAATGAGATTCTCGGTTGAGTAATTTCACTAAAAACTAAAATGAGAACTCGATTGTTCTACACAAATTTGATATAAAAGAGCATTCAGAATTTAATTTTAGTTATTGTTCTTCAAAGTTACTTGAAATCACGTTCAACAAAATGGTAAGAATACAGTTTTACATAATATTATAATTTTTTATTTAGTTATTATACATAAGTTTAAGAAATACATATAGAATTTAATTAATTTTTGCTTTCTTTTAGATCTATCAACAAATAATAAACATTGCCCAAGGAACGAAATCAGAATATACGAAAATTGACGATATTCCTTTAAATGAACCTTACAAAATTTTAAATTTTGAATGGAAGGTTACACAATATGGATCTAAAGTTATTGCATATTTAGAGAACAATAAGTGGTTTTATCTTCCGCAAAGAATCGTTAAATATTTAAACAGAGAGGATCCTTACTTAGCTAAAATTAATGATAAAATTTGGACAATAATTTACAAAGGACGCCAATCACCAAATGGTTCTGCAATATTCGAACTAAACTATAGCTAAATTTTTTTATTTGTTATTAAAATTTGTATGTAGTTGAAATATATATTTAAGATAATAAATGTGTGTAGTAAGTGCAATGAGACCTGATTTTTTTACTTTCATTGTAAGAAAAAGGATAGGACAATAAAATTTATTGAAAAGTTAAACATGCATGTGCAAGACTTAAGGTTATACATATTCTATATTCGCTTTACTTTATTTTATTTTATGTATATTATTTATTCTATAAAAAGGATATGAGAAAAACTCGTAACAAAGGAAAGACAATTTAAGAAAAAAAGATGTAAAAATTTTCATATAAACTAAAATATCAATTTGTATGGAAAAAACTATTAAGACAGACATGCGCATGCATGCTTTTTTTGGGCATGTCGCAGTGACAAAGGAAAAATAATTTAAGAAAAACAGGACGTAAACATTTTCAAATAAAGCAAACCAGCGCGTGCATGCTTTTATGCATGTCACAGTATGTGGGTGCGTTGACTATGTCTAATTTGTGAAAAACTCATAAGAAAGACATACGCATGATTGCTTTTCTTATGCATGTCGCAGTATGTGGGTTGCGTCGGCTAAATCTAATTTTTATTTATTCTGAGAAAAAGGATTTAAGAAAAAAGGATGTAAAAATTTTCATATAAAGTAAAATATCAATTTGTATGGAAAAAAACTATTAAGACAGACATGCGCATGCATGCTTTGAAGGACAAACAAATCTTTCTGCTTAATTGTTTAAACTCACTAATTTTCAAGGTCGTAAATGTGTTACTATGTTTTATTACTTTATTTTTCCATTTATATCACAATTTTAAAGGAAATTTTAAAAATTCCTAACAAAAAAAAAAAGGACAATTTAAGAAAAAGGATATGAGGAAATCAAAAGGACAATTAAAGAAAAAGGATATGTAGATGTATTCATATACATATGTAATAGTGTGTCCAGAAAAAAGTATATAATGCGGTATTTTTGCGAGCAAAATTCTAGTCTTTGAGATCATTCAAAAAAGCGATTCTTAAAAATTTTGCTTTCTCTGTTGAGTTTATAAAATTTTACATTTTATGTGATAATTGATATGTGTCGTGTCAAGAAAAAAATAAATTAAAATTTTTGTGTTTTAATTGTTTTATCAAAAAAAATAAGTAAACTTTAAATATTCTATAGTGTTGTTAAATTGATATATTTTGAATTCATACAGGTTAGTAAAATAATTTTAAAAATAGTAAATTTGCTATATAATTAAAAAATTGACTTGATCTAAAATCTTCTAACCTATGTTTAAAGGAAATCGAACGAATGAATTTTGAAGATATCATCAATTTTCTTCGGACGTTTTTTTTTCTAATTTTTAATATATTTTTTTTTTCTGGTTCGGTTTATTATATTTCAGGAAACGTTTGTAAAAAAAAAAAAAAATAAAAAATAAAAAATAAAAATCAGAGCTAAAATGATGTCCGATTTAGAATGCAAAGAATGCAAAAGAGCTTTCCCAACTAAGGAAAATTTCAGAGAACATGAAAGAAGTCATTCTTCAAGCTCCAGCAGAAGTGTTGTAAGGCTAATAAAAAGTGCTTTTAAAAAGAGGCTTATAACACTTTTATATGAGAACAGCAATGAAGAATGCCTCCTACCAGAGGTGTTTCTGAAGGAAGCTGAGGAGCCATTAAAGAAAGAAGTTGACTACTTCTTGAATGTTAATGGCGCTCTGAAATTTAATATGGAAATATATGGATTATATGCTAGGCCCAAAATGAGCGACTTAGAAAATACCCCAATAGAGGTAAAGCATTTTCAAACGAAAATGAAGGAAATTTTTAATACAGATGAATTTAATATTGAATATTCTACTAATATTCAAAGTATATTAACAAAGATGGAAGAGTTTCAAGAGCGGGATAGTGGTTGGACTCTTGTTCAACTTTTAAAACTTCATCTAAACTTAAATAGATACCAACCACTAAAAGGTTCTAGCTTCATACCTCTCTCGCCTAAACTGATGTTAAAAAAAGCATGTATAAATGTACAAAACGATGATGAATTTTGTTTCAAATGGGCAATTCTATCAGCCGTATCAACTCATAAAAATGCTCAACGAACTAGTAGTTATAGGATCAACATTGTTGATGAAATAATCAACATAAATGGATATTCTGTAGATTTTAGTGGGTTATGCTTCCCACTCAAAATAAAAGATATAAAAATTTTTGAGGACAATAATCCCAATATCAGTGTAAATGTTTTCGGCTATGAGATGGAAAAAGACTTAGTTGTTGGCCCATATTATAAAACAAAAGGAATAAAATCTAAGCATATACAGCTCTTGTTTTTGCAGAAAAATAACGGAGGAAATGTAATTTCGCACTATGTTTACATAAAAAATATTTCAAGGTAAGTGTAACGATTATGAATAAAATCATAAAAATTATATTATGAATAATATCATAATAATTATTTTTTATTTATTTTTATGCCTATTTTATGCAGATTGATTAGATATCAACAGACTAGGCATCATGGAAGTATTATTCTCTGTGATGACTGCTTACAAAATTTCTATAACCATCAAGACTTAGAAAAACATAGAGATCGTTGTAAAAGACAGATTGCGTATGCTCCCCAACAAGATAAGTCAATATTACAATTTAATAATTATAATAATAGTATAGATGTACCTTTTGTAATATACGCGGATTCGGAATGCATATTTGAAAATATTCAAACTTGCATTCCGAGCAGGGATATTTCATCAACAACATTAGTTGATAGACATATTCCTTATGCTATGTCATATTATATTAAATGTAGTTTTAACGAGGATTTAAATAAGTTATGTAGCTTTAAAGGATTAGAATCCCCTAGACTCTTTATAGAGAGTTTAATTAAAGATATAAAAGATTTAAGTTATAATCATTTATCAAGGGTAAAACCAATGATTCCCCTAACTGAATTGGAAAATTTAAATTTCCTAACCAACAATATATGTCACATTTGTTCTAAGATTATTTTAGATGAATCAAAAGTTAGGGATCATTGTCATTTGAGTGGTAAATATAGAGGACCTGCGCATAGTGCGTGTAATCTTAATTACAAAGTACCGAAATTCTTCCCAGTTTTTTTTCACAATTTTTCTGGTTATGACTGCCATTTATTTGTGAAGGAGCTAAATAATATAAATGATGGCCCAATAAATATTATTCCGGTCAATAAAGAGCTATATATATCACTTTCTAAAACTATAACTGATGACAATATTGGTAATATTGAAATTAGATTTCTAGATTCTTATAGATTTCTACAATCAAGTTTAAATGATTTAGTTAAAAATTTAGCTAAGCAGGATTTGAAAATAGTTAAATCAATGTATGGTGAAAATGAAAGTAAATTTAATTTACTTATTAGAAAAGGTGTCTTTCCATATAGTTATCTAAATTCGATCGAAAAACTTAAAGAAACTTCTCTACCGAATATAGAGAGTTTTTATAATAAATTAACAGATGAAGATTGCTCCCAAGAAGATTACGCTCATGCTAGAGAGGTATGGAGTA
The DNA here is from genome assembly GCA_956483635.1 of Panzeria rudis. Classification (NCBI taxonomy): domain Eukaryota; kingdom Metazoa; phylum Arthropoda; class Insecta; order Diptera; family Tachinidae; genus Panzeria; species Panzeria rudis. The sequence goes on along the minus strand of OY101448.1, from coordinate 85,541,033 downwards.
CTTTTGAGTGTAAAACTTTAGAAGATTATTTAATTTTATATCTCAAAACTGATGTCTTGCTATTAGCTGATGTTTTCGAAAACTTTAGATTTCTCTGCAATGATATTTATAAATTAGATCCTTGTCATTACTATACGGCACCAGGACTTTCCTGGGACGCAATGTTAAAAATAACAGATATTAAATTAGAATTATTGGTAGACATTGACATGATTGCATTCATACAAAAGGGAATAAGAGGAGGAATAGTACAGTGTTCTCAACGACATTCTATTGCAAACAATAAATATATGAGTGACTATAATGTAAATCTTCCATCTAAATATTTAATGTATTTAGATGCAAATAATTTATATGGTTGGGCAATGTCTGAAGCTCTACCAGAAGGTAATTTTGAGTGGGAAACAGATATTGAAAATTTTTGTTTAGAAACTATACCAGAAGACTCAGCTACTGGATATATATTAGAAGTCGATTTGACGTATCCTATAGAAATTCATGACACTCATAATAACTTACCATTTTGTAGTGAAAATAAAAATCCTCCAAATTCTAAGGAAAAGAAATTAATTGTTGATTTAAATGATAAATATGAATATGTGATACATTATAAAAACTTACAGCAATGTTTAAAACATGGGTTGAAGTTAAAAAAAATTCATCGGATTTTGAAATTTAAGCAATCAACTTGGTTAAAAACATATATTTCATTAAACAATTTACATAGAACTAATGCGCAAAACACTTTTGAAAAAAATTTCTTCAAGTTATTAAATAATGCTGTCTACGGTAAAACGATGGAAAACGTTGACAAGCGTAAGAATGTAAAAATTGTTAATGACTGGGAAAGCGTTGGAAAGAAAATGGGTGCTCATACCCTTATTGCAAAACCAGAATTTCATTCCTTTAGCATATTTGAAGAAAACATGATAGCAGTGGAGCTAAATAGAAGTTATTCGTTTTATAATAAACCCATTTATTTAGGATTTACAATCCTTGAACTTTCAAAGTGGAAGATGTATAACTTTCATTATGATTATATACTACCAAAATATAACATCAAAGCAGATCTAAATTATATGGATACCGATTCGTTCATATACACAATAGAAACTGATGATTTTTATAAAGATATAATAAACGATATTGATACAAAGTTTGATACATCAGATTATGAAGCGAATAATAAATTTGGCATTCCACAGAAAAATAAAAAAAAATTAGGTATGATGAAGGATGAAAATAATGGTAAGATAATGAAGGAATTTGTAGGCCTAAGAGCGAAAATGTACGCATTTAAAACAGAAGATATGAATGAAATCAAAAAGGCTAAGGGCATCAAAAGTAATATATCTAGAAATTTAAGTATATTGGATTATAAAAACTGTTTATATAATAAGAAAATATATTATGGAAATATGTACATTTTTAAATCCAAACTTCACGATTTATATACTTCTCTAATAAATAAGGTATCTTTAAGTTATTTAGATAATAAAAGGAATGTATATAATAATGTAAATACACTTGCTTGGGGACATTATAAAGAAGAATTTATAAATGATAGAGATGAGAATTTTGTAATGGAAATTGATGATAGAGATAATCGAAACGCAATAAATTGTATTATAGATCAATTTTTAAATGATACTGATGATGATTTTCTAATGGAAATTGATGATATAGATGAACAAACCACAATTAATTGTATGGAACAATTTTTAAATGACGGCAACGATGATATTTTTATGCAAATTGAATGTTAATTTTATGTTTTATTTCTTAAGATTTATATTTGAAAATACAAATTACATTGTAAAATAATTCAAAATTAGAAGGTTTATTAATAAGAAAGAATAAATAAACTTTAACATATATATTAACGGATATATATATATATATATATATATATATATATATATATATATATATATATATATATATATATATATATATATATATATATATATATATATATATATATATATATATATATATATATATATATATATATATATATATATATATATATATATATATATATAAATATTTTGGTTTTATTTATTTCAAGTTACATTTATTAACTAAAAATTTTAAGCATAGGTGACCACAGTTAAATGTATTAAAGTTTTGTTTTCGCCCATAGTTATATTCAATGGGTCTCTTTAAGTAATTAATAACTTCAATTGGAGGTTGTAAGTTTCCAAAGCTATCAAAATATTCTTTATAATTGTGATTTTTATAATAAGCTACCCAATGAGTTCCAGGACCAAGAGAATTATCTAAATTAACAATACCACATTCTTGAACTAATGGTTTCTTAGGCAAACGATCACGCATAAAAACGCCTCTAAAATTTTTGAGTTGTTTACCATATTTTGTTAAATCTAGATCATTTAGTGGTCGATTAGGTAGATTATCTAAAAGTTTTTTGGAATCGGCTTATAATACAGTCCATATCCAGATTTATAAGGTTTAAGATATAATCCTTTCCCCATAGCAATTGATTCCATGTGCTTATTGTGCCGAGTAGCCTCTGCTAGTTGTTCTTTTCCATTTTTAATATCATTTACAGCCTTAATAATAGCCGATCCACCTGTAGCCAAACCTCCAAGTGCTGACAAAGCTGTTAGGATTGGAATTAATGGAAGGAATCCACCAATTTTTGGCATTGGTATAACTCTCGGTATAGCGAAATCAGCTCTCTTCTTCCCTTTGAAGTTCGAAGTAACGGCTTTTATTGCAATTTTAACAGCATCGTTTAAGTTGTCTGGTTTTTTGTTTCTCAACAATTTCAGAGTATTTTTAACAGTTGTTGAAAACAATTTTCTATTACATGTTTCTTTCTTTTTACACTTTTTCTTCATTGATTTTCTGGATTTATGAATTTTAGTATCCTTCATACCTAACCCGAGTTTAACTTTGGATTTCATAACGTTTGTTACGAACCATGCATGTGCTCGTTCTTTGAAATCACTATCTTTAGATTGTACTTGTTGCCAAGCTTTTTCAGCTAAAACTTGATCTGCTTTATGCCTTTTATTAATATTGTTTGTTTGTGAATATGCAATATCGTGTTCTCTGCAAGCTGCATCTAATAAATTTACCCCTTATCTCCTCTTGCCAAACGTTTTTCTAGTTTTGTTCCAGGACCACAAAACTGATAACCTGGTAAATGTAATTCAACAGGTAATTTGTTTATTAAGTTGTTTACTAATCCACTACCAATAATATACTGATCATTTTTAGCTCGTTTTTTATAATTTATAACCATTTTTTTTTCTTTTAATTTTATTTTATACGTTCAATATGATTGACATTAAAAAATAAAATGATGAGAGGTCGTTATATAAGAGGAAATATATATAAAAAACAAGTTAGTTACAAAAATGCGATTGATAAAGCAAGCTAAAGAGATTGTAATAAGAAATGCTGATGAAGCTCAAGACAATAAATCTAAAATTAAACATAGTACACTTCTACCAAATTCAATACGAGCATTAATTGTCGGTCCTTCAAATTGCGGTAAAACTAATGTTATGATTAGTTTAATAGAAAGTCCCAATGGTCTTAGTTTCAAAAACATTTACATATATTCAAAATCTTTGTATCAACCAAAATATTGTTATCTAAAGAAATTGATAGACCCAATAAAAGGAATAAATATTTTTACATTTGCGGAAAATGAGCAAGTTCTAAGCCCGACTGAAGCGAACCCCCATTCAATAATAATATTTGATGATGTTATATGTGGAAAGCAGGAGACTATAAGAGATTACTTTTGCATGGGTAGACATAAGAATATAGATTGTTTTTATTTATGTCAAACATATACGAAAATTCCTAAACATCTTATACGGGATAATGCGAATATGATTATAATATTTAAACAAGATGAAATGAATTTGAGACATATATACAATGATCATATTATTGGTGATATGACATTTAAAGAATTTATGAATATATGTACTGAGTGTTGGAAAGATAAATATGGATTCGTTGTTGTTAGTAAGGATGATATAATAAATAAGGGTCGATATAGGAAAGGTTTCGACAAATTCATACAACTGTAAGTGGGATTCCTTTAGAATCAAATAATAAACAGATACGGAGCAGTTCATAACCAGATAAGAACAGCTGTAAAGCAGATATAGAGCAGTTCATAACCAAATCGAAAGCTGATAAAAGTATATAAGAAAGCAGATACAACGCTGATCAAAAGCAGATTAATAGCAGATACAAAACAGTTCACAACCGGATATAAACCAGATCGATATGAATAATAACAAATTATTAAAAGATATTGTTAAGACAAGAACTATATTAAAAGAAAAGCTAAAAAATATAAAATTAAACGAAACAGATAGGATTAATTTATTGGAAGATACATTTAAACCTATAACAAAACCTCTGAATAATATAATTGGAAAATTTGATGAGTTTAAAACAGATAATGTATTGGATAATACATTTCAACCCATAACAAAACCTTTCAATAAGATAAATAAAAAAAATCATGATTACAAATCAGATGATTGTCAATCAAATAATGATATATCAGATTCACAACTTCCGTCACTACCATCCGGTAGCTGTTCTGATAATTTTGATGATGCAGAGGGATATGGTGATAATATAACTATTTACAGTCCTACCAACAAAATACAAAAGTTTGATGTAAAAATTGATGGTGATGCTAATGACTATGATAAGAACAAGCATCAAGTGGCAGAAAATGATATTAATAAGTCCTCATTAGTTGAAAATATAGAGTTGCTTCTGAGTAATAAAAAGTTAGATATGGTTTATGGTTTCAACATAGATGAAAGCGGAAACTGGCGATATGGAAATAATGACCTAAATTTTAATGCAGATAATTCTATCCAAATAGGAAGTACAACGTGGAAAATTACTCCAGGATTATTCGAATTAGTCTTTCATTCAAAACCTCTACATTACACTAAAAATGATTTAAAAAATTATAAAGAACTTTTAAAGAGTACAAATGTACACAAACGTCAATATCAATCTACAGGTCAAATTAAAGGTTCACGAGCATATAAATATGTTAATATAATAAAACATTTATTTACTACGAAACCAAATGTTTTAAAGAAAGGTAGCGGATTGACGTTAAAATCTGTAGACAATCGTAAGCCCAGCTATATATATTGGGATGACCCAAATGAATTAGTTGACAGATTACGTTTACTTCTTTCATCGGAAAGTGCTGGTCATAATAATCATAAAAACGAAATAATTGCAATTGTTGAAGAATTGAGAGAAGCTGACATAATATTTTAAAAATGAGCTATATAAATAAATTTGGAGAAAGTTCGATTAAGAATAATATAAATAGTAATTCAAGGTTAAGGACATACAAGCAAAATTTACAATTAAATAATATAACAAAAGATATGCAGCAAATATATACCACGATAAAGATTTTTAAGGAACAGTTCCGCAATGAAAATGTAGATTTTTCGAATAAAATCGAAAATAAGTTAAATGAAATTGAAGAACTTAAAAACAAATATGATTCCCAATTAAATATTATTAGAAGCGAGATAAATATATTACGAGAATCGATTACAAAAGATATTGATAAAGATGTTGAACTCATTGAAAATGCAGTAAATAATCAAATACACTTTGCAAATAAAGACTTTATAAAAAATATTGAAGGAAGATTTAATAAAATTGAAGATTTTATGTTCAAAAGGATTGATAGAAATGATAATGTAAATGATGTAAAAAAACGGAAACTGGAATGGCCTAAAATTAAAGCAGCAAAGTGATTGACGTATATATAAAAAAGGACCTTGTAGCCATATACTCTCATATACAAAATGAACGTGGATAAGAGAGAAATAGTTAATGAACTGCACAAACAAGCGCGAAAAAATTTTAAAAGAAGACGAGTTATAATGAAAGGAATTGATGATTTATGGCAAGCAGATTTGGTGGAAATGGTAAATTATGCAGTACATAATAATAGATATCGATATCTTCTAACAGTAATAGATACCTTTTCAAAAAAAGCTTGGGCTGTAGCATTAAAAAATAAAACTGCATCAAACGTAACGAATGCTATGAAAAGTATTTTCACTAACAACAATAGAAAACCAAGAAATTTACAGACAGATGACGGTAAAGAATTTTTCAATAATCAATTTCATCAACTAATGCAATCGAATCATATTAATCACTATTCAACATATAGTGTTCTAAAGGCATCCATAGTAGAACGATTTAACAGAACGTTAAAAGGAATGATGTGGAAAGAGTTTAGCTATCAAGGAACATACAAATGGATATGCAAATATCAAGAACTTGTTGATAAATATAATAATACATTTCATAGAACAATACAAATGACCCCAAATGAAGTAAATTCATCAAATGAAAATTTATTGTTGAATACAGTCTACAACAATTTAAAAGTGTTTAAAAAACCCAAATTTAAAGTAAATGATAATGTTCGAATAAGTAAATATAAGCATACATTTGAAAAAGGTTACACACCAAATTGGACAACAGAAATATTTAAAATCAAAACAATAAAAAATACTAACCCTAATACCTACATATTACAAGACTATCAAGATCATGAAATTAAAGGTGGTTTTTACGAGCATGAGCTAATGAAAACTAAATTTCCAGAAACATATTTAGTTGAAAAAATTTTAAAAAGAAGAAATAATATGGTTTACGTTAAGTGGTTGGGATTTTCGTCAGAACATAACTCTTGGATTAATATCGACAATGCTTCATAATAAAAATCTGTGAAATTTTTAATAATACACTATTCACTCATCAAACGTTAAAATGTCAATTACATTAACATTAAACGGAGACTCTTCATATCTTAATGCAAACTATTTTCCTCCAATCGAATTAAATGAGAATTATGTTTGCGGTCTAATAAGCTTTGACACATATCACTCAATTCCAAATGTCGATGTAGAAAATAATTTATTTCATATTGGTAATCATGAAATAGAAGTTCCAGTTGGATCATATGAATTATCAGATATTGCTGAAGTACTCTCAAATAAATATCATGATATGAATGCGAATGGAATCCTTGATGTACGAGCTAACTATAATACTCTACAAACATGCATAAAAAGCACTACAGATTCAATTTATTTCAATAAGGTGAGTTCAATCGGATCATTATTAGGTTTTAGCACAAGAGTATTGGAACCTGGCAGAGAACATTACTCCGATAAAACAATTGATATAACCAAAATTAATACAGTAATCGTTGAATGTAATATTGTCAGCGGATCATATATAAATAACACGTCTGCACATATTTTACATCAGTTTTCACTTAACGTTAGCCCCGGATATAAAATAACAGAGGCTCCATCGAATGTGATATATTTACCTGTAAATTCAAGAACAATAAATAGTCTTGTTTTGAAAGTTGTTGATCAAGACGGAAACTTGATAAATTTTCGTGGAGAAAAAATAACAATACGACTACATTTGAAACCTATGAGAGAATGATTATATTTAATAAAACTGAATTGCAAAAACGTTCGCCATTCATTCTATCCTTATCAACGGAAGACGAAACTGGAAAGCCATCAAATTGTAATATTCAGTTAAAAGAAGAGAACAAACTAAAAATTCAAGGAAAAATACAACAGCAAAATAATATTCTTCGTAAAGATAATAAGGAATTTTTAAGAAATTTAGGATTTCATCTAAAAAATAGAAAATAAAGAAAACATTTACTATATATTTACAATGAGTAATATTATTAACATATTACAAAAACCACAATTTGATAATTCAATTATTAAAAAGGAGTATCATAGCTATACATCATATTTGCAGTCATTTAAAAATAATGACGAAATTCGTATTGCCATTCAAAATCAAGATTTGTATGTATTACCAAGTGAGAGCTTTCTATATATCGAAGGACTTGCAACAAAGGAAGACTCAACAATTTCTACATCTATACGTCTCCTAAGCAATTGTGTAGGACATCTATTTGATGAAATTCGATATGAAATCAATGGAGTAGAAATTGATCGTACACGTATCTTGGGTGTTGCAACAGAATTAAAGAACTATGTATCATTGAACAAATCTGAAAGCGATAATCTATTAAATGCAGGATGGTCGCCCTTCAAAAATTTCAATTTTTGTGTTCCACTAAAATTATTACTCGGATTTGCTGAAGATTTTAATAAAATAATAGTTAATTCCAAACATGAGTTGATTCTTTTGCGATCTAAAGATGATAAACAAGTTTTTGAATCTCAACTAGCAAGCGAAAAAACTAAGTTATCGATTTTAAATGTTACTTGGAAAGTGCCACACATTCAACTTGCTGATGCTTATAAATTGCAAATGTTTAAAACAATTAACAACCGTTATCCGTTAAATATAACTTTTAGAAGTTGGGATATGTATTATTATCCCTCACTTCCAGAAAGTACAACAGTTCTATGGAATGTTAAGCTAGCCACCGAAAACGAAAGACTGCGTTTCCTACTCTTAGGACTTCGAAATAGTCAGAATAAGTTTCAGCATTGTGATTTGACCGATATAAAAGTGCATCTTAACTCTGATATATATCCTTATGATGATCTAAATCTCAAATTTGATAGAAATCGTTTTGCAATTCTATATGACATGTATTTAAAGTTTCAACAAAGTTATTATTCACGCGATCCACAACCACTATTAACAAGAGAAAATTTTAAAACCATGGCGCCAATAATTGTCTTAGATGTTACTCATCAAAATGAATCAGTCAAATCTGGACCAATTGACATTCGAATTGAAATAAAAACCTTAAAAAATATCCCGGCTAATACGTCTGCTTATTGCTTAATTATACATGATAAAATGTTTGAATATATCCCCCTCACAAATGAAATAAGAAAACTATTGTAGATATCAATACATTAAAATGGTATAAATATCTAATCTAACATCATTAAGGTTTATTCACAAACACTTTGTCTACATATGTAGTCATTCTCATTAATAAGGATGATTCTAAAAGATATATACGATTTCTTAAAACGGTGTTCCCATATTATTTCCGATGAAGATAAATATAAGCTCATGAATATTCAATCACATCTAGAAGGGGCAAATAACTTGAAAACGACGATAACTAAACATGGAGAGCATTATGACAATTGCTGTTGGTCTAATGAAAATGAGACATGTGGACCGGATACCTGTTCATGTGCACAACATAGGATACGTAATATTGAAATAGAGAAAGAAGCAACCACACTTATGAAATTTTATTATAACATATATAATATTAGTAAATGTAAAAATTGTAATTTTCAAAAAATATAATTAATAATAAAGAGAAATAATACAATTTAATGAAAGACATATATTTAAATTTTTATATATTTTTTATTTATTCAATTGTAAGTTTCTCTAGGCTAGTGGAATTTTATTTACTGCCTCCATTAATATATCATCTTGGCCATCATATATGGCTAAGTATGATGCTACATCAAATGGAGGCAGCATAATTATTTCACTAATGTTAATAAGTTCCTTTTTTGTTGTTGTGGCTTCTGCTGATGTTGTTGCTGTTGTTTCTGTTGATGTTGTTGTTGTTGGTGCTGATGCTGTTTTTGTTTGTGGTGATTCCGGTATGATGATATTTAGAAACATATCATCATCTCCATCGAGAAGATGATGGTATGTTTCTGATGTTGTAGCTTCTGATGATGTTGTTGCTGTTGTTTCTGTTGATGTTGTTGTTGTTGGTGCTGATGCTGTTTTTGTTTGTGGTGATTCCGGTATGATGATATTTAGAAACATATCATCATCTCCATCGAGAAGATGATGGTATGTTTCTGATGTTGTAGCTTCTGATGATGTTCTTACCGTTGTTTCTGTTGATGTTGTTCTTGTGGCTTCTGATGGTGTTGCTGACTCTGATGTTGTTGTTGCTGGATCTGATGCTGTTGCTGACTCTGATGTTGTTGTTGCTGGATCTGATGTTGTTGCTTCTCTTGACATATTTAAAAATGTTTTCAGATTCTGCTTTTTAACTTTCCTGTATAGGGGGGTGTCCCATAAAGGCTTTCTTAAAACAACATTATGTTGTTTTAAGTAATGCCTTTTTTTATTCGACCATGTCGAAAATGTAACGACTTTACATATATCACAACTTAATTTTCCGTTCATGTTAAAAAATATAAATAATATAAATTTTAGTAATCGCAATAGAATGATCTCAAAGACTAGAATTTTGTTCGCAAAAATACCGCATTATATACTTTTTTCTGGACACACTATTACATATGTATATAAATAGATCTACATATCCTTTTTCTTTAATTGTCCTTTTGATTTCCTCATATCCTTTTTCTTAAATTGTCCTTTTTTTTTTTGTTAGGAATTTTTAAAATTTCCTTTAAAATTGTCATATAAATGGAAAAATAAAGTAATAAAACATAGTAACACATTTACGACCTTGAAAATTAGTGAGTTTAAACAATTAAGCAGAAAGATTTGTTTGTCCTTCAAAGCATGCATGCGCATGTCTGTCTTAATAGTTTTTTCCATACAAATTGATATTTTACTTTATATGAAAATTTTTACATCCTTTTTTCTTAAATCCTTTTTCTCAGAATAAATAAAAATTAGATTTAGCCGACGCAACCCACATACTGCGACATGCATAAGAAAAGCAATCATGCGTATGTCTTTCTTATGAGTTTTTCACAAATTAGACATAGTCAACGCACCCACATACTGTGACATGCATAAAAGCATGCACGCGCTGGTTTGCTTTATTTGAAAATGTTTACGTCCTGTTTTTCTTAAATTATTTTTCCTTTGTCACTGCGACATGCCCAAAAAAAGCATGCATGCGCATGTCTGTCTTAATAGTTTTTTCCATACAAATTGATATTTTAGTTTATATGAAAATTTTTACATCCTTTTTTCTTAAATTGTCTTTCCTTTGTTACGAGTTTTTCTCATATCCTTTTTATAGAATAAATAATATACATAAAATAAAATAAAGTAAAGCGAATATAGAATATGTATAACCTTAAGTCTTGCACATGCATGTTTAACTTTTCAATAAATTTTATTGTCCTATCCTTTTTCTTACAATGAAAGTAAAAAAATCAGGTTTCATTGCACTTACTACACACATTTATTATCTTAAATATATATTTCAACTACATACAAATTTTAATAACAAATAAAAAAATTTAGCTATAGTTTAGTTCGAATATTGCAGAACCATTTGGTGATTGGCGTCCTTTGTAAATTATTGTCCAAATTTTATCATTAATTTTAGCTAAGTAAGGATCCTCTCTGTTTAAATATTTAACGATTCTTTGCGGAAGATAAAACCACTTATTGTTCTCTAAATATGCAATAACTTTAGATCCATATTGTGTAACCTTCCATTCAAAATTTAAAATTTTGTAAGGTTCATTTAAAGGAATATCGTCAATTTTCGTATATTCTGATTTCGTTCCTTGGGCAATGTTTATTATTTGTTGATAGATCTAAAAGAAAGCAAAAATTAATTAAATTCTATATGTATTTCTTAAACTTATGTATAATAACTAAATAAAAAATTATAATATTATGTAAAACTGTATTCTTACCATTTTGTTGAACGTGATTTCAAGTAACTTTGAAGAACAATAACTAAAATTAAATTCTGAATGCTCTTTTATATCAAATTTGTGTAGAACAATCGAGTTCTCATTTTAGTTTTTAGTGAAATTACTCAACCGAGAATCTCATTAAACTTGTTATGAACCAAAAATATCTCATTTGAATTTCTCCTTTTAAATTTCTAATTGGATTACGCCTCATGGAAATATGTATATATCAGAATAATTTTTTTAACTGGGCTGATCCTTATGGACAATATATATGTATAAGAATTAAAATATTTTTTTTTCTAATTGGATTGATCCTTATGGACCATAAATAGAGATTGATCCCTATGTATTTTTCCCATAAGGAGTGATCCTTATGGGAAAATACATAGGGATCAATCTCTATGTATATTTACACGTGTGCCAGAATGCCCATATTTATACTACTAATTGAAAAAATTTCCCTTCCTGGAATGTTCATTGATAAGAAGTATATTTGAATGAATTTGGGTTTACTGAGGTAATTAAAGCAAAAATTGCTGCAAAGATATGAAATTCACGACTATGCCTAACTATGCTCAAACTAAACATATACATACTATTACATGCTTCAGAATTTCTTTCTAAAATAAAAATAATTTAATCAAAAGATTAAAACGAACTTAAGTTAAATTCTTTAAATAGCATTGGGCAGAGACCATACTGTTCGACTAAATTCAGAACCTGATTTGTAAAACCTAAATTTTGAGCACCATGAACAATTTTTTGTACCTAAAACTGGCACACAGAAAAAAGTAAAATAAATAAATAAAAATAAAAAAATAAGAGAAAACAAACATGAGATATGGTTAGGGAAGAAATTAAGATGACCCTGCAATATCTTAACTTTTGTTGTCTTAAAGGTGCTTAAGCAATAAAATTTGACAAGAAAAATTTACAAACGCGATTTTTCCTGGAGACCATAGACATGACATAAGATAACAAATTTCCTAATTTTGTTTCTTACTCACTTCCTTCCATAAAATCTTTCCATAATTTATATCTGTAGGTGGGAGGTAAACTACAACAAGTCAAATTTGGAAAATTTACAGGATGCCCTTAAAACATACTAAATTTTAACCATCCATAGAGGAAAAATGCTGATTCCAACAGTATAAAAAACACATTTCGAAAAAAATTTCACTTGGTGTAGTTTACCCACCTACAAATATAACATGCTTCGCAGCCATAATTTTCTCTAATTTTCCCTCATCATTTATTCAAAACTGTAGAAGAAAATCACAACATTTTTTAATCAGCTTTAAATTATTTTTTTTTAAAGCCTTCAAATAAATTTTGTTTAATAAAATAAATTTATTTCAAAATTCTCACCCACCTATACCCACAATAAAAACAAAATGAAAAAACTCATAAATCATTATTTTCACATCCCTTACGCAAAGAATTTAAAAGGAAATATATAAACTAAAACAATATTGTACAGGAAAATAAAATTGAAACTGAATGATTGGGATGGTTTTGCCAATTCTCTTTACATTTTATTTATCTTATTTTATTTTTTTGTGGTACCTCAGGTGAATTGGGAAATGAAACTTTAAAAAGGGAAAGTAATAAGGAAAATTAAATTTGGTTTTAACTTTATTCCACACGACTCACATACACACTCTTAAAAACGTAATCTACAAATATTAACCTACGCACACATACACTGAGAGAAAAACGCTCATGTAATTTTATATCAATGCTATGTCAAGTGTCTTCGTTTTGGTTCCACCCAATAAGAGCGAAAACAAAAACAGCGAATCCAAAACAGCGAAAAAATAAGAGCGAATACAAAATGAGCGAAATGCAAAATGAGCGAAAGATATAATTAACGAAATCCGACTTATGAAATGAAAAAAAAAATCGCGTGATTTTTTTTTCATTTCATAAGTCGGATTTCGTTTATTATATTTTGATAATTTAAAAGCACTCTACAACAATTAAAATGTTAATACTAGTTGTTTTTATAAATGTAACAAGTATGCGATCAATCATATTGGTAATATTAAAAATATTTTTTTCATAAATATAATTTTGTCCAAGATATTTGCAATAAATATTTGTAATAAATTTTTTTAAAAATGTCGCTTGAATATACGAGAAGCCAAAAAGGCTTTGTTCTTTTAAAAAATAATGGTTACGTTTTCCGGAAGGACAAAGAGAACAATGGCAGCGTTTATTGGAAGTGCGTAGAATGTCTTGATGGAAAATCTCGCGGACGTATTATAGTTTCGGAAGGACAAATTAAAAAATCGGCAGCTCATAATCACGTATCACACAAAGCAAAGATTGAAAAAAGGGATGTGCTACATAATATCAAGGAACGAGCTCGTGTATGTCAAGAAAGCAATCATCAAATTGTGTCTGCTGAGACATATATGTTACCTGCAGCTGTATGTGATCAATTACCACCAATTCCCCTTATAAAAAAAGCAGCTCAAAGGATTAGAAACAAGAATAATCTTACATTTGTTAATCCAACATCTCTGCTGGACCTAGTTATTCCGGATAATTATTCAAAAATTGAAAATGAGCCTTTTTTACTTTATGATAGTGGACAAGTCCATGATAGAATTATAATATTTTCAACCAGAAGAAATTTATCACACATGACGAGATGTGATCACTGGCATGCTGATGGAACCTTTAATACTGCTCCACAACTTTTTACTCAAATCTATACGATCCACGCTGTAAAATTTCATAATGTGTTGCCAACTGTTTTTATATTAATGGCCAACAAAACGCAAGTATCTTATGTTCGTGCTTTAACCGCCTTACAAAATTTTAATAGCAAATTGGCACCTATTACTATAATGACCGACTTTGAAAAAGCAGCAATGAATGCGTTCAATGAAGTATTTCCCAAAGCAATTCTAAGAGGTTGTTTTTTCCACATGAGTCAGTGTATATGGCGTAAAATGCAAAGCATTGGTATGCAATGGCGGTACACCAGTGATGTAGAATTTGCGCTACAGGTACGGCAGTTAGCAGCTCTTGCCTTTGTTCCGGAAGTTGATGTTTTAAAGAGTTTCCAGGAACTTCTACAATCAGAATACTTTCTTAAGAATTATGATGTGTTATAGCAATTAATAGATTATTTTGAAGATACATGGGTTGGACGTCTTCAAAATAATCTTACTCGTCGCCAATCATTGTTTCCCATAAAAATATGGAATTGCCACGATGCTTCAAAACTCGGTTTACCTAAGACCAATAATTCCGTGGAAGGATGGCATAGAGGATTTAGCTCCCTTTTAGGATTTAGTCATCCAACTATATGGAAGTTCATCGATGTTCTGAAGCATGAGCAGGAACTTAACGAAGTAAAAATTGAACAATATATTGCAGGCTAAAAAAATAGAAGCTAAAAAAGAGAAGACCTGGTTAATGATTACGAAAACCGTGACTTAATTGATTTTTTACGGGGTATTGCACATAACTTTAATCTCCAAATCTAATTCGTGTATTATAGTTTTATTCAATTATTTAATATTGTGGGTTATTTAAAATACGAAAATTAAATTTATCGTTTGTTAATTAGAAAAATATTATACTTATGATAATTTGTATAAGTTTTTGTCTATTTAATATATTATCAAAGTTATGGAACTTTCGCTCTTTTTTATCTTTCGCTCTTTTTATTATCGCCTTTTTTTCTTTCGCTTTTATTTTTTCGCTCTTTTTGGGTGATACCCTTCGTTTTTGACCCCATGACACTTTTCATTATTGTGATGTCAACTTTTAAATCAGCTGGTTATCAATGCCATTGACGACATCAGGGAAATAATGAATTGAAATGAATTTAATGATAAAATATCGTCAATGTGATGTCACTGATAGAAAAATCGTCATGTAATTTGATATGAATTATATGTCAAGTGTCTTCGTTTTTGACCCCATGACATTTTGCATCATATTTCCGGACGGTTTCTCAAAATATGAAACAAGTTATGGATTATTAATCTACACAAAATATACATATTTTTTTTGAGTGTAATATTGCTGATGCAAGTTTCAGAATACCTTACTGGTATTGGCACGTTGTTGGAAATTGTGTGTTTTTACTTTAGTCCTTAAAATTTTTAAAACTTCAGAAAATAATCATTATTTCAACGGTAAGCACACAATAGATTTCAATAAACAGTATTTTGGATGAAAATTGGAAAGCCATTGAAATGGTCCAGAAATATTTAGAAAACAACTAGAAATTCCACAAAAATTTTTTACATGGCTAAGTAGTACAAAATACTTGTAAAACTAAACCCCTTTTTGTACTACTTAGCCATGTAAAAAATTTTGTGGACCATAGCAATAGATTTCCAATTTTCATCCAAATTACGGTTCGTTTTGTGCTTACCATTGAAATGATGATTATTTTGCGAAGTTTTCAAAATTAATTGCGAAACATTTCATTAGAATTGTAAAAAAATCTAATGAAATTGCTTCATTGGATTATTCCAGTGTAGTTGAAAAATGGCAAAAATAAAAGAGATAAAACATATTACATAATAATAATAAAAAAATTAGAAATAATTTTATATTAAAACACATCATTCCGAAATTTAGGAAACATTTTGTCAATTTCATTTTGCCAATTTATCATATATTATTTTGGCACAATTTTTCATTTCATTTCATTTTTCATTGTGGCATTTTCTCTCACGCCAGGAAAAATGGAATGCCCCTGCATTTCTTTAATAAATTACTTACAAAAAGTAAATTATTTTTCAGACAATTATCTCCAGCATGTAAACGTATATAAGTATGAATGTTTTTTTTTCAAATGTGTTCTGCTGTGTGCTCTAATTAAACCAAAAAGTTTAAAATAGTAATAGGAGGTCAGAGCATCCAATGTTTTTACTGGTTTGTACTTCTGTAGTGCGACTCTCTATTCAATTTTAACAATAGTTGTCATTGTTAAAAAATTTAAGAAACAAATTGTCGATTTTGCTAATCTGTAATATTTTTAACAATACCTACTGTCGATTAACTAACGACAATAATTTTTCTGTTGTTAATGAATAGACAACGAGTCAGCTGTTCAGCCATAGCACGCACTTTATGTGTAGTATGAATAAAAAGAGTATTTGCTTTTTACTTAAAATTTTGTTTAAAACACAATATAAAATTAAGAATTTGTCCGTTTTAAAACTAATTTTTAAGTAAAAAGCAATTACTTTTTTTTTATATGCCAACAATTAAATTTATTGTTATACACCAATAAACAAACATATACAACTTTTACGTTTAAATAATAATATTTGTGTTATGTGAACATTTAATTTAACATTTATTTCACAAAAATGAAGACATCGATGAAAAAAATTTTCTGTGTACTGTTTGGAAATCACAAATTCACTTGTTTTTATTATATTCCTCTTTGAGCTTTTCGTTTATTTTAACAGAGATGCCACATGATGTCAGCTTTAAACAATGTTGTTAACAAGAAGTCACAGAATCGTAAAATCGATAGTGCAAATAATTTAATAAGTTGACAATATAACCACTGTTGTTATTGTTAAAAGTTACAGAATCTCACTACGGGTGGCTTCCAACTCATATCAAAAGTACTTGTATCATAAACACACCAACATATGCCACTCACATGTGTGTGAGCTGTACCCAGCAGTAAAAATAAAAAGGCATTCCAAATGTATGGCTTCTTGAAGGCCTAATTGCACCTTCTTTTAAAAAGCCTCGACTCTGCCTAAGAAAAGACATTCCATTAGAAGGGAGGAGGAATGAGAATTATACTCTTATATTTTTCTTTTTGCTTAACAAAAAATTTGCATTAAAATAACAAACATTCTCGTATTCTTTTTGCGCAAGTAAATTGTATATAAAACTAAAATTTATGAACAAGAGATATCATACATGCTGCTATTATACCGTTTATGTTGGATCTGATTAACTTATACTTAATCCGACGAAACTATTCATCTCCAATTCCTTCCTAATAAATATGTATATACAGAAACAATTACTTTAGATGAAAGAAAATAATTCGATATAAAAATAACATTAATCAAAAATACAGAAGCCGCTATAAAAATAAAGATATTAAAAAATGGCACTCAAAATGGCATTTTTAGAAAGTCTGCTGTCAGGCCTTCCAGCAGAACCGATAGGAAGGCCTTCCCCGCAATGACAAGGTTTGTAAATAAAAAATAAATTTAAAAATCAAAAAACCCGAGAGCATAAAAATACTAAAAAGAAAATAAAAAGTTCAGTAGTGCGGAACATAGCGATTTGAAGCTTTGATTTTTAATACTTACCGACTGTAAAAGTCGCTATGTCCCGCATTACTTGACTTGTTATTTACAACTTAGTTCTTATGCTGTCGGATTTTTGATTTTAAAATTTCTTTTTTATTTTTTACTTTGTATTTTTTTAAAGTTAATTTTGTAGTTTTTGCTTTTTACGCAGTCGGACTTTTTGGCTAAGCAACTTTAAACCAATTTATTAACGCCATTTTTATTTCCTTTATTTTGATACCCCTCTCGATAGGTTTGGCAAAAAACAATTTTTAAACGTATTGCTTTTTGGCGACAAAAATCCGCCATTTTGTTGTTTCTTTTGAAACACCTACCTAAGAACATTTTGGTTCTTAAGACGAATATATCAATAGCTTAACTGTCGAAATCCATACAGTTGTTTGTCTGGAAGATACGAGGTAATAAAAAAATTTACAAACATATAGACAAGAAACACGCGAAAAACATAACCCTTCTTGAAAGTCGGATAATTAAACATATAACTTATATATATATTTTTGTAATCTCCTTTTAATTACCTTTATTTTGATATCCCACTCGATAGGTTTGATAAAAAAATATTTTAAACGTATTACTTCTTCGCGCCAAAAATCCGTTATTAGGTTTTTTCTTTTCAAGCCCCTGTCTAAGAACACTTGGGTTCTTAGACGAATATATTGATATCTCAACTGTCGAAATCTATACAGCCTTTTGGAAGAATCGAGTTAATAAAGAAACTTACAAACATATATACCAGAAACGCACGAAAAACATAACCCTTCTTGGCATTCGGGTAAAGAGATATGAAGAAGAAATGGAGCGTGAAGTACTTTTCCTTCAAAAAAAAGTGTAAACATGCCTTCTATGAGGCCTTCATACCGCTTCATTTTACCACTAGGCAGTTTTTCAATATGTATGTAAGTTTGGACAGCAGTATATTGTTCCAGAGGGGGTTTGTTAATATTGATTTAACGACATGACCCATTCTAAAATTCGAATCAAGTTTAAAAAATAAATCATTTACTTATAACATTTTTATTTTTTTTTTGTTTTCTATTTTGTATTGTGTTAGTATTGTGTTAGAAAATGACTATAATTCATATTTGTTTGATGGGTCATGCTGGTTGGTATCTTTCTTTCCTGTTTCTTGTCATGCTCTTTTTATTTGTTAATTTTTTGTTTCCCAGCAAAAATTTAGTTTATTGAAAACAAAATATACTAGCATTTAAATAAACGAATAACAAACTCTTTGGATTTCGTACGATCAGCTAACGAACCATTGCTGAATTATTATTTTAACGAATTTTTTTGGGTTCGACCGATTTTTTTGCCGGGTGCAGATCCCTATTAGCGATTATAATTATCAGTCGAAGTGTGCAGTTGACTTATCGGTCGGACACTAATATTCTTATTACAAAATAATTAGTGCTACTTATTTATAAGCAGCACTAATTATATTATAGCCCATTTAAAAAATACTATTCATTACCAAAATTCCTAAATTTATTATTTATGTTTTCTAACATCTCTTGTTTTCTTTGTTCACTCACCTGACATTCAATGGGCCATCTGGGTGCCTGCTGTGAACACTCATTATCCTTATCTTTTGGCAGGGCAAAGAGGTCACGTGGCTCTTTGAGACGTGCTATGGGACGTAATGTTTTCTCATCGGTATTCACTTCCAATTGATTAGTTTTTAGACCTTTTGATAGAAAACTACCAAGAAAACCTGCAATAGAGAATAAGTACAGGGAGGGGTTAATTGTGTTTGTTTGATTAGTTATTTTTTTAATTTGCTAAATTTGTTTAAATTTATTCAAATACATTTGTTTTTCAAGGATTGCTTAAGATAAATTTAGCTTTCTTTTAAATTTTGTATTATAATTATTTCTATTTCTGTTGTGTATAATACTGTTCGACAATATGTATATATTTTGCTTGCTTCTCAAACTACTTACTATATCGAGTATCCATAATTTTTCTTTTTATGGGACAGTCATGTTTTATTTTATTAAACAAAATGTAACTAATGTTCTTTCAAAACGTAATTCTTTGGATCTTCGGTATCTTTGAAGACTTAGAAGAGATGTTTATGAGGCAAATATTTTTGTGGGTCATTTCACCACACTACATTGGGGCCATTCACATATTACGTAACGATTCTGGGAGGGGGGGGGAGCTTTAACGATTTGTTACGGATGAGATACTTTATACTGAACATTTTCTAAAAAGCGTTACGAAAGGGGGGGGGGGGGTATAAAACCTCCGAAAATAGCGTTACGTAATATGTGAATAAGCCCATTTCCGCTGAAGGGGAGCTTTTACCACTTTCTTAAGAAAGAGACATAGAGACATATTCATTATTTGTTTGGTTCAATTTAAGTGTTAAAAGCACTAATAGCAGCTTCCGTAAAAATAAAAGAGGTTTCCTTGTTTATGCTTATTTATTTCGTATCTTTATTTCTAATTATTATTTTATTATATTTATATGTTTACTCACTGTTTGTTATGTTAACATCTACTGGGAATCGAACAAAGCTCGTTCAGGTTTGAAATCTAACGTACAAACCACTCAGCTAAAGCATATTATGTAAACTAGCTGCACGAAGACAATATAAACTTGAAAATGAACATGTGACGTCTCGTTTAATAGTCTAACGTACTAACCACTACACCACTGATTTTAAATGTATATTTATATATTTTCAATTGCAATTTCAGTTTTTTTACGTACATAATATTTTGACTATTTGTGTGTGCATCATTTCTATGAATGTACTTGTTTTGGTACTTACACCATAAACAATGGACAATATCAAAAGCAACCGAAAATCCTTATTAATGTGTACACAGATAAAACTAAAATACGATTTCAATTACGAAAACTGCAGATTCAATTAATTGTGTTGTTGAAGTTCAACCAACGACGAAAATTGTATATTCAATCATTGAAATTCAAATTTTTAATTACTCAAAATTTGTAAATTTGTAGAAAATTTTGTTTTTGATCACATTCAATTCTTTTATTTTAAAATTTATTGACCTTGAAAGCCCATTAAATAAAAACGAAAAAAGGTCAGTAATAATAACTGAATATTAATTGAAAATAGTTTTAATATCTGATCAAGTGTATTAATTGAAAATTTTTTATAGAAAAATGTGTTCTGTGTACACAATTTTGTACACAATTGTGTACACAAAACTAGTTTCAATTAATTTCGTAACTGAATGTGATCAAAAACAAAATTTTCTAAACAATTTTACAAACTTTGAGTAATTGAAAATTTTGATTTCAGTGATTGAATATACAATTTTAGTCGTTAGTTGAACTTCAACAACACAAGTAATTGAATCTGTAGTTTTCGTAATTGAAATCGTATTTTAGTTTTTTCTGTGTACTTCGTTTATTTTTTATTGAATTAAAAATAAGATTGCTTAGACGTTTAAATGTTTACTCTTTTAAAAACGATCCGCACTCGTAAATATTTGCGGCGAATTTTACGCAGTAGGGACATGTGCGGCGCACTGAAAGGATGCAAGAAGTTTTGTCACACTCAACGTGCACAATCCGATGCTTGTTGGTTTTTTTATGAAAACCATAAAAATTTGCAGCGCATGCTGTTTTAGTATGGATGCTTCCCAAATATTTCTATTTGCTTGAGCGGGGAGACTTAAAATTTTTCGTGAACAAATATTTTTGTGATGTATATTTAAAGCCTCGTCCGTGCATCTGCAAGCTAAAATTGGCGCCGTAAATATGTGCGGGAAAAGCGTTCGCCGCAAATATGTACACGTTTTTGGAAATAAGCTACCGCCTTTATTAATCCAGAGCCATTTTGCTCATGTCACTTATAAGAAAAGTGTTTACTAACTTTAAATTAATATAAGAGACTTTAAACTTTTAATGCCTCTATGAAATATCAAATAATAATCATAATTATTATACCATAATCAATAAATAATTTTAATGTAATCCTTTCTAAAATTGTGTTTTGTTAATTTTTAATACCCTCTTATTTTGGCAAACTCTTTCCACTGCAATATATAAAAATATAAAAACAGAAAATAAATACATACTAAATTTTATTGCTTTCGATTTATTTTTGGGGTGTACGCGTTAAATGTGATTAATTTTCTATTTTATTGAATTGTATTTTATTGCATTACAAACGCACACGTTTAATTTTGGGAAGTACCGAAGGCAAAAAAGTACTACCAGCTGTGGAGGCAATAAATGATGCAACTGCATCCGTATTACTAAACACATGTACAATGAACATTGTCCGTACAATGCAAACAAACAATTTAAAACACCTCCATGCGCACCTTTCCACACCTCTTTTAACCCCATACATGACTAACAACACGCAAACTCACACACACACACACGGTATGCAGTTTGAACCAGTGTTCGAAAATTTACCTTATATAATGTACTTTAATGTTCTGTACGGTAGAATATTGGGCCTGATTGTGTAAGGCGTTGGCGTAAACGCCTGAGTCGTTTTTTGTAGTAGATTAAAGAACACATGTTGTGTGTTACTTTAATCTATTCCAAAAAACGACATAGGCGTTTACGCCAACGCCTTACACAATCAGGCCGATTGTAATACACAAACGAAAATAGTGGTTGTGTAGGAAATACATTAAAAAAGAAGTACGGTATTTCTGTTAGTGATCTTGTACCCAACGAAAATACTGTTTTTAACAAACTCAATATAAAGATAAGACCATTTAATAGTGTTCTGTTTTTCGTTGAAAAACAGTACACTTCGTTGTGTTCAGCACAGAACATTATTCTTAATGTATATTTTGTGTATTTAGCATTAGTATTCGTTTGGCTCTCGTGCATGTATACTTGAGTGCGTAGTTGCATATGATGAAAAAAGAACACTATAAAACGCTAAAATATAATGTATGTAGTACGCAACCACTACAATTGTACTGTTTTTTGACAAAAAACATAACGCTACATAATGTTTGTTACTTGCATTAAAAAATCGTTATGTGTTGTGTTCGGGTTGTGTAAATATACACAAACACTAAAAAATAGATATCGTTTCTGCTTGTGTATACAGTACACAAAATAACGTTCGGTTTATTTTCGAACACTGGTTTGAACATGTACAACATGAATACTACGTGTTTTGCATATCCTTGCAGAAACCAAATAAGGGAACATGGAAACATGCATATGGTATTTCTTCATAGATTTGTATGCATGTGTAATGGAAGTTTGTTTTGTTCTAGTGTGGTAGTAAATAAATATCTCCGAAATAAACTTGCAACGCCAGTGCACATACAAATGAATTTATCTACTCTGTTAAAGTTTTGTACACAACAGAGATGAGAAAATTGTGTATAGGTACGCAGTATAGAGAAACAAATTAAGTTAGAAAGTTGCTACGAAAAAATTTAAGCATTGTACTGTCGACCTGCATTCATCTGAACAACCAGTCAGGCGGATTAATGGTATAACCTCCTAAGCATCCTCAAAGAGTAGCCAGATACTCAGAGTGACTTCTAATCTATAAAAATTCTTTCTTGAGACTGTACTTCGATTTGAAAAAGCTTATATTTCTGGCTTTTAAAGTATCTTCTTCCATGAAAAACTACTTTTCAACTTTTCCGTGTTTCTATTTATAAGACATTCAATTAATTGCCTTGATTGAATAAACGAAAACTGCTTGTTGTATTATTCTCAATGAAGCAACCACTTTCTTTCTGGGCCCTTTTCGGCCCATGGTACATTTTATCCAATGCTTTTAAAATTAAAGCTCTGTTCTGCTTAAGTTTGTGTTTGACTTTTTTGTGCTGATAGAAGAGTGGGAGATAAAAGGCTCGTAACCAAAATAGCCAATTTATGTCAATGGTTTCAATACGACTTATTTTTTATTTTCGAAGGACATTTTTTTAAACTTCTTTTATTTTTACAAATACTAAGGTATTCATTTTAATCGACTTTTCGATTGTTCGATTAATCAATTAATCGACATTGAGGTTTTTAAATTACTCGAGCAATCGAGTAAAACTTTTATTTCGTTCGAGTTATTCGGGTAAGCTTTACTGCTAAAAATTATTCGAGTTAATCGGAAAATGTTTGAATTTAATCGGGTTTTTGTACATTTTTGTGGACAAAAATAAAACAAAAAAGTTTTTTCGCGTTTTTATATATTTTAATAATAAAAACAAAAGAAAACACAACATTTCTACATAAATAGGATCATAGATCCTTTAAAATAGTTTATTTTTCACTATTCAAATGTCGCGCTTTGAGAAAATTTTGCGTCAGGAAATATTTAATACCATTCCGCGCTGTCCTGTATTCAATGCAGAATAAAAATAACCGGAATTGGTATAACATTATTGTTGTTATAAATATAAATACGGTTACACTTAGGAACTATTTCCCAAAAAAACGTAACCACTACTTTTGCTCAGAGCTAGTTTGATTCAACTTGTTTTTCATATCACAAAATAAGTTATGCTGCAAAAAACTATTTTTATATTATTTTATAATAAATGCGAACCCATATATAAAAAAATATTTTAACGAAAGGAAATACAATTTTGACTTGTCTGTGGATTACGTTTTTTTCGGCAAATATTTGCCAAGTGAGACCGTACCTTAAGGCTTTTATAATTCCGAACATTACATTCCATATTTTACGAAACATCTAGTTAACTAGTTGCTCTCGAAATATCTTCTTTATTTCAAATAACTTTTGTGTGATGTTTATATTTTCGAATTTTTTAAAAAGACATTTGAAGTTGGCTTGTTTCTCCCTATTGTTGTTGCTACATTATTTAATTAATTTTTTGATCATGCGGGCTATTAATTAGTATGAAATAACGGTCGAATTGGATGGCAAATTTCATATAAATTAAAAATATTTCCACTTTTTATTAAGAAATCTACAAAAACTCATTAAAAAAGAAAATTTACATAAAATTTTTTAATAGATTTATTCGATTAATCGACCTAAATTACTCGAATAAATTTTTACTCGAAATTAAAATTTTTTGTTTGATCGAACATTATTTGACTTTAATTATTCGATTAATCGAGCAAACATTATTCGAGTGAATACCCTAACAAATACATACTAATACGTTTTTTGGATTTTAGTTTTTCCCATAATGTTTTAAAAAAACAACTTCCAATTGAAAATCTCTTTTCAATTTCAATTTATCTTATCCTTTCAACGATTTTTATTAACAGCACAGACAACAAAATCTACTACCAATAAAAAACAATAAATTGCCATTTTCTTACAGAAAATTCATTACCAAATAAGCCCAATTTGTAAATAAAAGGATTTAAGGCATTTGTTGTTCGCATGTCCTTCTGAGAACGTTATTGATGTTAGAAGTTGTGAAAAAAACAATATGTTGTTAGAAATGTATCTTTTATTATTAGCTTAACAGCTTATCTCACATTAGAGTGGCCGTAAAAAAATTGTTTTTAATAAGTACCCAAATCGATGGGTATTTATTATAGTATTCAATTGGTTAAACACTTATTTACTGCCCGAATAATTAATCTGTAAGCAGCGTTGTCATATCGTACGCGTTTTTACGATATGACAAAACGAAAATAGTCATACAGCGTCGTCATATCGTAAGTCTTTTACGATGTAACAACACTGAGATATCCATACACCGTGTACTGATATCTCAGTGTTTTCATATCGTAAAAAACTTACGATATGACGACACTGTATGGATATTTCCGTTTTGTCATTTCGTAAAAACGCGTACGATATGACAACGCTGTCTGTGAGTTTAAAGCTGGGCATTTTCGATTAACGATTAAACCGGTTAATTTCAGTCGATTAACCGATTGACCCATGTAACAAAATTTTTAATTTTTTGTAGTATTACAACATATTGTTTTATGTGTTTAATAATTTGTTTCGTCTCATATAGAAAAGGTATGTGTTTAGAAATAATTTTTTTGTACAAACAAAGAAGTTTGTTCAGTGATCTTAACTTAAATAAAAATTTAAAATCTTTGGACGTGGCTATAAAATAGCTTAGTAAAAGCTTTGCTACTATAATTGAACTTGAGGGAATTGTTAAGCTTGTGATTAATAACACAGGCATGCGAAATAATATTTTTTGTAAGTTTTTTTCTCAAACTGTAATTATTTGTTGTTATTGTCGTAAAAGTAACGGGAAATGATATTGATATGATTCATAGCACGTAACATTTACTAGATAACGCTACATTTACTACATAGCGCTTCTTTTGTAAGCGCCATCCAGAATCAAAGGCTAGTTCGATAAAAGAGTTATTTAAACGATGTTTATATTTGCAATATATAGACCAACATATATGTTTTATATGCAATTATGTAAACAACTTTTTCATCGCAGACCTGTGTAATTTACTAAAAGCCAATAATACTATTGCCAACGATTCAATTAAAAATCTAAACATTAGATTTAATGAGAGACAAATTTAATTTTTAAATACACATATTTTATACTCCCATTCAAGAATATTTCCTTCTAGCAACAGTGTTTTAAAATACAGTAAAAAACGGAAACTAAGGAAGCAGGAAATGAAAATTTTTCCAGAATGTAAGGTGCTGAGCTTTGCTAGAAGAGTCAGATGATGACCTGACAACAGAAAAAACTATCGATAGTAATAAAAAAATTTTTTTAACCGAAACAATGAGAACTGTTAAGAATTAAAAATAAAATAAAACAGGGCTCTAGTGGCATAATGGAAGATTTTATATGTTGGATATGTATGGAAAAGGAATGGGAAATTAGATATACTGTATTATGGATTGCTTTCGATTTCTCCAACAGCTACGATAAATGAGATGATTTTTTTCCAATTCCAATTTTAGCAAAGCTTAAGAAAAGAATCGTTTAAATCCTAAACACTTAAACCGAATTATTTTTCTAACAGATTATTTTAGAAGATCTCCTTAAACTATAGCATTAACTAATAAAATGATGACAAAAACTTGTTTATTTTTTAATTAATACATATTTATGAAAAAGCTTCTCACACCAAAAGAGTAAAGGTACCCTATTGTTTTCGGTACGCTGTCTGTCTGTCCGCCTGTCTGTCTGTCACAGGGTGTTTTCTCGGAAACCGTAGGAGCTAGGGACCTAAAATTTTCACAGAATATATGACAGTTAAAAAATTAAGGGATATTCTAAAGCGAGAAACGAAACATGTTAAAATACTAATGTAATATAGTCACTTATACAGACACTATACATTTTCAAAGTTAGTGTTAATTGGTGTAATCTGTAGAATAATCTGCACCAATTAACTCTGATATAAAATAATAAAAATTAAAGGGTGTTAATTAATGTAATTTTGACTATGTAATTTAGACAATTTGCTGTACCTTGGAAACCGTAAGAGGCAAACTCTTGAATTTAAAAAAAAACTCTAAACCTAAAGAATTGCAAAATTAAAAAATGTCAAAACGAAAAGGAAGAAAAGCACCAAAATTTAAAAAAAATTGCCAAAACACAAAAATCGCAAAAACTAACAAGATCACCAATAAACGAAAAACAAACTCCAAAAAAGCACCAAAACCTAAAAACTCGGCTAACATGAAAAAATCACCAAACCGACAAAAGCGGCAAAAAAATTGTAAAAAACCAAAAATGCGTCACAACCAAAAAAAAAGCGCTAAAACTAAAAAAAATCACCAAAAATCGAAAAAATCCCTAATACAAAAAAAGCCAAACTGCGAAACCACCAAAGCTAAAAATATCCTCAAAAAGCGAAAAATAAACGTTAAAACAAAAATAAACGCCAAAACAAAAAAATCGCCAAAATTAAAAAATCGACAAAAAAAAACAAACAAAAAATGCAAAAACCGAAAAATCGCAAAAAACAAAAATTACCAATATGAAAAAATCGCCAAAACCAACAAAAATAGCAAAAAACGATGAAAAAAAACTTAAAAAATAAAAAAATTAAATTTAAAAAAAAACGTAAAACGAAAAAATTGACAAAATGAAAACAGAACAAAGACGAAAAAGGATATATGTATGTGTATTCGTATGGAAGCCTCCGCGTACGAGCTAAAGTCGGACTTTACTGAGTATATATTTTTTTATTTGCTTATTTACTAATAAACTGAAAATAATAAATAGTTTATGCTTCTTTATTTATTGAAATTATTTATTTTATGAAAAAATTGTATTAATTGGTTAACATATTAATAACGAAATTAACCGATTATTCAACGACTAAACTAAAACCTCGATTAATTAATAGAGCGATTAACCGATTGAAGCAAAGACCTGATTAAATGATGGAAAACTATTTTAAAAACACCGAACTTTGCTCAAATGCTGATTTTCTGTCTTTATGTCTCATAATTTAATAAATATAATTGGGCAATTCAAACCGAGCTTGCATATTATTCTATCCCGTATATTTATATAGTACTTGATACTTAGAAGAGCTTATGTCTCAGAACTGTTATAAACAGGATCGGATACAAAGGGGTTGGGGGGGGGGATATCCCCTTCCGCCCAAACCAGTAAATTTCTATAGTTTCTAAAAGAAGTTTGGAAAAATAATATGTTTTTCTTAGAAGTTCCACCCCAAAAGCTCAAGCTGGATCCGCGCCTGGTTATAAATTTTTAATTTTTCCCGAAAACTTCGAGATTAAAAGCATCGCGTATTTAATTGCGATGTCTTTTAGACTTTTATTTTTCACAAAAACTTTTGTTTATTTATTTTACACATTTTATCTTAATTTATTTAATGTTAAACATCAAAATTTGAAAGAAAATTATAAAATATGAATTAAAATTTTTTTTAAAACACATTCCATTCATGTGTAAAATTTTATGAATTTTTGTTTGAAAATTTTAAATAAAATTTGATGCATGCATAATATAATAGTAAATATTTATTGATGTAGTATCTTGTAGTATACACAGAAAAAAAGAAATGTAAAATCCACATGCCGCAATTTTGATTGCAAATCATATTAAATTTACAAGAAATAATTTGTCGTTTGAGTGAGTTAGTGTTTACTTGCTTTGTTCATTGCTACAATTCACTGTTCTGCTTAGTTGTGTGACTTGTTGTTGTTTATTCTTACATGTGTCGTCTATCTATACGACAAAAAACGAATTACCAGCGAATATTTACTGCTGCTGGTTTAAAATTACCATTGTTTCATATTAATTTTAAACGGAAAATAATTAATCTAACCTTAAATCACCGTTAACACAATTTTGTTATAAACGTTAAGTTTCATTTTCAATTGACATGACTATAACTTTAATTTCAAATAAGTTTTATGTTAAATAATCATTTAAATCATGTTGAATTAAAATGAAATGCATTTAAATACGATGGTTTTTAATTAGTGTATAAGTAAAGAAAAGTTTGAAGCTGTTGTGGCTGCAGTGGTTGGCGCGTGGACTATCATGCAGGTGGCACGAGTTCAAATCTTGGCTGGGGCAGTCAGCTACAACGAAAAGTTTTCTGATGACTATCACGCAAGTAAAATAATTTATAAAATAAGCTACATAAAGTCATGTTGTTTCAGCTTGATATAACTTTAATTCAACATGATTCTTCGTGTTGTTCCAATATCAAATTGACGTTGTTTCAACTCGAAATTACTTTGATTCAATATGATTTTTCGTATTATTTCAGTATCAACTTCATTTTGATTTAACTGTACTGGAATATTAAATAAACATGAAATATAGTTAATTCAAAAGGAAATTTTTCTTTCAAGATTATTGTAAATTACGTTGATTTAACATGAAACACCTATGAAGCAAAATCACTACCGAAAAATGTTAAGTTAACCTGGTTTTCGAGGATTTTACATGGACATTTTTCTGTGTGTAGTATAAGTGAAACCGATTATGGCCTTAAGGCTACGTATTTTCTATTTTGGATGAATAAATGAAAAAAAAATATATGAAAAATAGGACTGATATGACACCATTTTGAAATGCCCAAGTAAAAAAAAAATTCCAAAAAATTTTTGTCTGTGAAGTTACCAACAGCTTTTGTCTTATCGACTTTTATCTAAATCGCATATTTAACAAAATAAATAGCAATATAAAAAAACCCGTAACATTTAAAACTTACGTTCACCCGTATTATGTAAGTCGAATTTGTGAAAAAATATAAAACTTTTCTTTATTCTGGGACAATTTGTCGGAGTCGCAAATTCGACTTCGACTTAAATAATACGGGCGATTAATTTACAAATTTCGGTAAACTTATTCGTTCCCTAAAACTGAAAGCTGGCCGCTGAACGCAAATCTGAACTCCATTTTTTTATTATTATGTAAAAATTGAAAGCACTTGCACGATATATATTGGCATAAATGGAGAAGGGTGCACCCTATTCAGTAAAAAACAAAAACCAAAACTCGTCACCCAAATTATCTTTAAGCCCAGCAAACATAGTTTCTAAATCTGCGCATTAGTTTCAGAGATATCCTAAAAGTTTTAGTCTAAAAATTTAAATTTTCATGAAAAGTGAATAAATCCAAAAGTTAGGCACCAATTTTGACAAAAAAGGGCTCATTTCTTTTGGAAGTCAAATGTTGTTGGAAACTTTACGAACAACAACTTTGTAGAAGAAAATTATTTTGTGAATACTATATTTATTAAGTTATGAGAAATAAAAGACTGAAAATAGCATTCGCTCAAACTTCGGTGGGCGTGTGGCAGGTACCTTAATAACTGATTGATTTGATTTTTTAAAATAATTTTTTATAAACACCCATCGATTGGATATGAGCAGAAGAAGAAATTTAAATTTTATATTTTGTATATCTTGTAAATTAATGTTTATGGCCATTTAACTTTTAGCATATATTTGAGTTTTAAAATGGTTTGATTAAAGAAGCATAATGTCGAAATTATTGATTAATTAATATGTCTTGGCGAAATCTGTATGGGTGAGTCTCAATTAGAATGCCGTTCATGTCCGTTGAAAGAATAAGAAACTATTTTATATTAAAAACCCATGAGAATGAAATCAATCAACTGATAAATAGAATGAATGAGGGTGCATATTTTCAACTTCCCCCAATAAAAAAATGGTACAGATCCTTACGATCTTGTACCAATTGTCTTTAACGTACTTGCCCTTTAACTGGTAAGAATGAGAAGGTTAAAATATGTTCCAGGAAATAGAACACATCAATCACTTAACTAGAACAAACATGTTAACAAAATAACCTCACTGTACAAGCAGTTTTGTTCCCATATATGTTTAAAGTACTCTAATTTGACTAGTATTAAAAAAATCACCACAGGATAAGCACCTTAAGCTTGGATCTAGAACCTATCACTGAGTATCTCAGTTATGTCACTCGATATCCTCTAATTACAATGCCATCTAAAAGTGACAGGTCCCTCTCATAGAAAGCCCCAGAACTAGAAGCGGTTACTAGTTCTTGGGAACCAGTCACGTGATTTCTCTTGTGATAGGTTCTCTTCCTTCTGAGGAACCTACTCTATCTATTTTTATAATAATGTCCGTATGGTTGTATATGGATATATATTTGTTATTAAGTAAGAAATCTTACCAATCGAAAAAAAATTTCCGCGATGATTAAAATTTTGGCTACACTCAGATATCGTGTGAATACGGCTCGTATTATTCTTTGTACAAGAAAATTAGATTTTGTTTCGATTAAAACGGCGCGTTAAAATATATGTAAAAAAAATATTTTCGAAAATTCTTGAAATCTACCAAGTAGAATCGAGCCGATTTCAAGAATTTTCGAAAATATATTTTTTACATATATTTTAACGCGCCGTTTTAATCGAAACAAAATCTAATCAGCTCTTAACCTTAAAAAACTCCATCGACTGCTGAAAATATCATTAAAATCGATGGACTCGTTCGAGATATCATTGTCGAAAATTGTCGATTACTCTGAAGTTGTTGTTTAATCGTATTGCGTCGAATGCTGCAAATTTGAGCTAAATCCGTGTTGTGGCTCGAGAGATATCGTTGTCGAACACTTAAAAAATCTCTTTTATTAAAAATAAAGAGCGAAAATTCTTTTTATACATATGCATTTCATACAAATGGAAAATGGCCAACCTTTTGCATTCTTATTTACATTACAGAAAAATAAAAACCATAAAAATCGGTCCATATGTAAACTTTATAGGCTTTTTACAGTGACCAGCATCTACCATCAATTTGTAAAGATGCTAACATCTGCTCATAAAAATTATACAGGGCTAAAAATCTACATCTTTAAAATATTGTCTTATCTCATTTTGTTTCAGCTTACATCTTTCGATCATTTTATTGTCATCACTAGAAAAATAAATTACCTTACAAAATTACCTCTTAAAACTTATAATTTAATGTTATTCTCATTTCAAATCACTAACAACTACTGCCTGTTTTTGTAAATAAAATAAAAATTTTCGTTAGGGCCTTTAATTTGTAAACAATCTAGCAAAAACGTTGCTTACTGGTAGGCAAAAAAGTATATGAAGATTTAAGTCGTAACTACTTACAATTTGACTCGATAACTACTTATTTTTGTTTGAGAAGTCCAAAAAAATAAGGGGTACCCGTTACAAATGTATTTGGATTTTCACAAGAATTAACTAGTTATTATTTGGCTTACTTGAAGCCAAAATAAGTACTCAAATAAACAAATTAAAATAAAAAAACATTTTATACACATTTGGGGGATTCACAAGGTAGTCATAAAGTCATATGTTTTAAAATCATAACACGAAAAAATATGACTGCTGTGAGCAACCCCTCATAAGTTAGTGTGCTATTTCAAATTTTGTGTCAGCTGATCCAAAAAGCAATTATAAATACTTGAAATCAGAATGCCAAGAACAAGTGAAAAAATTAAAATAATAGCCAGTTTGTTTTTAAATTATTCAACTTGTTCATAAAGTAAATAAAACCCAGCTGAATATCTTTTTTAAATTAAAGTAAAAACAAATTTCCACGCACACCGAAAATGAAATTGTTTCAATACATAAAAATAAAGGAAACCAGCTGTTGCCGGTGACTGAGCCGACTAATTTTCCACGCGACTGCTAGCGGAATAACGTTAGTTGGCTGCCAGCCAGCTAAAGTATACGAACAAAATTTTCTCACTTGCATATTTTTAAATGTCTCGATTTTTTTATTTTTACTTGTTACACATCTATAAAAATGTAATCAAATGTGAAGTTATAAAACTGTGATCAATTTTAGGTCATACTTTACTACATATTACTTACGTTCATTTATATCAATGGCGGCGGATTGTAAATATTATCGCCGGCTCGACTAAATAGTTTCGCCGGTTCGGCTCAGATTTTTACTGTGAGTTATGACAAAACAATAAACACAGCACAAAAAGTCTTATTATTTTAAGACTTTTTTATTTGAAGCACAACAACAATGTTTTTGAACTATCTTAAAATATTAGCACTTTATGACATTATGACATGATAAGACACCTTGTGAATACCCCAATTGTGTTTTATTATTATTTTTTTTTAATTTTATTTTGGTTTCTTATTTATTTAATTTTTTTTACCCAGCTGGGATACGAGCACAGGCTCGTTCTGATACGAAGACAAGAACTTTACCGACTCAGCTATTATTGACTTATAAGTTTAAGCGACAAAAATTAGTTTTCATATACAAACACATGTGGACTTAAAAAGTAGTTGTCTACTTATTTTATTAACACATATCAACAAATTGCAACTAATTTCAGATAATGAGAAAAATACGTACTAATTTTATTAAAAAATAAGTAGCAGCTATAATTTGAAGCATAGTAATAAGTTGATTAAGTACCACTCATTACTTTGTAACCCATTAATAAAGTACTACCGATTACAAAAATGAAAAATGTTTTTGCTGGGAAATACAAATTGGAAATTTTTTATTGCTGTTTCAATATAAATTCCCTAATGAAAAGCTACATTATATTTACAAAAAACAGACAGTTAATTTGTTGTTTTTCTTAATAGACAGAAAGTTAGTATATGTTAGATGTTGCAATTGAAAATCCATGCTTCACATTTTCAACATCTTCAATCCATTCCTGGAAAATGTATGCGAGTGTGAAAAGGCCATTTATTACTAGCTTTTAAAATTTAATATCAGATTTATTACCATTGTTTTTGCGATTGTCCCAACTATACAGCATTTAAAAATAAATAATTTCACAATACTTGAGCACTCATACACTTTGCATTGTAAAGTTCTCTCATTAAAGGCAAATATATCCTTAAATTCGCAACACATTAAATTCATATGCATATAATTAAAAGAGCAAAAACCACACCATTATTAAAATATAAATACGAAATGCGATTATTTTTGTAGTATCACACATTTTTCCATTAGTTGATATTTGTATAAGTATTACGCAGTAAAACCGTTAGTGGTTCCGGGAGCGTAATATTTAACACATGTGTGTCTGTGTTGGTATATATGTTGGTGCATTAAAAAAAGTTTGTAATAGTTTGTATGTGTAGTTGTGTAAACAATAAACATCCCGGTTGGCCATGTCTTTCAGACATATTGCAAGACCGATGCATGACAATGTTAAAGCGTCGATGACTTGTTGGTGACAGCTCAAACAGATCAATGAGGACATTTTCGAACAAATGGCCGCTAAGTTCATACATGACAGCAACAGCGACACTGTCACCCATCTTTTCATTAATGACCATATAAATGACAAAATCCTCAGAAATGTCCCCAATAAATTTTTTCGTTTGTTTCTCTTTTACACGTGTTCTACAATAACAATTTAAGGAATTTGTCGCTCAGAGAGTATTTAATACAAGAAGTTTTAATATAGACATTATAACAGAACTTTTCATCAGCTCAATTTCGCTCAATTTTAGCAAGCAGAAATGTATCAAAATGATTCAAACTGGTGACAGACTGAGCGACAAGAAGTTCATTTCTCTAGTTGCCATGACCAGTTGAGTAGTTTTTCTTTTATCCATTCTTTGAGAACGATTTCTGTTAGACTGTCTTAAAAGAAACTGTAATGGACAAATATCGTGCATGACAAATGTCGAAATTTCCTTAAGTAGTCGTTGATGGAAATGTTTTCTACGACGAGTTGTCCAACCGGGATCTGCAAGAAACATCCGTTTTTCAATTCACTATTGCATTGTTTTAAAAATTACTAAAGCTACGATCACACTTGGCAAACATTTGCGGAAAAAAACGTGACCAACAGACAAACTAAAATTTTATTTCCTTTTCATTATTGGTTCGCATTTATTAAAAAGTATATAAAAATAGCTTTTTGCAGCATATTTAATTTTATTTTGTTAATTAAGAACCAACCGTATGACCGTAGCTTAACGCTATTGCTAAAATGTGCAACAAAACAAGTGTTAAGAGTAATAAGCAAATAATGAGTAATGAAAGTCACCAGTTTATTAACAGAGAATCAAAACCAAGCCTGTCTTTTTATTTTTTTAATCACTAGTGTTAAAAGTATTTTTAAACAAAAGGAGTGATCAGGGTTGTCAGATATGGCGATTTCTCGTCAAGCATGGCGATTTTTCTACTTTTTTGGCGTCAAAATTTTTGATTTGGCGATATGGCGATTTTTCTGGCGATAAATAAATTTGTTGGCGATTTTTATGGATATTTTTTAACAAAATTTAACTTCAAAACTTTTATAATTCAGGAAAACTATTTCCTTGAAAGAGTATTTTCATAAATAAATCCCACCAAAACTCGTCTACAAGAAATTAAAACTATGTGATTTTAATGATTTTCTTATAGGTTTTTAATCTGGATGAGAAAAATTTACAAGAAATAATTTTTGGCGATTTTATTTCTTCTATTACGACTTTCAGCTAAATTTGTATACAATTATTTTATAAAAATTTGTATTAAAAAAATATTATGCAAACAATTTTTTTATTAAATATATACTAAGAAAAATTGATTTTGGCGACTTTTAACGATTTTTAAAATTAATTTGCCGAAATAGGTCGGAAACAATCTGAAAATGCGTAAATTAGAAGACGTTATGCTCTTTTGAATTAAAAAAGAAAATAAGAAAACAACTATTCATCAGAAAATGCTTTTTTTAGGGTTCCGTACACCAAAAGTGTAAAGGAACCCTATTGTTTTCGCTACGCTGTCCGTCTGTCTGTCACAGGCTGTTTTCTCGGGAACCGCAAAAGCTACGGACAGCATATGTAAAACGTATGCCGCTACAACAACAAATGTATGATAGTTAAAATTTGAGAGGTGTTCTAAAGCGAGCAATGAAACATGTTGAAATACTAATGTAATGTAATGTACCGACACTTATATAGGCACTTTAAATTTTCAAAGTTAGTTTTAATTGGTGCAGTCTGTAGAATAGACTACACCAATTAACACGTGAGCTTTTTTTTTCAGTTTTGACACTCTTTCTTTTTGGTAGTTTTTTTTCGGTTTTGCACGATTTTTTTTTAGTTTTGGAGCTTTTTTTTGGTTCGGCGCTTTTTTTCGTAAAGGTGATTTTTTTCCATTTTTGTGATTTATTTCGTTTTTGGTGATATTTTTAGTTTTAGTAATTTTTTTTAAGCTTAAGTGCTTTTTTTTTGTTTTAAAAACTTTTTGTAGTTTCTTGGCGTTTTGGCAATGTTTTTAGTTTTGGCGATTTTTTTTAATTTTGGCGCTTTTTTCCTTTAAGCACTTTTTCCATTTTAGCGATTTTTCGTTTTGATATTTTTCTAATTTTGGAATTTTTTTAGTCATCGTTTTTTCAAGAGTTTGCCTCTTACGGTTTCCAAGAAATTGTCTAAATTACATAGTAAAAATTTTAGTAACTGATAAAGCACCCTTTAATTTTTGTTGTTTTATATATCAGTGTTGATTGGTGTAGTCTATTCTACAGACTACACAAATTAACACTAACTTTGAAAATATAAACTGTCTATATATGTGTCTGTATATTACATCATTATTTCAACATGTTTCGTTGCTCGCTTTAGAACATCCTTTGATTTTTAGCTGTCATATATTTGTTGTTGTAGCGGCCAAAGTTTTACATATTCTGTGAAAATTTCAGGACCGTAGATCTTACGGTTCCCGAGAAATCAGCCTCTGACAGACAGACATACAGACAGATAGTCAGACAGACAGGCAGACAGACAGAGAGACAGTCAGACCGACAGACAGACAAGCAGACGGACAGCATAGCCAATAAAATAGGGTTCTTTTTACTTTTGGTGTACGGAAGGCTAAAATTAATCAAAAATGAAAGGGTATTCTACAAGGTTGTGAAATTTGGAAATTTAGCTGTATCTTCTGAACCATAGTAATTAAACACCTGAAGCAAACAAAATTAATAATTAATGGGTAAATTAATAATAAAAAAATATTTAAAAAAATAAAATAAAAGGGTATCCCATTAAGTAATGTAAGGAGCAAGTAGAAAATTAAAACGCCGAAACAAAACAGAAAAAAATCGTCAAAACTAAAAAAATCTCAAAGATTAAGATTCATTTTATTGACACTTTAAGATTTTAGATAACATGAGAGATGTGGTAGAACTAAATATTACTTTTAATAGGAGTAAATATTTTGTTATCATTAAAAGTAAATACATTCAGTAAACTGCGACTTGACTGGCACACCAACTGTTTCGTACGAATGCCATATACATAAATGTCATCCTTTTTCCTTTTTGGCGATTTTTTTTTATTTTTTGCGTTTTTTTCGTTTTGGTGATTTTTTTTACTTTTGGCGATTTTTTAGTTTTGAATTTTTTTTTCGTTTTTAGCTATATTTAGTTTTTGGGCGATTTTTTAAGCTTTGAGATTTTTTAATTTTTGCGATTTTTTTCCTATTTATGGCAATTTTTTTACTTGTGGGGACTTTTTTCGTTTGAGGCCAATTTTCAAAATTACATTAACTGAAAGAGTACCCTTTAATTTTTTTTTAGATTTTAGTATTAATTGGTGTAGTCTGTATAATAATACATTAACCTTGAATATTTCAAGTGTCTATATATAAGTGCGTGGATATTACATTATGGCTCAGAAGATATAGCTAAATTTCAAAATTACATAGCCTGATAGAATACTCTTTAATTTTTAAATTGTTTTTTTACCATTCGCTACTGTTACCTTTAAAATGCTGCACTTAGTTGTGAAAATTTCAAGAGTTTACGTTTTCCAAGATACAGCTAATTGTCAAAATTATATAGTCAAGATTACAGTAACTGATAAAATACCAAAATTTCAGGTCAGTACCTCTTAAGGTTGTCGAGAAAACAGCCTGTGACAGACAGATGGAAAGACAGACGGACGGACATCGTAGCGAAAACAATAGGGTTCCTTTTTTTGCAAATTTTGTAATAAAATACATTACTACATGCAAAATCTAAAAATAACAATACTGCATTGGTTGTTAAAGCTTGTTTACATCAACAACACTAACTCTAAGGCCCTAATAGTGTAAATCAAACGCATAGAAATTCAAGCGTTGCTTTTCCTTTCAAAAATTTTAAAATTTGTATGAAAAATAAAACAAATTTATAAAATATTTTAAATGTTGTTTTTGTTCTGTATATAAATTTCACTTTAATGACGTAATTTACACAATTAGGGCCTAAATATTTCGTTGCCTTTTTGTTTTCCTGCCTTTCGCTCTCATAATTACAGTTTCGTTTCGTACTCTAGTTGCTTGTTGTTGTTGTGCACTCTTATTTATTCATCTTGAAAACTTCGATTCAACACATATTTTGATTCTAAAAAATTACGAATGATTCTAATCTCGTTATTTATGATTCTTGCAGATGTCTAGTAAACACGAGTATAATAAAGGCTGCCAGATTTGGGATTTCAATCCCAAAGATTACCTTTTTGGGGGGATATTTAAAATATTGTTAAAGTTTTGTTTGGAAATGTTATACTGTGGAGCGGTAAATATATATGTATCTTTACAATTTCTTATGCAAAGTGCTCTTATTTGTATACGTTGGTTATTTAAATCATGTCGGTCCTGAATCGAAACCAATGTTATGTTATGATTCTGAATATTATGACCCTGTGAGAAACTTTTTACCAATTGTATTCAATGTATTTGTTTTATGACTGCTGAAAATCATTAAAAAATATTTGCTTAAATCATTAAAGAAAGCACGATAGGACAAGTATTTTAAGTTTGGATCTAGAAGGTATCACTAACTATCTTAATTATGTCAAATGACAACGCCATGTAAAAGTGGCAGCTCGCTCTCGTATAATGTTTCAGAACTCTAAGTGGTTTCTAGTCCTTGGGAACCAGTAATGCGACTTGTCTTGTGAGATGTTGTCCTCCCTCTAGGGGAATTAGTAATGTCTTTAAATAAAAAATATCAAAATAGTTTTTTCTGTATGTACTTGAATGTGATCAGTGGTCATTGCACAAAAATCTATGAAAACTTAAAATGTATTTTTACAGAGAATTTGTATTACAGATTTTTTCTCAACATAGTACTTTTTCCAACGAATTTAAGTTTTTTTTATTTGGAAGAAGGAAAAATATATCTGACAGTCTTGTGAGTAACCATACTTCTATCCGTTAGTATTCAACTGCAATAACAGACATACATACATATAATGTTGCACAGGAACAACAAATGTTGTAGTAAATTTATTCTAGTGCCTTTCAAGTGAAGTGACTGACACTCATTTTACGTTATTTTATCTTCCAGAGCGTTTTCTTATTTCAAACTAAATGACACTAAGGGAGGGAGTATTAAACATTTAATGCCATATTTGGTGTTAGTTTTTTTTCTGTTTTTAATGATAAAGTTTGAATTTATTTTTTTAGTGGTGTTTTATTTTTTATAAAGAACGCTGATGGAAAAGACAAACATACAGACAGACAAGAAAGAGACTTACGTTGTCAATAAAATAAATAAAAAATATATGTGCTTTAGGGCTTTGTGTTTTTTATGAATAGGGATAACATATTTGAATTTAGTTGTTTTTAGTGCTGATACAAAATGTGTAGAATTAATTTGTAAGTTGTGGCGTTTTAGTAAGAATTGATTTAGAAACAGTGGAGACTGGGACAGACTTAAAAACTGAGCGGCCAAATTCCGAAAATTGAAGTTGTGATCCAGATGTAATATGTGGTTTAAACAGTTGCTAACTAACCGTTGAAATCGAAAATCTACGTCTTGAAGTTTCCTTTCACCTTGCTGACCAGGCAAGGCGACCAAAGTTGAGTATTGCTCCAATACCTGCATGTAGGCTAATTTTGGACAATTTTTAGTAGATATGTGTTACATGAAGGTAATGCTTTTGGTACTTGTAAAATTTATTCATTTATTTTGTGTTATAAGAGCTAAGAAATTGTGTATTTTACAGAAAAAATTATCACCAAAAAATTTTCAAACAAAAGTTTGTGTAAAATAAAATGTCAGTTTAGTAAATGTTCTTTACTGAATCAGCGAATTTTTTGTTTGACTTTTATTTAGGACGCACGCAAACACCAAGACAGCAACAAAAACCAGTGTATCGTAAAATAAATAACAACAACAACAACAATGATATCAAAAGGAGTGCGATATCGGAATTCATACAATTAGTATCATACATAAATTATAGAGCTTGGCTAGAGATTGGCTCCTGAACGAACTATTTCAATTGAATCATTCATTCAATTGAGCGAAGTGAAGCGCTCACTTTACGGAGCGTTTTTAGCTCAGTCAGCCCTTTCTTATGAAAGATATAAGGCGAATTCAAGGTGAATCTTTCATCTTTATATCTTTCTTGTGTCTGCTGTTTAATAGTTCACTGCGAACTAAAAATAGTGGCATCATTGCCGAATTTGCATTTAAAACCTATCTATGACAAAAACCACCGACCGAAAGTTTTCTTAGACTATAACCCAACACATGCAAAAAGCTAATTCACACACCTTTTAAAGAAAGAATCTTATTTTTTAGTACACATAGGCCCGTTATTACAACTTGCCTGTACGCATTTGTAAAAGTTAACCATAGCTAAAATGAGGAATACAGTGACCTGTAACTATTTTCGTTATTACAACTTCCCTGTAAAATAAAATTTATCTTATTTCAAAACATGGCAATACCAGAGCAAACATCGATTACCACTTTTAGGCGTCACTTTAAAATACTTTTAATACACACAGCAAAGGAAAAAAATATTAATTTTTTCTCCTAAAACTATGCTCGAAAATTGTTTCAATGTTTCTTTTATTTGAATACTTTCAAAAACCATGGCAGCTCCAATAGCATAAACCTCACATTAAATTTAAAGACAAGAAGAACTTTCCTTTAGCTTATTGGAAAGATTTTGCCTAAAGTCTACTTATAATAATGAAAAACGAGTCATCTGTCCGATAACATATTTGTTCAATTCACAAGCTCGTATTAACGTCCTATGTGTTGTGTAATCGTCTAATTATACAATATTGTATTTTTGTTGTTGGTAATTTTCATACAAAAGTGCGTTATAATTATACGATTTAATTTTATATGTTCTTCAAATAGTTGTATTGAGGCCAGGTCTGGGAATATTCTATTTGTTAGATTAATTTTTAAAAATATTGTATATATATGATAAGTAACACCAGAAAATACATTATTCTTAATGATAAATATATAATTGATTCATTTCAATTTAATTTTCAAACAATTTTAAGCAAAATTGCTTGTCGCGAAAAAAAAGTTATTCTATTTCGCGTCAAATTAAAATTCCCATGCCTGGTCTCATTTCATGGTATCAAATCAAGGTGAATTAATACCAGGTGGTCTCGAGAGATCAGGTGATTACGAATTGTTTACCATATTTGAACTGCAAACTGTGTTAATGTATCGGCTTTTTTGATAGTCCAATTATAAATTCTGCACAGCGAATTTATATATGGAATGTCAAAAAGCTGATATATTAACACTGTTGATAGTTCAAATATAGAAAGATTTTCTTAGTCACCTGATCTCTCGAGGCCACCTGGTATTAATTCGCCTTGCCTTGGTATTAATTAAATTGAAATTTAAGATACAACAAAATAACGATACAGCAAATTTGTCTGTTCACAAGCACATAAACAAGTGTCGTCTTTTTTTGAACGATAAGACATACGATTGAGCTTGTGAATTGAGCAATTAACTTTAGCTATTGTCAAGTTATAAATATGGCCCATAATATTTTTTAATACAGTATATACTTTTTCCTGCCCCCTATTCTAAGGTCCATTTTTTATTTATTTAATATTTACTTATTTTCTTTCGCAGTTTCTTAAACTTTTGAAACGCTTGCTTTTATTCTCAGTATTATTTATAATGTTATCAAAAAAAAAAATTATTTGCAATTATGTATGTATTATAAATATAAAAAAAAATTACTAGGTGCGCAACAATCCATATTGTTTGTGGCGGCACTGTCAATTTTACCTGTTATAAATTCGCTTTGACGAAATGTTTCTTTACGAATTTGCCTTGTAAACAAATGAGCTACTGAGCGAAATAGTTCATTAAGTGAGCTGAGCGGAAAAGAGCGCTCACTCAAAAGAGCTGACAAGGGTCTATTCACATATTATGTAACGCTCCTGGGGGGTGGGGAGGGTTAAAGATTTGTTATGGACTAGATACTTTGTACTAAAATTTTGTAAAAAGCGTTACGAAAGGGGGGGGGGGGGGCTACAAAGCCACCGAAAATAGCGTTACGTAATATGTGAATAGGCCCTAAGCTAGGGCTGTCATACGTCCTGGTTTTCCAGGATTGTCCTGGTTTTAGACAAATTGTCCTGGTGTCCTGGTCCACTCTCAAATTGTCCTGGTTTTTTGATACAGATCAATGCAGACAAAAATTTTATTTGTGCTGATTTTTTTATGAACGGAGGTTAAGCTTTCTTTTATAACGCCGTTTACATGAAGCAATTTTACCAGGATTTCGTCACCTTATTATTGGTTTGACCAATAAACATAGGAAAAAGCATTAGAAAGCAGCCGACGAATAAGCTGACGATTTGTTTTCTGCACTTATTGTGGAAAAAATCGGCATTTTCTGCACTTCAATTCGAAAAATCGGTAAGAAAATCGGCATATATAAGGCTAAGCATTTTTTGTGGTTTTATTTATTTTTAATAATAAGAAAACAAAAAAAAAATAGCAATTGCCATTAATTTCATATGGTTTATAAACATAATTGCAAACAAAAAAACATGATTTTACCAGCTTAAATATATACCATGGAATATAAATGATTTTCAGAATGAATAAATCGCTTTTAATATGAGCACCAAAACAATTGGTTTTATGAGTTTCAAATAATCTGTAGAATGAAGAATTCCTACTGAAGCTTAATTTTCTAAGGAACATCGAAATTTAGTTTAGTTACCCGCGTACTAGGCTATTAACTGGGAGGTCGCAGGTTTGATTCCTACCAAGACTCGGGTGTGTCTGCAGAAAAGCTCAAAAAGGCTTAATCAGTGTGTGCGTTTGTTAAATTTACGGAGCTAAATATTTGTCCGATATTTGCAGACAAATATGGGAGAACCATAATTTTTTTTTTTAAAATTCTGCTAAAACTGGAAAAGCCTTTATGGAATCGCTTCGCTTTATTTTAGAAATTGTTTGCCAAAAATTATATAAATTAATTTCAGTCTTTTTAATATTTATTCAAATGCAAGAACTTTCAATCTATAAAATTCTGAAATTTCTAATAATATCAAAAATATTGGTGATTTTTGCTTCATTACGATATTTGGATTAATTAAACTTAGTGATTTACAGTTACCATCAAAATCAAAGTTTTCGTCTGAAAGTGCACATTTTTATATAAAAATGTACACAAAGCCTGGGGCTTACGTCTTTCAAATAGTCGATGAAATAAACATTGGTCGCCTCGCCAGCTCATGTGTTTATTTTCGCCACTCATAATTTTAAATGAATTTTTTATTTTTGTTTATTGTTTTTTATGTATGAATTACATGTTAAGTTTTGTATCTATTGTTTAATTGTTGCGGTTAATTTTTATATGATTAGTTCTTGGA
Source organism: Panzeria rudis (assembly GCA_956483635.1). NCBI lineage: Eukaryota > Metazoa > Arthropoda > Insecta > Diptera > Tachinidae > Panzeria > Panzeria rudis. The sequence goes on along the minus strand of OY101448.1, from coordinate 85,497,098 downwards.
ATATACATATAAGCTTTTGTTGTACATTCGTTTGTGATATGTATTATTAATGTCCTGGTCGACGGGTTCAGACTTCTGGCAGCCCTGCCCTAAGCACGACTCTAGTAAACAGTGTTGCCATATCTAAAAATATTTTGCAGCTAGATCGGGTCAAAAATAATGTTACAACAAAATTTAAAATGCTAAAATTTTAAAAGTCCTTTTCGACTAGGATTTCTTCGTTTATTTTTCATAATATACCCCTATTTTCTGGAGAATATTTGATTTTATTCGACTAAAAAAATAATAATTCACAATCAATAAAATGGAAATAGTTTATTAGACCTGTTCTGTATGCCATGCGAAAGGAAGTTATCAAAGCAATGTTGCTATTTAATATTTACAGCAGCGATAGTATGACAATTCCAAACATTTTCATTCCTCATAGATTGCAGAAAAGGCCTGCATAGAATAGAATTTCCAACAGCCAAAAATTAAGTTAACATTTTTTTGCATTTTTGACTTTAGTAAAATTCATAGTATGTAGCACGAATCGATATAATAATATCTTGAAACCATCTAAATTTCTGTATCTCGACCAATTTTGTACAAAATTATTCATTGTATTCATAGAGTGCATCAGCCTCATTTGCAAGGATTATCTTTCCTCATCGGAAATTGTATATATCTAGTACAAAAAAAGTATTTTTCTGTTGCAATGAATGAAAAAATATCCTTTATTCTTAACAGCCCTGAAAATGTAATTTTAGTTCTTCTTATATTTGTCACAGCAAAGAGTTAGTTCAAAATGATATTTAAATATCTGTAAAAGTTATACATGTTTAGTAATGATAATTTACGAATTATTTGATGTGGAAAACTTATAAGCCACAATAAAATACACAGCAAAAAATAGAGTGGAATTATGCTCAATAACACCATATTATTGAAAAAAAATATGAATTTCAATAACATTTGTCATTAACTTAATACAATATTTCGTTGTATGTATTTCTTTCCCATGCCGGTTATATCTTTTCTTTTCATACATAAGTACTTAAAACAAGTTTTATCTCATGAAAAAATAACTGGGATATGGCTCAGCTGTAGAGAGTATGATGTACATCCGGGAAGCCCTGGCTCGTATTCCAGCCATGTCAACATTTTTTTTATATTATATATTTTTTTCTTTTGAAGTAATTTTGTTATCAATATATCAGAATTCTTTATCACAGGAAATTAAAAAAAATAATAATTTAATACCGGGACTTTTGTTATCAAAACGAAACTTATTTTTTTCTGTGTAGCCATAACTATTGAGCCTTTTGAAATATATATTTTTAAACAACAAAAATGTACAAAGCTTACGCGATGTAATTTTCAATGATTTTGTTTTCAATTCTCTTTTGAAGTTACAATTCACTGCGACATTTATGTAATCCAAAAATGACAACGATTGAAATGTGTAAATTACATGAAATTGAAGTAATGGCATTTTCCTACCGCGTGTCCCTCTACAGAATCTGGACGCATACACGTTCATATGAAATAAAAATTTTCCACCCCGATCTGTAGATGTAGCATTTATAAGTGATAAAAAGTACAAAAAATACAAAGGAATTGATAACCTACTCCGTTTTTTAAAGTAAAATACACACAAAACAACAACACATTTGGTAAAAGTGTTGTTGTTTTCTGTGTATTTTACTTGAAAAAGATCCCATTTACTTGAAATAGAAAACACTTACAAAATTTATTGTTGTTTTGTAGGTATTTTACTTGTTGATTTGTCACTTGGCTTTTGAAGAAAAGAACCCAGGACTCAATAGTTGAGTTCTGGTTTATACAATCATATAAACTTTATTTCTGCCATTTAAATTGAGTATTTTTTCTATGACATTTTCATATAATTTGTTATTTATTCAAATCAAAATAAAAATGCTAAATTTAGCTACAAAAATGCTAAAATGGCCACACTGCTAGTAAATTGTAACAAGTTTATGCGCTTAATGGACATATCTAAAACTCTAAAGCTTAAAACTTAAAAAATAAATTTCTGACTGAAACAAAAGGGTTTTTTATATATTGCAAAATATCCAGTAAATATTTTTATTTGATTCAGTAAACTATTTTGTTAAGGATTTGTAAGAATTTTTAAGCAAATTGTTTTATAAATTCAGACAAAAATATTGTTTGATATATTATAGAAAATCAAGTTAATATTTTTGTTTGATTCAGTAAATTATTTTGTTTAGACTTTGAAAATATTTTTAGACAAATTATCTTATAGATTTGGGCCATTTGTTTACTGAAAAATCCGGTTTTTTTCAATGATATTGTTGAGACATTACAAACTCTGAGGTCTTGAGTTCAAGACTAGTTTCCGGCAAGCCAACAACATCACGAATTTGTTTGATGTGCATTGGTGTGTCATTGTGTTGATTGTTGTTGGACTATTAAAGTGATGAAGGCATAGCACTGACCACTCAAGCAGTACCGGCAGCGATTAGCACTGACTTATCCTAATGCATATCACAGCATCCTTCTTTGGCGGCAATGTAGCAGAATCGTCGGCTAAGTAAAAGGAGTTATGAAATGGATACACAGCTTAAACAAATTAATGCCTCTACTTGACACCAGAGGGGCTGTAACACTGCTCTACAAAATTTATAAAAAAACGCGCAATAGCACAGTTGTAAATGTATTAAGCTTTCTATCTCTTTCCCCCTTCAACACCTGCTCTCTCCACTATCCGTTTCCCAAAGAAGGTAACACATTAATTAATTAAGTGGCAGGCATTGCCTGATTGTGTTACTTCTCTTAAAAAACGGTAAATGGTAAATTAAATATATATTTCGTTCAATTGGTCTTTTACTTCTGTAATAACCTTTGTAGACATTTTTAAAATATATTTTAAATTGTGGAAAAATAAGGCACAAAATCTGTTGTGACTCTTTTGCTAAAATCGTGAATTTAGATATTTTTTAAAATAAGTTTTTCCTTTGGCTTGAGTTTGGTTTTAATCTAATTTTTCAATTAAATTATATTTTTATTTAGAGATAAATGTGAAGTATGTAGACAAAGAAAAATTTGAATGCGCGGAGGGTTGAACTGACATGTTTTGATAGCTCCCGCTATTCTCGTCAGAGCTCTTTACCGCGTGACCACTCGACCAAAGTCGGTGGTTTGCAGTCAAGAGTTGAATATCATTTACAATTAATCAATACATATTGTCACTTTAGAGCTGTATTGCAGTTGATAGTTATTGATGTTCACTTTTTCCTTTATGTCTTGTGTTAAGCTTATTGTTATTTCACTATTTTAGTATGAATTACAATTACTAGTGTGTGAATATTTGTTTGTTCAGTTTATTTGAACATGTACATTAGGGCGGAGCGTTGGTGTATGAAGGAAAAAGAAGTCATCCAATTGATTTCGAATACCTCTAAAATGTTGCATTTAACTAAATTGTATAAAAAAAAAAAATTTTCGACATATCTTTTAACCCTCTACCACGGCTGGAAGATAGATAAATAATACGCATTTTATTTTAATTTACTTCATTAATATAGAAAAAAATGTTTAATAATTTTTTAAAGCACAATTTTGTGCCAAATGAAAATAATTTAAAATCGAGGAGATCTGACAAAATATAATAAAGTTATAAGCTATGAAGTGAGAAAATCTGATTTCATTTCCCATACAACATTATTTTCAATCAAAACAATTTTTTTTAATACAAACTGATTTAAATTAATTTTGTATGAAAAATAATTAAAAAATAATATAGCTGTTTTCGCTTAAAGGTTAATAACTTTCTTTTTTGTTTTAATCAGAGTTTAGCGATTGCATCCATCATGTCATCGTCACAAAATTATCTTTGAAATACAGCCCGAAAAAAATATATTCAATATATTTTTTCATCTTAATAGAGCATTTTAAAATTATAGGTTTTGGGAAAAGGTCTAAAAATATGCTTTTTTAAACTTTTAAGGTCTGTAACTCTATACGTTTTTATACGATCAGCATAATCAGTGTATTGAATGAAAGAATAAAGCGATATATGTACAAAAGTGAATAATTTATTTTATTCAGATGAGCCGTTCTCGGAATTTTGACAATAAACGAAAAAAGTAAAAAAATTGTTTTTCACTAATATCGAGAAAACACGCGTTAAGAAAAATAAATGAGTATCATTTTCGTGTTCAGCGACCTCAAATTAGCTTAGAAAATGTTATTTTTTTTCAAAAATTTGCTTTATCTTAAGTTTGTCTGAAATCTGACCTTGTATATATAAAAATATTGGATATTTTGAGTGTAATGAGTTATAAGAGCTATAAACAATCTATAATGTTGCATCATATGATGTGGGTCCCAATATTGTTTTTCATTATTTTTCCCATGTATCTAAAAATGAAATGGAACGTGCTATTCCAAGTAGAAATTCGCAAAAAAATTCTCACGGTCCACTCTAGAGTTTAACAATTAAGTTAAAAAAAACTAATAAGTTTTTCTCTTAATTGTGGCAAACATTTATTATTTTTCTTATCAAAAAAATTTTTTGTTTATCTAAAAATTTTACCTTTAGTTAGCTGTCAAAAAATTTTAAACTTTGGCAGCATCAAAAATTAATTTTTGGAAATTTATTCCTTGGAAAGAAATAAACCCCGAATTTTGGCAAGCACATATAGGGTATGGTATTTTCAGAACTACCTTTAGTTTTTTTTTTCACTACCTTTAGTTTGTTCTCGAGTTGAGGTGAAATATACTAGTGTACCTATCGGAAATATAAGATATTTTTTAGTGCATCAAACTGATTAGAAGAATGTTAGTTTTGTTCAAAACGGAAAGAAAAACTGCCAATTTGTAAGTCTGTCTTATTAATCAAAACAAAATGATCTCTCTTTAAATATAATTTGATTGATTTACGCTCATTTAAAATCATATTGTGAAAGTGCAAGATTTTTTAAAATTACCTTTCTTCAGTTTTATTCTTATATATAAAAGATGGTAAAATGTTTTCACTAGACACAAAAAAGTTGCACATTTTTTATGGTAACAAAATAGTTTTAAGACCACCTCGAGCCTTACCAGAAATTAAATACACCGACACACAAAAAAATGAGCTGTACATGTGACCAGACCCACCTACCTGCATGTATTTCGAGTAAACTGCAAAAACCCACTAAAAATGTCGAAAAACTGTAGAAAAATGTTCTATGTCCAAAACATTAAAATTTTTAGACTCAATGACATAGTACACTACATAGTGTGTTGCCCATAATGTGATATTTAACGAAAAAAATCTGATTTGCGTATCACCAATAAGCACACCTTTTGTTTATTAATTTAATAAATAAATAAATAAATAAAGAATTAAATAAAATAGCTTATAACAGAGACGCAAATCTGTTGTTTTCCGTTTAGAATTGCAATGTTATCGTACAAAATAGTGTAAGCATCCCTCGCTCTATAAAAGCAGCTAAAGTTGTTCCAAAATATTTCTAATATATTTTCTATATACGAGAAAATAAATTTAACTTTTTCTTTTTTCTGTTTTAAAACAAAAAAAATTGTTTTCACAACTGTGATTTTTACCTTTTTGATTGTCTTTCATTTAAAACAATCGAAATTAAATCAATTCTTAGAAAAATTTCCTTGAATTAACACGTTTTTCACTTGATTTGTTATTCAGCTGCACTTTAAGAAACACAAATATGCTTTCTACTTTAATAAAAATTTATATTTACTTATATTTCACTTAAATGTAGCAAAATTACTTTCACTTAAATCGGATAATTAAATAGTTTTCGCACTTTAATTGTACAATTTTCATTTAAATTTTATAATGAATTTAAAATTGCTGTTTAATTTTTTAAATTACTTTTTAAAGTTACACGACCGTTTTTTGTTTAAATTTAATTAAATTTCTTAAATCATTGGCAATTACGTTCGTTTTCACGTAAATTTATTTTTAAATTTCTTTTTCAAGTTTAACTGTTATAATCTCGTTAAATTTCTGTGCTTCTTCTTAATATTCTCTACGAGTATATTTTTCTTATTTATTTGTGATTTTTTACTCGTTTTTGGTTTCTTCTTAAAGACGACTTGACTGTTGCTCGTTTTGTGGAAAACTGAATTCAGCGCGAAAATGTGTGTTGTTGTTTTGTTTTATTCATTTTGTTTTTCTTTTTGATAAAAGAAATCCAACAAAAACAACGGCAACTAGAAGAATAAAAAACATCTGCTCCTACTGCTGCTACGGCACCTACATAAATAAAAATCATATGGGTGGCCTGGCCTGTAAGTGTGTGCGTGTGTGAGAGGTGGTTTTGTTAGTTCGCTTGTACGTTCGTTTTTGTTTTGATGATTGATATCGTATTTGGTGTATATGTGTGTTTTTGTGAGCAAATTTAGTGTCCGAAGTTCGGCCAATTTTACAAAATTCGGCCAAACCGAAGCCGAAGCCGAACTTTACTTATCAAACTCAAAACAAGAAGTAACTTTGATATTTTTAAAATTAATTATTTTATTAAACTGAAAAAAAGAGTTCATTTACAAATATCCTTAGTTGTAAAACCAAGCAACAATTTTGTCTTTCTGCAGTATATATTACTATATTGTACATATATATTCTACATAATAAATCTCTTGTAGATGTTGCCTTATATAAAGATAATATTTTCCACAAAAAATTTCATTTAGCCTTTTCATCATGTACAAATATGCCATTTACACAATGTTTCTTTAACTGAATAATATTACTAACATTCAAAATATATACAATATAAATATTAATAAAATTGTTTGTTAAAAATTTATAATAAATTTTTTTGCCTGCATATTTTTGTAACACTTGCAAATAGTTTTCTTAAAAAAGTTCGGCCTTCGGCAAAATTCGGCCAAATTAATGCCGAATGCCGATTATATTCCGATTGACAATTTTTGGCCGATACTGGAGCCGAAGCCGATTAATTGGTCGGACACTAGCAAATATTTATTAAACATTTTCGTTCATTTAACGAATTTTTTTATTATTATTTTTTTATTGGTAAGTTATTTATACATCTTTTTATTTTTTGGTGGCCTACATTGGAGAAAAGAAGCTTTTCATAAATTAATTTTTCTACATAAGTAAAAAATGGCAACAAAGTTTATATTCGAGAGAAGTGTGCCTTGAAACTTTCCGGCAGTAATGATTATTGAAGGTTAGTAATCTAAACAATAATAACAAAATAAACTTAGAAGCCCTAAATTTTTTTCCACCTTTTTTTCACATTTTCATACCACTGTTATTCTAAGTTTACGTTTTGGCTCGTTAGCAATGAATTATCGAATGCGAAAAAAATAAATTTTTTTAGTAGGTTTTTTAAAAGTTATCAACAAGTAGGTCAATAAGATTTTAATTTCAATAATAAATTTTCGCTTACGATAACTTGACTACCTATGAGGGAACGATTTATTAATTTTGCCGTTCCTCACAACTAAAATCTTTTAAGTGTCAGATAAATTTTCAATACATATTTAGAAACCTCAAATGACCCAAAATACCCAATAGATGACATTTTTAGTTTATAATTCTATTCAGCTTCAAACTTCAGTAACAAAAATTTTATTTGCACAAAATGTTTAATCTTGGATATTAGGTATTTAAAAAGCTTTTATTTATTCTCTCTATTTCTTTGCTAACGCTACTCTGATTTTTTGCTCTTCTCCTAAAATTCTGATTTTGCGCTTTAATCAAATAACGTCTCCCTCACTTGCTTTTTCTTACTTTCTACATCAGCTGCTTTGTTTTCTCTAGTCTTTTTTCATTGTTTTTATGATTTTGTTCAGTTTGACCGCTGACTCGTGTCAGTCATTGTGTGGGCTGCTTCTTTTCCTTTTACTATATATAATTTTTTTGCTTTTCGTTTATATATAATTGTGTTTTTATTATATTTTCTTTAGCTTATTGTTAAAAGCTTAATATTTTCTCGTAAATTTTTTGCTTTGTGTGTTAAAATTAATTTTTATTAACGAAATTATAATAAATTTTGTTTATTTATTGTTTACATTATGGGAATTTCTTTTCCAAGTAAGTAACAAATTTATTTTTCTACTGAAGGCAAATGACACTAGGAACAAAAAATAAAGTAAATAAAAATTAGAGGGGACAGATTTATTCGGAATAAAGGTTGTGACAAAATCGTATAGTATATTCGTACTCTGATAAAAATTCTGAAAAAAACTGATGAAAAAAATTATTTAAAAAATCCGTTTTGACCCTCCGAGCTACAAAAAAAAAGAACTGTTTTGTCAAATAGCGTTAAAATAAATAAAATCAAACTTTTAACTTAAAATTTCACGCAATTTGGTACTACACAGAAAAAATTATCATAGGTTTTTTATTTTAACACATGTGTTTGAATTTGTTTTTAAATTTTATTATTTTTTCTTTAGTTTTTAAATAGTCCAATACAAAATTTTGCTAGAAAAAAATGCGATTTTTTTCTCATTAAATATTTACGAATTTTATTGTTTAATTTTACGAATTTTGTGGTAGGTCCCATTTTCGTAAAATAAATATTTGATTTTATGAATTTAGTAATAGAATACGAATTATAGTTTTTGCTGTGTAGTGATGCGCCGCCTGGTATAATTAATACTAACACTAAGTTTCGCATCACAATCTCCTGTTGTTTAACAAGTTGTTAAAGAAAATGTTACATAAAGGAATTAAAATAAAATTTTATCAGTTAAAACAATTAAACAACTATGAATACTTAATTACATGATCCATTTCATATTTATTAGCAGTAAAGGGAAATTCCCCTTTTTTGAAAAAAAGTAACAATTCTTGCAAAAAAAAAACCCCGGCGTGACACTGACCATAACTTTGATGTTGCCCTTTCACGAGAACTAATTGTCTGCAAAGTTTCAATAGAATCGGTTAAGTAGAGGTAGTTGAAATAAATATTTACTTTTCATGGGCGTTTCACTGCCCACTTTTCTAACTATAGTGTTGTATTGTAACGATAACTAAAGTGTATGTAAAGTTTCATAAGAATCGGTTTAGTAAAAGTTGTTGGAAAAGAATATTTAGTTAACATGGTCGTGGCACTGCCCACTTTTTTAATCATAATGTATCGTTCAAACAGAAGCTTAATGTGTATTCGAAGTTTCATAGGAATCGGTTGAGTAGAAGTAGTATTTCCTTCGCATGAGCGTGACTTTGCACACTTTTGAACGCGACAAATCTGGAAGGATGTATCCTTTGGCTATGCTATTACGAAAGATATATATGAAATCGGGAACAAAGTCGCGGCAAAAAACAAAAATTTTTAAATTCAAAGCCAAGTATTCCTGCAACAATTAAAGATATGTTGTACAAAGAAAAAAGTTCATAATCTAGTATTCATATATTTTATTAATTTTTAAATAAAAAACAGGAATTATTTCATACGCAGTATTAATTTAGTTTTTAATAAATACATTTATGAAATCCAAGTTGCTTTGAAAAAAATGTTCAACTTTTTTGTCAACAAATTCTAAAACGGTTTTCTATTTATATAAAGTAAATACACAATTATTTTCAAATAGTCTGTTTGGCAAAAAGGAAAGAGTTGTGCCTAGTACAAGAGACTATACAAGCTCAATACTGAATTTTTAAAAGAAATATGACTTAATTTATGTAAAAGTTCCTAGCTGGAATGAAAATAATTTGGAAAAAAATTATCATGTTGGATTCATAGCATTTATGGTGAAATTCCTTGGATATAAGTAATGTGTTTGTCTTTGTATGGCGTAAATTGTATTTTGTCTATTTATAAGCTTTTCAAATAAATTTAAAACATTAAAATCGGATAATATTTGTAAAAGTTATGAGCCAAAAAGGTTCTTCGTGCCTGAGGTAGTCAACTTTGACACCCTGTAGCTCAGCGCATGTTTCAACGCGGCGGTCCATGTTTCATTATTCTTAAGGCTTGGGCCCTTCTCTATGATTTTTGTACATATCGTTTTACAATCGGATCGCAAGTTTCCACAATACAGATTTATTACCCTTTTTCCCAATTAGAACCTCTGTGCTTCGTTTGACCGTTATCTGTCTGTACGTTTAATCGAATTCCCGAAGCCCCAAAAAAGTTACGGACTTGGGATTTGGAGTGATATGTCAGGATTTGTCCCAAATACATTAATATTAAATTTGAGTCCATGGTTATGTAACCGTTGTTGTAACCGGTTTTTTAGGTAAAAAACTATATTGTGCATATCTAGAGAAAATACATTTTAAAACATATATGTTTCATCAATATTGGTGGACAATAAGATACTTAAAAGTGTACGACAAAAAAATTGTGTGGCCTTTTTATATTTAAGACTTAAGATAGATAAGTATTTGGAACGATTTTTCGTCATCCCACGTCAAATTTGGTTGGTAAACAGACCGGTTTCGGCTATGTGCCATCTTCAGTGTTCTATTGAATACTAAAATAAGTATACATAAGTATATACATAAGAACATACATCTATACACACACGAAATTCATACCAGTACATTGTGCGAATACATTTGTGTACACTTTGCAGCCCTCTAATTTAAGATACTCGTATCTATGTTGTTGTTTGATAACTTCAATTAGGTTTTCATTTCTAGGGCAGTTTTTAACTTTAAAAGATATTGAGGATATACTGGAGGTGGCAGAGAGCTTGCTCTACATTGGACAAGAAGCTTAATGTATATACACTCTAAAACATTACTTCAAATTTACGATCATATATTGTCAAAATTTTTATTAAAATTACATCGATTTTGTAGTTATTTTTAGGGATGTAACGATACGCCGTTTTGCCGATCCGATACCGATACCGATATTTAAAAATAAATATCGCCGATACCGATTCCGATACCGATACGAATATTGAAATTGAGTTCAAGTTTAGATCAACAAAACTCAAGTGCAATTTTTTATTATACAAAATTACATTATAAGAGAGAATATTTAAAATTGATAAAACATTGGAAGTAATTTTTAAGGAGCTACATTTTATTTGCTTCCAAAAAATCTATATTAAAAATATGCAGATAATTAGTAGAAAAGCAAGAAAAAATTTTTAATTCCTTTATAATTTTAAAAAATACTCGCCATGCTTTTTAAAAAATCGATTTTTTTAAAGGACATTTATCAACTAATATTCTTCTAAATAACTTAATAGCTTAATTATTGAAAAACTTCTAAGTTTATATTTATTCACTTAAATTTACATGAAAATACAGTTCTGAGTTTAATTCGCATAAAAAAATTGTGAAAATGGGTACTTTTTTTATCCTTTTTCTTTGAGGAAAAATCATTATAGAATACCGAAAAAGAAATTTGTCCTAGCATCGCTTCCAATTCGGTGATTGGTAATCGAAAAACAGAACTTCCTGCAATGGCAAGCATATGTAAAACTAATTAGAAATTATCCAAATTTGCAATACTTCCAGATCGCGAATTCTACATTTTCATGACTTCTTTGGAGTATCTCTTTTTTGCTGGAATAAGATTTAAAAAACAACGGCTTGAATTTGAATTCATGGTAAAATTAACAAAAAATAAATAATTTTTTTTACAAAATAACAGCATAAAATATTAATAATTTTTAAAATTGATATTAATAAGATTTAAAAAATAACGAATTGTGTTTAAAATCGAACAAAAATAAATTATTTGTAAAAAAAAACTCTGAAAAAATGTTTCAAAGTATCGTCGTATCGGCAGTAAAATATCGCCGATACCGATGTATCGGAATATCTGAAGTATCGCCGATATATCGGTATCGGTATTCGTTACATCCCTAGTTATTTTATTAAAGAAAAAACTTCAAATTAAACATATTTAGTCCAAAAATTCAACATAGAGTATAATACGGCTATGGCTGAATGGTAGATACGTCAGACAATCAGTCAGGAGGTCGCGGCTCAAACCTGCACGCAGGCAATCGCTTTCTTTTATTAAAAACATTTTGTTCAAAAATAATGCGTGTGTAATTTTAGGTCGAAAGTATTCTGTAAAGTGTTGCCTACTATTATCGACCTAATTTTCAACAAAAATGTTTTAGAGTGTAGTTAAACACTTAACTCATCATAAGTGATTAGTAAGCCAAATTAAATAAGGATATTTATTTTTTTAATCCTTCTTTACTTTTTTGAAAAAGGAAATTTTCGAGATAGGCGTATGATTGATCGAAATTGAACGAAACTTGCAGCGGCCATTAAACATATTATAACTAATGTCTGTACAAAATTTCATTGAGCTATAATATTTTTCTCTCCGTTATGGCAATTTTTATTTTAAGGATATATGGGAAGGACATGAATCCTTGGAGTTTGGATGACTAAATTTTTGGTCGGATTATATCTTATTAATTAAAATATATGAGCCAAATTTCATCACTTTGTAATAACTCTTTTAATTTTTGGCCTCTTGTTATATGAAATCATTACACTGTGACCCGCTTACGATAATTGTTACTGTAATGTGAAAACATCTTAAGAGATGTGTTTGATTCCCGCCAACATTTAGAGCGACGGAAAATGCCACTAATGCACAGAAACATTTAACTGAAAAAGTCAATCAACCTGATAAGGCAGTCCAAGTTTTTATTTGTTCTGGAAGTAGAGGATTTTTATCTTTTATACAACATAAACAGGCATCTGGTATTCGCACGTCTACAACAGATGCAATTATATGCGTAAAGCAATCATTAAAAGTCTCTAACCTAATTTCTTTTTCATGTTGAGAATAATAGTAGTCAATAAACCCATATCGAACGTGGAACTAATACTGGATACGTGAAACTAATACTTCTTAGTTTGATATTTTTGGACTTGATGGTCGAACGGGATAAATACGTTTAAATAAGTAACAAGTGCAAAAGATATTGCGTAAGAAATTAAATTTCTTTTAAATTTTGTATCCCGCTAAACGCCCTTATGCTCCGTTTGACCATAAACTTTACAAAAATCAAGCTAAAGATTCTGCGTCTAAATCGCGTATAAACTATATCAAAATCGCTGCTACGCCTTCTGAACGGAGCTTTTAATCTGCTAGTGAAATATTTACTCATATCGTGAATAAAATTTTCCATGAACAAAAAAATGTGAAATAAAAAATAAATTTAAAAAATAAAAAACCAACTGCGTAAAAAACTAGAAGAAGGAAAAAACAAGTCCAGTGTGCGGACCATAGCGACTTTTACATCCGGAAACCATTATTGCGTAGATTCGATTATTAATGCTTCCCGACTACAAAAGTCTCTATGGTTGCACACTAGACTGGTTTTTTTCTTCTTCTAGTTTTTCTTCTTCTAGTTTTTTTACGCAGTCGGGGTTTTTTATTTTTAAAATTTATTTATTTGTTTTCTTTTTAGTTTTCGTTCACAGTTTGAATTTAGATTTTTTGTTAAAAGTTCACTTTTTACGCAATTGGGGTTTTTGGTTGTTAACCAACTTTAAACCGTTAAAAATCCTAAGTGGTCATTTGAAATGAAAAATGATAAGAGAAACCTAAAGATCATTTTCAAATACCTGTTTAATGATTCCCATTTCAATATAGTTCGCCGACTTTTAATTCATTTTCGTCATCACAAAATGGCCATATTGAATTTTGGCTATTGCCATGTTGACACACGCAGGATTAATTATACACATACATACATAAATAGGGTGATAAACATAATATCCTCCTTTGCATCGCGCAGTCGGGTAAAAACAGTACAAAATAGCACAAAAACACAACAACAATACAAAGTTGACAAGCGCAATTTTATGAATTGGGAACAAGTTAAGTGACAGAAGTCGCCCTAATTCAATGTTAACAAGCTTCTATAAAAAAAATCAATTCCCTTTGAATAAGTATTTTAATTTTTTGTACTGTTGTTTTTTGTTTTATAATAAAACTAGCTGAGCCCGGCAAACGTTATCTTACCTCCAAATGTACAATTTTTTTAACTTCAAGCAGTTTTTTTATAGTAACTCCACAACATGGCCACCTATTAGGTTAAAAACAAAAGCATAACATGGATTGACTCTAACCCGTGTTAAAAATTTCAGCTCCATGCGTCTTATAGTTCCGAAGATCATGCGTTACTAACAAACACACAAATGATTTTATATATCTGTGGCAATAAGGAATAAGTGCTTAAGTCGAGATAAGCAAATAATATAACCATTGTATTCTCCATATTCAAAAGTGCCTCTGGGCAAATTTTTATTTATTTCGTACAATTGTTCAGGAAGTTATAGCGTAATGACTTGCTGCTTATCTTTTTTCAACTCACAACTTCATATGGAATAATTGCTTATAATCTAGCTTATAATATATTAAATTTCAAATTGAATATTTTTATTCTAGTACAAAGAACCATATATTTCTAACTTAAAAGAATCGAAGAACGAAAGCCAACATTAAGTGCAGTAGGAATAAATTTATAAAAATTCACTTACACAGTTAAAAGTGCTGTCTTACAAATAATATGACTGAAGCACTTTTTCCTTATTGCAACAGATATATAGAAGATAAAGTGATCCTGTTTCCATTTTTCTGTTCGAACTTTTTATTTAAATATTTACTATCAATAAATTTGGATTGTGGTCACAATCGATAGTTTCCCATCAATAGTTGCTACTGACGCTCCAAGGTGGTTCCAGGTTTGTTGCATTGTTGAAACAAAAATTATGTAAATTCAAAGAGTATGATTAATATTAATAAGAAAAATATAGCACATACGCCTTGTAGCTACCCAGTTCATAATAAAGCGCTAATCAGACTATTAGATATAGTATTAATACTTCTGAAAAACTCAAATCTTAAGTAAAAATCCAACAGTGTAAAAACAAATAGTGATGATCTATAAAATAATACGTAAAGAGATTTGACAGTACATATTATGTGGTATTCGTCATTTTTAGGAAATTTTCTAAGCAATAAAATTTTTCATTTTATCAGGGTTGTCTTTTGCACAAACAAACAAATACAGTTGAGTATTTGTTTGCCGCCATAAATAAAGAAAAAGAAGAACAAAAAAAAATTTGCTTTATTGCGAATTATTTATGTTATGTTTTATTTGGAATGTGATAGTGTAGAAACAAAATGTAATGAGAAGATTTTCTTTAAGATTTTTTCACAGTCAGACTGATTTTAATTTGAGCTTTGTCTTACACAATTTAATAAAAATCTGAAAGCTTGTATTTAATGTGAAAGGGGCCTTAACTAACATAAAGTCTACAATAGGGATGCCAAACCCGGGATTTTTCGGGAGTTCTTACTCAACAATTGTTATATAACAAACTATCTATATTAATGTTCATTAACTTTATGGTATTTGTTATAATATTTAAGTCTCATGAAATTTTATACTTGTATTTTTTAACAATTTAATGATTATGCGAGACAAATTGTTTATAAATTAAGAACAAGAGCAAATAAATTAGCTAGTTTCTTACGATTATTTTCATCAAGAGTGCCATATATGTACAACTGAGAACTATTTTGATGTATATTATGTATGAGTTTTGGAAGAAAAATAACATTTGGAAAATTCATTCCCTCTTATTATATAGTATAACTAAATAACTAAATCTCGACGTTTCCTAACTCCACAGAATAAAATTGGTACTTCTCAAATTATTGTCGGTAACAATTGAGTACTATTGACAGCTCCTTACAATTCTTTAATAGTAGTCAATTATTGTCGTCGACTAGTAGACAAGTGCAAACTTTTTGTTGTTGGATTGACGTGAAGGCGAGAAATATGTACAGAATAAGAACTATTAAAAAAATTATATATTCGAGTTTATATGTTGTTTACATTGCAGTTAAAAAGTGGCTTCTTTTTATTCGAGTTACAGAGTAGACGGCCATTACACTAGTGAATATTACTTTCATTAGCGAAGGTAGGAATACATACATATCTGTCGAGGTTTTACACAACAACTAATGTATGATTTTAAAATTTTTCGGTAGAGCAAAAAAAAGAACTGTTCAAGTGCTCAGGCAAAATTTGTATGTGTACCCAAAATTGATCTGAATTTTACAGTTTTTCTAAGCATTGAGTAGAGTTTCAGTTTTTTGCTTAAAAAACCAGTTTTTCTACAAATTATGCAGATTTTGCAGTTTCACATTTTTATTTTTTGCTCTCAAATATTTTATATTAATTCCAATTTTTAAAGCCATAATTTTACTTTTTTAATGCGATAATGTAATGCAATGGGGAATCCACACTCATATAGGTCTAAGAAAGTTGTGTTTTCTATATGTACCTATGGATTTTGCTATTATAGTTCATATCTACGTAAATATTTTTTCAGAATTTTCTTGGCGAAACTTTTTTAATGATTCATACAAACAACAAAAAAATTACTTTCTTACACAAAAAATAGCTGTATACTTTAAATAAAAAAAAACTTAAATACGGAAGTCAAAATTTTAATTACTCTATTTGTTGAATTTTAATCCTTACGTTTTTAAGCCGGTGCGGAAAAAATTAATCGATTTCCCTGTGTAACTTGTAGAAATTGTATAATAAATGTCCCATAGTGCAACTGCTAGACTTCCTTTTCATATACATAACTCAAAAAGTTATAAATATGGAGTGCCTGCCAAATTTTCCAAACTTCCGAAATGGTAAAGCGTACCAATTTCGCACTTTTTTGCTTGTTTTTCGTTGTCATCTATAAAATTTTACGATTCATAAAGGTGGGTTTGTTTACATCTGTAAATATTTGAAGCGCATTTTACGTAGTGTGGACGTCTACGACGCACAGAAACAACGCAAGAGTTTTCGTCACACTCAATGCACACGATCCGTACCTTGTTGGTGTTTTGACGAACAATACAAAAATTTGCGCCGCAGGCTGTTCTGATGTGGACGCATTTGAAAAAGGAGTGCTGTTTTAATAAGAAAATTTTTAAAATACATAAAGTATATACTATATTTTGGAGTTTTTGTGTGAAGTTTTTTTTACGTGAATATCAGTTTTTTATTCTAAATTTGCAGTTTCAAAAAAAAAAGTTATGGCAACGCTGTGTGGGCTTAAAAAAATGTGAAAATCAAACATGATTAATGGAATTTTATTTTTTCAATTTTCGACATATTCAGCCTTATTATGGTTGTCGTAATCGGAACGAAATCGATAAAAAAAAAGTGGCAACGTTTGCCATATGTTTTACTTTGTCGTCGTTTAATTTCGACTGTGCCTACGACAACCGTAATAACGGTCATTTCTTGTTGATCAGTCGCAAATCTAGAAAAATCGGTAACAGATAAATTTAAAAAATTATAATATATATGCAACTAATTTTAATAATAATGAATCTGAAAATTTCCGTACGTCAACTTAAGTGCTGGTGTCAAAAGCCCACAGATAGATTATAGTAAAAAATGAAATATCAAAAATTACAGAATGAGCAATCCATCACAGGAAGGCCTCTTTCTAGGTCAATAATTACTCGTCTTTTATTATAAAATGGAAAAAACGCATGCGAATTTATATTGAAAACAAAATCAAATTTTCATATTTAGTTATTGTTTTCATTATAAATTATCCAACGAATTCTGCATCAAATTCGATTAATCAATTTCAAATAGATGATTAGATTTGCTACTAAAATTCGACTTTGGAATCGGGACTTACAAAATCCCTAATCCCGAGACTTTTTAAAACCAATCCCGATTGGCATCCCTTGTCTACACGAAACGTAATATCTAAAGCCTATAGAACACGAAATGTAAAAAGCCACATGTGTTTGTGGCTCTGATATCACGAGAATGTTCAGAATATTTGTTGCATTTTTTAAATAAGTCGTACTGTATATTTTTTTCTCAAAAACAGTTCAGTGAATCATTAAATATCATTTCAAAGTACTCCAAAACAACTATTTTTTCTGAAGGTTATATGAAAATATCTCATTCAGAACGAGGTCACCATTATCAAAAATATATGCGTACGCATATAACCTCCGCAATCCAGGCTTCACCCATATACGCCTGTAATATTTAAGATAATCATTATTTTTAGCATAAAAATCTTAAAAAAAATTATCAATAAAACAATTTACCCTTGTATGCGCATGATACTATAAAATTTAAATAAAATAATACAGCACGTAAAAAGGAAAAAATTATATGCATATATCGCCAGTGATTACCATAAATCACTTGACACTTTAAACCAATAAAACATAATTTGCGGCAGAAAATGTGCAAAATGAAACAATAAAAACACACACTCACTCACATCCACTTACAACCACCTAATAAACACCAAATGACACAAAACAAACACATGCACAGAGAAGCAGAGCTTTAGCCATGAACTTGTAATTGTTAAACAAACAAATTAAATCTATCTGGATGGCCACAGTTTTTTTTTTAAATTAATTTGTGTGTATATATATATATATATATATATATATTATATATATATATATATATATATATATATATATATATATATATATATATATATATATATATATATATATATATATATATATATATATATATATATATATATATATATATATATATATATATATATATATATATAATATATATATATATATATATATATATATATATATAGTATATATATATATATATATATATATATATATAATATATATATATATATATATATATATATATATATATATATAATATATATATATATATATATATATATATATATATATATATATAAATAATATATATATATATATATATATATATATATATATATATATATATATATATATATATATATATATAATATATATATATATATATATATATATATATATATATATATATATATATATATATATATATATATATATATATATATATATATATATATATATATATATATATATATGTATATATATATGTATATATATATATATATATATATATATATATATATATATATATATATATATATATATATATATATATATATATATATATATATATATATATATATATATATATATATATATATATATATATATATATATATATATATATATATATATATATATATATATATATATATATATATATATATATATATATATATATATTATATATATATATATATATATATATATATATATATATATATATATATATATATATATATATATATATATATATATATATAATATATATATATATATATATATATATATATATATATATATATATATATATATATATATATATATATATATATATATATATATATATATATATATATATATATATATATATATATATATATATATATATATATATATATATATATATATATATATATATATATATATACTTGTGTAACATGAACTAATATTAAGTAGTATTCCATTTTTTAAATATAAAAACTCGTTCTTAAAGTCTAGAGGTAGAAAAAAATTGTTTTTCATGGTTGTTCATTGTTTGGATAAGAGCAACAGTGTTCATCCTTAAAAAAAAAATCTCTGGCTTTGATGAGTAATCAAACATGGCCTAAAAACATTAGAACCCCAATACTATCTACTGAGACGTGTGGACTCGGTATAAAGTTTTATATTTTTAACTTGTGTGACATTTTTTCTCGAACTTTAAGATTGTATTCAAATATAAGGAATTTTAATCAGCTTCAAGTTCGTTAATTTATCTTTTAATTGGATTAAATTTTTGTTTAATGACGAAAGAATTTTAGTTATAAATATTTAACATTTTAGTAAACATTTTAAACGGAAAGACGTTTTCAAATAACTAGTACAACTGAAACAACATATCAGTGACTTAATATAGAAAGGGCGTATCTCGAATTTTCGATAGTTTACAGGAGAAAGAAAAAACTGAATAAAAGCTAAAGCATTTACATACAAAAATAATTTTTTAATTGGCCATAAATTCGTTATTTCTAGCGGTAATTTACTTAGTTCTTTAAGGAGGATGTATACAAAC
Source organism: Panzeria rudis (assembly GCA_956483635.1). Classification (NCBI taxonomy): domain Eukaryota; kingdom Metazoa; phylum Arthropoda; class Insecta; order Diptera; family Tachinidae; genus Panzeria; species Panzeria rudis. Next base: position 85,477,142 of record OY101448.1, on the reverse strand, counting down.
GTCGACTACCAGAAAACGCCAAAAAATTATTTCCATCGATATGTACTATTTTTCCACAGTCAGCACATCTGTCATCATCGTAAATATCGGTTTTAGAGTACACTATTCAAAATGTCGAGCCCTAGTTGCGATTTTATCCTAAGCGATAAAAATTAAAGTTTTCAGTAGGAGGCTTTTTTTATATTCAAACATGTTTTATACAAAGAAGTTGTCGCTTACGATAACATTTTGCAGTCTGTATTTTGAAAATTATCAAACATTTTAGCATATTGACTACTTTAAACTATAAGTAGGCCCATAAAATCTTAATTTAAATAAAAACGTTTATTTTTTACAACATATCGCTTGCGATAAAAATCGCAAATATTGCTCGATGTGTTTCGCAATAGCAACGCATTTATTTTATAAACTGGCAAAATGTATGTAAAATAGCGCTGATTTGCGCAAACAACGTCATAACTAAAAAAAACTAGTATCAGCTGTAGAGTTGACAACACTAAAATTGGACGTGTATAATTTTTGAATTCAAAGCTGCGCAGTGGAGCAGAAAATATAAATCAGCCGGATAATCCAAACAATATAATGACTTAGCAGAGGAGTATTCCTATATAACATGCATGAGAAGATGATCTCCTCACATTGCTCAGGAGCGGAGCTGTGAAGTCCCAAAGCAGGGCACTTCTTTATAGCCATGTTTGGTTAAGCACTTATCTTTTATAGTTAGTGAGATATACTCGTTTGAAAATTAAAATTTCTCAATATTCCAAAACCTTGGTCAAGTATATTCAAGATATTGGATCCAAATAACAACTAAATGTCTGAACTAGAAAGCCGAAATAATAATACAAAATTTTCAGAACCATTAAAACTTTTTTTAAAATATGAGCGGAGTTCACTGTTTGATGCAAATGGTCTTGCGAAATTGCAAATGCGAAATATCGTAGCTTTTTTATGAAATCCAACAACAAACTCCCCCAAAATTTTGTAAAAAAGCTATGATATTTTGCATTTGCACTTTCGCAAGACCATTTGCACCAAACACTGAACTCCGCAATGGCAAATAAGAAAAAACAATCAAATTTTACTATATAGAGGTATTTATAACTTACTACAATTTTTAAATATTAAAAATAACAGCTGAAACTGAATATATCTTTGACTAATTTTAAGACATTACAATAAACTATTTTCGTTTTCTAGTGACAAAATTCAGTTACTTGTAACATTGCAATTATACTTTAAAATTAATGTGCCAACATAAAGCTAAGTACTCTGTTCAAATTTGCGAAAAATGTTGATCAACATTATTTTTTTCATACGAAAAATATGAAAAGTAGCCGATTATAATAGCCCTTGAAAGTATGCTACAATTGTGTACGTTTTTAAAAAAACCCAATGTGTTTGTTGTAAATTCTCCAAGAAAAATGTGCAACAATTTTTCATGAGAAATTCGTGACAATTTTTTTATATGAACTTTTGACAGCAGTTCGCACGAAATGATTAACACAGTATCATGCTTAAAAGAACAAAGTTCGCGAGGAAAGATAAAAGATAGAGTTCGATTAGCTATATATAAATTTTTTATTTTCTTTGGACGCTATTCTAATTAGAGATGTAACGAATACCGATACCGATACCGATATATCGGCGATACTTCAGATTTTCCGATACATCGGTATCGGCGATATTTTACTGTCGATACGACGATACTTTTAAAAAAATTTCAGAGTTTTTTTCTAACAAATTATTTATCTTTTGTTAATTTTACCATGAACTAAACTCATTTCGTTAGTTTTTAAATCTTATTAATATCAATTTTAAAAATTAATAATATTTTATGCTGTTCTTTTGTAAAAAAGTTATTTATTTTTGTTAATTTTACCATGAATTCAAATTCAATTCGTTGTTTTTTAAATCTTATTCCAGCAAAAAAAGACACTCCAAAGAAGTTATGAAAATGTAGAATTCGCAATCCGGAAGTTTTGCGAATTTGGACAATTTCTAATTAGTTTTACATATCCTTGCGATTGCAAGAAGTTCTGTTTTTCGATTACCAATCTCCCAATTGGAAGCGATGCTAGGACAATTTTCTTTTTCCGTGTTCTATAATGATTTTTCCTCAAGGAAAAAGGATAAAAAATTACCAATTTTCACGATTTCTTTTAATACGAATTTAGATTGAAAAATGTATTGTCATGTAAATTTAAGTGAATAAATATAAACTTTTAGAAGACTTTTAATAATTAAGCTATTAAGTTATTTAGAAGACTATTAGTTGATAAATGTCCTTTAAAAATCGACTTTTTAAAAAGCATGGAGATTATTTTTTAAAATTATAAAGGAAATAAAAATTTTTTCTTGCTTTTTTACTAATTATCTGCATATTTTTAATACAGATTTTTTGGAAGCAAAGAAAATGAAGCTCCTTAAAAATTACTTCCAATTTTTTATACTGGGTTAATATCAATTTTAAATCTCTTGCACTGTAATTTTGTATAAGAAAAAAAATTGCACTCGAGTTTAGTTAATCTAAACATAAACTCAATTTCAATATTCGTATCGGTATCGGAATCGGTATCGGCGGTATTTATTTTTAAATATCGGTATCGGATCGGCAAAACGGCGTATCGTTACATCGCTAATTCTAATTTCGCGTACGAAGGGCAAAAACATTATTTTTCTGCGTCATTTGAATTTGACCGGTCACAATTGTTTCAAAATAAAAGTTTAAAGCAAGATACTTGGCGCAAACAAATATTGATCGAAATTTTTTAAGCATTTAAAATTCGTCGCGTACGCTATTGTAGTACTGCAAATGCAACTAAATGCAAATGAATAATGGCGAAATTTCCATAAAATTGCAAAACTAAAAAACTTCATCCGTTTTCATATCATGATTGTCAGTATATCGAGTGGTAACCACCAAAAAAGCTTAAGCGACATGCTTTTCGAAAATCGTTTTTTGACGAAAATCGATTATTTACGATAATTTGGACAATCTCTTATAGTTTCAAAGTCATGTCAAGTACCGTTACGGAAATACAGCAAAAGAAATTTTAGCTTAAGAGCATTTTCTATATAAATTCTTAATTTGTTTGCACATTTTTGTAACTGCAAAGTGTCGCTTAACCTAAAATTCAAAGTAGAGCAAAACTAGTTTCAAAAACTGCAAGGATATCACTAAAACAGTTAAGAACAGCTTGCTAAGGATGATAATTTGTTTTAAAATAATTTGATTAAACTAACTAATATTTTATGACATCAAGAATATCTTAAAATATCTTAACCCCCACAAACATGCGTTCGTTGTCTTATAGGAAATTTATTAAAACTATTAACATTACATATAACAGTTTACTACAATCCTATATAGCCAATATTAAGGATCTACTCCTATTAAAGCCACGGATAATTAAAAAATATTTCTGTAAAATTTACTTTTAGGCGGTTGAGCTTTTTTGGCGGTTACCAATCGAAAGTAGGCTAAGGTGGCGCCGTAAACTCAGCGCCCAAGTACATACTCGTAGGCTGCAGCGTGAAATTAATTTGAATCTTTATTATTTTTATTGCTATTATCACTGAATACATATTTTTTGTTTGTTTTTAAGTTTTTGTATGCATATATTTACAAAACATATATTTCATTACTTAAGAAAATTATAAGAGAAAAATCTGTCGCGTACGCTATGTCACGTACGCTATTAAATTTTGTTCATTATGAAATCATAAAAAAGGCGTTTTTATTTCAAAATTACGGATAATAAAGGCAAAATAGTTGGCTTCGTGTAAGAAATTTAAAAAAAAGAAAAAAAAACTTCACAATTCGCAGATTTCCGTTTTATGTCGCGTATGTTATGCCCTTATTTCCCTCTATATTTTGGACAACAGGCTTCCAAATGTAATACATTTTTTTCACATATAGTAGCCTCTGAATGGAACATAACCACAAACTTTTTTTCAGTTACTCCTATTTTTGCAAAATCTATTCCACTTTGTAGGCGTACAAATTTCGCGTACGCTGATACGGAAATGCCCATATGAACTTTCAAATTTAATATAAAAAGCAGAAACGGCGCGTATAAAAACGCTCGCGTGGCCTCGGCCTAACAGGTATCTTCATAGACATGATTTTAGAAAAAATTGTTTTATCCAATTACAATTTTTATTGGCCCTGGACTCTTCCGAATTCGACCTATTTTGCAGCAAAGTTTTGACTTTAGCCCATATGCTCTAAGATCCCGAAGCTTGGACTTAAAATCAAATACCGCTTGCAGAAACTCTTATGTATTTGTTTGCGAAAGCCTTGTTTATCTGTTTAAACGTGTAAAATTAATAGATTTATGAGTAAAAACTCGTAATAAAATATGATTACTTGGCTTTATAATTATAATATTCCTTAATACGTATACTTGGTAGTATGTATGTATTAACTATCCGTAAGTTTGGAAAAACAAAAGGAAAAATGGTAAAATCGTTGCTTATTAATATTTTAAGTAGATTAAGTAGGAATGCTCCTCTGCTATGCCCATGTAAAATTGTATACTGATCGATCGGATTATTCGCTTAGAAATGTCTGATTTATTTTCAAAATATTTTGATTCTGCCCCACTATGCGCAGTCGTCTTCCTTGAATCGTCCTGACAACGTGGTATTTCTTATTGCAAACAATTTCCATCAAGCTATTCAATAAAATGATATTTCAAATCGGGGGATTTCTAAAAACATTTTTATCCAGCCCCCTTATTCTGTAACTCGCTAAAGCTAAATCTCTATCGCTAAAAATTTATAAAGTCGATTAATCAATTTTTGGGTACGAATACAATTTTGCAACGTCTATTGCTAAATTAATCAATGTCTTAAAAATTTAATCCGCCGAAATTTTAGTGTATTATGTCATCGCCAAAAATGTTTAATATTGTGTTTGTTCCGCATTTTAGCGATCGAGATTTAGCTTTAGCTTTAGCGAATTACGGAATAAGGGGGCTGGTATTTTATTAACTTAGAATGCGCGATTTAAAAATTCGCCAATTTAAAATGTACTCTCAGTTTACAAAATTTTTTACTTTTTACGATATAGTGAATTTATGTATTTCTGCCACGATATCTGAAGATATCTGAAGAGCCTCTCATTATAAGTACATTTGTGACCAAGGCCAAGTGTTTTTGAGCAAGTTCTAATATATTCCGGCCAGATTTAATTATATGTATGTATATGGCATAAATATATACAAAGTTCAATAACAAATATTTAAGCATGTGTATGTACGAGCATTTATTTTATTATTATAAATATCGAGTTTGTGTTCAGCTTCCTTTATGGGTTCAATTAAAACAAACAGAAAAATTCGTAATAGCAAGATGTATGTATGTATGCACTTATGTGAGCACATGGGCGCGCAAGTAGTGTTTGCATGAATGTTGAATTCAGTACATAAAATGTAGGAAAAGTAAAAAAAAAACAAACATTGACCTTGTGAATCCAAATTGATTATTAGGCTAAGGTTCGTAACGTTATATTCAGAAAGAATTGGGCATGATTAATATTCCAAGGAACAAGGGAAAAATTAACATCAACTTAATTTTTCAACGTACACAGCAGAACAGAGTAGCGCCACTTTCGGAAGCCGCTACACTTCCATCGTCAGTGCTCACGTGCATTTGCTTATCACCACTTGTGAGGTGGCTCTGTTGAATGTGATTTTAATTCTTATATATACAACTTTTTCGTGAAAATTGAATACGAGAATTAACTCACTCTCAAGTTGATATTAAAGTGCACTTTCCCAGCGTTGCCATCGGTTTATTTTTCTTCATTCCCATTTTTCTGATTTTTGTTCTACTCAAGACAAACTTTTTTGGTTTGATTTTATACTTAAGTATATATGAACATGTAAACATGTGAAAAGCTCAAGCCAGTAGCTAATTGTTTATTAATATGATTATTTCGAACGTATTTGCTTTGTGAATCCAAATTGATTATTAGGCTAAGGTTCGTAACGTTATATTCAGAAAGAATTGGGCATGATTAATATTCCAAGGAACAAGGGAAAAATTAACATCAACTTAATTTTTCAACGTACACAGCAGAACAGAGTAGCGCCACTTTCGGAAGCCGCTACACTTCCATCGTCAGTGCTCACGTGCATTTGCTTATCACCACTTGTGAGGTGGCTCTGTTGAATGTGATTTTAATTCTTATATATACAACTTTTTCGTGAAAATTGAATACGAGAATTAACTCACTCTCAAGTTGATATTAAAGTGCACTTTCCCAGCGTTGCCATCGGTTTATTTTTCTTCATTCCCATTTTTCTGATTTTTGTTCTACTCAAGACAAACTTTTTTGGTTTGATTTTATACTTAAGTATATATGAACATGTAAACATGTGAAAAGCTCAAGCCAGTAGCTAATTGTTTATTAATATGATTATTTCGAACGTATTTGCTTTGTGAATCCAAATTGATTATTAGGCTAAGGTTCGTAACGTTATATTCAGAAAGAATTGGGCATGATTAATATTCCAAGGAACAAGGGAAAAATTAACATCAACTTAATTTTTCAACGTACACAGCAGAACAGAGTAGCGCCACTTTCTGCTGTGTACGTTGAAAAATTAAGTTGATGTTAATTTTTCCCTTGTTCCTTGGAATATTAATCATGCCCAATTCTTTCTGAATATAACGTTACGAACCTTAGCCTAATAATCAATTTGGATTCACAAAGCAAATACGTTCGAAATAATCATATTAATAAACAATTAGCTACTGGCTTGAGCTTTTCACATGTTTACATGTTCATATATACTTAAGTATAAAATCAAACCAAAAAAGTTTGTCTTGAGTAGAACAAAAATCAGAAAAATGGGAATGAAGAAAAATAAACCGATGGCAACGCTGGGAAAGTGCACTTTAATATCAACTTGAGAGTGAGTTAATTCTCGTATTCAATTTTCACGAAAAAGTTGTATATATAAGAATTAAAATCACATTCAACAGAGCCACCTCACAAGTGGTGATAAGCAAATGCACGTGAGCACTGACGATGGAAGTGTAGCGGCTTCCGAAAGTGGCGCTACTCTGTTCTGCTGTGTACGTTGAAAAATTAAGTTGATGTTAATTTTTCCCTTGTTCCTTGGAATATTAATCATGCCCAATTCTTTCTGAATATAACGTTACGAACCTTAGCCTAATAATCAATTTGGATTCACAAAGCAAATACGTTCGAAATAATCATATTAATAAACAATTAGCTACTGGCTTGAGCTTTTCACATGTTTACATGTTCATATATACTTAAGTATAAAATCAAACCAAAAAAGTTTGTCTTGAGTAGAACAAAAATCAGAAAAATGGGAATGAAGAAAAATAAACCGATGGCAACGCTGGGAAAGTGCACTTTAATATCAACTTGAGAGTGAGTTAATTCTCGTATTCAATTTTCACGAAAAAGTTGTATATATAAGAATTAAAATCACATTCAACAGAGCCACCTCACAAGTGGTGATAAGCAAATGCACGTGAGCACTGACGATGGAAGTGTAGCGGCTTCCGAAAGTGGCGCTACTCTGTTCTGCTGTGTACGTTGAAAAATTAAGTTGATGTTAATTTTTCCCTTGTTCCTTGGAATATTAATCATGCCCAATTCTTTCTGAATATAACGTTACGAACCTTAGCCTAATAATCAATTTGGATTCACAAAGCAAATACGTTCGAAATAATCATATTAATTGACCTTGTACTTTTCGTACAATTTGTGTGCTGCAAAAAACACAATAAAAACGTTTATTTATTATTTGTTATTATGGCCATTTTTATTCACTTTGTTTTTGTTTCAGATTTTGAATTGTTGCTTAAAGAAAATATAAAAAAACTGAAGCAGATAAAGAAAACACTTCGTGAGCGCAAATTTGTGAACTCAAGTGTTTTTTACATCAGGGCTGAATATTGACAATTTCTAAATGTTATAACAGAATGAGAAATGTTAAATTTGTTATAGATGTACACATTATCGACAACAACAAGACAAGTTCTGGTGCAAAATTCAAATCGGAAATAAAAAAGTTTGGTTGGTAAACATGAAACGCCTCTTTACCGATTATATGTACTAGCCTTTTAATTAACTCATTAGATATTTTCTCCTTTAAGTAAATTGGGGTTGGCTTGCTGGACCTGACTGTGGTGATTTCATCTTCATCGTTTTGCAGTTTTACCATCTTTGGAGATTTTCATTTATGTATATGAATGTCTCCAGTCAAGACAAAATAACAACAGCAATAAACAACAGAAATGCCTACGTTACTGTTGTTGCTACAGAACGTGAAAAACCAGTAAACAAAAATGTACACTTGGCGTCAAAAGTATTCCCCTGGTACGCTCAAATTCAATGTCAATAACAGATTGATACAAAAATAGTTTTTTTGCAATCAGCTTCACAACAACGAGCAAGTGCTAACAATATGACCCCACAACTACCCGAAAACGAAAAAACGGCAGGAAGTGGTCCCCTAGAAAATGCTACAGAAAAACAAAAAATCCAAATGGGTATTGATCGTTACATGGAAATTGTAAATAAGAAAAGAAAAAAAAGTCCAAAATCGAAAAACCTCGCTCGTGGCGAAAATTTCCAAAGATGGAAAATCTGATGCGGCTCCTTCTGAAAACCGCTTTTCAATTCTGAAAAACGACGAAGATGAAATCACCGTTGTCAGGTCCAGCAACCCGCCCCAAATTCACTTATGGGACAAAAACTCAAATAAGTTAATTAAAAGGCTAGTACAATTAGTTGTTGAAGAGGCGTTTTACGTCATACCGATAAAACGTGGCTCGATTGATGAGACAAAAATCCAAGTTAATGAAGAAAATAATTTCCGTACAGTAGTTTCCGACTTTGAAACACAAAATAAAAATGTTTACACCCAGCAACTGAAAAGTTCAAAAGGTAGTGATTTTTGTAAAAATTGTATGTAGAAAATTAATTTATAAAAAAACATTAATTTCGAGCCGAGAGCGATAAAAAAGTAAAATATGTGTGCATTTTAGAGTTTATTTAATGTTAATAAATGAATAAATTTATTATTTGACATATTGTCATAATTTTATTTTAAATGAAGTCTGTTTGCTGAGAGTTAAGCACTGTATATATGGATTTCATTGGCGCTGTACCAAGTTGTCAGTAGACTTCAACCAGAACTTGGAAAAGTTACAAACCCTTTATCTTATGCACAGACTTCCAAAAACCATTTAAGAATTTACAAATGGTAATATATTCGAAAATCACAAAAGAATGAGATAAGCGTAGTAGGCTTAGAAACTTATACAAAACCCAGCAAATAATTTGTATTCGATATGAATCTATTTTATTTGTGTGCACCTATATGAAATAATGTTAATATATATTTTTATATATTTTGCAAAACAATCAACTAAAGATTTTGCAGAAAATATTAGAAAAATTGTTTCCAAGGACATCTTTTAAATTTTTGTTCATTTGTTCAACTTTTCTTCCATATCTTTGGCATAAAAGCCACTATATATCAATTAATCTAGATACTAAACATAGTTAAACTGCGTGCTGACTAGTATATACTTCCAAATCAGTGTTATAACTTTAAAATTTGGTAACCATAAAAAATAATTTTTGGTCGCCTTCTCAAAACATGGCTCACAGTACGACGGTCACGATCGACATCATGGAGATGCACATATTCTTTTTTGTTTGAAAAGCTTTGTTTGCAGTTTGGTTCCATAATTTTTTTCATTCCCCCTCCAAAATATTGATTATCGCATAACTCCGCCATTTATAGACCGATTATCAAAATTTTTTATATGAAGGGGCATGCAAGATTGGTTCTTTGCATTGAAGTCAGTTTTTTTTCAGAATTATTTATGTATTTTCCAAAGTATTGTTTATTATGTGTGTGATTATTACTACCCTTTTACAGTGTTCTTAGTTTAGGTTTTGTAATTTGTTTCTTAATTTTTATTGCATATGTATATTCACCCTTATTGTGAATGTCGACGTCGACGTCAACACAATACATTCGTCGCTGTCAATTCGATATGTCGTCGTTGTCATTTCAATGCTAAATCGGCATTTACTAAAAGTATTGTGTTGACGTTGACTTGTTATCGATAGTGTGAAGGAAATAAATAACATCGCTATCATTTTGACGTTTTTCAATTTGTTTATTGCTTTGGTTTATTCACATTTTTTAATGTTGTATTCAAGTGAAAGTTTTATTGATGAAGAAAACAAAAGTGCTTCTCCTTGGTGCTATCTTTCTATAATTTTCTTTTCTTCATTTTCCATTATTTTCTTTTCTGCATTAAAAATATCCTTTTGGTTGGCATTGTGTTTCACAAATATATAATGCGTTTCTAGAAGTGGCTTCTTCCACTTGAATAGCATATGTGGAAGTTAAGTGTGCTAGATGCATATCGTCATATAAAATGCAAAAGTGCCTATCATCAATTTTTAAAAATTTTCAGAAGATAAAAAACCTTAATAAAAACTATTGTTATTATATTTTTTCAACATAGTGTCATTATTTCAGACTTTATTAATAATACTACACAGAGAAAACTAAATTTCATTTTCTGTAAAGGAATTCAATGATATAGTAAATATTTTGTATAGGAACGGACCTACAAACAAAAATTTCATTGGAAAAAAACGTGTTTTTTTCAGTGAACAAATTGTTTAAATCTATAAAACAATTTGTCTAAAAATATTTACAAGTTGTAAACAAAACAATTTACTAAATTAAACAAAAAGATATACTGGATTTTCTGAATAATATCAAAGAATATTTTTGTCCGAATTTATAAAACAATTAGTCTAAAAATACTAACAAATACTAAACAAAATAGTTTACTCAATCAAACAAAAATATTTAGTGGATTTTTTTTAATATATCAATCATAATTTTTGTCTGGGTTATCATCACATCATCATCATGCATTAAGCATTTATGAAATTTCACTTTGTTAAATGTGTTCAAGTCTGAATGTTTATCTAAAGACTCTAAAAGAATGAATGAGAATTAACGCAACGCCATTAACGAATTGCTTCACTCAAAAATCTTCAGTAAACAAACTTGGTACAATCGCATTTCTTTTGCTATCATTGTAGTTGTTGTTGTTATTTGTGTGTATGTCGTCTTCGGGAATGTTTTTTACAGCATAGTTTTTCTTGTTGTTTTTGGTGTTTGCGTTCTAAATAAAAGGCAAACAAACAATTCATAGATTATGGACAGAACAGTTACTGAAAATTAAATATATATTTAGACAAACTTTTGTTTGAAAATTTTTTGTGATAATTTTTTTTTGTGTACCCAGAAAAAATCATTTTTATATTACCAATAGTTTCCTTTTAATTAAGTTACCTATCTTTCCTGAAACATTTTTAAAAATTATGATAGGCCGCCGCGTTTGCATTTTATATGGCGTTATATTTTCTGGTGCTTACCGTTTGCCAACCATCGCTATGTCTAATTAGGGGTCCAATAGATTTAATTTCGTCGCAATTTATTCCAAACCTTTCTTAAAATTATTAGGAATTCTGCTCCTATGAAATCCTTTTGGTAGGCTTGGTTTACTTTCAAGCCGCTGAATTAATTCCTCAAATTGTTTGTGGGTTGTAATTTTAATTTTTTTCTATTTTAAATACTTTTTCAAATAAATAACCGTGACAGCTAAAAATTTCTATCGAGTCGTTGCCAAAAATTGTGTCGACAAAAACAGAGCCAATTTAACACAATGTTGTCTTAAAGTCGCTTATTAAAATGCGTAGCAGCTGTCAATTGTTATCGAAATCCGTCAATATTGACAACGGCAATGCCATTATTGCACCGTCGACGTCACTTGTGGCGACGTTGACATTCGCAATAAGGGTGATTGTTGTAACTCAAGGGCGGATCCAGCTCAAGGTGGGGTCACATACTGGAAATTCAGTCGCATACTGGATTCTATTGTAACTAAAAATGGTAATTAATTCAACGAAGGGTGTAACTGGTGAGATAATTTATTTTTTAGATTGAATCTACTCGAATTAGTTTAAAGATAAAACTAAAAATTTTTTTTACGGATATTTTCAGAGTTTATTAAAATAACAAATTTACATATGTGTACACTGTACACTAAGGTGGTTCGAAAAAAAAGTTGAGCCGGTCAGCCCCTAGGCTTAAAGATTAGTTTAAAACAATTCCAAAAAAAAAATTTTTTAATTTTTTGCCTCACCTCTGGATACCGCCCTTTTAACTATTTGTACGCTGTGTCGCTATTTGTAGTCCAATCATAACATAGTGTATATCGTTGTTCATGGCTTGACTATGGCTACATTTTTGCTTTGGTATATTTTTAATCCGACATCAAATTCAGGGCGCAACTAATGGCATCTCGAATCCTTCCCACCAAATGTAAAATTTTTTGCACGTGGCCAGAAAGCTCTCCTCAAACTTAGTATGTCTATCATTTAATATTCTCACTTTTATGACACGGCTCTGGTGACTTTTTAATACGACATCGAATTCGGGGCACCACTCATGATATCTCGGATCCTTTCTCTCTTATGCCCACTTTTTTGCACGTCGCAAGAAAGCCCTTCTAAAACTTTGTATGTTTACCTTTTAACATACTCACTTTTATGCCACGCCCCAGGAATTATATTAATGCTTCCTTTACTCATACATATTACATCACTTTCCGTATATAAAAAACCAGCAAAGTGACAAGCTGGATCTTCTAAGGTCGCAAGCCAAGATCTTTGCGCAAAATCTTCCATAAAGTTGATGGACAAAGCTCCAATTGCTGTGCACGGTGGCGAATCGATTCATTCGGGTCCTCTTCAACACTTTGCTCTACAGCGGCAATTGTTTCTTCGGTGCGCACTGTTCGACGTCTCTGCGGATGCGTATTATCACATAGAGTAAACGTAGTGCGAAAACGATCCATGGTTAGCCGAATTAATTGCTCTGATGGACGATTATGTCGACCATAAAATGGACGGAGCTTGCGGTAAACTTCGCGAACTGAACCATTATTTTCGAAATAAATTTGCACGATTTGCAAGCGTTGTTCTTTTGTCAACCTGTTCAAGATGAAATGGCAAACCAAACTAAATATTAATCACTTGACAGCTGACAAAATGGCCGCCAGTTAAAAAAGTGATGCCAACTTAAAGTTCTATACCTCAATAAAAAACACCCAATACATATATGTGAAAATTAAAGAGGGGTTTACTATTAGGGTGTGTCATAAAAATTGGCAAATTAAAAACAAAGTTTTAGAAGGGCTTTCTTGCCACGTGCAAAAAAGTTGATATAAGAGGGGAAGGATCCGATATAGCATGAGTGGCGCCCAGAATTTAATGTCGGATTAACAAGTCACCACCGGCAAAAATCAAGCCATAGTCAAGCCATGAATAACGACATGCAACATGTTATGATCGGACCATAAATGACAACGCAGTGTACAAAAAACCAAAAGGGCGATATCCAGGGGCGTGGCAAAAAATTAAAAAAAATATTTCTGTAATTTTTTCAACTAATCTTGATTTTATGATATATTCGAAAATTGCCGTTGTTAAATATTTGGTTTTTTCTGTGTAACTCGTCTGCAAGTCGAAACTATATCGAGAATTTGGTTGATGATTTCCGAAGTAACTATTTCAACTCGATGTCGCGAAGGTGGTTCGCAACGTAATAATGTTACGCCTTCCGTTTTCATTTTAAAAAGACTATGCAAGATTTCAGATGTAGTATTTTATTTGCATCATCTGATGTACATATTTGCAAAGTGAAATTTCTTAAAATTTTTAAATATAAACATTTGTGGAGCAATTAATTTAAGTCTTCTTAGAAATATTATTTAACCATAAAAAATTTTCTTTAACAAAAATAAATTACAAGGCAAAAATGCGATGCATCATTAAACATTTTAAAACCAACTGTTTGTGTTTATTTATTTGCTAAATATTATATTGTTTCATTTTCAAACTAGAAATTAATAAATTAATTCATATAAGAATTTTTTATTTGACATGTTGTCATAATTTTATTTTAAATGAAATCTATTTGCTGATGCCTAAACATTGTCTATATGCGTTTCATTGGTGCTTTACCAAATCGTCAGTAGACTTCAACCATAGTTTGGAGCAGTTACAAACCTCTTATCTTATGTACAGAGTTTCAAAACCATTTGAGAATTTCCAAAGGAATAATTTCCAAAAATAAGCATAGTAGGCCTTGAAACTTATACAAAACCCGGCAAATAATTTTCTATTCGATATGAATAAATTTCATTTAAAAAATAAATGAGTTCATATTAAAACTAAAAAATAAAAATATTAAAATTTACAGGCAAAAACTACCAAAGGAAAATAATTATTTTGAATTTGACAAACAAATCTTCCATTTCACTAGCTCATGCATTCACTGGTTCTTTTAAGAGAATACCATAATCATAGAATGTCTTTTTTGGGGTTGATCAGAACTGATGTTTTACTGAATAATCTTTCTATAGCGAATGGAAATAGGATCTTCTCTATAATAAAGTCGAAATTGTGCGAACATCATTTACTACATTATAGAGAAATTCGAGTGTATTAATAGAAATATAAATTAATTAAATCAAGGCTGCCCTATTTGTCAAAAGAAAATTTTATATTTAAAAACAATTATGTACCAAAACTAAAAAACCTAAAAAATAAAATACAGCAATTTCATGATTCTCAAAATTGAATTGAAATACTAAAGAACAAATCTGAAAGAAATCATCATGACACGTGCAATAACAAATAAATCACGATTTCGATAACATCAAAACAAAATCATTATCAAAAAAGAAAGCGGAAAAACAAAAGCAGCATAATTAATATTTCGATCTAAATAAAATTGTGGAAATAAATAAAAGAAACAAAAGAAATTATTTAATGGATGGCATAAAAATCTAACAATTCGCACATTAATTGTCAAAATATATATAAATAATTAATTGCTTTGCCCTCATACTACTTTTAAAATGTTTGTCTAAAAAAAATAGTGACATACTACATACATAAGTATATTCTCGTGCTTCTGTTCAACAATTAAACTCATAAATAAATAAAATAGAAAACAAATAACAAAGTTTTAAACTTGTTTTATTGTAATAAAAATATTATTGTCATGACAATTTCCAATGCACAGTGGGGTTATCACAAAAGAAAATTTGTTTCTAAAGTTTTTATTACTGCAGCAACGAGAGTATATCAAATCGGACCTATGCTGTAGGCATATTTTCTCTATACTTAAGGCCGGAGTAAAGAAATAAAAACACTGTTTCAGAGTCCAATATATTGCTAATTATTCGGTTGTAAAAATTAGAAAACAACTTAAAAACTCAATAAGTATTTTGCATTCTTAAGCCTAGTACGCAGCTCCTCCTGAATTTTGAAATTTTGTATTTATGTCTACACGGAATAACGGTTGTGTAGACAAATTTATATTTATTGACGCAAATTCACATAAAATGAAAAATTTTTATAAGTTACTATGCACAAAATATGAACAATTATTTGAAAGACGACAAAAACACAAAATATGAAAAACTCCTTGAGCAAACAATTGTCTGAACATTAATTTTTGTTTCAGTTGTCTCCAGTAATTGTATTAAATTGTATTAAAAAAACGGAAACTTGTCTGAAAATTTTTCAAATTAATTTTGTTATGAACTTTAGTCGAACTGTATAATTTTCCATCCAAAGTTATTTAATTAGTTTGGCTTAAACTCGTTTTTAATTTAATCTTTGGATTAAACTATTTTTTATTTGAGAAAGAAATTCTAAAGCATGTAAATATTGAATATTCAAAGAAAATTTTTGCTGCATGGAAGGTTGAACTGACATCAGATGTTTCGAGACCACCACAGTCTTCTCGTAAGAGCCCTTTTACCTGCACTCCCAGCGACGGCAGCAACAACCACTTAGCGAAAATGCTATTACTTTAGTAAACCCAATTAACAGATGTGTCGCCATCTCGTGACGAGTCGCTCCTATTAAAGAACTTTTTGTTAAGGTTCGGAACTTCACTAACTGTTTTTCTTTACCATGTTCAACTATTTAAATCTTTTTGGTTATTTCTTAAATGCAAATTAATTTAATCGAAAGATTAAAGTAAAAATGAACTTAAGCCAAACCAATTAAATAACTTTGGATGAAATTTTAAAAATTTCAGTTTATTTTATTTAACATACTTCTTATGGCAGCCTGAAATTCAAGCAGAACTGCGTACTAGGCTTTAAGTAGCATAAAAATTGTTTTTTACGAGTTTTTTATAGTACTACTTACTACTCGTTTATTTGTACTAATTAAGCATGTAAAATTATTTTGTAGAAATTTTATGTTGTTTTCTACATATTTCAGGACCCTCTCAATGGATTTCCAATTCAAAAACTCTTCATTGGAACATCTAGTTTGTGCATACCATTGAAATTACGTTTTTTTCATTTTTAAAGCTTTAAGGACTAAAGTAAAAACAATATTTCCAATATTCAAGCAATACAAGTATGGTATCCTGAAACAGACATCAGCAAAATTGCAGTCAAAAGAAAGATATCTTTGTGTTGATTAATAATCCACAAGGTAATTTACGAGTTTGATGCTCGGTCCGGAAATATGATGCAAAACAATGCATAAAATGCTGTAAGTTATGAAAATATAAAACTTAGTTATTATGTCCTTAAAACTAGAGCTCATCGGAATTTTTTATTGAGATTTCTCAATTCAGCAGATGAAAGTACATAAGGATCAGCTGCGGAGTGTAATTAACTATGTTATAGCATTAAGGAAAATTTTATTTGCACTAAATACTGGGTATTATCAAAAAGCGTCCAACATTTTTCAACCACTGATTTACATACACATGCTTGCTTGCTCTGTTATATTCTTTAATTTTAAATAAATATTCGTAATTAACATATTCTTTAATTTCGTTAATATCGGATGTAACGTTTTGAAATTGCAGATATATTTTAATTTTTTTTAGTTATATCCCACTGTGAAATGGCAAATGGGATAAAGAAAATCGAAAAAAACTAGTTTCTCCGTCCATTCTATTAGCAAATAAAGAAAGTTTCATGTCACAAATTTTATGAAATATTTCATCGTGTAAATTTAGTCTAATATCGAAAAACAAATGTTATAGAACAAATGTATAACAAAATAGTTTACTTATGCGAATCATAATTAAATTTTAATATTTCAAGTTAATTACATTGATTATATTTAGTAATAAGATAATATTTTCACTTTTTTACTTTCAGATTTAATTTTTTATGCTATTGAAATCTTCTTATGTAAGTACAATGCTTTTTAATCAGAAGTTTCAGCTATAGAACTACCTTATTAAAATTAAATAATTTTCTGTATAAAAGAACATTACTTAAGCAAGTATAAAATATAATTTTTGTCATTTGGAATATTTACAAATGGTAAGCTCCGGTAATGTCGAAAGTACACGCAAAGAAAAAACATGGTTGAGGCAACTACAATCTAAGAGCAACATACTATGATTAAATATATGTATGTATATTAACGTGAACCTTATTTTGAAAATTTTTCATTTCTACCAGTCTCATCCCTCAGTTTGGTGATAATTGATAAAAAATGATCTTGTCAAATTTTGAGATCAATCGGTTGGGGGTAAGACATACCGCCAGCCCGCTCAAATTTAGGAAAAACCATAAAATGTAGCTTTCTTGCCTCATAACTTCTAAAATATAAATTTTGCAAAAACAGTTTTGTAGAAAGAAAATGTTGCTTGTGAAGTTGACAACATTCATCATACGCTAACAACTTTTTTCTAAATCTAATAGTTAACAAAATAAATATACAATTTTCAAGTGTCATTAGCTTATTTTAACGCTTCATTCGTCCTCCCAGCTCATGACAACTAAAAGCTCAACTTTACAAGGTTTTCAAATGGTATGGCTGAAAGTGGTCTCTGAATCCGAATCTGCAGTCGTTTTATTTATTTTTGTTTTAGTTTTCGAGATATACTTTTTTTCAAAAATGAAGCAGGTGCACATCAAATGTTAACATAACTGTATAACGGGTTGCCGTATTCAATTAAAACAGAAAATCGAAAATCGATAACTTTATCTTTAAGTCATACCAATATTGTTTTTTAGCAGCTGTAGTTTCAGAGATATCGTGGAACTTGTGTCAAAAAAAATTTTTTTCAAAATTTTTGTTTTTCAACCATTCAGAAATAAAAAAAATAAGAAAAAGATTCAGTATTCTTAATTGACATATAGAAAACTAGATTTCAAACAAAACAAGCCATATTTCATTATAATGGATCCACACCTTTTGATTTTATTCACGATTAAATATGCAAAAAATTCTATAAGCGAACATTAAAATTGGTTAATTAATTTACAGTTGCACAACAAATGTTAACATAAGTGGACAATGGGTTGTTCTATGCAATTAAAACAGAAAACCAAAATTCCACAACAATATTATCTTTAGCCCACTACGCAGTTCCGCCTAAATTTCCGGTTTGAAATTTTGTGTTTATTTCTACACGGAATTAAAGTTGTGTAGACGAATTGTTTTTATTCACTCAAATTCACTTATTTTTATAAATTTAAACAACGTACAAAGAAAAATTGTTTGAAAGACGACAAAAACACAAAATATCAAAAATTCATGGAGCAAACAATTGTCTGAACACTAATTTTGGTTTTAGTTGACGGAAAAAAATCTTCAGAAATTTATATGCCATCCCTGTATTAAACAAAAATTGTGTTGATTTTTATTTTTAGCTGCGTGGTACTAAAGCCCATTTCACAGTACTAAGACTTGTCAAAAACTCAAGTAATATGCAAATGTATGATAGTGTTAAAACAATATGTTATGAAAATCTCAAATAATACGGTAAGATTATTAATATCATTATTTCGAACGTACTTGCTTTGTGAATCCAAATTGATTATTAGGCTTAGGTTTGTAACGTTATATTCAAAAAGAGTTGGGAATGATTAATATTCCCAGGAACAAGGGAAAAAAGCATACGCTCTACAGCTGAGCCATATCCCATTTATTTTTTTATGAGATAAAACTTGTTTTAAGACCTTATGGATGAAAAGAAAAGATATAACCGACATGGGAAAGAAATACATAGAACGAAATATTGTATTAAGGTAATTACAAATGTTATTGAAATTCATATTTTTTTCAATAACATAGTTTAATTGAACATAATTCTTGTCTATTTTTTTTCTGTGTGGCATCGCTAAAATCTCCTTAGAAAGGTTTACGTTCTTGAAGAGTAAACACAACGCACGCATCTAAGTCGCGCATCAAGCATGCCAAAAGGCCAAATCTGTTTATCTTCCATCCAGAAACATCAGCTTCGCACATACAAAAACATATTCACTTATACTAATATAATATATATATATATATATATATATATATATATATATATATATATATATATATATATATATATATATATATATATATATATATATATATATATATATATATATATATATATATATATATATATATATATATATATATATATATATATATATATATATACATACATATATATATATATATATATATATATATATATATATATATATATATATATATATATATATATATATATATATATATATATATATATATATATATATATATATATATATATATATATATATATATATATATATATATATATATATATATATATATATATATATATATATATATATATATATATATATGTTCCTTTTACTCCTCTGGGGAGCATATATATATATAATGCATATATATAATGCATATATATAATGCTTGATGGTTATTATGTTTTTCCTAAGCATGATATGAAACCTTAAAAGTTTTGGAAACGACAATCAGAAACGAAAATTAAATATATGTTATATACGAAACTGGGTTGACGATATCGTTAAAGAGGTGCAGGCTGCTGCCGAAACGTATCGTATGGGAGATCTCTACCGTGCGGCAAAGACAATAACTAATAGCTCAAAACCCACTATTAAACCATTGAAAAACGATGCTGGAGAACTCGTTACATCCAAACAACAACAAGTGAAACTTTTGGAAGAATTCTATACAATTATGTTGTCGTCGTCCTAACCTACACAGCAGTCAATATGCAGCTGTGAATCACATTCGACGAACACAAATATCTCCATCGATTACCCAATACTACTGAAATTCGGGAAGCAAAAAAATCTCAACAAAAAACAATATATCTCCCCAGAGCTGTTAAAAATTGACGCAATAACGAGTGCCCATTTACTCACTCCAATTATAAACCAATTCTGGCGTACGGAACTCCTTCCAGAGGAAATTGCTGAAGGTGTCATCATAAATTTACCAAAAAAAGGAGATCTAGCAGCCCGTAAAAATTGAGAGGTATTGCGCTTTTGAGTGTGATCAACAGGGTAATTGTACACATACTGAATAAAAGAATTTCAACTTCTCTTCTTCTGGAGCCTAGAAAGTCCCAGTACATACGTGTAATATTTGTTGCAGCAACTTGTTAATTTGAGGGAGAGTGTTGAAATAGAAATATATACCATACCTATTCCTCTCCCGTTTTTTCTCACTGAAAAATGCGGAATTGCTGCAACAAAAATTGCGCGTGTGGACCGCGGCAAAGGAACAAGCCGGTTTTCGTGCTCACAAATCTTGTCCCGATCATATTAACAGCTTAAGAGTGATCATAGAGCAGTCTGTACCTAACGTTTATACACTTTGAAAAGGCTTTTGACACCCTAATTGTAGTATTAGTCGGTTCGTATCGTGTTACTTTACTTAGTTAATGAAAACGTAGCGTTGGAAAAAATCATTTTCCTTATTTCATAATTTTCTCATTATATTAAATTTATTTTCTATTCGTATTTGATTTCATTTATTCAAATTATTTACCTTTGTTTTTTAGTTTTCTTTGTTTTTGGCATGTACTTTTGTTTGACGCTCTCTACGTAAAAATCTATTTTCTACGTAAGACATCTAAGGAAGCAACCGTTGAATCCTAATATTTTGTCTAGCAGTGGCTGGACTAATGATTAACAATTTTAGTTCTAAGATTTGAATACTTATTGCTAGTTCAATACAATTGAAATTCAATAAATAAATTTAAAAGTTAAAAAAACATGTTTCCGGTTTACAGAGAATTTACATGACGGTCAAGACATTTCTATACGTATTTTATCATTATGTACTAGAAAAAGACGTAAAATAACGCTTCAGTTTAATTTTTTTATTCCTTAAATTTCGTATTTTTTAAACCAATCACTTTCTGGCTGTAATGCACTTCATTCAATTCAATATGATGACTATTTTATATATATTATATATTTCACTTATTCAGTAAAATATTAATTGTTTATAAAAGCACATTGATATTCATTACTGAGAGGTATTAGCGCTACTTCCTATGCGCATTTCACTTTGGCTAAATGCAGATCATCAGGGAACCTTTATTCAAAAATCTCGTAAAAATCTAAAGAAATTTGGCAAATTGTGCGATTATAAATTTAAATTGAAACCCCTAAATAAATCTTTATTTAAAAAAAAATCGGAGAATATCTCAAATAATACATTTAATAAATACATTTTTGAAAATTTTATATGCGAAAATACTCGAAATCTTGAATGTCAGTCAAATGAATGAAATGCGAATAGGAACTAACTAATTTTCAATAAATTTTTTACGGCTCTATTCATAATACTTATCAAAAGTTTGTGAAAGGTTTATGAAGCGAATTTTGTATATATATATTTGTGTATGATTCAGTAAGGAAAATTTATTGAAATGAAATTTTAATTTAGACAAGCTTTTGTTTGAAAATTTTTTGGTTATAATTTTTTCTGTGTAGGTTAATGTGCTAAAAAATAGGAAGTCCTCAGTTGTTTCCTCTCATCCACGGATTTGCTTAATGATTTTCATTAGGCACATCAGTATATTTTAACCTAACTCGGCAACGGTATGACCTATTTCGGTTAAAAAAAAGCTGCATGACAAAATTACTTTTAAACCGCGTTTTTTGATTTGATCAATGCTTTTGTAGTGATTCACATATTAGGATCGAAGAAGTGTCTTTTAATACTAAATTAATAATTTTTTTCTTTGTAAAAACTTATAAAAAAAATTTTAAACTGTAAAAATATTTTATTTTAAATCTTTTTCTCTCAAGGACATGTGTATTACGAACAAAATATGCCATATATCAAAAAAAATTTAATCTTAAAAGGTACGTTCGCTTTTAATTTTTTGCGGACAAATAATAAATATAGTACCTTTTAAGTGTCTGGCTGTATTCACTTAATTACTAATAAAACTAACATCTGTTTTTAAGAAAATTATGAGTTTTTAACAAGAAAAACATTTTTAATTTAGCATGAAAAAAACAAAGTTAACACAGTTTGAAGGTGATTTTATCATGCAACTCTTGGTGTGTTTTGGGGGTTGGTTAATATTTTACTGAATAGTAAAATACTAATTTTGGAAAAAGCACGTTACAAAATTAAAATTAATTGTAATTCTATAGTACCCATTTTTAAGTTTAGACAAAATCTAAAGAATGGCGAAAATTTTGTAACGATCGGCTGAGTCGCTCAAAAGTTATGAGTATTGCAAATATTTAATAAAAAGAGTCGTTAAATCAAATACATAATTCGTTGTACGTATTTCTTTCCCATGCCGGTTTTTTTCTTTTCGTACATACTATTTTGTAAGTACTTTAAAGTAAGTTTTATCTCATTAAAAAATAACCTGGGTTCGTATCCCAGCCATGTCAACATTGTTTTAAATTTATTATTATTTTTTTAATACATTTGAAATAAATTTTTTATCGAAATTCCCCCAAGTTAAAAATAAAAATTACTTAACTTTGAAATAAAGTTTATTGAAAATATTATAAGTTATTGATAAAATGTTTCATTCATTCAAATATTTCGATTACTATTAAAAAAATTTATAATTTTTTTACAATTTTAGCTACCAATATATTTATCACAGGAAATTTCAAAACAAATTAAGTGATTACCGAGATTTTTGTTATCAAAAAAGAAACTTATTTTTTCAGTGCAGATACATGCACCACTAAGGACATCATCGCAAAAATAGACAGAGTAGCTTCCCACAACATTAAATTAAACATTTTAAAAGTCCCGAAGAAAATTGATGACAACTTTATAACGGCTGGACCGATTTTTAATAAATAAATTAGAAGAAACTAAAAAAAAATCGATATAGA
This sequence comes from Panzeria rudis, assembly GCA_956483635.1. Taxonomy (NCBI): domain Eukaryota; kingdom Metazoa; phylum Arthropoda; class Insecta; order Diptera; family Tachinidae; genus Panzeria; species Panzeria rudis. The sequence goes on along the minus strand of OY101448.1, from coordinate 85,453,859 downwards.
ACTTTGGGAGCTACGGTGCCACAGACACAGATTCAAGAGGACAGCGCTAGAAAATAGGCGAGAACTTCTATCGATCAAGTCACCTTTCAAACTCAAATAAAAACGTTCAAACTAAATCGAAAACGGTCCATCCGTTTTGGCCCTACGACGGAACAGACACACAGATACACTGACACACAGATACAAACTACAAACTTATAATACCCCTCTTTTTTTGTCGGGGGTTGTATGTGCGATTTTTAAAAATATTTTTGTATTCCCTAAGTCTAGTACAGGGCTTATTCAATAAATTTTTATTTTCGAAAAAACAGTTACTAAATATTATTTTTAAACTACGTTACTATTTGTATCTATAAAGTATTTAACAAATCCCACCATGCATTTTATTCTTGTCTTTTCCACACCACTATTGTTCAAAATTATTTTTCGTTTTGAATTTACCTCTTCCTCCAGACGCTAGTGGTGTTAATGGACATATGGGAAATAGTTGAGCTTGTAGGAATTGTACACGTCCACCTAAATTCATTTTTCCAATAGCAATATTAATCAGTAAGAAAATTAATGACTTAAATGAAAAACATTTATAACAAACACTTTTTCACTTTGATTCTTTTTGAAAGTAATTCACAAAATCCTTTTTAATTTCCGGTAGTTCCTTCCGGCAGGATGCTATATTTTAAATTCACATTACACAAATAAAACCTTGAGATTAACAATAAAAAAAGATTTGCTTAATAATTTGTTTATTTATAAGGATATTTAAGGATATTTTTTAATATTTTCCTCAACCGAAGTAATCTGTTTGTTAAAAATTATTTCACTTGTTTTAACAATTCATGTGTTTTTTGCGCTGCTAGCAAGTTTTAAAATAAAATATTTCGATTTTTTTCTTTGTGCTACATGCGCGTATATTCAATTGTTGTTTCAATACTTTTTTGTCAGTTTTTTCTTTACGTTAGATTTCTTTCCACAAAGCATTCATAGAAATCAACAAATAATCGGAAAAAAGTAAAATTGGAACATACATTCCGCTGGTTGTATAGTTGTTTTTGTAAATGTTGATTTAACAAACAAAAATTGACTGCGAAAGAAATTCCTTGGATACCTTAATTAGAAGCCTTATTTTGGTTTTTACTTGTAGTATTTGTTAGGTTACCAAACTATTTTGTTATTTTGAATTTTTGTTTGTTTTTTGTTTTGCATATAGTTCATTCTCTAATTCAAATATTCTAGTATATTTTCATAAAATAAAAATATATTTTTGTTGGGTTGTATTGCGGAGTTGGACTGTGTGTCTGCCTTCGGGTTGGGTCTTTTTTTATGAATAAAACAAATCTTTATCGAATGATAAGCAAAGAGCAGTCTATGCTATCACAAAATTCCAAATTATCAGCGTAAACAATCTCAATGGCTTGACTGGAAAACATATCCTCAATTGAAAAGTTTAAATTATCAACAACAATTATTCAGCAACAAATATGCTTTCACTTAGTCATTGATGATTAGCGTATACATAACGAGTTGTCCACAGACTACAACTAGTGTTTAAAATGCCATTGCCATTTTAGTAAAAAGACCAAAATATTGAGCTTATTGTAGCTAAAATAAAAATCAAATTACAATAGCTAACTAGAGCTGTGGCTGAATGGTAGCAACGCTAGCCTGTCAGTGCAGAAGTCGTGGGTTCGATTCCCGCCATATACCCTGGGTGTTTTTTCGCAGACAAGCTGATCGCTTCGCAGCAATGCCAGCCTAGCGCTCTTCGCGCTAGATTTAGCGCTTTCTGTCAACTCAAAAAATGCATTTTTATCTTTTAGCGCCTTTTTTAAAAAAAGGGCTAAATTGGCGCCTTTGCTTTCTTACTTTTAGTTCCTTTAGCGCCTTTTATACACACACAGAGAAAACAGATTGGTTGGAAAACGGTTGCAGCTATTATATATTGGTTTCAATAATCAAGTTTTCATCCTTATTAATAAAAATACACAAACGCAATAAATTATCTTTATATACAGCTGTAATTCCATATTCAAAATGGAAGCGAGTTTCCTACAGCCAAAATATTGATTATCCTAATCAGTTTATGAGTTACTAAAACTTATTTATAGGTTTGGATCACAACTAAAATATCGATTAGGATATGAGTTACTTTTAATTTTACTCTATTTTCGATGTTCCCAACTAAGGGGTCATAGTGGCAATCAATTTGAAATCTGTATGACATATATCCAAAATAAATAATTTAAATAATTACTATAAAAATTATTTAAAAATTTATAAATATAAAAAAAATTATAAAAAGCAATGAAAAGATGCTGCTGGGTGAAGGTGGTGCTATTCTGATTTATAAAAGGTACGTATTGGTTAATACATTTACAGCGAAATATGTTCTAGGAAACATAAAGTGTAACTAAAATGAATATTTTTTAATGTTTAAAGCTCTGACCAGATAGACTAGATATCGTCCCTACCATGTCCAACTATCGAATGTGAAAATCTATACTTTTCAGGAGGAAACAAAAGCCCGCCAATTGTGAACCCAAGATCAACGCATTCGTAGAAGCTCAAGTCTTAAAATTTCTCTTATTGAAGGACCAAGGTATCGAATATAAGAAATGAATTTTTCCCATTCGTGATACGGTATATTTGTAAAGCGCTGGTTGACAGTTTACAGAAGAAAACGTCCTTAAATGTCCTGTGGCAGCATGATAACCTTTTTTGCTTGTTGCTATTAGCAGGTAAATAGCTTTTCATGGTTTAGATTCTTAAAAAATTACATGTGTAAATAGCAGATAATCTTGAAAAAGTAGCAGAGAAATAGCATCTTTGCATTGGTGTATGTACTAGTGATGTTACGAATATCAATTTTTAATATTCGCGAATACGAATACGAATATCTAAAACAATATTCGCCGAATTCGAATACGAATATTCAATCTAAATAGTTAGTACCAGTTAATATTTAAAATTTAATTGAGAAAACCTATCACAATCTATAGGTATTTAACATTATTATGATATTCCGATATATATATATATATATATATATATATATATATATATATATATATATATATATATATATATATATATATATATATATATATATATATATATATATATATATATATATATATATATATATATATATATATATATATATATATATATATATATATATATATATATATATATATATATATATATATATATATATATATATATATATATATATATATATATATATATATATATATATATATATATATATATCAATTATGGATAAAAGATAGAATTATAAAATTCCATTGCATGTTTTCACAAAAATTAATTCTGTTTAAACATTTAAAAAAATCAAAATTTTATATAAGTACAGTACTATGGCCTGAAGATGAGTAAAGCCGGATTCACCCATTGTTTCGGAACAGAATTTTGTCCGGACGAAATGTTTTTATATGTAGTGTGACGTCTCTCTTTTTGAGAGAGAGAAAAGAAGAGAAATAATTTTGTTCGGAACATTTTCAGCTTGAATTGGTTTAATTTTAATTTTTGTCCGGAGAAAGTTGAACTGAGTTGCCACATCAAAGAATGTTTTTGTAAGAATTCTTTCATTTCTTGTTTTATTTCTGTTAATGTGCCATGCAAGTAATATCATAGTATTTAGATTAATAGTTATTAACATTAACACTTGTATTTTATCCAATTGCTAAAAACAAATTTGTCCGGTCAATTCCAAAAACCCTTAGTAAACGAAGACGGGCTTAAGAGTTTTCTCCTCTGAGCTATTTCCAAAACCTGGTTTGCTTACTGGAGATTTATGCAACTACGGTATTAACGGCCTTTGGCCGGGCTTAAGGATGTTCTTCTCTGAGGTATTTCCAACAGCGGCTTCGATTAGTTAGGGTTTTTGCGCTGCCAGCCTTTGACCGGACTTAACGATTTTCTCCTCTGAAGTATTTCCAAAACCGGCTTCCCTTACTGAAGATTTTTGGTACTGCCGGCCTTGGGCCGGGCTTAAGAATTTTCTCAACTGAGGTATTTCAAAACCGACCTCAAAATTTTTTATGGGCTCGTGAGATATAACAAAATTTTGTTCAGCAATTCTTTAGTGAGCGTAGCCGGTTTTCTAAACACATACCTCAGGACAAATTCCCTAAGCTCGGATGAAAGGCCCGGCCAAATGCCGGTAATTCCCACAGCCCTTAGTAAGCGAAGCCGGACATGGAAATACCGCAGAGAAGAAATTGTTTCTTCCCTGAACATAAATGTATTGCCGGCCGGGCGCAAGAATTTACTGCTTTGAGGTATTTAGAGAACCGTATTCGGTTAGTGAGGTTTTTCTGCATTGGCGTCCTTCGCCGGCCTTAAGGATTTTCTCTTCTGAGGTATTTACAAAAGCTGTTTCACTTATTGAAGGTTGTCTGCATTACCGGTCTTCGGCCGGGCTTAAGGATTTTCTCCACTCAGGTATTTCCCAAGGTGACTTCGCTTAGTGAGGATTTCCTGGATAGCCGGTTTTCGGTCGGGCTTAAGGATTTTCTCCTCTGAGGTGTTTCAAAAGGCGGCTTCGCTTAATGATGATTTTTTGCATTGCCGGCCTTCCGCCGGTCTTAAAGGTTATTTTCTCCTCTGAGGTATTTCCAAAACCTGCTTCACTTGCCGAGGGTTTTCCGCATTACAGGCCTTCGGCCGGGCTTAACAGGTTTCTCCTCTGAGGTATTTCAAAAGGCCGCTTCGCTTACTGACTATTTTTTGCACTGCCGGCCTCTGCCGGTCTTAAAGACTTTTTTCTCCGTAGCAAAAGCTCTAGCAGTACCCACAGGCATAAGTAATTAGAATGGAACAAACATTATATGAAAGCCGCCTAATAAAAGTTGATCGTCAGCTAGAAGACGGACGAACAATAGCTAAAAGCTGCATGCAAAACTCCTAAGAGCCACATGCAAAACAGCTAAATGCCGTAAACGCAAATGCCAATAGCTACACAAAGAGAAGAAAAAGGTGGTAAGAATAGAATTACAGATCTATGTACATACATATGTACAAATGTATTTGTTTTTACGAACATTTGTTGTTGAAACACTGGTGAATGTATGTGGTTAACAGTGCTGCCGCTCTTGAGAAATCAAACGCACCGTGAATAGTATTCATAAAAAATTGAAATGGATTTGTATTTAAAAAAAAATTTTTATGAAACTGTTTTATTTTTTATTAATACGACAGTAAAAGAGTAGGCGATAGGTTAAAAGTTAGGTAGTCATTGAGTTAATGTTTATAGCCGTTTCACATCTACTCACATCTTACATCAATTTGCCAAGATGTTAACTTCTTCCCATAAGAATTGTACAGAGCTAATTATGTACATCTTTCGATAGTTTTAGGTTCATCACTAAAAAAATGTCATTAAATTTGTACAAAACTAAAAATATGTTATATGTGTGCAAATTTACAGACAAATAATTAAAAATTGGTAGTATATAAAATAAATCTTTATCTAAGATTGGCTTTTATTAATTTAAAATATTGTATTATTGTTTTTGTAAAAATAAACGCATAAATGTAAAAATGAAATCTGCTTTATTTGTGAAGCGGACGGACTAGAAATTGTTTTTCTCCAATTGTTATAGTTTATGACTATCGGGGATGTCATAGAATCCAATCTTGTCGGTATTGGATTTGAAAACGACAAAAAAAAGTACTTTGGTGTCATGAAATCCAATGTTGTTGGTTTTATGTTCGAACTAGAATTAGTGTCGGTTTTAGTTGTGACAGAAACCAATGTTATCGTTTTCGTTGTTGGAAATCAAACAAGCAGCTAAGAATTGTTGCTTTTTTATTGGAAATAAATCAAGTAGCTGAAAAGGTCGTTTTTTATTTAATTTTTTCTGGAGTTGGATATTTTATAAAAATATAAGCCCTTATTCTATTTGGCGTCGTCAACACAAGCCAACGCCGTTTTTAGTCGCTTGTTGTAAATCAGTATTCCCGTTGATAGTATTGCCATTTATCGATGACTGGCAACATATGTTCGGTATTCTGTAAAAAAATTGATGTTGATGTTGCCTGTAATTTTGCCGTAGGTATTTTTGGTATTATGTTGTGTTGTGTGCAAACAAGAATTTAGGAAAACACATTGCAATATTAAAATAAAAATAAGCCAAAGTAAATATGTCGTAAAAACGTGCAATTTATAGTTAAATATGGAAAAAATAAAAATTAAGTTAAGTTTGTTTCCACTATTTTTTTTTATTTCCTTCGTCACTGGAATCCGAATCGGAAAGAAAAACCATTTTATTTTAATGTATGCACAAAGTTTTTATTTATTCAAAAACATTTTTACCGAAAATAATGAACAAAATGTATCAGCTGGGGCTCAAATATTATATATGTGTGTTGTATTGAATTACTACTATCGATAAACAGTCAACGTCGTCATAAGACTGTTAGGGAATATAAAGCTAGTATTGACGTTGTGTTAAAGTGATGTTGACTCCAAACGACGATGTTGACGACGCCAACAAGAACGAGGGTGAATATTAATTAAAAAAAAAAAAACAAATATACATATATGCATAATTTTTTTATTCTCAAGAAGGGAAAGCATACAAATAATAGCAAAAACTGCCTAATTATGGAGTTTATTTTTTTATTGCTAGCGAATTCATAAAGCGTGATAATCCATCTACAGTTGGCTTTGGCAATAGCTGGCTGAATCACCGAATGGCGCAGCCCCACCGCAAAAGGATGTATGTGGATGGATAAATCTAAGCCAACGCTCCATAACATTATCTAAAAGACCCTAGAGTCATGTCCAACAGTACCTTCGGCTAAACTCGGAACGAAGCTGTAAGTTGCGGCAATCGCGGAATCTTAGAACGTGAAAGGTAGTTTTTATAGTGTGGTCCTACACGGTAAGCGTCTTTGTATAACCAGTAATAACCTATGAAACGGCAAAGCAGCTTTAAATGTGAACGCATCGTATAACAACGTACAGTATAAACAATTATACAGATATAAACAACAGCTGGTTCGAATATTAGTTTTATTTGCATTCGAAAATAATAAAAAAACCGACTTGCTTCTATGACAGTAAATGAAACCAATATTGGCTTACAAAACCGACAATCAGCAAAACCGACTTGGATTCTATGACACCCCCTTATATTATACCTATATACCATCTGTACAAAAAAGTTTTTTACTCCCCTTAACGATATATAGGACTTTGAAAACTGGACTAAAGGGCAGGAGGTATCACTTCAAGTATTCCTATTTAGTTTTAAAAAGTTACAGAAAAATAAATAAACTTATCAAGTCTATAGTTGATCAAATCAGCTTTTTGAATATATTTTTGAATTTTAGACAAAAACAATTTTTTTTTTTTGGAAAAAAGTATTTAATCTCAAATTTATTTTATATTTTTACCAAAAATAGCTTGTAGTGTATAGATGATTCGTTCCATGTTTTATATTGGGCACGAAAGTCATTCAGTAGTTAGACTGGTCACAGTGCTTCACAAATGTAATTTAAAGGTATTTTATTCGTTAGCTAGCAGCTCTGTGGCGTTTTAACCTGTCTAACTTCTGAACGACTTTCGTGACCATTATGAAACTTGGATGGAATCATCTTTACACTATAAGCTGTTTCTGGTAAAAATTAAAAACAAATTAAATGGGGGAACTCTGTGAAATTTTAGCTAAAACTATTTAAATGCATTTTTCTCCCAAAAAAATATTGTTTTCTAAAATCCAAAAATACATAACTTTTAACAACTACATAATAACACTTGAAATAGCGCGTACCTGCCCTTTAGTCCAATTTTCAAAGTCCTATATCTCGTTAAGGAAGCTAAAAAAATTGTCTGAACCGATGCTATATATGTATAGGTATATATAGTCATAAATATGGCTCGGACTTTCATGCAAATGCATGTTTTTTGTGGTGATAGATTAGGAGGTATTAGGGATGCCAAACGGGATATCCCGAATCCCGAAATCCCGGGATTTTTCGGGATAGGCAAATCCCGAATCCCGGGATTTGTGAAAATAAATTCCGGGATTTTTCGGGATTTCTTCTATACCAATATTTATGTAAAAAATACGTACATATATATTTTAATTCTCATTAATTTTATGGTATTTTTTTTAGTATTCAAAAGTCCCAATAAATTTTTACATGCCTTTTTTCACAATGTAATGATTATTCGTGACAAACTGTTTATAAATTAACAACAAGAGCAAATAAATTAGGTACTTTCTTACGATTAGTTTCATCCAGTCTTCTGCCAATATACAACTAAGAATTATTTTGAAAAAAAAAGTAATATGAAACAAAAAATAATATGTATTTGGATAATTCATCGTTCATTCCCTTATTCTATAACTATGTGTATGTCGACGTGACTTTAACCCCACACCATAAAATGGTCACTTCTGTTCTCGTTATCGATAATAATTGTATACTATTGATATCTCCTTACAAAACTCATAAGATCAGGGTTGCATTTTCTACAGAAGTCAAATGGCTTGTGCGATAGTGTAAAACAGCTATTACGAGTAGACAAGTGAACATTTTTTGTTGTTGGGTAAAAAAAAACTATTCGAGTTTGTATGTTATTTAAATTGCGGCTCAAAAATGTTTTTTTATTTTTATTCGAGTTACAGAGCAAAAAGTCGGCAAACAAGTGACTATTACTGCCATTAGCGAGAGAGCACATACATGAAGACTTTTGACATAACAACTTAAGTATAATTTTAAAATTTTTGAGTGGAGCAAAAATGCTCAACAATCTGATAATTAAACATAATTATTTGACTTTGATTAGAATTTTGCGTCCTTTTTAGACACATTTAAAAATCGTTGCTGATCGATCAGTCGCATATTAAGAAAAATTTTTAACATATAAATATTAAAACACTAATATTTTTGCAACCAAATATTTTAGGAATATTGTGACAATAAATTCTGTTCACACAATACAAATACACGCTCCGGATGTCAATTATTCGAATTTAGTGTGTCTAAAAAAACTGATGAAATTTAAATAAAGTGCAAATTTTCCTGTTAACTTAACTCAAATGCCATACATCAGTCAGTAGTGGGCAAAATCTCAATTTCGTTTGCTTTGAGCATAGGCTATTTTTTCAACACAGGCTCACGTACAGTGTGCGTGAGACTCATAGTCTATCTACCCAGTTGGCCACTCTGCCTTACACAACATTGTCATCTACGATTCTTGTACGAATTGTGAATCGTCGTTCACAACAATCTAAACGAAAAACTCTTGCATGTTGTCCTCTATTAAACATTTTTGACGACAATATGAAGACAATGTCTTTCGTTTTGTCCTCAATCCAACTTTTTTTACGTCAAAATGAGCTACAATGTTTTACATTTTGTCTTCAGTAACATTGTGGAGGACAAGATGAGCGACAATGTCTTAATTGCTGTCTTTAATCCAAGTATATTGAGGACAATATGAGCGACAATGTCTTACATTTGGTCTTCAGTATAATACATAGTCATTGACGACATAATAGTCAACGTTGTCACATTTTTAATCATTGGCAGCAAGACAGGCAACGTTTTCACTTATATAATCATTGACGATAAACAGGGATCGGACTTTGTGGTGATAGATAAAGAGGTATTGACTATGCGAATCATCAAATTTTAAGTAGTTTGGCATCGATAGTTGCATATTTAGGTGGTAGGTGCATATTTTTGCATATTTTGACAATAAATGCATATTTTTAGAGTAATAAAAATTTTTTTAATGCATATTTCTCAATTTTTGGAAACATAATTTATTAGGCCGATTATGGATGGCAACTGAGAGCTGTCAATTGCAGTTCCTATTTAGTGCCTTCAGCAACCATTAATTTTCAGTTGCCGACTGGAATGCAATTAAAATTCGGTTGCATTAAATAATGAGGTATTTCCATCACATACGATTTTGAAAACGAAGCAATTTTAACGGCCCTTTTTAAAACACTTTTCGTCCAAATTTTATAATATAAGTGATGAAATTCTCTTTAGTAAAGAAATGTTTTTATGATATTTATGGTACAGCTCTCCCCAATAAAGCTATGTTATTAAAAAACACCTTTTAAAATTGCGTCGTTTTCGAAAATGATTTCCATCACATTCCTGAATAGACCAAATTATATTAATATATCCATATACATAAATTAAGTTGAATTAAATATATTTCGCATTATTATTGTTAAAAATTATTATCCATTTTTCACCTTCACCTTGACAATCGAATTAATAAACAACGTTCGCAAAATATTAAATATTTGAATTAAATTGTGTAAATTTTGAAATTAGTAAAATATATATTTTTTTTTATTTGAACAGAAAATTGTGTTGTTTCTATTGATGTTTTTTTCCACCACCTGTTGGCAAGATCTTAAATTGACGACAGCTGAAAATGTCTTCTGTCGCAAAAATTGCACCAAGTAGTTTGTCTAATTTTTGTCTTTTTTTATATATACAATCTTCAAATTAAGATCACTAGGGGAATGATATCTATTAGTATCTATTTGTACAAACTTTATTAAAAATAAAATAGAAAATAGGGAAAAGTATATCAAATTAACGGCAGAATTTATAGAATTTGTATGAAAAATGTTTTCTTCAATATTTTCTATATAAATTATCTCTTGACGTTATCTTTTTAGGGCATTAATATTTTTGGCAGCATAAGGTACGCATTTTCAAATTAAGTGAATATTTAAAAATCTTTTTAAAACTTAATATTTAATGGGAATTTATTGATTCTTTATTTGGAAGTCGTAGGAAACTATTCTGATGACGATGTCCGTATGTACACAAAGCTTATTAGAAACTGACCATTAGCGGTGCAGTTATGTTGCAAACTAATCCAATTAATCATAAACCTATTCTGATTATCCAAAAAAGGCACTGTTTTTTTGTAAAGCAAGTATTTAAATAACGGTACAATATTTCCGTATTTTTTTTTTGTACAGATTTCATGTACAGAATATCCTTTATTAATATACTCAATTTTATTAGTACTGTTTGCAATAGTCTTTGAGAGAACTTCTAAAAAGTATTGTTAAAATGTTAAATCTAATCAGATGAGCGGCAGTGTATGTATGTTAAAGTACACAGAGAAAACAAATTGATTAGAAAATGGTTCCAATTGTAAAAACTTAGTTCAGTCAACCAATATACAGTAAAACTTATTGAAATTTCCTTACTGGAAAAATTAGTTTTTCTTTGTAGCCATAAAATCGTTGTTGTAAAACACATAACATTATCCGAGATCTTACGGAGCTTACGATAACAAAATCGTTAATTGTGAAAATAAATTAAACAAAATCGAAAGAGACAACAAATAAAATTTACAAATTCATACTATATGTTGTTAGCAACAATTAAAAATTTATTTGTATTAGTTAATTGGAAAAATAAGAATTTACGTATTTTTGATTAGGGACCATTTGGTCCAGTTTAAATTTTTATTTGAATGAAACCAAAATACTAAACTTTTTTGAACTTCCTTACAAAGAATTTGTTGATAGTTGTTTTCATTATATACTGCATAAAATATATTTTTTATTTTTATATATTTTTTGGGTAAGTTTTGCAAATAAACTTGAGGCAAAAGGTACCATTTGATATCAGATTTAGACTTGCAGCAACTACAAATTCCACGCTTTCTAGACCATGATTTAAAACTAGCGGTACTTGAAGAACTCGTTAAAGTTCAAGATAATGTTTGTATTATAGTCAATAACTGCGCTGAGAACTGTTGTTGGTAATCTTTATGGTGTAGCAGCCAATCATTTGGTCAGCGGTGTCTACGGCTCCTGTGAGAATCGAAATATAAGAAGCTATAGAAGAACAACAATATATAATTTTGGTCGATATATTTACTTCTTGTGGAATTGCAATAAGAATGAATCTCTGGTATTTCCTTCGAGTCCCTATGTGGATGATGTATGTAGACTTATACAATGGGAGTTTTTTAACATTCAGTAATTTCGGAGGAATTAATGTTTTATTTTTACGTACTGTTTCTAAATTCCCTTTGAAGTAATTTTTTTTACCAAATCAAAAGTGTAAAACAAGTTGTCGTCTGTCATATTTTGCCTTTTCAAGCCTTCCGTGACTCTATCTAATACAACGCGTTGTACTAGGTATGGTTCAGGCTTTGTATTTTTAGCTTTTCCCAGACATGGTTGTATTTTCTTTGATTGCAGGTGGGAATCAAATTTTCAAGCCATATTTTGCAAGTTCTGGCGACATCAACCAATGAAAGGACCAAAAGATGCGTCAAATAATCCATGAATGCCTTTATGTTTTGCGCTGCTTACTGAATAAGTAAAACAAGAGTGTACGTACATACATATACATCCTTGCAAGAATGAGTAGAGAAATATATGATCATAATGTGCCTTCGTCATTGGCGTAACTAGAACACACATTAGTCAGTACAGTTCGCTTATATTATCAAAATTAGTCTAATATCTTGAATTTTTATGGGGCTAGAGCGATACTTGGGTAGCTTAGCACCCCCAAGGTGCTAGTTGCAGGAATGGCCTTCATCAATATCGGTCAAAATACAACAACGCGGCGACAACAAATACAACAATACAAGTAGAACTAGAGGATTAGCTGAATTATCAACGTCACCTTGTAAACTGAATTCGACTTGGTATAATTTCTATTGTGTTTACGATATGGGGTCAGAAATTCCAGATTGCACACACAATCCATAATAATATTTATAAATTGTGCAAACGAGCCAATCAATCAAATTACATACAAAATATTAGTTAGCATTTGTACTTTTAATAAAACAAGTAGTATGGACCAAATGGTCTTCTAATGTAGGATTCGTATATTTTTTCTGCTGTTAGATTAGCAGGGTTAAAAACAATTCGGTGTTTCCAACCAATAAAGAACTATGCAGAACAAAATATTTATGCTTTAAATTTATTTGTCAAATTTTTTGAATTGAATAAAAAATCTTAATAAAGGAATTGATACAACAAACAACACATTCGCAATAAAATAATGTCTTCAGCATTAACGGACAATATCACATATAAAGCTCAGTTGCAAAATATTATTATTTTGACGCCATTTATATTACGAGGAGAGCCAGTCATTCTGCTTAATTCTTTGTCCTAAAAATGTCGTGGGAATACGTAAGTACTATTAATTAACCATCGGCCACACAGAAAAAAATAGACAAGAATTATATTCAATAAAACCATGTTATTAAAAAAAATATGAATTTCAATAACATTTATCTTTAACATAATAAAATATTTCGTTGTAAGTATTTCTTTTCCATGCCGGCTATTTCTTTTCTTTTTATACATACATAAGTACTTAAAACAAGTTGTATCCCATAAAAAAATAAATGGGATATGGCTCAGCTAGAGAGTGTATGCTTTACGTCCGGAAAGCCCGGGTTCGTATTCCAGCCATGTCAACATTTTTTTAATTTATATATATATATATTTTTATTTTGAAATAATTTTGTTATCAATATAGGGGAATTCTTTATCACAGGAAATTTGAAAAAAAAAAATATTGAATACCGGGATTTTTGTTATCAAAAACGAAACTTATTTTTTTCTGTGCATGTTCTGAAAACGATTTCGTTTTGAAATCGCAAAAGTTCAGGAAAGAGTTGAGCAAAAAAGCTCACATATTGAAGTTTTTTAATTGGGTTTTATGTTCTAGATATTTGAGATATTTTATCCGAACTTAACTTCGAATGCACTAAATTGTTCGATTAAAAGAACACTGTTTTTCGTGTTTGACATTTTGCGATTTCAAAACGAAATGGTTTTCAGAACATGACCGTATATTATCTTTGGACTGTGCTAAGTTTTTGTATGATTTTTATACATCCCTTATGGCTTTGCAAGATCTAAAAACTACAGTTTTATTTTTTCATTGAAATTTAAACATAGTGGCATCCTTGCTCCCCTGCATTAATAGGGAACTTGATTAATTGTGTAACAGGCAGCGTTACCGTTGACAATTTTCAAAAAGGGACACAAAAAGGCGATTTTGAAAATAAAAGGGGCACAAAAAGTGGATTTCTGTGAAAAAGGGGCAACTTTAATAACAATAAATATATGAAAAAAAGTTATTTAATTTCTAAAAAGAAATGTTAGCAAACATAAACTGCCGCTCATCTGATTAGATTTAACATTTTAGCAATACTTTTTGGCAGTTCTATCAAAAAGTATTACTCAAACTACTAATAAAATTGGTCTTATTAATAAATAAAATGCACTACGAGAAATCTGTGCAAAATATTTAATGGAAATATTGTACCATTATCATATAATTGCTGCAAAACAAAATTTGTCCAAGAGCAGTGCCTAATCAGAATAGTTTACAGTATAACTTCCCCGCGAATTGTTAGTTTTTTTAAATAAATTTTTTATCTTTGTAAGCCGATAAGACAATTTGAAATTTAAATGAGTCGGCGAAAATCTCTATCTGAAGCTGAAAAATTTTAAAATAAATGTTATGCTAAAGAAGGTCTTATGAGTAATTTTTGTAAAATAAAACAAAATTTTTTGTGAGATATTATATTGCCAACAAAAACAAACTATCGTATATTATTGTTGTTCTCAACATAAATTCTCACGCGAAATTTTCGTTCTATTTTACAAAAACTGGCAGTTAATGAGACTAACTATGGAAAGAACATAAAAGGAGACAACTCAGCACCTGAAAGAAAGCAGCGAAAATAACGAAAAAGTTGGTACTAAGCTATGTAGTTTGGCGACTATGAAATGCGTAATACATAACACTGCCTTACAAATCTTTATTTTAAGATAACTATAATATGCTAAACAGGAGAAAAATAAAATAAAATTTTTTCATTTCGGCCATTGTCTACACACAAAAAAAAAGTAATGTAAAATCCACATGCCGCAATTTTGATTGGAAATCATATTAAATTCACAAGAAATAATTTATCGTTTGAGTCTGTTAGTGTTTATTTGCTTTGTTTATTGCTACAATTCATTTTAAACGGAAAATTAATAATCTAACCTTAAATCACGGTTAAAACAATTTTGTTATAAACGTTAAGCTTTATTTTCAATCGACATGACTATAAATATAATTTCAAATAAGCTTTATGTTAAATAATCATTTAAATCATGTTGAATTAAAATGAAATGCATTTTACATACTATGGTATTTATTTAGTGTATAAGTAAAGAAAAGTTTGAAGCTGTTGTGGCTGCAGTGGTTAGCGCGTGGACTATCATGCAGGTAGCACGAGTTCAAATCTTGGCTGGGGCAGTCAGCTACAACGCAAAGTTTTCTGATGACTATCACGTAAGTAAAATAATTATTAAAATAGCTACATTAAAGTCATGTTGTTTCAGCTTGATATAACGTTAATTCAACATGATTCTTCGTGTTCTTCCAATGTCAAATTCACGTTGTTTCAACTTGAAATAACTTCGATTCAACATGATTCTTCGTGTTGTTTCAATATCAAATTCACGTTGTTTCAACTTGAAATAACTTTAATTCAACATGATTCTTCGTATAGTTTCAATATCAAATTCAAAAGGAAAAATTTTCTTTCAAGAATATTGTACATCATGTCGATTTAACATGAAACACCTATGAAGCAAAATCACTACCGAAAAATGTTAAATTAACCTGGTTTTCGACGATTTTACATGGAAATTTTTATGTGTGTATGTAACGGTGCCTTTGCGTTGTCCATGTATACTTCGCGTTAAAGCGCTATCCACATTCCAAGGGTAGTTTAATTAAAGTGTTTGAAAGGACACAAAATTACGCTGCTAATAGTGGATAAATGACTTTGATCGGATAAAAAATTATTTAGTTATAGCGGATAAAATTTAATTTTTTTTTAATATTTATCGTTTTTCACCAAGTGTTGTCTATTCGGAAGCTGTTTTGTACCAGAAATAAGAAAAAAAATAAGAAAAAATTATTTAGTTATAGCGGATCAAATTGAATTTTTTTTAATATTTATCGTTTTTCACCAAGTGTTGTCTATTCGGAAGCTGTTTTGTACCAGAAATAAGAAAACTCCTACCTAAATACTTTTTGTGAATAGTCTATTAGATTTTAAAAATTTTAAGCAATAATGGACCGAAATCCGATAAAAACTAAAAAATGCCAGAAGAAAAAAACGAAAACACTAGCATTTGAATTTACTAGCAAATCTTTTATTTAATAGTTTTGTTTTATTTTGATTTTTACTACATGGAGCATTTTTTAGTACATTTAAAGGTTTGTGTTTTGTTTTTTTATTACACCATTTTTAGTTTTTATCCAATTTCGGTCCATTATGGCTTAATTTTTTTAAATCGAATAGACTAGTAAATAAAAGTTTACAACTATGGATTTTGCTATTTGGTTAAATTTGACCACCAATCTCATTCTTTTTTTTTATCCGATCAAAGCCAATTATCCACTATTCGACTCGTAATTTTGAAGCTTTTCAAATAATATATAGATCTCTTTAATCGAACCAGCTTTTGACTCTGGGAAGTGTACATCTGGAAATAGCCGAAATTAAAATTTTTTTTACTTTTCTCGTGTTAAGCATATCTTAATCACCCTAAAAAATGTATTAGAAACTTTATACATTTTGCTTGTAAGGCATTGTAATGTAAAGACTGATTATGCAAAAAAAAAACACCACTTAGTTCACTGCGTAAGGAAAATTGTCCAAAGTATCACTTTATTTAGTAAAAAGTATCAAAAAAGTGTCAATAATTACAAAAAGTATCACATTTGGGTGCATTTTGTAAAAGTAGCAAAATAGTATCCAAGCAGTCGAAAAAGTGGCAAATTGCTACTTTAGTAGCACCAACAACGGTAACGCTGGTAACAGGGCTCAGTTTCGTGAACACCGGCAATAGTTATTCGGTTCGACGGATCATAAACAAGTATAAAATTGTAAGTTTAAAACGATGTTGACGTTTTACATAACTACAACAGGACTGGTGGACCGTAAATAACAAGGAAAATTAAATTAATTTTCTGGGCCGCTACACAATTCAGCACTATTCTTTGCGTCATCTATTGTACAATACTTTAATAAGTTGCTGATGAGTCTAATTTCAGAAGTTGCGGCTTGATTTCCTCTAGATATTCCTGTAAGCGAGGCAAAAAGGATTCGTAGATTTTATGGCTTTGTTTTCTCTAATTTCACAAAAATTTTGCTAATATGATGTTTATGCAACTGGCTTTAACCTCTGCGGTCAAACTAGTGAATGAAATTTCGGCAAACTTAGCAAGCATCGGATTTAACTTGCCTACTGATTGCCCATGTTCACTTAGTTTCAGCCAACGAAGCCACGTGCTCGAAATCCATATAGACTACGAAATCAATACAGCCTGATACTAGCTGCCATATCACTTATAAAAAGATCAGAAAACTGAATGGCCTTAAAAATTTTTAAATTCAGAGCCAAATATCTCCGAAAATATTAAGTTTATCTGAATGAAACAAAGTGTGTTTATTTTTTGTCTCTCAACAAGCTTTACAACAAGTTTAAATTCATTGAAATCAGATAATATTTGTAAAAGTTATGTGGCCAACAAAGTTTTTCTTGTTGTTTTTCACTATTTTTTTTTCAATTAAAAACATATTTATTTTCAAAATAGTATATTCAAGTGCACACTTCTCTGTTGTGTTTCATTTACATTTTATGGCAAAAAAATAATAATTTTTTCCTGCATTTTTTTGAAATAATATAGGAAACTACTATTTTATTCACTTTTTTTCAATATAACTTACAGGGACTCTAAATTTTTCACCAACAATATTTGGCAAAACAACAATCTACCCTAAAAAAAACAGTAAATACTAAAATCAGCAACATAAGAAATGGAACAATAACAAAGAATTATAGCCTAAATTTTTTCAAAAAAAGTGCACGAATAAATTATTACTTTTTGTTTTTTTTTTTTGCCTAAAATGTTAATTCAATTTGTTTAGCGAAATCTTAGCTACATAATTGCCATATACAGGCTGAATTAGTTGTTGGCCAAAAGCTGATAACACCTCTTTTTTGAATTCCCACTGATTTTCAGAAACTTTGAAGTATAGGTTTTTAGTACCCTTTAATAGTAGAATCGAACCCATACTGCCAAGTCCGTGTGTTTTTTGCACTGTTGCACTGTGTAATTTAGTTGATATTAGGATGCCAATCCCGAAATCCCGATTGATAAATCCCGAATTCCGGGATTTGTCAAAAAAAATCCCTGGCAATCCCGAAATATTTAAATTACGCTTTTTAAGTAAAATTCTTATACTAAAACTTGTAATGAAAAGTAACAATTGTAACACTAATTTATGAATTTAAATGTATTTTGGTTGTCAAAGGGTATCCTCCCTCCATCATCACTCCCCTGGTCGGTGGACCACCTTCTCCACGTTAGTAGTGAAAGTGGGCATGAACTGACTGGATACACCGATTATGGTAACTGAAAAATTCGGCTATGTTCTCTCAGGCGTCATGAGTGATACATGTGCTCTACTTCACCCTTAAGAGAAAACTCGATTTTGGTATAGTATCGTTAAATGGATACCATATCACTCATTCTATGGATGTCAGGTTTATGTGATTTTCTTGGCAGAAGGCTGGCTTGGAATACCTATGTACTATTAGTTATACAAAAAGAGTTATGCTGGATGCACCTGGATGAAGTATGACCCCTAAAATTATCATGTAGATTTATGAAATTATACGGCTATGTTCTGTATCCACGAGGAATGAAAATGATCGGAATTATCAAACCATTTTTGCTGCAAATTATTATTTATAGCAACAATGCTATGACAATTCCGAACACTTGTATTCCGCAATGAATGCAGATCATGCCTGAATATCAGACCGACTATCACGTTCGTCACGATTGTATGGTGGCCGAGAACTCGGCTGGTTGTAGAAGCTACTAATCTATGCAATGTCAAGGTGTTGGCATATCTTCTTGCTACCGTCGTAATGAGGATATGTCTAGCCTCTCATTGGAAATTGGAAAAACTCTAACATGTGCCGTCATTATTTTAAGTAAAAGTCCTAAGGGCTCTCATAAAGCTATCTTTTCAGATAGCCCAGCAGCTCTGTAATCTCTCCTTTCATGGAAATTATCATTCGAGCTTGTGCTAGAGTACTTTGACTAAGTACAAAAGCTATAAATAGATAACAAATCTTTGATTTGCTGAATACCTGGTCATAGTGGACTCAGAGCATTTTTGTGGCGTCATTTGGTTAACGGATAACTCAGTAATAGAGGGAAATGAAATTTCAATCGCTAAGGGGGCAATATCATTGTTTTATCTAATATTTTTTCTAAGATCCTAGTTCAATGAATTAACTTTTAATTTTGTAACGCCCTCTTTCCCAAATTTATATTTTGATATCCAGTAAAATATTAAAATGTGTACTAAAATACTCTAAAATTAGCTTTTCGTTCTTAATTTTTTATAGTTGTTATTAAGAATACACATAATGAAAATATTTTACTCTATAAATTGAGTGTTTTATTAAAAAATAAAAATCCCGAAAACCTGAAATCCCGAATCCCTGGATTTACAAAAGCCAATCCCGTTTGTGATCCCTAGTTGATATACATAACAATCAGAACTTAAACTTCATTAAATTTGCCGCTATTATCAACTATTAACCTCAATATGCAAATTGTTTTTAGTTGCCACTACTAAATCAATCAAAATCGACGTGTTGTCAGTTAAAATAAATAAAAATATTAAAAAACTCCTGTACATTATTTTTAGACAGGAT
This sequence comes from Panzeria rudis, assembly GCA_956483635.1. Taxonomy (NCBI): domain Eukaryota; kingdom Metazoa; phylum Arthropoda; class Insecta; order Diptera; family Tachinidae; genus Panzeria; species Panzeria rudis. The sequence continues at coordinate 85,434,051 of OY101448.1, read as the reverse complement.
GTGCTTATGTTATTATCTGTCTACTATCATCTTACTTTCCAAAAATTTCAATTTCATAATACATAGTTACGAGGTTTGGAAGAAAAAAGTTACTTTTTCACACACACTTGGAATATAATTAGAATTTTGTGCTCATATCCCAGCAAACACAGAAATACACCATATGTATTGCCAAACGTATTGACTGGATGAAAAATATTATTGCGGCAATAATCGATTTCGTATTGCGGAAGATACTTCCTTCGGGAAGAAAAATGACAAATGGCAATGGAAAAGTGACTCCTACGCAATACGAAAGCGATTATTCTAGATGATAAACTAGCAATATCAACATAGTCACTAATAAAAAAAGTAGGAAAACATCGCCAAAATAACATTAGGAAGATAAAAAGAGGATTTTGCATTTTTAAAATTAATTTTCGTGGAGACTACGCCCTTTTTGAACCCCCGACCAAAATAGATGGGTGTTATAAACTTGTAGAGGGTATTTGGTGTCTGTGTATCTATCTGTGTGCCTGTTTTCTGAATATATGGAAAAAGTCCATAAATTTCACTTTGACTCCTTTTGATTCACAAAATGTTTAAAGGCAATTGATTTAAGCTCATTTCATACAGCCTTATTCATAGTACATATCAAAGGAAATTTATTTTATAAACGTTTGTCAAATTTTTATGAATATGGCTCATAATTGAGCTCGTAAATTGATTTCAAAATTTGTTTGTTTATTTCTTTTAAGGATTGCTCTTTACAGTACTTTTACAACTGACAATGTTGTCTTGACAATAAAGAATACGTATAAGCTTTTCTTTTTGAATATTTCGGCATACGTTATATCATTGACCGATTTACTGTCTTCAGAATATTCAAGATAGTAGAGACGGCAATTGAAAAGGTGTGTATGTATTAGTGAAAAAATTTTATTGTCAAGACAACATTGTCTAGTGTAAATACTGAGTTAAAATCAAACCTTTTCAAAATTTCATTAATGATCTCAGTATAAAAGTTTACACAGTTATGAACAATTTCTTCAGTTTGGTTTAGTTTTGCTTTTATAGATCAGTTGAATATTAAAACTTGAAACGAGTTGTCCACAGCAGAAACATTAATTAACCTAATCAAGTTATAAGTTACTTAAATTAATTTATAGATTTGGAAGACATAACTAACTTCACTCATGTCTCAGTACTTCTTACTGGGGATTGCAACTAAAAAAATGGTTATAGTTAGTACGAAGTGTTTTTAGACTGACCATATTTTCAGTTGCAGATCTAATTTTTCTATTTCATAAACTGCTGTTATAGAATAAAAAATCAAATTCGATATTCCCAACTGATGGCTAATAGGGTTAATCGATATTATATTAAATGCGCATGACATAAATATTTTAAAATAAATGACATTAAATTAAAATGTTAAAAACCCCCGAAGAAAATAGATGATAACTTCAAAACGGCTGGACCAATTTTCTTTAAACATATGTTGGAAGATTTTATATCTGTATTAGTGTGACTTATATGATAATAATGTAATTCTTTATTCTCTGTATGTTCATTATAATTACAACGAATAGGGTGATTCATATAAATATAAAATGGTAATACTTAACTAATCCCTACATCTCCCTCTTTGAAATACATATTTCATAAATTTCATTTTTTATATGTTTACATTTCATTATTTATATCCATTTTTGTTCTTTCAGTCTTAAACTACTAAAATTTCTTACTTATACAAAAATATCATAATTATTGCATTGCCTGAGTATAAGATACATTGGTTAAGCTCGAGATCTCAGGAAATGGGAGTTTCTACGATAACGTTTACCATCTATTTCTACTATGTATGATCTGGGGGTTTCATGTTTTTCTAAAATCATTCTTGGTAGCCAATTTTTACCTTCTTTAATCTATATCTTATCCCCCTTTTGAAATACATTTTTAGCTTTACTGTTTTTATCATACTGTTTCTTGTTTATAAAGTTGTTTTTTTTTTAATGGGTAACATTTTATCACAAACTTTATCATTTTTATAAAACTTATCTTTTCCTGGAACCAAAGTTCTTGTTTGTCGGCCCATAAGAAGTTCTGCTGGGGAAAGATCTGAATTTTTAATTGGCGTATTCCTGTACTCTAATATCGCTTGCCATATGTTTGACTTTTCTTCAACACATTGAAGTATTATTTTCTTTGCAACCTGAACCATCCTCTCTGCAAAACCATTTGATTTTGGATAACGTGGACTAACAGTTACTACTTTTATATCCAAAGACTCTGCCCAACTTCTGAACTCATATGATCCAAAAGGAACATTGTCTGCAACAATTTCTTTAGGATAACCATAAATTGAAAAAGGTATTAAAAGTTTTTGGCTCAGGGCACTAGCAGTTTTCTTTACGAGGGGTATTATATACAAGTATTTTGAAAAGTAGTCACCTATAACTAAGTACTCCTTTCCATGTACCTCCATTGTGTCCATTGCAATTTTTTGATATAGACCACTAGGTATACTATGATTCAGTAGTGGCTCCTTAATGTTTGCTGAGCGGAATTTTTGACATATTTCACACTTAATTATCATTGATTCTATATCATGATACATGCTAGGCCAAAAAAGAAGTTTTTTTGCTCTTGATTTAGTTTTCTTAATGCCTAGATGTGACCTGTGCAGTTGGTGTAAAATCATACTTTGCAAATTTTTTGGCACATAGAGCCTATTTTCAAAGAACACCACACCATCTTCTACAAATAAGTCATTTCTCATTTTCCATAAAAATTTAAAATCTGTCTCTAATTGTTTCTTATCCTTAGGCCAACCACTTAAGCAATATCTAAAAACTGTTTTTAAAACCTCATCGTTTTCTGTTTCCTTCTGAAACAAAACTTTTTTCTTGTCACTAACATTTATATTGTGCACCATTTCATTTAAACCTTTTATCTCATCCTCTTTCTCTATTTTTTTTGAAAGGCTTCTAGATAACCAATCTGCCAAATATAGATATTTTCCTGGTAAATATTTAAATGTCAATATGTACTTTTCTAGTCTTAACTTCATTCTCTGTAGCTTTAACGATGGAATTTTATTATAATCTTTTTTCATGATACCTAACAAAGGCTTGTGGTCTGTGATAATTTCGACCTTCTTTCCATATATGTACGAGTGAAATTTCTTACACGCGAACACGACAGCCAACATTTCTTTCTCAATCTGTGCGTACCTAGTTTCAGCATCCGTCATACTACGAGAAGCGAAACACACTGGTCTTCTGTTTTGCAATAAGGTGCACCCTAATCCATTTTTTGAAGCATCAGTTTGCAGTGAAATATTTTCATTAGCATTAAATGGTTGTAAATACGGTGTTTTCAAAATCAAATTTTTAATGTCACTTAAACATTGATCATGTAATGGCAACCAATTAAAAACCACAGAGTTTTTCATTAGTTCCCGCAATGGGCTACACACTTTTGCAAGATTTGGAATATATTCTCTTAAGTAATTAATAAATCCCATAAGCTTCTGCAGATCTTTCTTATATTTTGGTGCTCCTAAATCTTCTATCCCTTTCAATCTATTTCTGTCATAGCCAATACCTTTTTCCGATATTAAATGTCCTAAAAACAAAACTTCTTTTTTCTTAAACTGAAGCTTATCCCAATTAAATTTAACATTTCTTTCAATAGCTCTTTTCATTACTAACTCAACAGTTCTATCGTGATCCTCTTCATTCTCGGCTGCAATCAAAATATCATCTATGTAAACTGTGACATTCGCAATGTCACCAAAATTTTCTTCATTTAGTTTTTGGAATACTTCCGCAGCAATTTTTATTCCAAACGGCAATCTTTTAAATCTAAAGCATCCAAAAGTAGTACTAAATGTACACAAGTCTTTACTTTTTTCATCTAAGGCGACTTGCCAAAAACCTTCTTTCAAATCGAAAACAGAAAATAATTTTTTACTAAGTTGGCCTTAATTTGCTCAAATGTTGGAATTTCATAAAAGTTGTCCCTTATAGCATTATTCAGTTCTTTAGGGTTAATACATATTCTAAGCGATTTGTTTGGCTTTTCAACAATAACAATGTTAGATATCCACATACCTGGTTCATCTACTTTCTCAATAATATCTCTTTTACACAAGTTTTCTAGTTCATTTCTTAGACATGCCCGAAGAGATAAGGGAATTCTATTAGCTGGCTTTGAACAAGGTGTAACATTGTCTTTCAATTTAATAGAAAAATTTGTCTTAAAACAGCCAATACCACTAAAAACCTTTTTGTACTTCATGAGCAAATTGTTTTTGTGATCGAATTTATTCTTTGAACCAAGCCCAATTGCACACAAGATTCAAGCCCCAAAATTGGTATAGCATTTTTATCTCTAATTATAAAAAATTTCAACATCGCTGTTTTGTTTTTAACCAAACACATTACTCTAATAACACCTACACTTTTAATTTCAGTACCATTATACGCAATTAATTTTTCACAACTATCCTCAACATTAATATTCTTTAAATTATTTAAGTACTTGCCGGGTAAAACATTCACCATGGCTCCAGTGTCTAGTTTGAATGAAATCACTTTCAATTGAATTTTAATATCTTCATACCACGTTTGATTATTGCTTTTATCAATTATTGAGTCAATATATAAACTAGAAACACTTGAATCACTACACTCATTCCTGATCTCTCTAACAAGTTGTTTCTTACATACTACAGAAAAGTGATTTTTTCCTTTGCAATTATTGCATGTTTTACCATAAGCGGGGCATCTGCCTTTCAAATGTTTTTTTCCACAAAAATTACAACAAATTTTGCCATACCCATGTTTCTGTTCTACGTTGTTGTTACTGTCATCTCTTCTTTCTCTTCCTTGCTTGTGTTGTTTTTGTTCATATGTAGTTTTTTCCATCGGCCGATTTGCCTTCATTTTTACCATATCCACCACAGCATCATTTGCGCCCTGCAGCTTTTGCACTTGTTGGTTACTTGCCTCTGCCGACCTCGCCATGTCAATAGCTACATCCAAATTCAGATTTGCTGTATCCATCAACCTTTTTTGCAGTATCTTGTCACAGACACCCAGAACAATTCTGTCCCGCAACATTCTGTTTTCATCAGTAAAGCCACAGCGCTTAACAATCTTTTTTATATCCATCAAAAAATTGTCAAATGGCTCGCCTTGTTTTTGAGCTCTATTATGAAACACAAAACTTTCATAAACTTCATTGCATTTTGGTTTACAAAATAGCTCAAATGCTTCTGTTACATCTTTATATTTTTGCCTCGATTCATCATTGATATTTAAAGAGTTAAATACCTCCACGGCATCGGGTCCAATTGTATTTAAAAATATTGCCACTTTGACAGCCTCCGGTTTATTACTTATTTCAATAGCTGTAGCAAAGATCTGGAAATTTTGCCAAAAGACTCGCCAATTGTCTGCCAAATTTCCACTGAGTTTTAGCTCATCAACTTTTTTTACATAATCCATTTTTTGCTTCACAATGTACCGAATGTTCTTCGGGGGTCTTCCACGCACAGAAAAAAATAGACAAGAATTATATTCAATAAAACCATGTTATAAAAAAAATATGAATTTCAATAACATTTATCTTTAACATAATAAAATATTTCGTTGTAAGTATTTCTTTTCCATGCCGGTTATTTCTTTTCTTTTTATACATAAGTACTTAAAACAAGTTGTATCCCATAAAAAAATAAATGGGGTATGGCTCAGCTATAGAGAGTATGCTTTACGTCCGGAAAGCCCGGGTTCGTATTCCAGCCATGTCAACATTTTTTTAATTTATATATATATTTTTATTTTGAAATAATTTTGTTATCAATATAGGGGAATTCTTTATCACAGGAAATTTGAAAAAAAAAAATTATTGAATACCGGGATTTTTGTTATCAAAAACGAAACTTATTTTTTTCTGTGCGTGGTCTGTTTAGTTTAGACTTTTTAGGTTGAACAATTCCCATGAACTTTCTAAATGCCTGTATCACGTAATTTTATTTATTTTTCTTGGCCGTTTGCTACACTATTTTCTAACTTTTTAATTTTATTTTAGTTTTATTTAATTTAAGCCATTGCCGACTGCGCCATGTATTAGTGTGACTTATATGATAATAATGTAATTCTTTATTCTCTGTATGTTCATTATAATTACAACGAATAGGGTGATTCATATAAATATAAAATGGTAATACTTAACTAATCCCTACAGTATCAAGTCACCTTTCAAACGAAATTTACTAAATTAAAATCGAGCTAGCCGTTTGGGATTCAACAGGATAGATCTAGAAGAGATGTGATATCTTCTAAACGTCTGGACCAATTTTCTTCAACCATAGCTAAGAACACTCTCGATCAAGTCACCTTTCAAACAGAAAAAAACTAAATCAAAATCGGTCCAGCCGTTTGGTCTGTACGAGGGTTCGTACAACCACACAGACACACACTACAAACTTATAACACCCCTCTTTTTTGTCGGGAGTTAAAAATATAAACAATTAAATAGAAAATGTAATATTTTTATTATTTCTCAAAAAAAATCTAGCAAATATAACGTTTAGCAACTAAAAATAGTTTAGTAAGGGTATGTTTTTAAAATTTGCAACATGTGATAAAGCAATTAACATTTTTAGCTAAGTTAAAGAACATTTTGTACGTAATTATTATTTGAACTGAAAATGTGTATAAGGTCTAATTTAAAACTAATTTAAAAAAACGGGTACCCCCGTAGTGTAGTGGATAGTGTGCTAGACTATTAGCCGGGGGTCGCAGGTTCAATTCCTGCCAAGACCCTGCGTGTTTCTGCACAAAAGCCGAAAAAGTCTTAAGCGTTCGTTAAAAAAAAATCAGAATGCAAATTATGACATAAAGATAACATGTTTAAAATATGCACAACAACAATAGCTTGATTTATCGTAGGCGGAGCTTACGTACAAGCAAAACCAAAAATAAAAATAAGAGTTGGAAAAATTGGAATGAAGAATCAGATGGTGAGATTTAGGCTAACCATATTGATAAAAGGAATAAGATAACTCATATTCTATTTCCTCACAAAATTTGGTTAAAGGACGCTGATGATGACAGCGTATCGGCTGTCGAAATTAGTAGTACTAATCCGTTCTGCCAATCTGATTAGATATTATAATATTCCACTCTTAAAAATAATTTGAATTTACATTAATTCAATTATTGTGAACTTAAGCCGAATAATAATAACTTCCGACTTATAAGTTAGAGAACTTTGAAAGAGGCGAACGACTACATTAATCGGAAATGGACAGTGAATAATAAAATTACGTTTTTCCCACAATGAATATTATGCAAAAATCTTAACATGTCCTGTGCCCTTTTCAATGGATGATGTTTCGAAGGTAAGCAATTAGTTGCTTAAGATTCTTTAAAAAATGTACTAATAATTGATTTTGTAAACTGCAGGCAATGTTAGCAAATTCACAGAATTTGTGGAAAAAACATCCTGACTGTACATTATTGCTACCATAGTATTGCAATACGATGAACGCTGAAAAATAAGACGAGAAAGTCAAAATATGATTTTATATCAATTTATTTTACATTTGTTTGTTCTATGCTTTGCTTTATTGTAAAATATATATTGGTTTTTGTCTGAAGTATAATAAATTTAAATTTAAAACTTTTTTGTTTTATTCACAATAATATTTTATTTCATGGCTTCGCTGATATATTCAGTTCATTGTATCGAATTCGTTCAGTATATGCAATTGAATTATAAGATAGTGCGTATAACCGACAAATTTGATTGGCAACGAATTCGGTTGTCACAACGAATCTGTTTTCTCTGTGTATGTATAAGCGTTTCCAACACACTTTGAGGTTCTGGCGATAGTCGTTCGTGAGCTGGACCGTGTCTCAGTATTGCAATACTCCTCAAAAACACTTATTTTTTAAAGTTTTACGAAATATATAGCTGATTGCATTATTATACACCACTAAACGCGACTTCAAAAGACATTTCAAATGATATCCCAAAGTTGTCTTATGAGCAATCGGCAAATGTAAAAAAAAATCAGATACGTAGCGGCTCTCGAACCTGATATATTTGGGAAAACGTCATAAAACAAATCAAACCAAACAAAAATGCGTTTGTTTTACTACCGTTAAAATTGTAGTTTTTATGAAATATCTTATTGTTGGTGCTACGAATGAAAAAAGTTTAATTCCGCATTGGACACGTCTTGAAAAAACTTTCAAATGGTGTATTCCGTGAACGGCCATCGGTAGAACCCCAAAATTTTATTGGATTTCTCATAAAAACGCTATTTTAATTTTAGGGGAGCTAACAAACACGTTTTTCAGTATTCATATGAGGTGTCGGTATAATATACATATTATAGTATATATATATATATATATATATATATATATATATATATATATATATATATATATATATATATATATATATATATATATATATATATATATATATATATATATATATATATATATATATATATATATATATATATATATAAGATTAGATTTTCAGCAGTTTTAATTGTCGAAATGACATTGTATAAAATCTGCAAAACTCACTATGTCAATTTTTCAGTAAAAAATCAGCAAATGCAGAGAAATCTGCTAAGTGGCAACAATGGTTCCCTAGTAGAGCATACACGGCTGGGCCGATTTTGGCTTAGTTTTTTGTGTTTGAAAGGTGACTTGATCGAGCGGTCTAGCGGTATCCTCTTGAATCTGTGTGTGTCTGTGGAACCGTAGCTCTAAAACGGCTAGATGGATTTTAAATTAGTTTCTTTTGTTTGAAAGGTGACTTGATCTAAAACCTATTTTTCGGTCCAGCCATTTTGAAGTTATCATCCATTGACTTCGGGGATTTTACAATTTTTAATTTACTGCCTGTCCCACGATGTCAACAAGTCGATTTTGTTCTAAGGCAGTTGTTAATGCTATTAAATGTTTTTTGAAATAAAATCTATTAATTTAAACATTTTTTTGTCTATATTTTTTGAGAAATTATAAAAGAAAGAAAATAAAACTATTACTTCGATTGTTTTCTTCTAGATGAAAATTTGGGGATATTGCTAAACTATTGCCTTAGGGAATATCTTCCGATTGTTTGCAGAGTATCTTTTTGTTTGACTACCAACTTTTCAACTGACAATTAAATTTTTATTTTAAGCTCTAGTATCTGTGTTTATTTTGCATTTCTTGTTTGATTGCGTTTGATGTTCCAAATTTTTGCTATTACATTTATTACAATCATTTATGATTACAGTTTTTACTTTTTATTTCATGACGGGTTTTATAACCCTTCTATTGCGATGCAAGGTGCCCGGGTACCTGTATGAAAGTTACGTAGAAAACAAGAATTTCCACACTAAATATCTAGTTGTAAAATGTATATGTGGAGTGGCAATATATATCTATTTCCAACAGTAGTTTTCCTAACTACTGTCAATACCATATATATTTTACAACCATATAGGTACCAGGGTACCTTGCAACGCAATAGAAGGTGTTTTTTCGTGCACATAAGTGTTTCTTAATTTGATTAGAAAGTTCTCCGTCTAGATCGTTTATATAGACTTTTATTTATTTATGCAGAGCTACTAACAACTAAAAAAAATATATGTTCTTACAATGGCCGCATTCCCATATATAAAACACTTATAGTAAATAGTAGGCCGATGCTCTGTTGCGGCCATATTATTTTTTCTGGCAGACCTATTGTTCATTATACAGTCACTGATGTCAAATCACCAGCGAAATTTAAACGATTGAGCAGAACGTCCAAATGATAAAACTTTATATACCAAAATGAGTTCCTGCATAGCACCTTCTAAGATTCCTGAAAAGCTATTTGGTAAATAAGCAACCACACCCGAGTGCAAAAGGAACACTACACCGCCCAAGTATGTCACTGCTATCCCTGAAGGTTTGCAAGAGAAACCAAGGCAACTGTGATCAATGCCATATTGTCTGCATCAGGCGCCGATCCTGCTTGAGCTTTTTTGGGGGCACTTTTAAATGATACATACTATTTTGCAAAATTTCTTTTAGAAACGCAATAGAAATTGGGGGTAATTTATTCGTTTTTGGAATAGGATATACTAGTGTATAAATTTGTCATCCCTTATGCAATTTCTAAAACATTCATTTCGAGTATATTTAAGTGAATATATTCTAGACCCACACAAAATATTGAATGGACACGCCGAACAACCCAGATAATTTGAGAGTGGGTGGTTTCTTATCAAAATGTTAATCTATAGTATTTATCTGCACAAAAACATATATCACACTAGTTCCTCTAAAGAGCGTCAACTCAAAATTTAAAAATTTTCAGTAAAGGCAAAATTCATTTCTACTCTACTACTATATCACAAAGAGGAATACAACTGAATATTTTTGTGAAAGAGTAGAGAAACTGATGTAAAATTTTAACAGTGGGTAGATATGACCACTGTATATCGTTTTCTTGCAATAAGTGAAAATTACAAAATTTTGAGTTGACGCTCTTTAGAGGAACTAGTGCGATATATGAAAATAAGGCAAATTTCATATTAAAAAATTTCGATCGTTAAAAGTACTGCGATCAGAATTAGGACCAAGTTCTTAATAGGTAAAATACCATCTCATTTCTAGCCAAATATTTAATAATTAGAATGGATGTCATGATATTTTTGAAGAAGTGACTTATGCCACTTTCAAAATAAACTGCTTATATTAACAAAATTAAAACAAATCGACAATATAATTCCCTTGGTGGGCTAGTTTAGAGTGAGCTGTGGATTCGATTTTCACCATAGACTCTTGTCTGTTTCACTACAACGAGTGAAAGTCTTTGTTACTATTCCCGTTTAAATTATATCATAATTGTAATTGTATTTGTAACATTTAATACTCGTAAATAAAAAATTATTAAAACATTTGCTTTCAATTTCCAACTTCTTCTAGTTTCTTTCTTAATTTTTTTATTTAATATCTTTTGGCCCTTGGTGTAATTAAACCCAGTTGAGTTATGCGATTATGTATTTTTATATCAGTTAAAAACTAAACTAATAAATAACATAAAATTTATGAAATTATTGCAGCAATGCAATCACGATTGTTATTATGTTAATGCGGCTAGGAAAGTACAAAAACCTTCGGCACTGACGTCAAAACATTGGCAAATATTGGCAAACGATAAAACAAACAAAACCAAAGATACGTTAAACATGTAATTATAATTAAGGTAATAAAGAATATAAACGAACACTGATTTTGAATAAAGCTAGTACACAAACAACCAGTAAAAATATTACCGCGATTTATTAAGAAAAGAGAACAAAAAATATACTTTGCAAAAGACATTTCGATTTTATTTATCTATACCAGTGAAGTCAGATTCATAGCACAATTGTGGTAGCCATAATGATGAAACAGAACTGGGGCTAGACGAGTTTTTCCATACAACTTGTCATTAATCATACGTCGTAAAAAGCAGTCATGGGATAGTCTCTATTTTATTTTGAGAACGTTTTTTCTCATGCTCTCAGTTTTAGCCACTCATTCTCTCAACAATATTGCCGTGTTTTATTAAAATTTCATACATTTTTCATACGAAATATAAGAACAAAAGAAAATAAACAATAATATGAGAGCATTTTGAAGCTACTGCCGTCGATTTAGTTATGGCTACTTTTTTAAACAAAATTGAAGTTAAAAATTTTTATAATTCAGAATATTACTTTGTATTTATTTGGCAAAAAAAAATTCAACGCAAACTTTAGTTAAATTCAAGTGACTGTAAGAGTTATAAGTTTTATTTTAAAAATAATCTTTTAATCATTTTTTCTTGAGTTTTATTTTTCGCTTAGAAAATAAACGTTTTTTCCTGAGTTTTATTTATTCCTCAGAAAATAAAAGTTATTTCTTGAATTTTATTTATTCCTCAGGAATAAAAACAATTTTTTGAGTTTTATTTTTTGCTTAGAAAATAACAGTTACTTTTTGAATTTTATTTTATTGATATTTTTTTTTTTTGCTTAAAAAAGTAATTTTTAAACTTAAAAAATATAAAAAAAATATTTTAATTTAACAAATAAGAGTTTTTGTAAAAATAAATATATAAGAGTTTTTGCAAAATTTAATTTTTGAAGCAAATAATTTAAAAAAATTGTTCACAAGAAAGAAATAATATAAACAAATTCACTATAGAAACAAATAAAATTTTAAGCAAGCTTAAAGTTCAAACATAATATGTACATGTGTTAAAAAATATGCGAAAAGTATTTTATGATAAGCAATATTCAAAGGAAAAATTAAAAAAAATACTTTTTAATGAAAATAATATTTTGTTTGTGAAAATTAAACTATTTGGTCACTGCAAATACAAACAAATGCAGCACTCGGCAACTGTTTGCTCGTAAAATAATTAAAATTGACCACACATTTTGTTGTCAAAATATTTTTAGATACATTTTGCACCAAAAAAATATATGGAAAAATCTATTAATTCAACGAATAAACTGTTACCAAATGTTTCGTGAATGCCCCTATTATGAAAATAAATAAAGTTATAATAAGACCTGAGTTAACTTCAAACATTCATACATGTGTTAAAATATTTATTTTTTTTGTGTACTTGATAGTACTTATTTTAGATGCGACTACTTTTTTACAGTGTTCGTTCTAGAAAATTAAAAATTGTTATCGGTGAACTTAGCCTTATCCTAAATAAAATTTCACATGGACATTTTCGAAAGAGTGAACAGTTGGTATCATGAATAAAATATGTTGTGATAATTTCCGAATGTTTACATTTTTAAATTATGAAAAAATAGGTATGTTTGAGTACTCGATAGATAATTTGTAATAATTTGTACAAATTATTACTTAGTTTTACTGGATTACGTTCGTGTACTTTTAAACCTTTGTAATGAGAGAGCATAAGAAACATTTTTGTTGCAAAGAACCTCCTGGTTTTTACTGGTGAAATTTTTTCTAGTAAAAACTAGCAACATAAAAACATGTTTATAAATAAATAAAGTTTATTTTGAAATGTAAATAAAATAAAAAAATATTGAATTTAACTTTTTCTAGTTTTTATGTGAAATTTTTTTAATATAAATTGTTGAAAATATTTTCAAAAGTTAAAGTTTAATGCGTTGTTTGTTGTTCATTATTATTACTTGCAAGTTTTTACAAAATGTTGTTCGACAACTTTTTTGAATATATTTTGGATAGAGAGTAAATTTGATTTTACTCTCTATCATTGTGTTACTGGATAAATATTACTGGAAAAGTACTCAAGCACACCTAATGTGTTTTTGAATTTGTTTGCTTTCAAAAAACTTCACACACATGTTTTTAAAACCAGGTATTTTATTTTATTCACATGGAATTTATGATACGAAATTAAAATCCATGTGAACAAAAAATTTTTATCGGAAACTTTTACATGTGGAATTCATAATAAGGAGTATATGTGAAAAATGTCAAACGCCTTCGCCAATGAACTCTTTCTAATCTAAGATCCATTTTAACTGTTCCAATTTGCTTACAGGGCTAGTTTAACTCATAAAAATTTTTAATTTAAAATTTGAAATATAAAACATAAACGTTCAGCACATATTGTAATCAAATTAGATTGCTTATAGTCTAAGATATAACGTAAGAAAAAGTTCCACCATCTGCAAACCTCGTAAAACATCTAATAAAATTAGATCTGGCTATGCCAAATTAAAGGTTTTGTGGCGAACTTGTTTTTAACTTTGAACTCTTTTGGTGACGAAACAAAATCATTCCATAAGGAATGATTTTAACGATTTTAACGATTTTTTTTATATATGTACATATATAGAAACACAACCCGCGGAGCGATTAGCTTGTCTGATAGGCTAGCATCGCTATCACTCAGCCAAAGGGGTTGATACTATAAATTTTCTTAAGCGGCGCATGCAGTATACAATGTTATTGCAAATGTCATTGTACATATTATTGCTGTTTCGACCTATACTATGCAATAAATAGCACAATATTTGCAAAAAAATCTTGCCCAATTTTCCTGACAGTGAAAAAATAAACATAGCACTGAACAGTGTTGCTACAACATTACACAATTTTCTTGATTGTACAATAAAAATCAAGTCTTTTGATTTTTGCCAATATATTGTGCCACCATCGAATAGCTTAGGATTTAAGAGATTTTCTTCTATAGTTTTGAAAAAACTTGACTTGGAAAAATCATTTCATTTATCGTAGATGTTGAAGAAATCGAAAGCAATCCATAATACAGAATATCTAGTTTTTCAGTCCTTTTCCTGGATTTCTCTAAACTTATAAAATTTTCCGTTATGACTGTAATGGCACAATTGAAAATTTTATAAGTTTTAATTTTAGAATACCCTAATATGTATACACAACGATCATTCGCTGCAATGCCGTAATATATGAAATATTGCATTACAATTGATAAAAATATTTTCATTCGGTTGCCACATAGGTGCAGTTTGTCTTATCTTCGGACCTCACAATATTCCAAAAAAAAAACAGAAAATATTTAAAAAAAATTTTATAACGGAATCGGTAAAAATACAAAATCAAATAAAATAAAAAATAATAAGAAAACCAAGACGTTGACTCTTTGATAGAAATATATTTCGTTCTAGAAAAAGTTTCTCATCAAGAAATAGATTTCCCATACATACGGCCATGTCACAGAGTTCAATTTCGTTCGGAAACGGAATTCAACCTATCCCATTTTTGTAGCACCTGGTGTCTAAAAAATAAAACTAAAATACGCAAATTTTTCAGGTGTGTCCAGACTGTTGGCGACGCTATTATGGTGTGGTACGCTCCAGCTAGGGCTTGACATATTAGGGTTGATTGAATTCCGTTTCCGAACGGAATTGAATTCTGTGACATGGCCTATAGTATTATTTTTGATACTCATAAGTTATGATTTACGAACTTTATTATAATTGCTTTACAATTTTCTCTAAATAAAAATATATTTTAAGTGAAAAATTAAATTAAAAGCCGAACTCAATTCAAAATAATTAAATTTATTTGGATTAAACCCATACAATTCGACTAAAACTCATAACGTAATTTGTTTTTGTGTTAATAAAAATTATCAGCACAATTATGAATAGCAATACCCCGGGAGTTTTTCCCTATTCCCTGTTCCCCTATTCGAAATAAAATCTCCTCGGAAAAATTTTATCTTTTCCCATTCCTCCTATTATAAATTACAATCTCCCCGGAAAAAAGCTCCCAGGGAAAAAAGTAAGTATTCTAAATATGAGGGACAGGGAGAAACTCTTGCGAGTTTTTTTCCAAGCATTTTGGAGGTTACTAATGCAAATATTTAAAATTTAAATTAAAAAATTTTGTGAAACAATGGCACACGCATTTATTTAGGACGACATGTTTAAATAAGCACCGGAATGTTATATTTCTCTCTTGTTTTAGGCATTTTTATCCACACCGTGCAAACATGCGCTTCAAAAACATGAACTACTAATGCCTTCGGATGAAAGTTTTAAAACACAGTCAATTTTGCACGCCTCCTTTAAGTTCACATAATAGGTAAATAGTAGATTTGCTGGGGTTAAAAAAATTTACAATTTCCTTTTCACACACAATCATTGGCGACTTAATGCATCTGGCCCTGACTCAGTTTTCGCTTCACTTCTTCAGAATAAAGTTCTTGCAAGAGTTTTTGAATGACTACACTGTACATTTTACTTGTTATTTAAGCAAAAACACATATTTATATTAACACACAGTCTTATTATCAACGAAAACATAATTTTTTTTATTAATTTCTATTACTGAACTCTTGCGTTAGTGCAGAATAAAATGTAAACACTAAACAGCTGATCCAGATTTTTCGCTATCCCTTATTTGTTTATTCCCCGGCTTTTTAGAATAGGAGAATTTTCCCCCGGGAAAAAATGAATGGGAAGAGAAAAACGCTCCGGGAGCATTCATAATTGGGTTTTATAATAGTGTATTTTCTTGCTTAATCCCGGTTAACCTATAATCGCGATTAATCGCATATTTTTTAATCGTAATCGCGATTTTAAAAATCCGCAATTATTTGCAAACCCTACTTGCGATATTTTTTAGAGTCAAGCGCTTTATTGAATCAACTGTTGCATTACTACAAGTATTTTGTAAAAAAAAAAATAATAGCGATAACTGCCCATTGAGTGGGAAGCTATAATAAAATTATTTGAATAATTACACATAACTCGTTCGTCTAAAGTACTTTTAATAAAATAATTTTTTGATTTAGAATATTTCTTAACACAACTGTTTTATTTTATAAAGTACAATAAATATTTTAAATTTTAACAATTGAGTTATGAATTTTCGTCGAACTGTACGGTTTTTTATCAAAAGTTATTTAATTAGATTAAGTTCATTTTCAATTTAATCTTTCAATTAAATTATTTTTATTTTAGAAAGAAATTCTAAAGCATGTAAATATTGAACATTTAAAGAAAATGTTGGCTGTACGGAAGGTCGAACTGACATCAGATGTTTCGAGACCACCACGGTCTTCTCATCAGAGTTCTTTTCGACCTAGACGACACTGCCAGCGAAGGATCTTTTGGTGAAACTGCTAGGATATTGAATGTTAACTGTTGTCAGTTTTAACCTTATAAATCTTACATATGACTAAAATTTTAAAATATCTTTACTAAGCACATACATGGTACTGTAATAAACGCTGAAAAAATTTTCTGAAATAAAAATAGAATAAGACAAAATGAAGCACTAAATATCCTTAAAATACCACCAAAGTTTACTCAAAAAATGGGTTATATATTTGAAAAACATGAATTTTCGTTTAGAAACTCAATAGAAATGAGGTACCTTTTATCGTGGACTGTACGTACATATCAAAAGATTTTTTATAGCAATTATTTTGTGAATTTAAAATAAAAAATTCATCTAAGACAGTTATTTTGCACCGTAAAGTGAGTTTTATTTTGCCGTCATAAAATAAAACTCTTTTTGAGGAGATTTATTTTTGACGTCACTCATTTTATGCAAAAATTTTACAGTGTATTCCTGCAACACAGGTAACTGTAGAAAGGCATTATCTGCACTTAAATTGATATTGAGCGACCTGCGTTAAAACTTTTTTGTGGAAAATTAAAAAAAAAATCATTTTCATTAAATAAATTACTACAAACATTATATCAGATAGACTCAAGATCCATTAATACAGGTAGTGGTAAAAACACAGTTGTTTATCTATTTTCATTATTAAAAGTGTCAAAAGTTGTTCATTTTTTACATCCTGTTGAAGTGGTGAAAAAGGTGCAAAGAAAAAACTATAAAAGTAATTTGAAAAAATAAATCAAGACTTGGGCAGAGTTGGGAGTAAGGTGCAGAATAAATGTTTTCCTTGTTATAATGCTAATTTCTGTAGAAAATTGTTCCACATCACAATCGCTATTATATATTGAGGCCTAGTTTTTGCAATTCATTACTAAATAGCAGTAGTGGAAGTGACAAATTTTTCACTATCATTAGTTTGGTGTGCAGTACTTCCACCTTTGGAATTTCTTTTGTGTTCTCGGAAATTTTTCTTTTGTTCAGACTTTCGCTTGGTTGCCTTTTTTGGCAACGAAACAACAATAAAAACCCATGTTGTTTTTGTCATTTTGTCATTATTTTAGTATTACCACTACCTGTATTAATGTATCTTGGATAGACTCATAGCCCAATTCACTGTCGGTTTTACACGTTTTCCGACTAATGTCTGACTGATTTCTTTGTTTTGTATTCGCTAAATAGTTTAGAGCATATTTAGGTCGTTGTCTTTGAAAATGAAAAATTATTGCGTCCAATAAAATAATTGTTTGAATTGCCACATTAGAATAATTATAAGTTGAACAAAAATTACAGGCCAAATAATCTTTTAAACTATTATTGGTTTTTGCTTGGCAGTACCTTATTTCTAATTTCTTGTAGCCAAGACAAGAACCTCGAAACTCAAACGAAAAAATAATAATGATTTACTGAATTAAATTAGTGAGTGCTTTCCGTCTATAGACGTAACGTTTTATCGAGATACTGAATTGGGCTATCAATAAAAACGAAAAAACAAAAAATAATAAACAAAAGGAGTTTTATTTTAGATGAAAAAAACAAAAGTACTCATAAAATGAGTTATATTTTCGGACGAAAAAAGTAAAACTCCTAAAATGAGTTTACCTTTATGGCGGCAAAATAAAACTCTTTTTGAGAGTTTCATCTGATCTTTTATCTTTCCGTTGAAAAATAACTCTTAACGGTGGATATGAGATCGCTTTTTAAGATCCGCATAGATTCTGAAAGAGCACGTCAATAAGATTCTATTGGCATATGACATTATAGGTGTCAGTTGACTCTAAGATAGAGTTTTTGAGTTTAAATTTGTTGGATAACTGTTATTTACGGTCCCTGCATTTTATTCGTTTTTGGAGGGGAAATATCCCTTTTCCCCCTCTCCTAGATCCGCGCCTGGCCTTGGCACATAGTATTTTTAACCTCCGATCAAAAAGAGTTGTTATAAGTTTGTAGTGTGTGTCTTTACATCTACGTATCCGTATGTCTGTACATACAAGTCATCGTCCAGCCCAAACGGCTGGACCGTTTTTTCTGTTTTGAAGGTGACTTGATCGAGAGTATTCTTAGCTATGTTTGAAAAAAATCAGTCCAGCCGTTTAGAAGATATCACATATTTGCTAGACACCGTAGCTGCCAAACGGCTAGATCGATTTAAAATTAGTAAATTTTGTTTGAAAGGTGACTTGAACCAAAATCTTCTAACCTATGCTTGAAGAAAATTGGTCCAGCCGTTTTGAATATATATGGGTGAATTCGTAAATGCATTACATTTGTGCAACCGGTCCCCAAACTATTGCAGCATTAATAAAAATGTAGCTGCGTAAAGAAACTTTTGACGAAAAAAAGTATTGCCAAGTGTTTGTTTTCGAGCGCAGAATTTTGATTATAGCACAGTTACTGTATTTACGAATGTACCCTATCATCTATTTTCTTCGGGCGGCTTTTAAAATGTATAATTTCATGTTATTAAACTTATATAAACTGCAAAAATGTACTAAAGTTCTGTTGTTTACACATCTCCCATTGATTTATAAAGACTAATGTTCTGTTTACACAACGCAGGCGGTCGACTTGGGTGAAAAATTTTAATGGAAAACTTATGAAAGGTAAAGAAAATCGGTAGATAAATTGTATGAGAAATTTAGCTTTTTGCCCCATATAAGTTTCACTTTCGTAAAGTGTTTTAGACGATTAGGCTCTTTTATGTTTGAGTAGTTTCCATAAAAATTATCTACTCAAGTCGATTGTTTTGGTTCAATAAACAGCACATGACAACTAAATAACAAAACCTTATTTCTTACAAGAAAACATATTTTTATGTTTCTTTTCACCAACAGGTTTTGCTAATTTTAATAAATTTCGATTTATTTCCAAGCGACTTCAAATAAAGGAAAACGTTATCAATTCGTCATGATGTTTTTTCTTTATTTAAAATGATATATGTACTTCCAAATTGGCCCCGTCTTTTGCAACTACTTCTATGTAAGCGATACATATGAAACTTTGCACATACATTTAGCTTACGTTTCAATATTACGTCCTTCTTAAAAAGTTGGCAGTGCCACGCTCATGAAGAGTAAATATTCTATTTAACTTCTACAAAACCATTTGTTATTAAATTTTCCGAACACATTTAGTTATCGTGACAACACAATATTACAAACGTGGTAAATATTATTTTTAAACCGCTTCTATTTAACCGATTCTTATAACTTTGCACACGCATTAAGTTGCCGGGGTAATACAACATAAGTGGTAATCAGTATTTGCTGCAAATGGTCATGCGAAAGAGCAAATACAAAATTCCGCCATTATAATTAGAAAAGTGACCAGTGCAACCTCCGTAAAAAATAAATATTCTTTTTAACTACTTCTACTAAACCAATTCTTTTGAAGTTTCGCACACACAATTATCTCTCGTGAAAATAACACATGATCAGAAAAGAGCAGTGCCTGTCTTGCAGAAGGATATTTTGGAAGAATTATTATTAAGCGAATAGTAAACTTCAAATATTTGCATCCGTTTTAGCGAAGGTAAATGCGAATATCAAAAACAACCGCATATGTAATTCCGAAAAGCGAACATTCATTCCACCCCAATAAATATTTGGCATTGATCATATATAAAATGTGTGCTGTCGATAAATTATACAGCCACAATCTAAAATTAAGCTTAATAGATTTGCATCATTTGAAGTCTATGAGCATAAAATTATTCTTAATGTTTGGAGTAAGAAATGCCATTCACTTACCAATATTTCTTTCCATTATAATCTAAAGAATTTTGAGTTATTTATTTAACAACAAGGAAGTTGTAATTAATATACTAAAAATTATATTTTTTACAACATATTGAAAAAATTCACATTGTTTTTAGTTAATTTCCTCTTCAATCCATTAATCACTCGCGCTCATAAATCTTAGTAAACGATTGGTAAAGATTACACAAGCAATTACACTCACTTTTATATATTCCTTTCACATTTGCCGAAAAAATTTGTTTAAATCTTTTGCACAAAATTTTGAAAAAATGAAGAAATATATTAAATAAAATTTGTTGAAAACAAATTTGCCAATTTAAATATTCAATTTATCATATTTTCGCTTTGTCGCATTTATTTATTTTGTTGCCGTTCTTCGCAGAAAAAATTACGAAAATAAAAATAAATGAAAGAATATTTAAAATTTCAAATATTTTGATTATAAAACAAAAAACAAATAATGACAAATTTCAAATTTTGTATATCAAATAAATGGCCTAGTGTACAAATGTACTTGCCTTTTTAAAAAATTCGAATATACTTTCAAATAAGCTGCACCTTTGAGAAGATTACTTATTTCTTTCGGCCACTTCAAATGATTTTGAACTAAAATACATTTTTGGTGCTAAGGAATTTATGCAGCTAATGTTAATATTATATACATATGTATACATATTTACATGCTACAAGATGCATATAAATTCTTATAAAAATACCCAGCAAACATAGAACTTTAAATCTGTAACAATCTGTAACACAAAAATGTGGTACTCTTTATAATTTTAGAGAGTGATTAAAATATTATAATCTGTATAGGTAATATTGATCGCAACTTTCCACATGCATTACTTTTCACCCACGGTCATGCACGCTCACGAGCAAAACACTCGACCATATACAGCTACTTAAGTGTAGAGATACTATCTACGAGAACTCGCGATAAAAAGTATTCACAAAACAGTAGAACTTAAAAAATTAGTTCAATGTAACCATTAAATTTTATTAAAAACTTCTATATGCCAGCATTTTATATGTGTTTTACCAATGAGATGCAGGCATATAGACATAATAAAAGTTTTTTATATTGGTGGAGTTCACGAAACATTCGATAACTGGTAAAATTTCCCATACATCCCAGTAAAAAAATTGCTTCCAATAAAGCAGGTTTCTACTATTATGGAGTAAAAGTAGCGCTGACAAACCTGCTGATACCGCTGCTGATTTTTGTATTGCGAGTTCCCGGTTTGAAGTACTATATTTTTACTAATAAAAGCGCTTTTGAAGCGCTGAAAATCATCAACATTTTCAGCACTAAAACTGAAAAGAAATGAAAAAATGGTTCGATGTGGGTTGGCGGGGCTGACGCCATTTTGAATTTATATTATTCCGTAACTTTATTTATTTTTATTAATTTTATATTTTTACTCGCCGTTTGTTATTTTAACTTTAACTAGTATCGAACTAAGATCCTTCAAGTTTGTAGTCCAACGTACCAACCACTCGGCCAAAAACACTGTTGCAAAACGGCACCAAGAAACTGAAATAAACTTACTCTTCTTTCCCGCTTAAAAACCTGCATTGGATCAGTACAATAAAATCACCTTTTTTGTATAACTTATGTATGACGCTTTTATATAAGTAGAAAGTTAATCATTTTTTATTTATACTACCCATTGGATGTGTGTACATTTGCAAGCTTTATCGCTTCAAAACCTGCATTGTTTGGGGCGCTATGAAATCAGCTTCTGAACAAGCTCATATTTTAAAGCGAATTATGATGCGCTTTATTCATTTAGTGTTTAAAAAAAACACGAAAAGTTTTTAGAACTACAGAGAAGTGTTCCTTAAATCGCTGCACTTGGTCTTCAATTGATGTTAAGAGATTTCCATCTATGTGCCGGATAGGTCGTGATTGAAGTGACTTTTTTCCGCATATTTCTTTAGCTATGTCGTATAAGAGTTTTATGTTTCCACCCGCTCCGCGAGTTTGTCCAACCAAATTTCCATTTTTTAAAAAGAACATCGTAGATTTTGGAAGCCTGCTTCTTTCCTTAGTAGAGTCTCGGATGTTTTTTCGATTTTCTGCGTTGTTCAACTCGCTGTTTATACGGCATAGCGAAAATGCAAAAACTTGGTAGCACTTATATAGAAAACTTCTGTTTGTTTACAAAAAAATAGTTGAAATATATAAAATTACAAATAATTAGTAATTTTAGTTGTCAATATATTGTTCTATCAATGTTTTTTGCGCAGCATTTATCTATTTATTGTTTTATATTAGCAAACACTTGTAAGCGTGGCAACCTCAAACATTTTATTCACAAATAGTGCGTTAATCGTGAATAGCTTTCGTGGGATAGTAAGTTGCAAAAAACAATTATATGGCAACAATTTACAGTTTTATATGCAAACAAGTCTTGCGTATACACGCAGTATTTTATAATATATATCTGTGTCATTTTGTCATAACACCTTAACTCGAGTTAATTCAAAATCAAGTTATGGTCATATTCTGGTTTGTCTTCTTACAATCCGCATTTGATTTTCGTAAAAGTTATCACGGTTTATTTTTTAACATTCTAGAAAACCAACACATCCTAAAACCAACATTCCAATTACCAAAAAAAAATTCATTATATAATTTGTGAAACCAATTTTAATTAATTTTACGGTAAACTTTTCTGTGTAGCGCATATGATCTTATCACAAAAGCAGTAAATTAGTCCAACAAAAAATTGTGTATTGCAAACATGTTCTGAGTATTTAAAATTCCTTGATTTACATGAAGGACTGTTTATAAAAGTTCTAACTCTTTATTCAATATGCGTTTAACTAATAAAGAAGCAACATTGTTATTCTATTCTGTGTGTATTTTGTAGTGACTCCATAAGTTTCTTTACGAGTTGTTTTACATGCATATGCATATAATTTTATGTATGTATGAATATCGTTCAGTGAAGTTTCAAATGTTTGTTATTTTTACACTTTTCACATAAACACAACCATTTTCACAAACTCTTTGTTATGCAAACTAGTTGTACAAAACACTTTTGAAGTTGTCTAGTTTACTAAAATTTTTGTATTCTTAAAATAAAGCAGCCAAAGGTTAGTTTATTCTAAAATACACAGAAGAAATTTTTTTTTTGAATTTCCTGTGATAAAGATTTTTGTATACCATTCTATTAAAAAGTGTTGATTCAATAAAACAAAGTTTTTGAATTTTCTGTGATAAAGATTTTTTCTATATTTGATAAAAAAAATTTTATGAAAATTTTTTTATATTTCCTCAATGATTTTTTAAAAAGTTTTACTTTCAACAAACAATATATTTGAACCAAATACAGTTTTTATTCAATGTCATTTTCGAAAATGACCGTTGTTAAATATGTACTTTTTTCTGTGTATGTATATATAACACTTTTAATTACTATAATACATAGAATAAACAATTTAAAATTTATTTATTATTGTAAATTCTCTAATGGTTTTTGAAAGTCTGTGCATAAGGTAAGAGACTTATAACTGTTCAAAGTTGTGGGTTAAGTCTACTGACGTTTTGGTAAAGCGCCAATGAAATGCATATAGGCAATGTTTAACTATCAGCATATAAACTTCATTATTGTGTACATATTAATTACAGAATTATAAAACTAAAGCTATTTTTCAACTATAACCATTGATATTTACAGATACATAAACTTTAATTGCTAAAATTATACAAACTTCTAAACTCGTCAATGTGGTCTGTCGAACACTAATTTTTTTTAGTAGAAAATATGTTTCCTTCCTATTATAGATTTGCATCAGTTTCATTGCACTATCATAACATATGTAATTTTGTTGATGAAGTTCAACCTGGAACAAAAATTTTATATTCAATTACTAAAATTCAAATTTTCAATTACTCAAGAGTTGTATAAATTGGTAGAAACTTGAGTTTTAATTCGCATGAATAGCACAGCAAAGCAAAATGTTGATTTTTTTTAATTTTCTGAAATTGAAATAGCTGATTCTTCTTATGTATTTTCATCGGCTGATTGCGATGGTATCATTGGTTTTTTTCTAGCATCGCTAGTTTTAAAGATATAGTGAAATCCAAAGAAATTTTTATTATTTTAAATTCAATTTATTTTACAATTAAATCATTTTTATTGCGAAATTATTTTACATGCCTTGAAAAATAATTTCTCAATAAAAATGATTTAATTGTAAAATTAAATTGAACGAACTTAAGCCTGAATAATGAAAATTTCTATGGATAAAACCCATGATTTTTTGTAGTGATTATATCGTATATTTGAAATATGCAGCTTTTACAAAGCCCGTGATTGGCTTACGATATAATCACCACAAATAACGCAAAAATTATCTCGACTGTTCATACTACGCCTTTTTATTTTTTTATTTATTTATTTATTTATTTTCGATGTCCCATACACAAGACTTAAGTCTTATATTACAGTATGGAACTGAGCATTTGTAAATACAATAAATCAGAAAACAAAAACAAAATTAACTTGGATTTAAGTTTGCGCTTTTAAAATATAAAATTTAAAAATATAAAAAAATATAAAATGAAATTTAAAATCGAATATAAAATAGTTTCAGAAAGTTAACCAAATTTAATAAAAAACCAGCTAAAATAATAATAATTAAAAAAAGAAAATAAAATATGTAACTTGAAAAAATTAAAACCTAAAACCTACAGTGTTATACTATCAGACTATCAAAAAACAATATATGTATGTAAAAATATATTCAACGTGAGAAATGACAAAAAATACTTTTCCTAAATTGACGTGAGTTACTTACTAATGGTCTGAATTCTATAGGGGATTCCATTCCAGAGACTGACAGCATTAATAAAGAAGTGGTATTTAGAAACCAGAGTTCGATGACCAAACGCTAGAAGTCTTTTACCTCTAGCAAGCGTTGAAAAGCTTAAACGTTCAAAGAGATGTTCAGGTTGATGTGTATATATAATTTTATGCATGAACAGTAAAGTGCACACTCTTACATAATCATCAAAAGTAATGCCATAAGCCAAGGTTACGTATGGGGAAATATGGTCATATCTTCTGAGACCATATACGTACCGAATAATGTTATTAAAGGCCACGTTAAGTTTTCTTTTACTTACGCTATCGCAGCTAGCAAAAAGTCCACAGCCGTACAATAAAATCGGTATTAAATACGATTTGGCAAGGATTATTCTAATTTTAATTGGAGTACAATACTGAGTTTGCCAGAGATTTCTTAACATTGAAAACGTTCGACCGCATGCAAAATTAACGTGATTAGACCAAGTGAGAGTTCTGTTAAAAAATATACCAAGATTCTTAGCAGAATGTACAATATCTATGGACTGGTTGTTTAATGTTAAAATCGGATTGCAATCAAAATTTGTTAACCTCTTTTTAATAATCAGGCACTTGGACTTAGTAGGATTAATTGCTAGACCATTAGCTGTGGCCCACTCGTAGACACGACCTAACTCCTGATTTAAGGTCCTCACACATTCATCAACGGCAATATTGCAACAGCTAATATAAAGCTGAACATTGTCCGCATACAATCTAATCCTGCAGTATTCGAGTTGGCCCTGAAGATCATTCACGTATAGTGAAAAAAGGAGAGGACCTAAGATGGAGCCTTGCGGAACACCTCGAATTAATGACAAAGATGTTGAAACTGAGGTAGGCGTTTCAACATATTGGTATCTATCGACTAAGTATGAATATATTAGACCTGAGGCAGTTGATGCGAATCCAAACATATGTTTGAGTTTAAGACACAAAATACTATGGTCAACCGTGTCGCCTTTTATATATCAATGACTAGTAAATTGACATATATGACATAAAAGTAAAATATTTTTAGAAAAGAAAATTTAAACCAATTTTTTGAAAAACTGCACAATACCGCGAAAACAATAGGTGCTAGAAAAAAAAAACTAATGATGTCATTGTAATTAGCAGATGAAAATATATAAGAATCAGCTATTTGAAATTCGGAAAATTTACAATAAAAAATGTTTTAAGGACTAAACGAAAAATATGCGATTGTTAATATCCTTGCAATAATAGTAAGATATCCTGATATATAGTACTCACTAAGATATTCATTTTACTCGACTTTTCTATTGTTCGATTAATCAATTAATCGAAATTGAAGTTTTGAAATTAATCGAACAATCGAGTAACACTTTTATTTCTTTCGGGTTATTCGACTAAGCTTTACTGCTAAAAATTAATCGACTTAATCGGAAATTTTTTGAATTTACTCGGTTTTTAGCACATTTTTGTGGACAAAAATAAAATAAATAAAATTTCTTCGCGTTTTATATATTTTAATAATGAAAACAGAAGAGAAAACTATTTCTACATAATTTAGATCATTAACTGATAATTTCTAAATACATATGTAGGTTTTTTCACTATTAAATATTTCGTTTTGAGAAAATCTAGATTAGACCTGTTCTGTATTCAATGCGACATAAAAATAAATCATAAGCATATTGTGTTATAAATATTAAATTGTAACAGCAAAGCTTTTACAATTCCGAACATTTTTATTTTGCATGCAGAACAGAACAGGATAATTCAATAAATAATCAAACAAAATCAATATATTCATTAATCAATCAATTTATTTCATTAATATTTTTTTCGACTGAACATTTCTCGCATTACTAAGAATGGTCTTTCACTAATCGTAGACGCTAAAAAATTTGCGAAAAGTTAATTCAAAAGCATTTCCAATTCATCCGGCCAGTTCATTTTTTCTAGATACATAAAGTAATATTTTATATGACAAAGGTAATTTTTTGTTCTTTGATTTTGGGAATGCTTTTAATTTTTTACTGAATTCCGCCGACAGATTACATTCGATACCTTAATACGAGAAATGTAGTAACTAGTTGCTCTTGATATATCTACTTTATTTAAAAAAATTTTGCTTGATATTTCCGAATTTTCGTACAAGATATTTATTGCTACTGCATAATTTACTTAATTTCAAAACTTTTATTAAGAAATCTACAAAAACTTAATCAAGAAGGTAAATTTACATAAAACTTTTTAGTCGAGTTATTCGATTAATCGAACTAAATTACTCGACTTAAATTTTACTCGAAATTGAAACTTTTTGTTTCATCGAACATTGTTTGACTTCAATTGTTCGATTAATCGAGCAAACGTTGTTCGAGTGAATACCCTACTACTCATCAATGTGCCTCTACTCAAATGAAAGATATTTTTACCTAGATTAATAATCCAGAAAGAAGTAAAAAAAAATTGTGTAAATTATGCGAATATCTTTAAAACTAGAGCTGCTAGAAAAAAAACTGATGCCGCCATCGTCATCAGCGCTCTTAAATGAACCAAAAATGATGAACAAAAGTCTCGAAAATTTTGCTATGTAATTAATTCAATTAGGATATTTATTGAAAATAATACGAATTTTTTATTAAGCGCTAATATTGAAATTTTTTTAAGAATAATCTTTTCTGTGCTACATTCCTACGTACAAAAAATGGGTAACCCACATGATATTATAAATTGGTTTTATGTGCTCATTCTCTTTCTAGATACCATAGCCTTGCATTATAGAGACATTTTTGGATAAATTTTAGTATATTGCAAATAATTATGCAGCATTTTTACAATAGAAAATTCCATAAGCCATAGAATTTTAAACTTTGGTTAAACTTATGTGCTGTTTAAACAATGCAAACAAGCGACTTCAGTAAAAAATTGGTATGGAAATCGCTAAGTGCTTTTCATATAAATTTTATACAAACAATGCTTGTTTGCATTGTGGAAACAACACATTAAACGTCGATTTATTCAATATTTTGTATTTATGGCTTACCGAATTTTTGCACTAACCCTCTTATGTGTATATTACGAAAAAAAAATTATTCTAAAAAGTTGTTCTCTGTGAAGTTTGCAACAAACAGCTTTTGCCTTACCGACTTTTATCTTAATCGAATATTTAACAAAATGAACAGCAGTATCGAAAAAAGCCCATAAGATCTGAAATTTCAAAAATATTACACTAATATACAAATTTCCATAAATGTTGTCATTCCCTAGAACGTAAAGTTGTTTATTTAGTTATTTGGGCTGGTGAACGCGAATCTTCACTTTTTTAACCGACTTCAAAAAAGGAGAAGGAACCGATTTTTTAAATTTTTTTTTTTGTTGGAAAGGGTTTGCCTGCAGTTTGGTCCCATCATTTTTTTTTTCGAAAATCGGAGGGGGGAAATTTCCTCCCCCCATGCATAACTCTGTCATTTGTGAACCGATTTTCAAAATTCTTGTTTTATTTGAAAGGATTTGACAAAAACTGGTCCCAAAATTTTTTTTCAAAAATCTGAGGGGGAAATTACCTCCCCCATGCATAACTCTCATTTTTGAACCGATTTTCAAAATTCTTGTTTTGTTTGAAAGGCTTTGACAAAAATTGGACCCAAAATTTTTTTGTCGAAAATCGGAGGGGGAAATTTGCTTCTCCAATCCATAACTGTTACATTTTAACCGATTTTCAAAAAAAAAATTTTTTTGAAAGGGTTTACTAGCAGTTTGGCCCAATAAATCTTTTCAAAAATGGGAGGGGAAATTTGCTCCCGCCCCCAAACTAGAGCTGCTAGGGAAAAACTAATGATGCCATCGTAATCAGGAGATAAAAATACATCAGCTATTTTGATATAAACGATATAAAAAACTATTTTGTTGTGCTGTGTAATATTAATCAATAAAAATGTTGTAGGTTAGAAGTTTTAGTTGAATTTCTATAGCACCTTACTAATATTTTGACGATTTGTTAAATTTGCATTACGTCATATATCGGAAACCAAATTACCTTACTGTCTAAAAATTTTTGTTCTTCAAAACTCTTTTGACATACATTATCTGTAGTGAATTTCATTGAAATCGGAAAGGTTCGATCGAATTGCTATCGGCTTGACATGGATTTACTCAACAGCTTTGTTTTTGTAAAAGTGTTTTTGGCGTTTTTTCAACTTTTTTTTGTAATTTTTTGACGACGCGATTTATTTTAGTTGTGGCGATTTTTTCCAGTTTTGGCGCGTTTTTCGGTTTTGCGAATTTTTTTGTCGGTGTTTGGTGATATATTTAGTTTTAGCTATTTTGTTTTGGTTATGAGACTTTTTTCGCTTTGGCGATTTTTTTTGTCGTTTTTTGGCGATTTTTGGTTTTTTGCAATTTTTTGTTGTTTTTTGCCAATATTTTTAGTTTTGGCGTTTTTTTTGGTTCTGCCGTTTTTTAACGTTTTTTCGGTTATTGACGATATTTTTTATTTTTTAGCGATTTATATTAGTTTTGGCGCTTTTTTTCAGTTTTTGCGCTTTTTTTCGGCTTGGCGCTTTTTTTCGTTTTTATGTTGTAGTGCTTTTTTTTTGTTTCGATGACTTCTTTCGGTTTTCGAGGTTTTTTAGTTTTTTGACGATATTTTTAGTTTTGGTTATATATTGCGTTTTAACGATTTTTTTAATTTTGGTGCTTTTGCTCTTTAAGCACTTTTTCATTTTAGCGTTTTTTCGTTTTGAAATTTTTTAATTTTGGATTTTTCTAGTTTTAGCGTTTTTTTAAAATTTCAAGATTTTACCTCTTACGGTTTCCAAGATACAGCAAATTGTCTAAATTACATAGTCAAAATTACATTAATTAATTGGTGTAGTATATTCTACAGACTACACAAATTAACAATAACTTTGAAACTTTATAGTGTATATATATAAATAAGTGTCTGCATATTACATTAGTATTCCAACATTTTTCGTTGCTCGCTTTAGAAAACCCTTTAATTTTTAACTGGCACTGATTTGTTGTTGTAGCGGTCAAAGTTTTAAATATTCTGTGAAAATTTCAGGTCCGTAGCTCTTACGGTTCCCGAGAAAACATTACATTAGTATTTAAACATTTTTCGTTGCTCGCTTTAGAACACCCTTTAATTTTTAACTGTCATATATTTGTTGTTGTAGCGGCCAACGTTCTACATATTCTGTGAAAATTACAGGTCCGTACAACAGCCGTAAAACAGCCTGTGACAGACAGACGGACAGCGTAGCGAAAACAATAGGGTTCCTTTACACTTTTGGTGGGCGGAACCCTAAAAATGCCAAAAAAAAAATTATTTTTATTTTATTTTAAACCAATGCTGATACAAACTGTTCTACCATTCCATTCCTTGACTTCGGGTTTTGACGTTTCAGTTTGACCTCTATGTTAGAGATGTAAAAGTATGGAGTATTTGGGTATTGAGCACTCAATACTGGTCGTTTTTGAGTACTCGATACTTAAAAGTAGTTACTCAATACTTTCAGAGTTGAGTTTTCCAGAAAAATAGATTGCAAAGTATGAATGAAGCTGATCAAAACAATTTGAAATTTAAAGTATAAAGTATAAAATATAACTTTTACTTAAATAAAACCTAGTAAAACATAATAAAAATGTGTAACTCAATGTTGAAAAGTTAATAAATTATAATTTTTACGAATAAGATAGCAGATTTAAATTTTTATATAATTTTATTCATCAATTTAAGACAAGCGTTAAAGTATTGAGTAGTATTGAATCGAATAGTATCGATTATTTAAAAGCAGCGAAATCTTACAGCTCTACTCTATGTACCCTATGATCACACAGCTCAGAAGTCGTTCGTATATACTATATATACTATATAATATAATACTTTGCTAATTTTCATTAAATCTTATGACTCTTATATATTTTTTTATTTGCTTTATTATAATTTTTTAGATAAGAATTAAACCGATATTTGTAATATGATTTTTTCATGGCTATTTTGAATTATAAAATTTTTTTCCCATTTTCATTTCATATCCATCAATCATTTGGCCTAAATAGGATTCGGATTGATAACTGAATTCAATAAATAAATAAATATATGATTGGACGACTTTGTATTTGATGCATGGTAGACGCACATCGATGCATTATTCGCGCTCATCAAAGATCTAATCCAAAGACATCCCTTAAATCAAGACTGCTCTTCTTGATATAAGTTTTTTCGGCTTAAAGTCAAGCGCAACTAGACTCAATAAATTAGCGTTTTACGAATGCATTCTTGAATTAATCGCTTTGTACATAGTTTAAGAAAATCCATACTTTTGACTCCCCAATAAGTTGATTTAAGTACGGATGACTTAAGTTTTCTTTTGAGTGCATATTCCTTTGAATTTATTTATATTAGTCGATCCCGGCAAACTTTGTCTTACATACAAATGTATATTTTTTTAACTTCAAATATACGCAGAGAAAATATATGGTTTTGTCATTGTTGCGTCAACAATGTCATGTTTCCCGATATAACTTATGGCTGTGGCAAATAAGTTATTATTGTTTTAAATAATTGTGAACCTTAATTAGTTTACGAGAAAATACTTATGCTTTCATTCAATCATGATATTATTAGCATTCACTTTGATTGCAACATGGTTGAATTTATCGTTAAAAAAACTAGCTACAATCATGGTATATTTGAAAATTCAATAACAGTATGGTTCTGTAACAATAAAATATGGTTCTTGTCCATGCTATTTTAAAGCAGTTTGTTTGCAAACCATAGCTTGGGTTACAAAAGAGACATGGCTCTCTGCTTCCAAAAAAGTTTTTGTTCTATCTTTTGGTTGCATACTTTTTTTAGTTTTTTTGTTTTACTTGGATATTACACGTTTAAGTTTTGCTTCAAGTTTTGTTTCAAGTTTCACTTTTTTACTAACACACTCAAACATTTTGAAATTGAATACCAACTTGCTTTCAATTTTCCATTCAAGTTTTCATTAAATTTTTCGTTCAATTTAAACAGCTGATCACAATCATTGTAAATAAATTACAGTAAGGCTCGATTATAACGAACTTATGCGAAACAACAAAAAACGCTCTATGAAAAGTTCGCAATAAGCATAGTTCGATAAAAACGAGGACTCGCTCAAAACAAATTCGCTCTTACGAAGCATTTTTCTATGAAAATGGCAACCAAAACTTCCGGACTTTAGACTTAGTTCGCTACAACGGAGAATTCGCTATGAACGGATTTTACTATTTCGTTGTTGATTCCTTGACGACGGCATCTTAAAAACAAAATTGACTATCGAGTTGCTTGCAAGTCACAGCGTCAGTTTCAATTAATTTTAACAACCAATACGTGTGATCAACTTGAAAGCAATATCTTGAACGTGTAACTGCAGAGTTACTTGAGAGCTGTTGGCATTGATAAACATAGATAGCAAGCTCTCGCACTGTCAATAAAATAATGACAACTCTCTTCACACGTATAGATATTGTGAATTCAACAAAAATGAGAGGACACCATTTTTTCATTTCAACACACTTGAGAGACCATAATTTTTCCACTTGAAAATGCACTAAATCGCAACTTTTCTTCCACGCACAAACACTTTTTAGTTTTATTTTATTTGTTATTTGTTTTGATATACATTTTATATTTCTTCTTGCTATAACTATAAAATATTTTTTTAATTGTGTTGACATTTGTGTGTTGAGATTTATCAAAGTTTTCAACCCTTTTTTTCATTGAACAGTATTGTATTTTTGTTCCTATTTGGGATAAAAATTTTTGGTACCAAATAGAAAAATTGCAAAAAAAATGTTTAGCAAATCAATATTTTTTGAGCTCGAATTTATTATAAAGCATTCTAAATTCATATTTTCATTAATTAATACAACAATAATTGCATAAACTTCTAAAAATTCATGTATAAAAAATATAAATAATTTAGAATACTTTTTGGTACAACCAGTGCGGTTTTAGTGCTGTGGGGAAATTTTTATTTTAAACCAATTCTAATACAAAATATTCCACTAATACATCCTTAGACTTAGGTTTTTGACAGCACACTTAGGTTTTTGAAGTTTCTGTTTGGCCTCTATGTACCCTATGGCTGTTGGTTTGTGTTTTGTGTCAATCGAAAAAATAAAAAACAAAAAAATAAATTATTTAAAAATAACAAAAAAAAATAAATAAAAGATAGCAAATAATATTCGTCCATGTTCTGAAAACCATTTCTTTTTGTAATTGCAAAATTTCAAAAACGAAACACAGTGTTCTTTTAATTGGACAATTTAGTGCATTCGTAGCTTATTTTGGATAAATTATCTGAAACATCTGAGACATGCATACAACTTAACTGAAAAGCTGCAATAAGTGAGCTTTTTGGTTGAATTCTTTCCTCATAGTTGCCAATTTCAAAACGAAATTGTTTCCAGAGCATGTCCGATTGCAAATAAATAACATGTGTCAACAAATATGTATATATGTATTATCTATGTGAAAATAAAAATACTTTTTTATTTCGGACTCAAAACATTTTACATATTAATTTAAAAAATATGTATATATTTTTAGCTGCTGTCAATTTTTAATGAAAATATTATTAAGAAAACAGCCTTTATATGGTTATTTAGAACAATGGTATTTTTATATAGAAATATAATATGATTAGCTTAAATCATAGTATATTTACATCCAATTAAACATTAGATTGCATGAATCATATTAGTGTTATAAACACAGAAAAATTTCCATGTAAAATCGTCGAAAACCAGGTTAGCTTAACATTTTTCGGTAGTGATTTTGCTTCATAGGTGTTTCATGTTAAATCAACATGATTTACAATAATCTTGAAAGAAAATTTTTTCCTTTTGAATTAACTTCATGTTGATTTAATGTTCCAGTACAGTTAAATCAAAATGAAGATGATACTGAAATAATACGAAAAATCATGTTGAATCAAAGTAATTTCGAGTTGAAACAACGTGAATTTGACATTGGAACAACACGAAGAATCATGTTGAATCAAAGTTATTTCAAGTTGAAACAACGTGAATTTGAATTGGAACAACACTAAGAATCATGTTGAATTAAAGTTATATCAAGCTGAAACAACATGACTTTAATGTAGCTATTTTAATAATTATTTTACTTACGTGATAGTCATCAGAAAACTTTTCGTTGTAGCTGACTGCCCCAGCCAAGATTTGAACTCGTGCCACCTGCATGATAGTCCACGCGCTAACCACTGCAGCCACAACAGCTTCAAACTTTTCTTTACTTATACACTAAATAAATACCATTGTGCGTAAAATGCATTTCATTTTAATTCAACATGATTTAAATGATTATTTAACATAAAACTTATTTGAAATTAAAGTTATAGTCATATCGATTGAAAATGAAACTTAACGTTTATAACAAAATTTGTTTCAACGGTGATTTTAGGTTAGATTAATTATTTTCCGCTTAAAATTAATATGAAACAATGGTAATTTCAAACCAGCAGCAGTAAATATTCGCTGGTAATTCGTTTTTTGTCGTATACATAGACGACACATGTAAGAATAAACAACAACAAGTCACACAACTAAGCAGAACAGTGAATTGTAGCAATGAACAAAGCAAGTAAACACTAACACACTCAAACGACAAATTATTTCTTGTAAATTTAATCAAAATTGCGGCATGTGGATTTTACTTTCCTTTTTTTTCTGTGTCTATAAGACAACAATATTATATTTAGAACAGACTTATTTTCATAATAGTATGATTTGACTCGAACCAAATAATTCAATCATAGTATGTTGCTCTTAGGTTATGGTTGCCTCAATCATGTTTTTCTTTGCGTGTAGGGTTTTTCAAAATAACTCCGTCCCACGGCCACCTATTGGGTCAAAAATAGAACAAAATCCTAACGTGAGTTGACACGAACATTTTAGCATGACAGCTCTTATAGTTCCGAAGATCATGCGATACTAGCAAACACACAATCGATTTTATATATCGCACTTGTTTAACAATACTGTAATAACTCAAAATTCAAAAATTTTTAGTAGAGACAAAAAAATGATTATATTATTAGTTGAAGTAAATGTCGATAAAATAAATACGCCATTCCTAAGAAAATACGAAAACTATCATAACATACAAGTTTATTTTTCTTTTTTTAGTTACTTCCATCGATTTTGGAAAATTCTTTCAACAAAAGAAGGTATCAACTCAAAATAAAAATTGGTAAATTGAAACATTTGAAACATGAAAACAGTCACAACTCAAAATATAAAAAAATGCAAGTTAATTTGAAACAATTTATTTTACGAAAAAGATCACAACTCGTTTTTTTGGCGAAGTAGTGGTTGGTAGATATGAATAAATAATGTAAATTTTCGGAAAAAGTGATCAAATAAAAATTTTGAGTTATTATAGTATTGTAGTTTTTTTTTGACGTGCGGTAAAGATTTTAGCCTCACATATGCTTCTTTGTAGCAGAAACAATTTCAGTGAATTTCTTTCCGATTTTTTTACTATTTTTTGTTTGCACATCCTTTACTGCATTTTTAACAGACACTTGAACGCAAAAAATACATCTATGTGAACCAGTTTTAAATCACTTTTTTCTTCCATACAACGAACATTTGTCTAGTAAAATTGCAATAATAGTGTACATGCAAGTTTAAGTTGAATGGGAAGATTTTCTTGGCAGATGTTCCAACAAATTTTTATTCTCTTCTTTCTTCTTTGACTTTTTTCCAATTCATTCAAACGGATACCATTTAACAAAGTTTTGCTTCTTTCAATTTCCGTGCGATTTTTGAATGCTTAGGTTTGTTGCTTGAAGTAAAAAAGCTGTAAATTGAAAATTTATAAAGCGTATGAACTTCGTAAAATTTCAACAAAAGAAGCGTATAATGTTAACGATTTGAGGAGTTTTAAACAAACAGAAAAAGAAGACATGTGATTTATTTCTTGGTAAAACATTTTTCGCGATAAACGATGACAAAGTGATATAAGTATGTACACTGAATCAGAAAAGTATATGTACATCTACTTTGATATAAATTGAACTTCTATATCCTTATGAAGAGTTAAGATAAAGTAAAATAATAAGAATCTTTATTATAGATATTGAATTTGGCTTTATTTTTATCAAAATTTAATTATAATTAAACAACTGAAATAACATGAAGAAAATTTTTATGAAAATCCAAAAAAATTATTACAAAAATATCCCTGAAGAAATTGGAAAGACACCAGCGAAGCGTAGGGTGGAAAATTAAATAAGGAATTCTCTATTTCTTTCTGTATCATAGTATAATAAGAAGGTCAATATAAATATTATTTTTTCATTTGCAGAAAAAAAATAATGACTTATTTGAAATCGCTAAAGTTGTTCAAAGATCTTGTTAATCTTTTAAGTACGTTTTAAATCTCTTCATTGATGGTAGATCTAATATGATTTGGAAAAACTAATTTCCTGTGTACATACCTGAACTCTTTAGATCTTTTATTTCCTTTTCCAAATGGGCACCAAGGGAAGCAAACACACTTAACTTTTTCTTGTGTTTAACAATTCACTTTTTATTTTAATAGAAAAGTCACCTTTTCGGCTCTAAGAATAATTCACGATTATGTGTCGAAAGACAAAAAAAAATATAAAGAGGCAAAAGCAGTGTTGGTAAATTGGTAATGTCTTTTAAATATCATTACCGCGTATGTTCAACATACCGGCCGCCTGGCACGATATGTGTAATCAAAATAAGATTTAAAATTCTTGTATTCTAATGAGAAAAATAATTAAGATTTAAACTCGTGGAACTCCAGGGGTATATGAGGAACACATAATTACATGCATCAAAGTTGTACTGATATGGATTAAACTTTTCTTCCTCAGTTCGTTTTAAGGCGTGGCCTTCTTAGTGATACTAACGATGACAGCAGTCGGTTCTTCGCCAAACAGGCACCAGATGATATTTTGGAACGATGGTAGCGACGGTCTACTTTCTGGGCGGCCGAGGTAGAGTTTTTCGGGCTCATTTCTACCAAGAACGATTCCGCATGGCAGGTTCCGGTAGAACTGTTTATCAACCAGGCACAAATGGCCATAGGTTTACATTGGGACAAAAGGGGGCCGGACCAGTTTTTAATGGAAATGTGTGTGTAAACGTTCTGTAGAGGTTATTGAGAGCAGTCAAGCGAAGAGCTAACCCGTACTTTATGGGCTTAACCGGGTATCGATAAGGCGTAAAGTTGTATACAAAACTCTGCTCTTCATGTAGGTCGATTAGTACCCGTACCAATCTGCTAGGTGCTGACTCATCAGAGCCTGTCACTTTTACGGCCGCAGTCATGTTGATCCATGCACTTTATTCACGATTCACCGGGTGAATCAACGTGTGATGCTCTTACCCACATCGAAAACATCTATGCTTGCTGGGGCAATCCTTCACGCGGTGAGATACACCGAGACAATTTATTCAGATTCGATTTTGTCGCATCACCCCGGCTTTGTCATTGGATATAAGTATTAGAAAGCGCCGGCACCGTCGCAAGGAATGACGGGTGACGCATAGAGTGCGCTTATAGTCATCGTTATCTTCCATGCCTTCTGTGAAGAAACGGAAAATGTGCAATTAGCTAATTGGTTAGGTAAATGAGATATAAAGTTAAATAGAAGAAAGTATGATCGCTTGATTATTCATTAGGCATTGTGAGGCAATAATACTAGCTTGTAAATCGGCCTAGTAATTATTCCGTTTTGGTTTTTGAGCTCGGGCACTCGAACGAGGTTGTCTGAGCCATAGTAAATTTTCGTGACCCGACCCAACTGTCACTCGGTACGGCACGGGGGCTCGTTCGTGCTTTATCACGACTAGGTTCACCGTTGTCATATCGTACGCGTTTCTACGATATGATAAAACGGAAATAGTCATTCAGCGTCGTCATATCGTAAGTTTCTTACGATGTAACAACACTGAGATATCCATACACCGTGTACTGATATCTCAGTGTTGTCATATCGTAAAAAACTTACTATATGACCACACTGTGTGGATATTTCCGTTTTGTTATATCGTAAAAACGTGTACGATATGACAACGCTGACTAGGTTATTTACTTTAACATCGGCTTGGGGTACTTTTCAGTTCCAGTTCCTTCAAATACTCAGACTACGAACGCCGACAGAAGTGTTGCTGAACGACTTTGATACGTCTCCATCGATTAAGCAGGTATACACTCGAGGCAACGTCTTCTGGTTCTGTTGGTGTCAACCAGCGTACACAGTTTTGAGGGTTTGTCCCCAAATAGGGGACTTCTTTTTGGGATTGGGGATAAAAATATCGTGAAAATCCCCAAACGATTTTTTGGGGAAAAGTACTTTTTCTATTTCTTCTGCGCCAAAATCATATAAAGATGCCACTGACCCAACAAATATAGTCTGTTGTGTGACTTACTAGACCTTTTTAAGGTCACAGAAAAAAGACCTGAAAAGGCATAGCGATTCAGTCAAACACAAAAATATCTTCGAATCGATTTATACAAAAACCACTTTAAAAATAGTTCAGTTTTCTTCTCAAATTTCTTTTCATTTATCTATCGTCGCTAAATATGTCTGCCCCTCGTTTGTTGCGTACGTCTATCATGACCTTCAACCATTTCTTCTCGATAAGGATTTGGTCGATTTGTGCCCGGTGCCTAGCTCCTGGTGATGCATAAGTGTGTTTGTCGATATCCTTGTGAGGGAATTTGGTGCCTCCAATAAACATCGCATGTGTTGCACAGAAGTCTATAAGCCTGTTTCCGTTCTCGTTGCACCTATTCTCGAAGCTGTGGGAGCCCATTATGTTGCATGTAGTTGGGTTACAAGTGACCTTTGTGTTGAAGTCTCTTAGGATGATCTTGATATCGCCACGATGTATTTGTCCCATCACTGTGTCGAGTTGTTGGTAGAAGTCATCCTTATCTTCGTTGCAAGTGGTGTTGGTTGGCGCATAACATTAGATAAAGGCGATGTGCCTTAGCTTACAGCGAAATCTTGCTGTGATGATCCTATCTGAGATTGGCTTCACCTCAGTTATGGCACGTTGCCATTCAGTGGATAGGATAAAACCGACACCGTTGGAATGTGTCTTGTCGTTTCCGGAGTAAACGAATTTGTATACATCCGAGTCAAACTCGCCACTGTTCTTCCATCTGGTCTCGCTCAAGCCAAGAATGTTAATGTTGTAGTTTTTCATCTCTTTAATAACTTGCGCAAGTCTAGTGGACTCAACTAGTGATCTGACGTTCCAGGTTCCGTAGAGTATACATTTTCGTTTGCGGTGGTTCGTTGCCAAAGTTTCCAGTCCATTTTCATTTCTATTTCTAATTGAGGTTTCTAAAATCGAATGGTGTTTTCGAGCTGATAGGTGATTGGCCCATCGAGCCTTGTCCCATTCACTGAGGCTGTCAGCATCCATGGGCGGATTTTGGTGTGGTTAGCTCATCCGCCTTCAATGTTTGTTCATTTTCCACCGTTGACTTCCCACGTTGTGGATTGTTCTTAGCTTCAGCGCTACCCTTCGACCTTACCAACATGGGAGGCCCTACCGGTAGCTATGCTACCACCGGCATTGCTCTTAGGATCGTTGCACTTACTGAGCGTCCTCATCGCGACAAGGTGACAATCCGTCGAGGACTCCAAGAGGAAAAACAGAATACGATTTAACATCTCAAACCTCAGCGAACCAAATACAGCGGCCAGACTTATTGAGAAATGCGACGATGCTATACGGCAAACCCAAAATAGCGGCGACACCCCAGATTCAGCTTGGTCAAAAGTTGAAAATGCAATAGTAAATTCGACAACTCAAATCATTGGTCTATCATGCACAGAAAGAAAGGAGTGGATATTAAATAGAACATGGGATAAAATCACCAAGCGCAAAGAAATTCACAATACCTCATGCAACTGCGCTCCCAACTCAGAACGCGCGCAAAACTTCAACGGTCAGCCAGAGCCGATAAAAGAAACTTCATATCGACAAATTTAGAAGAAGCAGAAAAGGCCTCACGTCAGAACAATTTACGCAAGACGTACAAAAGTATTTCAATGGTCACGTCTAAATCATTTAAAACATCAGCGCCACTCTTTGATATGCAACACAACATACTCACCACTACTGAACAACAGCTAGACAGATGGAGACAGCACTTTGAAATAAAAGATAACAGTGAAATTGAATACAACGAGGAAAATGCCCTCCCTTTAGCTCCCGGCAACATCTCCGATGCTCCCCCGTCCATAAAGGAAATAACTGCAGTCATTACCAAATTAAAAAATGGCAAATCTGCAGGCCCCGATAATATTCCTCCAAAAATATTTAAAACAAATCCATCTTGGTCTGCTAACATACTTGCGCCCTTATTAACGGATGCATGGACTAGTCAACTTACACCAAAGCGGTGGAATGAAGGCCTAATTATAGCTCTACCAAAAAAGGGTGACCTTCGAGAATGTACAAACTGGCGCGGGCTATCATTACTAAACACCATCCAGAAACTACTGGCAATGATAATCCTAGAACGACTCTCTCCACTGAAACAGACCTTAAGGCAAGAACAAGCGGGTTTTCGCGAAGGTAGATCATGCATTGACCATGTATCCACGCTCAGAATTATTATCGAGCAGGCGAATGAAAACAAATCGCCCACGTACTTACTATTTGTCGACTTTGAACGAGCATTCGACACCATTATAAGGCAGTGCATATGGAAATCCCTAAAACGCAAGGGGGTCCCAAACACCATAACTAACATAATCAAAAATATGTATTCCAATGCAGAAAATAAGGTTTTGCTTAAAAGACAAACTTCAGATGCCTTCTCAATCGACCTTGGAGTCCGCTAAGGCTGCGTCCTTTCCCCACTCTTGTTTTTGGTCATCCTAGATGAAGTAATGGTGGCGACGAACTCAGCAGCACCTAACGGTCTGCAGTGGGCTCCATTTACAAAATTAAATGACTTGGACTATGCAGACGATCTATGCCTACTCGCTTACAGCTTTGAGCACATAAATGCAAAACTTCAAGCTCTTCACTATAATGCACGTAAGGTTAGACTTCGCATCAACATAAAGAAAACAAAGGTCATGAGACTAAACACAAATAATAATAGCGCTCTCCTCCTAAATGGTACCATTATCTCAATAAACAGCGGTGCAGATGAAGATGTAGAAAATCGGATAGACAAAACTCGAAAGGCTATGTACTCTTTGAGAAATGTATGGATATCAAATGATCTGTCACGTGACCTCAAGTTAAGAGTTTACAACACTTGCATTAAGCCCGTCCTCCTCTATGGATGTGAAACTTGGGGTCTGAAAAAGAACGCCACAAGGAGACTCCAATTATTCACCAATCGCTGCCTACGCCGCATCATCCGGTGTTTCTGGCCAAACACGATAAGTAACTCGGATCTCCTTCGTATGACAGGGCAGATTCCAATCTACCAGGACATCTTAAGGCGAAAATTCGGATGGATTGATCACACGCTCAGATCAGAAAACTCAATTGCAAAGGCAGCTCTGACGTATAACCCACAAGGTTCCCGTCGACGAGGACGCCCAAGAACCACCTGGCGCACATCGACGTTAAACCAATTAGCATCATCGCAACTAACATGTAACAAAGCTGTACAAATAGCACTCGA
This sequence comes from Panzeria rudis, assembly GCA_956483635.1. NCBI lineage: Eukaryota > Metazoa > Arthropoda > Insecta > Diptera > Tachinidae > Panzeria > Panzeria rudis. The sequence goes on along the minus strand of OY101448.1, from coordinate 85,392,122 downwards.
CCGAAATAGATGGAAATCTTTAATTGAGGCCGTTTGCTCCCAAGCTGGAGTATATCATCATATCATCTATCGTCAATGTTGGCATCCTGCTAAAAATATAAAAACGCTTTTTATTTTTAATAACTTCTTAGTTTTATATACAAAATATGGAAGAAGTTTTGAAACTGGCGTACTATTTTATTTACTTTTTTCAATATTTTTACATTTCAAAATAAATTAAATGTTACAGATTTTAAGATTTTTTTAATTATTTGTTGGGACGAAGAAAATATCCAATTTACAGACAAACTCTAGGTAAGGACATGCTGACATTTATTGGAAGTTTTCTGCCGACTTTCATTTCCAATTTCAAAAAAAATTTTACGGAATATGTTCATGAGGTCCGAATTTATATAAAACATTCATTAATAGATTGATAATTATGACTAGTAAGACAGAACAGTGCAGGTACATGAAAAATTACACTTTGTGGCTCTAAATAATACAAAATTTGTTATTGGCGGCATTATTTTTTCAAATCAAAGCGATTTTAATCGACTTGAGTTACTGCTATATAACTAAATTAGTATATGGCGTCAATTTCAATCAGTCACTAGAAAATGTATATTTATGTCGGTATTTTAATAGCTACTTAAAGATATCACGTTCGGAATGTATTTGTAGATATAAATGAATCTATTAAAGGTTACCTTTCTTGGCAAATTTTATGATTATATTATTTATCTTTATAAATGGATTAAGCATTATAATTTTCAGTTGATAATATTGCCATGTCTGAAATTTTCTGAGCTAGCGTCGATTTTAAGTAGGCTTTTATTACTTTCATCTTACTAAAACTACGCTTACCATTCATATTTTATAATAAAAATATAGAAATGCGCTAGAAATTGCTTTGCGCATTTGGCTTTTTGGCACCCCTTGACATTTGACGCCTAGAGCGACTGCTCCACTCGCTTAACCCTTGGGCCGGCGCTGTCTACAAATCACATTAAATTAAAAATGTTCAAAGTCACCGAAGAAAATGGATTATAACTTCCAAACGGCTGCACCGATTTTATTCAAGCATAGGCTAGAAGATTTTAGATCAAGTCACTTTTCAAAGAACAAAAACTAAATTACAATCGGTCTAGCCGTTTGTTTGCTACGTTGCCACAGGCACACAGATTGAAGAGGATACAGCCAGAAAAGAGGAGATAACTTATAAACGGCTGGACCAATTTTCTTCAAGAATACTTTCGATCAAGTCACCTGTCAAACAAAAAAAACTAAGGCCCTAATTGTGTAAATCACATCACCGAAGTAAAATTTATATTAAAGCAAAAACAAATTTGAAAAAATTTTAAAAATTTATTTATGGTTTTCACCAAACTAACGCATAGAAATTAAAGCGTTGCTTTGCCTGTCAAAAATTTTAAAATTTGTATTAAAAGTAAAATAAATTTATAAAATATTTGAAATATTGTTTTTGTTCTCTATATACATTTCACTTTGGTGACGTGATTTACACAATTAGGGCCTAAATCAAAATCGGTCCAGCCGTTTGGGCTGTTGGAGTTAATAAAATTAATTTTAAAAATATTCAAAATAAATGGATTTAATTAAATAAAAAGTTTTACGCACATATTTCCTTTGAAATAATCAGGTATGTGATGGAAATCGATTTTGAAAACGAAGCACTTTTAAAAGCCCCTTTTAAAACACTTTTCATCAAATTTTTATAATTTTTGTGATGCAACTCTTTTGTAATAAAGAAATATTTTTATAATATGTGTGATAAAATTGTTTTTAATAAAGAAATATTATTATAAAAATTGCTTCGTTTTCGGAATCGATTTCCATCACATACCTGAATATGTTTTTATTTTAAAGGCGCTGTAAGGATTTTTGGGGGTGAGAAAAGAGCTATTTTGGAGATTTGTGCGGGTGAAAAATCGGAAATCGCGGATAAGGTATGAAATAAAACTGGGAACCTTGGCGTCAACATAAGTTGCCCAATAAGGAGTCATGCCAGGGTCGATGGAGGCAAGGATGGTAGAGAATTCTTCGAAGGAGAATTTTAAGTGATTTTTATAGCTTTTCAATCCCGCTTCCCATAGGCCTCCAATATGCGTGGCAGAGGCCGGAATAAAGTACCAAGATAATTGCTGGTGACCTCATTTAGACACCGCTAGAACGCACAGTTCGCTTATATGTTTGTTAAACTTATTTTTAGCTCTTTTGCCACTCCTACAAAGTTTTTTCATTATCGGAGTAGATTCGGCTTGGGCGCCTTTTTCTAGAAAAAAATATTGTAAAAGCCGCCAGAAACGCAGCTATCGAAAGATCACTAACGGCATGTAAATGGATCTCTTTGGTATGAAAGCAGACAAAGTGACATATGTAGCCTTTGCATGTGTGGCATCCTCTGCGGACTAAATTCTTTATCTCAAATTATCCTGCGAAGTCGATACCCGTGTTAGTGAAAGGTCTGAATAATGTTATCCGTTCGTTTGGAAGCGATGTCATTATTTTTCTTGAACCGCTTGTCGGTGTAAGACACATTCTGACCGGATCGTAGCTAACATTGCCGTTGCTCCACAGTGAAGCAACAGCTTATGGACAAAGCCTATGTAAATTCTTGCCAATCTACTTTGATCTGCAACGATAATTAGGTGTCTTTCCTTGTACGGAGGGGACATCGACGATCCTAATTTGCTCGAATGATATTATCACCCACGCTGGATGGAAATTCTTATTTTTTTGCAATACACGAAACTCTTTTTTTCTCACTACACTCTGAGCTACTGTCAAAGTCATTTCGTGCTTATATTCACTTTGTGCTGTCAGTATTTTAAATATTGACGTGGCTGATGTGGTAATCGCGTTGGCATATAAAACTGCGATGTACTGAGAAGCCTAGATGAAAGACTAATATTAAAAAGTAATAATAAAAAGTGAAATTAAAATAGAAGCAAGTAAGTAAAACAAATAAATTAAAATGTATGTTTCTAAATATTAAATCAAGCTTATTCCGGGATTGAAAAAAATAAATAAAACGCGTGGTGGTGCTGAATTATAAGCCAAAAAATCTTAGTTGAAGAATGGTAGGATTGATATAAGTAAGTAAATGGTAGGCTTTAGATTGCATGCATGTTAGCTTGAATTGAATAGATAATACAAGCCCATCAGGAGGGATCCTGTCCAAAGCCGTTACATTTCAGACATAAATCATGTCTGTCTCTCTTAAGCTAAGATAGTTGTCTTAAAATCCGACGTGACCAGGTTTAATAATGTGCAAAGTTAAACATTTAGTGCTGATCGAATCCGTTCTTAAATCAAGCGTTCTGTACTTATTTTGAATAAATATGGTAAATGCTTTTGACTTATGACTTGATTTTCTTTTAAATGTATCTCGTGATACCAATAATTTTAATCCCCTAATGTACATATAAATCAATAGAAAAATTCCTTTGATGGGCAACGTACGCAAATGAAATTCCTTTGAATTTAACGTATTCAACACGACATTTGTAACAAGGAAAAGAAAAATTGTCCTTAGCAACAACACTTTTGGCAAATATAGTCGTTTTAACGGCATACATGGAATTAATTATGCTTGATCAATATGGAAATTCGGTTGTTAAAGCAACGACATTTCTATGGAATTTCTCTAATCGCTGCACCTTTACAGACATACTTAAATCTATGATGAATTTTGCCTGCCAATATTCCAACCTGACATAAAGTGGATGGTTGCCTGGGTCAAAAATACTTTGTTTTGCTGAAAAAGAAATTTTCATGCATGAAGTTCTTATAACTGGAAAGCGTAGACATTTTGACACCATTCTTTTGTATTTTTTTTCTACTGCATGCTTTCATTTAAAATTATTACCAATGATTTGTCAGTCTTAGTGTATCCTGCATAAGAGTTTGTGTATTCGTGATATGAATACAAAATTTACAAAAATAAACAAGGTTTCGAAAAATACGAAGGGTACTGTTTATGTTGTGAACCTTTGCAACACTGACACTTGTTAGGTGCGGCATAAAAAGGTAAGAAAACTAAATATTTCGTTTAATATGTTACTTTTGGCAATTACGGAAATGCTATACTGCCTGTATACTCAAAAAGCATTTTGATGGTTAAGCGCTGTACAAACGGTTGTCAGATCTTACAATATTGTCAGATCGGGCAATGTGCTGACAATGTACTGACAATAAAAAATTGTCACCACAAGATATGTTGTTAGTTCACATGGCTGTATAAAAGTTGTCAGAAAAGCCTAGAATTTATTGCCAAACAGTTGTCTGACAATAAATTTATCTGACAATATTGTCAGTAAAAAAATTGGCAGTTCACACGATTGTCAGATACAAAAATTTACAGATCTGTGGCTTGGCGTTGCCAGATTCAAATCATTTAACAGAAATTATCATATATTTATTATCTGTGCTTGTGTTAACTTTAAAAAGCGAAAATATAAATTAGTATTAAACATAAAGATGGAATTCCAACTATTTTAGCTGCATAGTTTCTTTTATTTTCCTTTTTCCCTAAAGAAAAACATGATGCAGTGCTGCCAATAGTAAGAAGTCTATAACATGACGCCATTGTCAGATGCAGAAACTTTGCACATCTGACAATTAAAAAATTGTTGACAATTACCTGACAATAATCTGACAGTGGCAATGCCATGTGTTCACACGATTATCAGATGTCTGAAAATTTTTTGTCAGCAGTAGTATTAAATTCGACTGCCAATGCTTTTTCTGGCAACATTGTCAGACAAAAATTGACAGTTCACACGATTGTAAGAAATTCTTAGCACATTTTACTGACAATATTGTAAGATCTGACAACCGTCTGTACATAGCTTTAGCGAAATTATGCAGAAAACATCATTGGGTTGTTACTAAAAAAAAACATTTGCATCGTGTGTACTTAGCTTTATTGAGCATAGAAAGCGAAATTTATACATGAAATGTCTGTAAAAATATTTCTTACAGCTTTCACTGTTGGTCGTTGCCAGCATTGTCCACTCGGTGTTTTTCGCACCTTTTTTTAGTAATTTTCAACTTTTCGATGAAAAATATGCTCAAGTTAGTGCCCGGTGTTTTTTGTTAAATTGTAGGTGCTTTTTATTTGCGACGGTTGCACTAAACAAAAAAAGATCAAAAATAAGTTTATCTAAAAAAATATTTTTTTTTCAAGTGTAAAATTCTTTTCTTTTGCTGAACACAGTTTTTTGCAGCCTTGTGGAAGAATAAACAACTTTATTTTCATTCTTATTTATCGAGTTCGAAATTTACTCTTGAGGTAAACATACGAGTTGATTTTAGGTCGGGCAGTGAAAAAAATAAACAATTGCGAGGTTCGAATGAAGACTGAGCAAGAACTGGCGCTGAAAAAGGTACTTTGTTTGTAAATCACTTGCAGAAAATATTTACTCCAAATACGTCTGATACTATAGTTGAACTGCCACCAGTCCGCGCTATACCAGATGTTACCTTGAGGTTCAATATTCGTGAGATTGAACACTGTATTGCGGGCTTCAGTTCGAAAAAAATATCCAGGTGCTAATAAAATAAACAATAAAATGCTCTTAGAGCTACCCTATACTGCAAAAAGAATAATTCTGTTTATTGTTAACGTTAATTTGCGCCTCAAATGCTATCCCGCAGGATGGAAGGTTTTGCTGATTACCATGATATTTAAGCCAGGCAAAGATCATACGAAGGTGGAATCCTATAGGCCTCTAAGCCTGTTGTCTAATATGTCATAACAATTTGAAAAGCTATTTATGAGTAAGCTAACACCCGTACTGAATGGTACTGTATGAATTCCAGTACACCAATTCGATTTTAGGAGACAATATAGCACAATCGAACAAACGTATAGACTTGTGAATGTGGTTAGAAAAACCTTCGTTGAAAAGAAATATGTCACGAAGGTTTAATACATAAACTAAAACAAAACCTACCCGAAAACCCCTTAAGCTTTTAGAAAGCTACTTAACTGAGCGAAAATTTTTTGTTAAGGAAGATAATTTTCCAAGTCCTCCTCAGCCGATTGAAGCCGGAGTTTCTCAAGGCAGCATTGTCGGTCCTGTATCATATCTGATATATGCCTCTGACTTACCGGTAAGCAGTAACATACACATATTAACATTCGCTGATCATAGATATTTTCTTAGTGTTCACAAAAGCCATCAAGAAGCTTCCCGCAAACTGCAAGAGTATATACCTCAGTTGGAAAAAGGCCTAAAAAAATGAGCGCGTTCATAAGAAGTAGCTGTTGAGCTGAACTATTGTAAAACTATTGGCATCTGTTCCGCCCAACAGTTACGTCTTAGAAACGGCTTGATTGATACACTGCAATATGAACAGCTGATAAATGTAAACAATTAAAAACAGACACAAAAGACATAATTGAAATTAACTAAATTAATTAGTTGAGCACTCAGTTTTGAGTGCGTTTTGGTTCCATAAAATATTCTATAAACATGGTATCCAATGCGATAGTCAGCACCATACGAATTATTCATTTTCATTTTATTTTAAAATTTTCACCACAAAGTAAAAAACACTGCAATAAAATAAAAAGGCTGCGCCGATAATTTTTTTAATTTAACGCTAAGCTGCCACAGTGTTAAAAAAATTTTTCAACATTATAGTATATTAAATACTATGTAAATAATTGGAAGGAATTCTACACCAAGCCTGGATTGTAAACTTCTTTTATACAAAATTTTGCACCAACAAATAGGTACTTACTAACTGCTTTAGTGGATGTTACGGAGAATATTAGGTGTGAACTAGATGATGGCAAAATAAAGTTCTTATTGATTCTCGATCATTCGAAAGCATTTGATACAGTTAACCATGAAATATCCCTGCGGAAAAATTGGTGATAAATGATCCAAAAGTACTCGTCCTATGACTTGAGAAAATGAGACTGGTACCAAAAATAAGGAGTAGTGAATGGTGAAAAAAGACATATTGCGTAAATGGTCACATATTAACCATTTTCAGTCAATTTAGTTGGTATTCCGGCTAGTATTGTAGTAAACGGCAATCGATGCAACTGGATCTAAGGCCTATCACATAGTATCTATAAAATATTAATTGTCTCCCTTCAATGAGACTGCCATGCCACTCAGGAACCTGTTCCGTAACTATATTCAGATATTAACTCCAGCTTAACTGGTATTTATAACATTGAAATATAAGTTCCCCTGTGGTCGAGTGGGTAGTATACTAGCCTGTCATGCCGGAGGTTTCTACTTGGATTTGTAGCAATAAAAAAATAAATTAATCGATAATTACATCTAAATTTTGGAATAATATTTATATATAATCTTTTTTATTCTACACCGATTAGGACTCCATAAGATAGTTCAGAGACAAGTTACAAGGTGCATACAAAGTATCTATTAACCCTATCCTAGGCCATCCCCATGTAAAAGTGGCTGGTCCGCTTCATAGGAAGTGTTAGAATTTGGACTGGTCCCTACCACCTGGGGACCGGTCACGTGACTTGTTTTGTGTCAGCTCCATTTACCGTAGGGATTATATAGAAAACTTAGAACTAACTTTAACTTTTCTTCAACTGCAGCACAACTTATGTTGTCGTATCTTACAGATCGTACACAGTAAAATTAACTAGAGGTGTTCTTCAGGGTTAAATTTTGGGACCACTGCTGTTCTCGATCTATGCTAACTATTTGCCAAGTAATTTATCTCACTGCAATATTCACATGTATGCTGATGATGCACAACTATGGGTCACTATGGAGAACATAACCAGGCTTAATGATGACTTATATAACATATACATATATGTGGGCATCCGCAAGTCGTCTACATTTCAATTCTAAAAAATCCAAATGTCTGGTGATTCACAAGAAAACCATGCATCCACTTATAGAAGACAATGTTGTAATTAACCAATAAAAAAATGAGTTAGTAAATACTGAAAAAAATCTTGGAAATCGTACTTAATAGCAATCTGACATGGACAAGTCATGTCAATGCACTTGCTGTACAATTATATGCCCAATTGAGGTCATTATGGACTGTTCAATATTTCACCCCTTTGAGAGTTAGAATATTACTTGCTAAAGCGTACTTGGTTCCAAGTCTTACTTATGGTTGTGAATTGTTTTGTAGCTGCGATAGCATTAGTAAGAGGAAGCTCGAAGTTATATACAATAATATATTAAGGTACGTTTATAATTTTAGGAGGCGTGATCATGTGTAATTACATGTTAAAACATTTATATGGTGTATTATTTGAAAATCTCTTGAAGATAAGAACGCTAGTTTTCTTCCACAAAATTATATACGCCCAAAAGCCGGAATATTTATTTCGGAATATTAGATTTGATAGATCTTTAAGAGGCAAAAATATTATAATTCCTAGATACCAGAGCTGTAAATGAATCATTCATTTTTGAATCAATTCGCGAATCATTGATGCACTGAATTAGCAAATTTGAAATTAACTCTTTTCACACAAAAAAATGAATTGCAATTCATTTCTAATTCAAATGAATTTGTCAAATGAATTTCTAATTCAAATGAATTTGTCAAAGTGAATTGCAATTTATTTCCAATTCGTTTGAATTGAATTGATTTTGAATTCATTCAAATGACTTAGAAAAAATAGTTAGCAATTCAATTTAGAAAAAGTTAATTAACAGGTGCGACTCGCCACAAGATGGCGACAGTCTGTTAATTAATCTTACTAAAATTAGAAGGATTTTCGCTACAGTTTTGTTGCCACTGTCAGTGGTGGTGTAGGTAAAGGACTCTGACGAGTAGACTTGGTGGTCACGAAACCGCTGTCAGTTCAACCCTCCGTACATCCAAATTTTTCTTTGAATGTTCAATATTCACATGCTTTAGAGTTTCTTTCTTAAATAAAAAATAATTTGAGCAAAAGATTAAATTAAAAATGAACTTAAGCCAAACTAATTAAATAACTTTGGATAGAAACTTAAATATTTATTTTTATCAAAATGTGTGAAAATATTATTAAAGGTGTGTTTAACAATATATTTTTGATTAAATAATCTCATATTTGTATATTGTCGAAAATTTTTTTTTTTAATTTTCAATCGAATTTTAAAGATTCTAGCAACTTTGAATCTCAACATAAAATTTTTTGCTGCCAAAGCTGTGTTCGTTTACTCGAAATTCCACTACTTTTACTACAATTGGAAACATTTGTTTACTTTTTGCTGTAGTAAAACTAGTAAATTGTAGTAAGTAAACGAACAGGCATATATTGTCTTTCATTTTGGTAGGAGAATTTTCCATTCTTCATTCCTCATAGATCTGCTCTTGAATTTGATTGATTGCAACTCATTTTTGATTTCATTCATTTGAATTGCAATTCATTGTTCTAATTCATTTGGATGAACTCAAAATCATTTCAATTCAAACGAATTGGAAATGAATTGCAAATCATATTACAGATTCATTTGAATTAAAAACGAATTGCAATTCATTCTACAAATTCATTTGAATTGGAAACGAATTCAAATTTATTTCTGCCTAATTCGTTTGAATTGATGATGCATTTACAGCTCTGCTAGATACCAATGCCCTGTTTCTGAATGAGAGTTCTTTTTACATGCTGTTCGTCTTTGGAATGCTCTTCCGCATAGCCAGCAAATGAACAGCAACGCAACAAATTTTAAAAAATGTAGTTTTAATTACTTTGATTAATTAATATAATTCATTGCACAATGATAAATAGAAGTATATTGAGTTTGAGATTATTGAGAGTATTTAAAATTAACTAATAAAAAAAAAAAAGTTCAACACAACCTTTTTTAATCACAATGCTCTATTGTTATGGGAAGTCAATGGCTGTGCTAAGTTTCATTAGAATCGTTTAAGTTATAAGTAGCTTAAAAAGGTTATTTTTTAAATGGGTGTGGCATACTGGCCACTTTCTTCATCATATTTTTTTGTTTTGACGGTATCTCAATGTGTGTATAAAGTTTCACAAGAATCGGCTAAACATAAGTAACTGAAAAAGAGGATTTACTTTGTATGCGCGTGGTCCTGCCCAATTTTTTAATCATAATGTTGTATTTCCACGGAAATCCAATGTGTATGCAAAGTTTCATAAGAATCGGTATAGTGGAACTAGCATAAAAAGCTATCGCTAGATTTGGCCATTAAAAAACAAACTAACATTGCAAGTTAAATAAAGGGTTTTAATAAATAATATAATTAGTATCCCTCGTAACTATGGATACTAATAATAACAATACATAATGCACACATGCTAACTGCTACAGTACTAAAATAAATTCTAGATCAAAGCAAATAAATCAAAGCAAAACGAATTGTTTTAAGAAAAAAATTGTTTACTATACTATCCGTCTTGGGTCTTTTTGCCCTTTCTTTTCTTGAAAAAGTGCTAACTGCTACAGTACTAAAATAAATTCTAGATCAAAGCAAATAAATCCAAGCAAAACGAATTGTTTTAAGAAAAAATTTTTTTACTATACTATCCGTCTTGGGTCTTTTTGCCCTTTCTTTTCTTGAAAAAGTAGCAAAAAAACGTTTCTTAAATTGCGATCTAACGGGTTGATATGTCCTATAAATATATTTGTCATAAAATTCTGCTATGAGTGTTCAAAGACACTACCCACGGGAAATAGAAGGAGTACGGATGCCTTTTAGAAGGCCTCTGTACTCCCTTTTTGGATGTACAAGGCCTACTCGCTCCACTCCATACTCATATCTTTTTTATACATGTTGTCATTGCGTGGAAGGTTTTCCGTTTGCTAGTTCTGGAAGGCCTGACAAGAGACCTTCTAAAAAGGTAATTTTGAAGGGTTTCTAAGGTCTGTCAAAAAACAAATGGAGGTACATGGAAGTACATTTTTTGCCCCACCGATTTTAGGAGAAAAAAAAATTATGAGACTAAAGGTACGGCACACTTGGCAAATATTTGCCGAAAAAACTTGACCAACAAAGAAGCTTAAATTGCATTTTCTTTAATTCCAATATTTTTTTTTAATATGGGTTCGCATTTATTAAAAATAATATAAAAATAGCATTTTGCGGCATAATTGACCTTATTTTGTGATATAAAAACCAAGTTAGATCACACTAACCCTGGGCAAAAGTAGTGGTTACGTCTTTTTGGGCAAATATTTGCCAAGTGTGACCGTACCTTAAGCCGCAAGTAAACCCTTTCAATCTCAAAAAGAATTTTTAAAATCGGTTGACAAATGACAGAATTATGCGTGGGGGACCAAACTTCCCGCTCCGCCCTCCTTCGTTTTTCGAAAAAAAATATGATACCAAATGGAAGCAGAACCTTTTAAACAAAAAAGGAATTTTGATAATCGGTTAAGAAATGGCAGAGGTGGAGCTAATTTCTCAATCGATTTCTGTAAAAATATTACAGAATAAAACGGCAGGCAAAGTGTTTCAAACAAAAAAAAATTGAAAATCCCACCAATTTTCGAAGAAAAAATTATGTGACTAAACTTCAGGCAAACCCTGTTAAGCAAAGAAAGAATTTAAAAAAATCGGTTGACAACTGACAGAGTTATGTGTGGGGCGCCAAACTAAAAAGTTGTGGGACCAAACTGCAAGCAAAACCTTTTAAACAAAAAAGAATTTTGAAAAGTTAAGGAATGACAAAGTTAAGTAATCTTGGAATGACAAAGTTTAGTAGTTGGGGAAATCGCCCCCCCCCCTTCCGGATTTTGGGAAAAAGTATGGAATCTAACTGCAAGCAAACCCTTTCCAACCAAAAAAGAATTTTAAAAATCGGTTGACAAATGACAGAGCTACTCGTGGGAGACCAAACATCTCGAATAATAAATTCATAAATTGAAAGTCAGACGTAAACTTTCAAAACGTGAATACATTTTTATCCCAAGCCTCCTCTTTCATAATGGTTGAATTTAAACATTTTAGGCCGGTTAAACAATCGGATGGTATTTAAATAATGGGTCATATTATATTTTCCGCAGGAAAGAAAAATTTAACGGAAAGAAATATCTATCGATGTGCAAATTAGAATTATTCGTTCCTGTGGTATAAGCTTTCCGCCAAATTAATTTTAATTGACTTAAAATTGATTTTAAATAAATTTTGAGGAAAGCCTATACTGCACGAATTAATAATTACAATTAGCATATCGATCGATATTTCTTTCCGCTGAACTTTCCTTTCCTGCGGAGCCAATAATACGACCCAATACATTTTGATTACTTCTTCTGACCCTAAAAATATTCAACGTAGTGTAAAGAGATTTTCATGTGTTTATAAATTCATGCATACATGCGAAGAGAAAAAAATATCCAATCAACATTTTCATATTTTACGTATTTACAACTGAAGTAAATTTAATTTCAACATTTGACTATTGAGATTTTTAAAGCATGTAACGGGAATTACTTGTATGTAAAGTTTTAGTCAGTTATTTTTACGGAATAATATTTCGCTAAATATTTTAAAATTACAAAAGCTGGAATGAATACTTTTAATAACATAAATTTTTCTTATTTATTTTTAGATAACTGAACTTCTCTCTGGCGATAAAAAAAAATACATAAATATTCATAAAGTGAGTACGCTCCATCCAAACAAAATTAATACTAACTACTACCAAAAACTATAGTACTACTATTAGATACGCATAATGTTCTACAACACATGACTAGATCCAATACTCATTCTATAGCAAATGGTTTTTATATATATTTGTTCCGATTTATAGCAATATTTTTATTTCCTTCTGGATAAATCTATTTACCTAAATCTCTTTCATAAACTGAATGGGTTTTTGGAGTTGGCTTAATTCCTCAAAATGTTTGTAAACCATTTATTACAGTCACAGAACTTCAAAGTATCGCTCCCGGCATTACAGCGCGATCTCGTTGAACCGCTTGACTGAGGAAGTTTGTAGAAACTGTAAGCATCCCTGCCTGTAATTTTGTATCAATTGTCTTCAACGTACTTCCCTATGACTGGTGGAAAGTGTCAGGAGCGGTGAAAAGAGAACACATCATTTAACTAGACCATAATTGTTTAAGAAATTTAATATTTGACATATTGTCATAATTTTATTTTAAATGCAGTCTATTTGCTGGCAGTTAAGCATTGTCTATATGCATTTCATTGGCGCTTTACCAAATCGTCAGTAGACTTCAACCACAACTTTGAAAAGTTACAAACCTCTTATCTTATGCACAGATTTTCAAAAACCATTTGAGAATTTACAAAAGATAATATTTCTGAAAATCACAAAAGAATAATATAAGCGTAGTAGGCTTAGAAACTTATACAAACCCCAGCAAATAATTTGTATTCGATGTGAATCTATTTTATTTTTCTACACCTTTACATAATTAGAAATCCATTGGATAACAATAAAAGTATTTATTTATTCATCTGCACAGAAAAAAGTAAAACAAGATTCAATTAAGAAAAACGAAGATCCAATTAAAAAATTAGTTAGTTTAGTTAGTATAAACTCAACAAAATTAATTGAAAATAGTTTTCGATTTTTTTCAATTAAAAAAATATTATATCAATTACAAAATTAATTGAAATTTAAAAAAAAATCAATTAATTTTCAATTCTCATACATGCAAACAAAATTTGTTTTATATATACACAATTGAAGTGTAGAAATTTTTTCTATTTTACGGTAACTTGATTTAAAATGTAATTGATAGCATTGTTTTAAAAGAAAATTAAATCAATTAAAATAAACGTTGATTCAATCAAAATATATTTTGAAAATATTTTTTTTCTGAGTAAGCAGTTAATTGGAAAAATTTGGGCAATAATATTTCTGTGTGCCCGAATATAAAAAGTTGGACTGAATATAAAATGTTTACTAATACATCGCACATGTTTTTCATATTTTGTGATTCCTATTATAAACAAATCAGCAAAATCGCATTAATATCTTAAGTATTCGCAAAACGTGACTTTTCTCGTCCTGCTATTTTTTAATGAAATGCAAATAAGAAAAAAATTCGAGAATTTTGAGGGTGCTGTTGACTGAATAGCTAGCGCGTTTGACTAAAAACCCTGAAGTCTTGAGTTCAAGACTAGTTTCAGGCAAGCCAACAACATCATAATTTTTTCTGATGTGCATTGCGATTAATACTGACATATCCTAATGCACAGCACCCTCATTCGTCGGTATTGTAGCAGAACCGTCGGCGAAGTAAAGAGCAAATAAAATGGCTACAGAGCTTAAACAAATTTAAAAACTCCAAAATATGCAGGAAACGGCCAAATATGCCACAAAAAATATAAAAATTTCCTAAATATGCGCCTAATAGGCAATTCACACTACCGTGTTTATGGCCATTTTAAGTGTTTACGAGCTAAACACGTTAATTTTAGATGTTTTCCCATATAATCAATTGTGAAAAAATTTACGTGTTTCAAAATTAAACTCATTCAAAAACCAGTAAAAGGCAGGGTTCCAAGTACTTCTTGATGTATGTTCCGTCGATTTTTTGATTTTAGTGCTTATTGAACACGGTTTGTAATGGCGGCAAAATATGTAAACAAAGTCGAAATTTAAAAAGGTTGTAGCATTTCTATAACAACAAGCAGCGTATTCTGAAAATTATGATTTGTGTTGGCTTAAAAGTATAAGAACCTCGTTTTTTGTTCAATCAATGCAAATGGAAAAATGTACATACACATTTAAAATTCTAATTAATAACTTCGCAAAATTATTAATATTTCGGACGCCAACAAATTTTTTGTTGCCGGTTTGCTACCACATTTTATGAATTCGTCATGCTGTAAACAGAAAGTTTATAAAATTGTAGTCTGAACAACTTTGTTTAGTTTCTTAAAATATTTGCCGAAACACGTTAAACCATAGCAGTGTGAATATAGTAGAAGTGTGGAATATGCAATAACATGCTGTAAAGGGTAAAATATGCAAAACTATGCTTATATATGGCTTATTTTGTTCATAACACAGAAAAAAATAAGTTTCGTTTTTGATAACGAAAATTCTGGTATTCAATAATTTTTTTTTATTTCCTGTGATAAAGAATTCCGCTATATTGATAATAAAATTATTTCAAAAGAAAAAAATATTAATTTAAAAAATGTTGACATGGCTGGGATACGAACCCGGGCTTCCCGAACGTAAAGCATACTATACACAACTGAGCCATATCCTAGTAATTTTTTTATGAGATAAAACTTGTTTTAAGAACTTAGGTATGAAAAGAAGAGAAATAATCAGCGTAGGAAAGAAATATATACAACGAAATATTATATTAAGTTAATGACGAATGCTATTGAAATTCATATTTATTTTAATAACATGGTTTTATTTAACACAATTCTTGTCTATTGTTGTTGCCTTCACAACAAGAACAACAACTGAAAACTAATAATTTGGCAGTTGTAAAAATTTTTATAGGTTTTTTGAAAGAAAAAATTGTTTAATTTTTTATAAAAAACACATTTTTTGATCCCAATTTGTTAATAACTCCGAAACCGCTGATCAAATAAAAAAATATGCTAACACAGTTTGGAGGTCATTTTCTCATGCATCTTTTTGAGTTTTTTTTATTGAAATGGGGCAAACCGTTCTTAAGTTCTGAAGTTCGTATTGAAAATATAAGGTAGACAAAAATAAAACCTGTGGGTGATAGGAAAAAACTGGGGAACACAGTATTTTTTAGCACATTAAACTGCTTAAAAATGTTGTAGTTTTGTTCAAAAAGTTTTTCATCGTTGGCCTGTGTTGTTTAAGAACATGTTCTTTACACATACATACATACTTACATATCCTGAAATTTTACCGTAATATTAAAAATAAATTTTTATTTACATATATTTTTAGCTCTTATGCTGCTTGTGAATGAATATATTTTATATGGCAAATTTTTTAACTTCCCTTGCTTTTATAAAAACGAATTGAATGCGATCTAACCAACCACCTCTAAAATAACTTTATTCTTAATCTAAACACTACCAAGTTTTCGTATTTACAACGATTATAAGATTTGACAATAAATAGCAGAACTTCCATCCTACCACGACTAGCCGATCTAGCTTTTTCATTTTCTTTATATTGCAAACGCTGTTTAGATTCTCAATTGCTCGAAACGTTAATCGCAATATTAAAAAAAAAATGGGTCGTAAAGTAACCGTTGCTGTTTCGACTTTAAACCAATGGGCCTTAGATTTTGAGGGTAATTTAGCTCGTATATTACAATCGATTTTGGAAGCTAAGGATATGGGTGCTTCGTATCGCACAGGACCAGAACTGGAAGTAAGGTAAGTTGAAATCTATGGTATTTTGTTTAATAAATAAAGGGCTATTTGCATTTGTAACGTTATTTTCAATGTGAATTATTTAAACCGTAATAAAACTTTGACCCCCACCTCCTGGGGCGTTAAGCGTTACGTAATATGTGAATAGCCCCTAGGGATAATAATGTAAATGAAGTGAATCTGTATATAATTGGCACTATCACGAATATTAAATCTTTGAACGCTATACTTAGGAATGCCAAAAACCAATTATTAATCGATTAACTAGCCATATGATCAATTGAAAGGAGGGACTATCAGCTGTATTGTGTATTGCTTATTAAATTAATAATTAATACGGTAAAGCAGACTTTCCGTAGCGGTTGCACCAGCTTTAGAAGCGAGTCATACTAGGAAAAAAAAAGGCCAATCTAACGGCGAAAAAATCATAGCTTCCAAACTAATAGTCTGATCCACAAAAATGTATGGATGAATTGCAAAGAAGGATGTAGGCTACAAGGTGTATTAAAAGTTAGCCAGTTATCTTTAGCACAGTTGGCGATATATGTTGTTATATAAGACCAATTTTACTGATAAAATTCTTTAGTCGTCGGACAGCTTATATCTTTCAAATTAATAGTCTGATCCACAAAAAATGTATGGATGAATTATAGGCGAGGATAAATGCTTTAAAATCTGTAAGAATTTAGGCAGCTATTTTTAACACAGTGGGCGATATATGTTGTTGGTTAAGACCAAACTTACCGATAAAAATATTAAGTCTTTGAAAACCCCATATCTTCCAAACTAATAGTCTGATCTATAAAAGCTTTTAGATGAGTGATAGGTAGTGTTGTCAATTATTCGGGTTCTATAATCGTTCGAATAAAATTTCATAATATTTTTTCTTGTTCGAACAGCCGAATAATTTTAAACTTTTATTCGAATATTTGAACGAATAAGGAATAAAAACTTTCATTCGAATAACCACGTTAAAACTACGATTTTTAGTACATCTATCACTTGTGTCGACACTTGAGAGACATTTAATCTTCAGCCAAAATCCTTCCTGCATATTATTTCTTCGATTGAATTAAAATAATGTATCTTTTTTTCTGCTAATTAGGAAGTGATCGAATTCGTTGCGCGTAGCTTTATCGGGAGATCGCCATGGATATTTATGGATGACGCGCTGCGAAATTGTGAGCCACTGATGAATAATTGGTGTTTATCGCATAGGTCTACCAGACATTCCCGTTGTTATTGCGAGTGGTTCCTAAACTTTGATTGCCCATTACGATCCGTAAATTTGCATTGTCTGTACCAACCTTGACAGTCATATCTCCTAGAATTATCTTGATGTCACTTTTCCTTGCTCGAGCAATTTCTATAACAAGTTGTTTATAAAAGGCATTTTTGGTATCATCATCACCCACATCAGTGGTGGCGTAGCACTGAAAAATAACAATGTTGCGTTATTTTGTTATAAATTGGGCCAGAAGTAGTTTGTCTTTTCATGCTGGGTGTCGACAAGATTCCAACACCGTTTGTGTGGCTGTAGTCGTTGCCGCCGTACAGGAAGTGATGCGCTGAAGTAGTACGGGATTCTCCTTGTCCTTTACCTCTTACTTCGCTATTTCTCTACAGACTTGCTCCAGACGGGATGCTTCTCTTAAAGTTCGCACGTTCCAGGTTCCGATTCTTGTCCTTGTGCCATTAAATCCGGGATATCATTGAATATTATTTGTGTTGTTTCGTTAATCAGTGGTGTTTAGAATGAGCGACTGATTAGGCCTCTGCATTCGATCCTAGTATTGGGGCTGTCAATAACGTCTAGGCAGGTAAGCCTTTAATACGACAAGATGAGTATATCTTCAGTGACGGTATGTCGTCGGAAGTCATGTTCGCATGCCATTCACTCTACTCTACTGTTCGCATTCTCACTTTAGCTGCCGTTTATGCGGGTGCCTGAAGGAGATTACCAGGAAATACTTGGTATAAGACCGGAAGTCGTGAGCTGCTTGGGAATTTCTGACAAAGGAATCGCTTCTTAAAATCCCCAAGTGGAAAGTAGACAGAGAGCTTTGAACCTCCGCAAAAGACCCCATTCCCCACAATTTCCTCAAACATTAATAAGAAGATGTTACACCAAGTGTCCTTTCACGCAAAAAAAAAATTAATCTATATTCGATTCAGCCGGAGCTACGGTGCCACAGACACACAGATTAAAGAGGATAAAGCGAGAAAAGAGGTGATAACTTCTAAGCGCCTAGACCGATTTTCTTGCAATATTGCTGTTGTTATATTCTTCAACTACACATACATATAAAGTCGCTGCAATATATTTTCTATTTTTAAATGGGCGATTTTCAGTTACAAGTAAAAAAAACTTTATTTTGTTTTCAATAAACAAAAATTTTATGAAAAAATGCTCAACATAAAATATGCTCTTAAAAGTGAAATATACTAAATTATGCCCTTAAGTTAGGGCTGTCATACGTCCTGGTTTTCCAGGATTGTCCTGGTCTTAGACAAATTGTCCTGGTGTCCTGGTCCACTCTTAAATTGTCCTGGTTTTTTTATAAAGGTCAATGCAGACAAGACTTTAATTTCTGCTGATTTTTGTTATGAACAGAGGTTAAGCTTTCTGTTATAACGCTGTTTACATGAAGCACTTTTACCAGCATTTCGTTACCTTATTATTTGTTTGGCCCATAAGCATAGGAAAAAGCATTAGAAAGCAGCAAGCCTATCATAAGCTGACGATCTGTTGCCTGGGGCCAGGGCTGTCAAATGATTTTGATCAATAATATACACTTATCGTGGAAAAAATGGGCACTTTCGGCACTTCATTTCGAAAAATCGGCGAGAAAATCGGCAGAAATAAAGCTAAGCATTTTTCATGGTTTTATAAATTTGTATTAATAAGGAAAAAAATTGCAATCGCCAGTAACTTCATGTGTTTTATAATGCATAACAAAATAATGCATAACAAAAAATAATGATTTTACAAGCTTAAATATATACCATGGAATATAAATGATAATCAGAATGAATACATTTTTGAATTTATAATTTTTGCAAACTCGCTTTTAATATGAGTACCAAAATAATTGTTTATATGAGTTTCAAATAATCTATAGAATAAAGAATTCCTTTTCAAGTTTAATTTTCTAAGGAACATTGAAATTTATTTTAGCTACCCGCGTACTGAAGAGTGTGCTAGGCTGTTAACTGGGAGTCGCAGGTTTGATTCCTACCAAGACTCGGGTGTTTCTGCAGAAAAGCTCAAAAAGGCTTAATCAGTATGTGCGTTTGTTAAATTGGCGGAGCTAAATATTTGTCCGATATTTACGGAAAAATGTGGGAGAACCATAATTTTTTTTTAAATTCTGCTAAAACTGGAAAAGCCTTTGTAGAATCGCCTCGCTTTATTTTAGAAATTGTTTCCCAAAAATTTTATAAATTAATTTCAGTCTTTTTGAATATTTGTTCAAATGCAAGAACTTTCAATCTAAAAAATTCTGAAATTTCTAATAATATCAAAAATAGTGGTGATTTTTATCTTCATTTCGATATTTAGATTTATTAAACTTATTGATTTACAGTTACCATCAAAATCAAAGTTTTCGCATGAAAGTGAGCATTTCTATATAAAAATTAACACAAAGCCTGGGGCTTACGTCTTTCAACTACTCGATGAAATAAACACATGTCCAGCCCATGTGTTTATTTTCGCTCCTCGTAATATTAAATGAATTTTTTATTTTTGTTTATTGTTCTTATGTATGAATTACATGTTAAATTTTGTATCTATTGTTTAATTGTTGGACTTTAATTTGAAATATATGGTTGATACATGTATCAAAATAAAAATTTATTTATTGTTGTCTATTAATTAACAAGAGAAAAATTATTGTTGTTAAGTAAACAACAGCAAATGTTGTTAAAAATGTTACAGAGTAGCAAAATCAACAATTTGCTTGTTATATTTTTTAACAATGACAACTATTGCTAAAATTTAATAGAGAATCGCACTACTGGTGTGCAATTTCTCTTCGCTTTTGAATTCAATTCTTTTACAACTCTGCCATTGCGCGTCTTGTTAATTTTAGAGCAGTGTTGCAGCGCCTTTGATGTTTAACAGACACATTTACTTTCTTAAGCTGTATGTGTAGCCATTTTAATAATTGTTTTACTTCGCCGACTATGTTGCCAACATTAACACGAAAAAGGGCGCTGTGATGTGCATTAGCACAGAAAAATATAAATTGCTGAAAAAACTGCTTAGTGACTAGTACTATAAGAGTAGTATAAGAGATGAAGGCATAGTACTATAGTACTATGCCTTCATCTCTTTAACAGTCCAACAACAACTAACAGAATGGACAGTAGAAAAATTCATGATATTGATGACTTGCCTGAAACCATAGCTGTTAAGTAGTGATTATTTTGGCAAATAGTTGCAAAGTTGGCAACCGATACCGTAATAAATACCGCTACCGATTCAATACCGTTTGAAATGGAATACCGGTATCTAAACCGATACCGTAACTCTTTTCGGCTCAAAAATACCGGTAGTCAAATACCGTTTTATGCAATACCGTTTTATGCAATTTCGGTACGCAAAATTTTATTTTACTTCACGAACTAAAGATTTTAAACTTGTATTTGGAACGATTTTCCGTCATCCCACGTCAAATTTGGTTTGTAAAGGTTTACAAACCAAATTTGACGTGGGATGACGGAAAATCGTTCCAAATTCAAAAAAACCCCGTCGGTAGAAAAACACAACACTCACTTTAAAAATAAATAAAAATTAGAAATCAAGTAAATTACCAAGTTTCATCAATATTAACTTTTTATTCCATGTAAATATCTTTTCTAATAACATTTATACGCTTATTTTCAATAAAAAGTAGAAAATTTCATCTCAATAACAAGTTACTCAATACACAGCAGTTAGTATACACATAGAGCAACAAAAGCTACTTTTTACAAATAAAATAAAAAAGTGGTTACTGGAGCGCAAAACAAGATATTTTACTTTCAGTAAAAAGATGCTAATTTTTAATCGGATTGATGAAAGTTCATAAAAACATATGACGGAAGCAGTGGTGAGAATGCAAAAAAATTCTGTCGGATATATTTTGAGAAAACTTTATGTAAATCTTCTTTGTTGTTTTTCTCCAGTCCGACTTTTTGGCATTAGGGCTAAACCAATACTAAGGTCGCGATATAATGTTGCATCATATGATGTTCCACAAATGGATCGATTTGATCTCATATGGAAAATCTTGATGCTGCGGTAGAGGGCTAAAAGTAGGTCCAAATATTTTTTTTCTTAATTTTTCCCATGTTTCTAAAAATAAAATGAAACCTTTTTTTGCTATTCGAAATTGAAGTTCGCAAAAAAAATCTAACGCTGCACCCTAATGTACATACCTTATACGCAATTGAATTTTTTGTTTTATTGTCGCTGTTTATTTTTTAATGGAAAATATTAATGTTCACACCTGTATGTATTTCAGTTTCTTGAATAAATTGTTAATTTTCTTAAATAATACACAAAAAAGTGGCAGTAAAAATGGGTTTGAAGATTTTTTGAACATTTTAAAAATAAAATGCAGATTTTTTCCTGAAAAATGTTTAAATTTTGCAGTTTTTATCCTTAAAACTTCTGGCAACACTGCATGTCTACCTTTTCTCTTTTTTACAACAATATTTTATACTTTCAAATACTCTCAGGCTGCTAATACAACGACCAAAGTTACATTAAATGACTGATATTTTAAGTCATAACTCTATTACTGGTGGTTGGAGCTTTGGCATTTTTGATAGGTAAGACTCCGCATATTTTGAGAAAAAAATTTTAAGAATTAGAATGGTAAACATAATCTGAATTTTTTAAGATTTCTGTATCCTTGAGCCACCTCTACACAGTTTTCCATCTGTCTAAAAATTGGAACATAATATTTTTTAAACTATTCGTATATTTCTATTGGGTTAGAACGAGAATCGGAGCAATTTTCTATGTATAGGGATACCCAAATGTATATATACAAGTATAAATTATTTGAATTGGTTGTTTTGTTGCCAATACTAGTCAGTTTTTATTTTAGTTGTATGGCCAATGTAAATTTGTATTTATTGTATTTTATTATTATTAAAAAAATTGTTTAAACAGCATTTTGTTCAGTTTCATTAATGAAATTGTAATACCGGTATCATACCGGTATTCAAGTTTCGGTAGCGGTATATACCGATACCGATATAGCTAAAATACCGCTACCGCTACCAATACCGAAATAAAAGAAAATATTAATACCACTACCGCTACCGTTATTCGTTTCGGTTGCCAACCTTGAATAGTTGCATGTAGTAATCTCTGTCCATTTTCACTTAGTAAACCGAGGCAACGGAGTCTATAAAATATTATGTGTTTACGTATAAATCGGTATGTGTGTTTGAATATGCACACTGTTAGCTAGCATTCTCCGAAAACGTCTTTCTATATATTTAAAAAAATAAATAAAATCAAATAAATACCTTCATCAATACAATCTAACACATACTCATAACATCATAGAAGTCCATAGACTTAATACACCTTCCAGCTGGCTATGTATATAGCCATCATGAAGAGGATCGTATTTGTACATTACATAATTACGTAATGATTATTAATTAAATTACTTTTGTTCAAAAGGTGAAATAACACGTGCAACAGTCCAAAAAGCACAGGGACTTGGCAGTACATGTTCGATTGTACTACAGCGTGGTAGTAAAACCCTATACTCAGTTTGGCGAATTTGGTGACCAATTTATTTTTATGGGCCTCCAAAGTTTTGGAAAATCAGCGTGTACTCAAAAAAAGTGTCATCAATTTTTTGCCAACATCTATTTCAAACTTGGTGATATCGCTTAACTATATATAAAAATAATGTAGCTAAGAGCTCGTTAAACAGATTTTATTAACATTTGATGTCAAAAAATTATTTTTTCGTGCACTTTTTTTTTAAAAAATTAAAGAAAAAAATTATTTCCCACTTTTTTCAAAATATCTTACAGGGACTCATATTGTTTACTAAAAATATTTGGTAAAGTTGTAGTTACGGTAGGGATTTTTTATTACTTTTGACTATTTGTGATTATTTTAAACTAATCCCAAATAATCCCGTTTATTTTTAGATTATCTGTAATAGTACTCAATTAGTAATCAAATATTTCCTAGTAGTGGATTATATAATCATTACGACTTTTTTAAAAAGTAATCTAATTGATTACTAATCGTAACCGCAATTTAACAGCTATGTCTGAAACTAGGCTCGAACGAAGGATCTCAGGTATCATGTTGCTTTGTAGTCAATGCGTTGACCACCACAGCTTTGCATTTCGAATTATAAGAGGTTATTAGCAACAAATTCCGATTTATAAGAGGTTAAAAGGGGATATTTTATTGGGAAAAATACGAATTATCGAGGGGACCGAAATATATATATATATATATATATATATATATATATATATATATATATATATATATATATATATATATATATATATATATATATATATATATATATATATATATATATATATATATATATATATATATATATATATATATATATATATATATATATATATATATATATATATATATATATATATATATATATATATACCGCTAGTTTTTTGGGAATTATCGCGATTTCTGATTTATTGGGGTACGAATAATCGCGATTCTACTGTACTTTGGAAGCGAAGAAAATGCAATTCTCTACTACTGACTTCCAATTTTTTTACTAGGAATATTATAAGAAATCTTTTGGAAAATAAGCCATTATTTTCATCATAATTATAATTTTTAATTTTTGTCGTATATTTTCAGTGGTTACAGTTGTGAAGATCATTTTCGAGAACCTGATACCTATTTGCATTCTTGGGAAGTTTTATTAGAAATCATGATGTCACCCATATGGTAAGTACAAACTTACTATATGTCAATAAAAAAGAAATATTTTTAATGGAGATAAACCGCTTACAGTGAAAATGTCTTGGTGGATGTCGGTATGCCCATAATGCATCGCAATGTTGCCTACAATTGTCGTGTGGCATTTTTTAATCGTAAAATCTTACTCATAAGGCCCAAGATGTCTATGTGCGATGACGGTAATTATAGAGAGTCGAGATGGTTTACCGCTTGGACCAAGGTAAGTAAAATTTTTATAAATATTATAGCTTTATTCAAGGAAGGCAATATTTTGTAGAATTTTCAAACTGAGGATTACTATTTGCCGCGCATGATTTCTCAACACACTGGCCAGGATATAGTGCCATTTGGTGATGCTGTCATAGCCACCAAAGATACCTGTATTGGATATGAAATATGTGAGGAATTGTGGAATGTTAAAAGGTTATAAATTAATTTGTGTAAATAAAGCTGTAAAATTCATTGAGGTTCTTTTACTTTAGCAAACACATTGACATGTCCTTGTCGGGTGTTGAAATCATTTCGAATGGTTCCGGCAGCTACATGGAACTGCGCAAAGCCTATATTACCACCGAATTAGTGCGCAGTGCTAGTTTCAAGGCTGGTGGTGCTTATCTTTTTAGCAATCTTAGAGGCTGTGATGGTCAACGTGTCTATTTTAATGGCTGCTCTGCAGTTGCTCTTAATGGGGAAATTGTGGCCAGAAGTAAACAGTTTGCATTACAAGATGTCGAAGTTACTTTAGCCACTATAGACTTAGAGGATATACGTTCCTATCGCGTATCGCACCGTTCTAGATGTACCGAAGCTGCCCAAGCTCCTAACTACCCGCGCATTAATTGTGATTTTGAAATGTCGACACATAGTGATATATTTAAAACAGCCAATACACCCTTACAATGGATCTATCAAACGCCGGAAGAGGAAATTGCTATGGGTCCTGCCTGCTGGCTATGGGACTACTTGCGCAGATCCGGCCAAGGTGGTTTCTTTTTACCGCTATCAGGTGGTGTTGATTCCAGCAGTTCTGCCACTATTGTACACTCCATGTGTAGAATGATTGTTAGTGCCGTGCAAGCAGGCGATTCACAAGTTCTTTATGATATACGTAAAATACTGGCCGATCAGGATTACACACCGGATAATCCAGCTGCCTTATGTAACCGCTTGTTAGTTACCTGTTTTATGGGTAGTGTCAATTCCAGCAAAGAAACACGTCGCCGTGCTTCTATGTTGGCAAATATGTTGGGTAGTTATCACATCGAAATTAACATCGATACTGCTGTTAACGCCTTATTGGGCATCTTTAATGCTGTTACCGGTCTAACACCACGTTTTCGTAGTCAAGGTGGTTGTGCTAGACAAAATTTGGCCTTACAAAATATACAATCCCGGATACGTATGGTTTTGGCATATATATTTGCCCAACTTATGTTATGGGTTCGTAATCGTCCAGGTGGTTTACTGGTTTTGGGCTCGGCAAATGTAGATGAGTCATTGAGGGGATATTTGACAAAATATGATTGTTCTTCCGCCGATATTAATCCAATTGGTGGTATTTCGAAAACGGATTTAAGAAGATTTTTGATTTATGCCAAAGACAAGTAAGTTCAAATTTTTATATAAATTTCGCTATTATGTTATTGCTTTTCAAAGCTTTTTCTAATTTGGTTAAAGTACTTTTAGCGATATTTATACATCTACTTCCAGTTTTGAGATTTCTTATCAAAATCTCGATAATTCCAATGTACGATTAAATTTGGCGTTTCTCTAGTTACTATAAGTCAATAAGCTCTATTATATTTATATATCCTTGATACAAGAAATCGATTTGTTATTGTCATATTGCGAATTTTTACTCGAATTTTCAATCGTCATAAAAAATCAAAGGATGTAATAAAATGAAATCAAAAGATTAATAAAATTTAGTTCTTACACACTTTTATACATACATACTATATATGGTCCTATCATGTACATTGTTGCTTTATTGAAATTTTTAGGAATAATATTTGTCTGTAGGATAATTAACTATTACCGCCTGTGGTCGTAAAAAATAAAATGTTGATTTCTTCCAGTCTCATACCCCAAATCGTTCAGCACTTATAAAGAACTAGCCTAAAAATTTTCAGGTCAAAGTTTGAGCAAATGCTCCTTTTCTTTCTTATATGTCGCATAACTTAATAGATATAGTATTTACAAAAAAAACTTTTCTTTAACAAAGTTCTTGTCTAAAACTTCCAACAACTTCTGTCTTATGGACTTTACAAAATAAAGACCAATACAAAATAAAGAGCAATGTCGAAAAAGGCCCATAATAATTAAAATTTTAAAACGATACACTAAATTGCTGATTTCCGTAGACTTATCTGTTCCCTAAAACTTTTTTTATAACTTTTAAATTTATTTATTGAATCTTCATTTGTAAATTGAACTACTCAAATAAGTATTCAAATCTTAAAACTAAAATTTTTAATAATTAGTTCAGCCACTGCTAGACAAAATATTAGGTTCAACGGTTGCTTCTTTAGATGTCTTGCGTCTCTCGTTTTCGGCTGAGAGCAAGAGTGTCCCTCCTTCTCAGCCGAGTGTACCCTCTAAAATTAACGATGTTGCGGTCTAAGGGATTTGGATACGATTCGAGTTTTTTTATATATGTTGTCACATGTTTTGAAAACACAGTATTTACTAATGGAACATCTAGATGCGATGGTTTCTGTTGGTTTCCTGCAATTTTCCGGATGCTTCTTGTGGACTTACGGTTACGCTTAGAAAAGCTGTATCGTCAGCAAAAACTCTTAGAAAAGCTGTTTCGTCAGCCTAAAAATTAAAGCTGTTTGTTCATTTAATTTTTTTTATCAGCTCTAGTTTTCGAGATATGCCAAAATTGAAGATACTTGCACCACAATGTACGATTAAAACTTAGCGTGGACTTTAACGGCAAGTCTTATATGCCGAAGTTACCGTTAATGTCGACTTTAACTTGTAATCATACATTCTGAAATGGGACGTTAAGCCCTGATGATACTAGCTTTATTTTGCCTTTTTAAGATTTTGGAAAACAGTAGAAATATATTATATAGTAAAATTTTATCAATTAGCGAAGAGTTCGGTTATATTAAGAAAAATCCCAAAACGTCAAAATGTTTAAATGTATTATCGATAAAAAAGCATAAGCTGTCAAAAAAATTAAAAAATGTAAAATTTTAAATTGACATTTCAAACTTAAAACGTTACAGTCCTGTCCATTCATTAGGTATAAACCCAAATATAGCGATTTAAGCGTAAATTTGCAAGCTGGTGTCATAAGGGCTTTAGCAATGTTGAAAATCTTTAGTATGAATTGATCATCATCGATCGCAGGGTGACAGCTAATAAGATCAAGGAAATAAGGTCAATTGACTTTATTTTCCGCCAGCTCAAGAGCTTTTCCTTCTCAATATGTCGAAAAGCGGCTTCGTTGAGGAAATAATTGTGCATAGCCGGCCTACGGCCGAGCTTAAGAGTTTTCTACTCTTAGTATATCGAAAAGAGGATTCGTCGAGGAAAGATTTTTGCATAACCAGCCTTAAGCCGGGCTTAAGGATTTTCCCTTCTCGGTATATCGAAAAGCGGCTTCGTTAAGACAAGAGTCTCTGCTTAGCTAGAAGAAAACCTCTAAGCCCGGTATAACGAGAGGAAAAAAGCCTTAAGCCCGGCCGAAGGCTTGTTCTGCAGAACGTCTTTGGTCATAAGAGTATAATATCTTAAAATTTGTAATTAGTTTCCAAATATTTCTTTGAATCGACATACTTTGTTGCATTATTGACGCCATTTCCAAATTTTTTTTCACTGTGAATATTAAAAAAAAAATATGCAGAAAATTATGAGAAAGCAGCGCCGTTTTAGGAAATACCATGGTGAAGTAAATTCTTGACACCGGCCAAAGGCCGCTTATGCAGAAAATCGTTAGTAACTAGCCGTTTTTTTCGGAAATGCCGTGTTAATTTCTATAGATTTCCCGAGTAGTAGACCTTCGGCTGGGCTCAAGCCTTTTCTCCTCCATGGTATTTTCCAAAGCGCACAGTAGCTGCAATTGGAAAAAAACGGTAATAAACAACGCAACCAAAAATATGGTACATGTATCATATATTTTCTGGATGTTTTACAAAGATATAAGGTCGTTATTTACCCGTTTCAGAACTTTTGAAGAACTTTGCCATCGATTTGTTACAGCATATTTTGCCCTTAAGGGCATATGTTTGGATATTTTACTTTTAAGAGCATATTTTGGTATGTTAAGATAATTTTTTTTTTCGTAAAATTTTTGTTATATTGAAAATAACTTTTAAGTTTCCTTTTTAAGTCACTCAATAGAAAATATATTATAGCGACTTTTTATGTGCAGCTGAAAAATATAAAAACCCTGTGAAACACACATTTAACGCGTCCAAGGCGAATTACTCGTCTAATCAGCGGTTCAATATGCATCAGATTGTTTTAATCGAGCTAAATTCTTCTAATCAATGTTATCATAAGTTTTCTTTGGTGGTTTTTAACATTTTTAATTTAATGTTACTTATAGTTACTAGATATAAAAAAACGGATTTCAATTAGTTTTTTCGTTTGCTTTAAAATAAATTAGAGCTACTTACGTTTTACGCAAAAATATAAAGAATAAACAAAACATTTATGGGTGGATTATTGATGGCAACCGAACTTCAGTTGCGTCCATAATCGACCCATTAGTTTTATTTGAAAACAAGCTTAAGTGTTTGGTAGCAAACGTGACAAAAGTTGACTTTTCTTTGAAAATGCCCATATGTATATGGGTATCGGTTGACGAAACAGTGGATGGCAAAGAGAGAAATGAGGCAAACGTCATAGTTGGAATATTGAGTTGTGCTGAAGAAACTGTAAAAAAAGTTTTTATTAAGCACCGCAATCCTACATAAAACTATTCATTCGACAATCGCAACACTCGTTGATGATTCTATTAAAATTTTGGATGTTAACTTTAATAAAGAATTGGTAACAGACGCAGTCCATACATGCTGAAATCTGGCAAAGCCATTAATATGTTTTACCCAAAAGTGATAGATGTAACATGTTTAGTCCAATGTTCATAGAGTTTGTGAAACTATAAGGGATAAAAATGTGGACAAAATAATTTCTAATATTAAAAAGATTTTTTAAAAGCACCATGGAGTATATAAGTATTTAAATAAACTTATCCGCAACTTCCTCTCCCTCTTTTGAAAATTTTAGATAGTTTAAGCAACGATGCTCAATCGATTAAAATTGCCACAAAAGCTTCGTAAATCTAAAACAGAAGCAGATTTAGTTTTTATTTTAATTATTATCAAAAATTTCAAACTGCTGGTATTTCCCTAAATGTAGTGTTAAGTTCCCTATAGCCCTTATATTTATTTTAACCATCTGAAAGCGTTCCAGCTAATATGTAGGCGTTCAAAGGAACTGCCAAAAGAGAGACTATTCAATGAAAGACAGGCAAATGTTGCCGATTTAGTTATTCAAATTCAAGTCTGTTTTATTTAACATTATCTTCGGCTTATTATATACTATTTTTGAGAATTAAACTTAGCCTTTCTAACTTATTGTAGTTATTCTATACATTATATTTGTTCCATTCAGTACTATGAAAATTGTAACGGAATCCTATTACTTTCTTTCATTGACCAATAATTTAATATGACACTTAAATATTATGATTGATCAACATGAGTTAATGATAATTATTATGGTGTATGCATAGTACACATGTATGTTATACTAGGTTATGCATTGTACACATGTGAGGTACACTACAAACATACTGAACGACGCACCTAAGAAGTTCGACAATATAACTGACTGCGATTCTAAGCATATTGTTGAAAATAAATTAAAATGAATTATGGATAAAAACAAAGGCCTGGGGCCCGTTTCAAGTTTCAAATGTACAAGTAAAATACACACAAAACAACAATAAAATTTGTAAAAGTGTTGTTGTTTTGTGTTCATTTTACTTGTAGATTTGTAACTTGTAAGTTTTGAGAAAAGGGCCCCTGGTGGGAACAATAAGAAATATTTGTAGACAGTTGAATGGTTCTAAAGTAAGCCCAACTTCAGAATATAATGTAGGCGAAGTTTTGTCGTTTAACTATCTCCATTGCATTCAGCGGTCATAGAAAGAAGTTTTTCTTTTTATAAAAGTGTTTTTAGAAGTAACAGATTTTTTTTTAGAATTGAAGTCAACACGTCGTAATTTATTGCAATTGCATCATGAGTTAAGCTAAAGTATTTTACAGACTTATATTTATAAAAATTTGCTTACAAAGTAAATTTTTGTTCATATTTTATCTTATATAAATTATTATGTACTTACATATATACTGTGTAACACGCATAACACACGAAATATGTTCCTAAATTAACAAGTTAGCTTTATGAATTCGTTAATGTGTTTATTTTTTGTATAATTTTTCATTAGATAAAATTTTCTATTTTGAAAAATTAAATATTTCTTTTGTAAAAAATAAAAACTTTTAAAGCATATTTTTCACATTTTAAGAACATTTTTCTGTTTTTATAGCATTTTTTATACGCATAAAACACTTTTCTTAGAGTATATTTTTATTTGCTTTTGTAATAAATTTGTATCTTTGAAACTTGCGATCCGATGAAAAATCAATGAGGAGGACCTAACCTTTAAGAATATTGAAATTTGGACTACCCCGTTAAAACACACGGTGAGATACAGGGTATGAAAGCTGATTACCTCGTGCATGAAAAACCTTGTTGGCCTTATAACTTTTACAAATTAACTTGCTGTACAGCTTATGAATAGACAACACACTTTATTTCATTAGGATATCTTTAATATTTTCAAAGACGTTTGGCTTTCAATTTTAACATTTTTGTCCATGTGCTTGACTCTCTATTTCGTAAATATCTCCGGTAATAGCATAGCCAAACTTTAAAAAAATATATATATTATGATTTTTAACAAAATCCTTTATGAAATGCAGAACATTTTTTTAGATATCTCACTTCATGTAGTCGTGAAAAATAACACTGGTTCACAAAAAAATGCACCTTAAAAATTAAATGTTTTTAAGCTAAATTGGGGCTGCTGAACACGAATATGGCATTAATTTATTTTTCTTAAGAACCGTTTTCGAGATATTCGCGAAAAACTAGTTTTTTGCAGTTTGTAAAGATATTTCCAAAAATCTTGAGCAAGTTTGGCATTGTTCCATATATATGTTTTTCGTCTTTCAGTTCATATTTATACTGTGTTGATCAGATAAAAATTCACTGAATTACAAGCCTTTACATTTGAAAAAATGCAATGTTTTGCGTTTTTTCAAAATTCACCATTTTGAAATGCTCCATTAAAGCAAAGAAAAAAATTTAAATTTTCGTTTTGACCCATATCGTAAATAAAATTTTGTTCCGACCGTACAAAAAGTAAAATTGCTAACATTGGGCAAAAATTTAGAAAGTTACAATAGATTTAGTGAAAACATCCGATTTTGAATTTTAATAAAAAAATTTTTATGGAGTATGAGTATAAGAAAAATGCCAGTGGGGCAGAATTAAATGTTTTGGAAATATATCAACCATCTCTAACTCTTTAGTCCGATCAGTATAAAATTTTACATGGAGATTTCAAAGGAGTGTTCTTATTTAATTTAGGAAGATGAGCTTCCCATATTACTCAGGTTCAGAGGTGCAAAGTATGCACTTCGGTCATGTAAAATTTTTCAACGCTTGTCTGCTTCTCACGCCATTCCAAAAATTTGTGGTGTCCTTATATATCTTGTAAAGTTCTAAAAAGTCTTTGGTTAAACAAATATCTTGTATAGTTAGTGAGGTACACTCATTTTAATATTAAAATTTCTAAATTTTTCAAATCCTTGGTCCAGTATTTTTAAGATATCGGATCCAAATAACAACCGATTGTCACAATTATTTCTTTGTTACTTACATGACAATATTTCGAATAGTTAAAAAAATAGTTGATGCACCCTTTTGAAATCCACATATTTTTTAGATTTATTGGAACTTTCTTAGGAATTCTAATGATTGTGAGAAACAAATCATAGTTTTCACATAAATTCCTATATAACTGCAAAATTTCATTGGAAAAATATCAATAATGAACGATTTTATAGAATTAAGAAAAAATTTAATATGCACAAAACACCACATAGCACAATTTTTCCTCTTGTTTTGCCGTAAGTCTTTAATAATAATTTTAATTATAAAAATCTGAATACAGTGTTGAAAACTACACATAATTTTGGTAACTTTGATATGCGATATATGTCGACCATTCTTTTTCAAACGAGTAAAAGTAATGGAATGGAAGCAAAAACTCTTACTGACCTGAGGACCAACGAATGAAAATTAAAATGTTGATGTGTTCACTAAATATGTTGTGACTTTCTCATATTTGGTTCGATGTAACTAATTTTACGCTTGGTTTATTTGAAACAAAATTTTCTTTAAAATGTGGGTCTAAAATAAATTTTAAAAAAAATATTTTGCCTTTGGAGCGTCTTAAAATGGTAAGTTTAAAAAAACGTGTAAAAAACAAAGTTTTTTCAAATCTAAAGACCTGTAACTCATTGAATTTTGATCCGATCAACACATTTTGAATATGGACTGAAAGAGGAAAAGCATATCTATGCAACAACAACTTTTGGAAATAGCCTTATAAATTGCAAAAAAACACGTTTTTGCGAATATCTCGAAAACGGTTCTTAAGAGAAATATATCAATGTCATATTCGTGTTTAGTGACCCCAAATTACCTTAGAAAACATTTAATTTTTGAGGTGATCGCAAAAAGTTGAAAATTTGTGAACTAGTGTAATCAAAGACTTTGAAATGAGAGTAAATAAATTCAGTAAAGTGCGAGTTTGGCTCGCGCACGAAAGGTTCCGTACGAATACACATATATCCCTTTTCGTTTTTGCCCATTTGGCAAAATTTTTTTTTTCTTTTTCGTTTAATTTTAGTTTTAATTTTTATAAGTCAGAAGTTATTATTATTCGGCTTAAGTTCAATAATTGAATTAATGTAAATTTAAATTATTTTTAAGACTGGAATATTAGAATATCTAATCAGACTAGCAGAACGGATTGGTACTACTAATTTCGACTATTATGGCGTAATTAGTTTCTCCCTAGCAGCTCTAGTTTTAAAGATATAGTGACATTTAGAATTTTCATAATTTACCTAATTTTTTTATAATTCGCTTAATATTTCACGACTGGTCCACCAATATTTAAAATACATTCTGAATTATTAATCTACACAAAACTCTCTTTCATTTGAGTATAAAGAAGATCTTATTGTTACTGCAAGGATGTTAAAAATCGTGTGTTTTTGATTTAGTTCTTAAAACTTTTTTTTCATTTTAACTGGTATTTTCATACGCTGATTACGAAAGTAAGTTTATTATTTTTCTAGCACTTCTAGCTTTAGAGATATTGTGTGTTATATAAAAAAATACTTTACATTTTTATTTTGTCACGCCATTCAAAAAGATTAGTTTTTCATAATATGAGGTTGCTGATTTTAATTCTAGCCTTTATTTTTTGATACGTTGTGATTATATTCTAATAATTTTGCGTTAAAATTGTCTTTAAAATTTTTTTCGACATCTCAAAAGCTGCAAATTTCAAATATACGATATAATCAGCACAAATTACATAAAAATTTGCTGGGCTGTTCATATAATCTGTTTTATACGTGACCATTGAAATAATGACTTGTAAATTGACAAATGTGATATAAAAACCAATTTTTTTTTTGATGGCGTGAGAAAAGAAAAATGTTAAGTATTTTTTATATAATGCACAATATCTCGGAAACTAGAGGTGCTAGAAAAATAGTAAAGCTATTTTCGTAATCAGCGGATGAAAATACATAGGGATCGGTTGCTTTAATTTCAAAAATTAAAATGAAAAGTTCTGAGGACTAAACCAAAAACTCACGATTTTTCACATCCTTGCAATAACAGTAAGATATCCTGATATACTCATCAATATGATTCTACCCAAATGAAAGAGAATTTTGTGTAGAATAATAATCAAGAAAGTATTTTAAAGATTCGAGGACCAGTCGTGTAATATTAAGCGAATTATATAAAAAGTGGTGTAAATTATGCAAATGCTAAATGTCACTATATCTTTAAAACTAGAGCTGCCAGGAAAAAACTAATGATGCCATCGTAATCAGCAGAAAGTACACAAGGATCACATATTTTTATTTAAATAACAAAAACACTGTTCCACTGTGTTACTATTCATTTTATTTGAATAAACTTTTCAATAAAACTCTATTTTTATTTTTCAGATTTGGTCTTCCGATACTCGAGTCAATTATTGATGCTCCACCAACTGCCGAGTTGGAACCCTTGCAAGATGGTCAACTAATGCAAACCGACGAGCAAGACATGGGCATGACCTATGCTGAACTTAGCGAGTATGGTCGTCTTCGCAAGCAAGCATGCTGTGGACCATATAGCATGTTCTGTAAGTTGGTATCCACCTGGAGGGAGGATCTCAGTCCGAAAGAAGTGGCCGATAAAGTAAAACATTTCTTTAGATGTTATGCCATCAATCGGCATAAAATGACTGTGTTGACGCCTTCGGTACATGCCGAAAGCTATAGTCCCGACGACAATCGTTTCGACCATCGACCTTTTCTATATCGTGCAAACTGGAGTTGGCAGTTTAAGGCCATCGATGATGAAGTGGAAAAACTGCAACCAATTTATACGCCATCCACTTCACATATGCGACCAAGTAGTGATGATTTAATATTGTCACAAGAATCGACCCATAGGTCTTTATTGCAAGAAGGCGAATCCAAACACTCTTCACCTTTGTCCAGTTCTTCAATCGATGTGCCTGGCGCCGCTACTACACCATCACTGGTTAATATACCCACTGGCAGTATGGGTACTTTGGCCAAAAAGTCAAGCGGTTATGCCAAAGTTCATCATAATGTTTTGGGTAAAATTAAAGATCGTACTGGCATACCGGTTTAATAAAAATTTTCTTGAATTTATTTATAAAATGTGTGTTCAAAGAATTAACGATAATACATCACAAAAAAATATAAATTATAAAAAATACATAACGACCAATTAAGAGAGAAAACTAGATTTTTGAAAACAATTATTAGAAAGACGATTTAAAAACAAAGTCCAGTCCTATTTTTTAAACTGATAGGAACATTTATAAATAAAGATAGTTTATAATAGATCATAGTTAAAGTAATGTATAAAATTTTTGCACGAGTGGTTGAAATTTGTTTCATTCTTTTTTTAGTTTTTATTTTATATCACACATTGTCATTTATTATTGTCCATTTAAACAAAAAAAAAGAAAATACAATAAGTGCGTCCACAATAGCATTTTTAAATATGTCTTAATACTGCGTTGTTTCAATTTCAATGGGCTGGAAAGTTTTGTTTTTGTGTAAACAAAAATGCGTATTAAGGCCATGATTCACTATCCTACACAATCGCGCGATCTGCCAAATATGACATGTGTGCCAAAAAAGTATGGTAGTGTGGACTAAAAATGCAACTGTGTGACAGATTTGTTTGGCAGTCGTGCGATTTGGCAAAATTTTATGAAAAGTTTCATAAAATGATAGTTTTCATGCGATCCATGTGTATACACAATTCCATGGTGTAATAAGTATACAGGTGTCAGCATAACGTTAGCTGATTATTTTTTGTTCTGGTAGTTTTGTGCATAAGCCACGTCCAGCAAGTGTATTTTTTTGACAACCATTATCTATTTGTTTTTTGTATTGTATTTGTTGCCCTTATGCGGCCACCTGTATACTTATTTCACCATGCACAATACCAACAAATGTTTTTGCATCATTCTTGTATAATAGTGTGGCACCTACAACGCCATTTTGAAACGAATTTTTTAAGTCGGTCAGAATGAATCGTGCGATCGTGTAGGCTTGTGAATCAGGGCCTTTAAAAGCACCGTACAAGAAGTGGACGAATACCGAGTCCAATAGAAAATCCAAGCTGAGGATGAAAAATGATGTGTATCGTGAAAGTTTGTAGAAAATCGGAAACAAGCATTAAAATTTATTAAAACTCGCTAAAACTGTAAGGAAAGTCAAGCATTCGGGAAAAAATAGCGAATATTATGCAAATTCACAAAAGTTGATAAAAATCTTTTTGGATTACAAAGCCTAATATTGATTAAAAGTCGGTAAAAATGTAAGAAAGCCAAAAACTTTGTGCGTGTTGGCTACAAAGCATTAGTGTGGTATTATGGTAGTTGTTATTGGAGTGTTTAAGTGATGAATGCATAGCACTGGCCACGAAACGGTAACGGTAGCGAT
Source organism: Panzeria rudis (assembly GCA_956483635.1). Classification (NCBI taxonomy): domain Eukaryota; kingdom Metazoa; phylum Arthropoda; class Insecta; order Diptera; family Tachinidae; genus Panzeria; species Panzeria rudis. The sequence goes on along the minus strand of OY101448.1, from coordinate 85,355,489 downwards.
TGATACTGTTATATGCTAATGTACATCACAGCGCCCTCTTTCGTCGGTAATGTTAGCAAAATTGTCGGCTTAGTAAAACAATCAATAGAATGGCTATCATAATCAGTCAAATTAACAGCAGCTGCCCTGCAACCAAGGTCGATTGAATCTGTCTTGCCTGCAACACTGCCTGAAAATTAGCACTTCACCATATGTTTTTCTACTCTATCCCTTTCTTACTGGATGTCCACACCTGATGAATTTATATCATGATGAAAAAACCTGGTATAAAAAATACTGGGTTTTTTTATACGAAGTTTTACATTAAACACGATATAAATTCATCAGGTGTCGACACCCACTTAAAGAAGTTAACACATTAATTAATTAACTGGTAGGCATGAAGTGCATGTGTGTGTTACTTCTCTTTAAAAAATAAAATAAAAAATATCGAAAACCGGCGAAAAATTGCGAAATCATAAACCAAATATAATTTTGATTAAAAGTCGCTAAACTGTAAGGAATGCCAAAAAATCGCGAAAATACCGAAAATCCCCAAAAGCGGAGTACTAGCAAGGTCTAATATTGTTTTAAAATCACGAAAAGTGTAAACATGCTGAGGACTTGGAAAAAGTCTCTTTTACCGCGAACATTGCAAAAGATAACTAGAAGTTGCAAAATCGGCCCTAAAATTTATTACAATTCGCAAAACTGCTAAAAAATACTAAAAACTCGGAAAAAGGCGAAAAAAAATGGAAGTTCGCGAAATATTGCTAAATGTATTGAAGAAATCACTAATTCTCGCATTCGCTTGCGATCGACTTGTTGCACGAACGTGCAAGTTTTTGCACCTCTGGGATTCTCTTATTCCATATCGAAAAAATATATATAAAGTGTATCGAAATTTCTAATGATGGCATTCGAGCGAGCTTTTATTCGCAAGCAAAAAGGCAATCGAAATAATATTTTTCTACAATAAAAAAGCAAAAGTGCTGATTACTTTTACACATATTTGCTCTACACATATATTCATATGTTTGTATATATTTGAAAATAACAACTATTTAAGCAATATCAAAACCAAAGTATATTAATATACTTAAAGTGTATTAATATACTTTGATCAAAACGTTAATTTGATGACTAAAACCATGATACAATAAAAACAGGCAAAACTGTCCCTACAACAATGTTTCTTAATTGTCAAAAACAGAGAAACAAGTCGATTGTTTAAAGTCGGCCGCCGGCGCATAGTGGACCAAATTTGAAAAAAGGAATTTACGACTTTTTTTTTATGAGATATATTTTTTTTTTGCGAATCGCATGAACTAATCAATACAATCAACGTTTATGAAATGTAGTTTTTTCGAAAAATGTATATATAACGAAATATGACGTTTTTTTACTATGGAACGAAACTTAGTTGCTCTGGTGCTACAAGGCCGATTTAGATACAGTCTTCTCATTTCAAAAGTGCTACTCTATAGTGTTTAGATATCATAAAGGGAAAAACTCACATGGAAGCATGTGCAGGTTTGTCTGTTATGACAGCCTGAAGGTGGGCACTTTTTTCCATGTTTTTAAGTATTGCTGAGCATTATATTTGTACTTGGAAATAAATAATCAACTGATTACGATTCTGATTAACTAACGCAATTGCAGAGTACGAAAAAATGCAGCGCATCGCCGCTCTTTTCGCCCTTGTTTGCGCTTTATGCAAAGAGCGTAACCAATTTATTATTGTGACACGCCAATATTTTCGCGCCGCGATTAAAAGGAGCAAGCGCAAAAAATAGCATTTTTCTTTGCGCTTTTTTTGCGTTGCGCTTTGCACAATGCGTTAAAAGAGCCAAAAGAGCATCTACAGTAAAAAAAATTTTTAGAAAGCAATGGGCAATATTTCCATGGATGTTATTGCATGCAACCGTATTTTTTTAAACACACCATATGGCTGAGTCCAGGTACAAATCTCAAAACTGATATAGTAATAATGAGATGACAGTACTGGCTACGAACTTCCGCCTGAAATGGGTCGTGCAGCTCACACGTCTGGCTTAGGAACTGGACCGGAAGGTGGGTGGGTAGTGCAGTTCGTACTTCTAAATCGAGTTTTTGATTAATTTTTGTTCGTTTTGTCCAACTGCATGTTCTCGCAAAATTTTAGACTCCTACGATAAAAATGGCGATTGTATTAAATAAATTCAAACGGACGTAACTACAAATGCATGTGTTTATTCATTTAAGCTTGTAAGCAGCGGTGTTAACAGTGCTTTAAATATATTATTTTTCGTGTTTTTTTTCTTTTAATTTGCATAATTTTAATAAGCTTAATAGCCTTATTCTATAACTCAATCGTTGGCTCTGTTAACGTTAGTAACAGAAAATTTTAGTATTTCGTATTCTATAAAAATTTTGTTTTGAAACAGTTGTCATTTAACAGATAAAATATGTTTATTGAAAAAATAATATAAAATTAAACCAAAATCATATTCTACAGCCAATGTTAATACGAAAAAACTGTTAACTTCAACGCTAGGTATTTTGTAGGTGACAAGGAAAAATATTTATGAGTCATTTTTATATTTGGAATACTTCAACAAATATTAAAACATATTCTTGAAATTTTTTTTGCAACTTTCGTTCTCAAAAGAACCAAATTATTGGTCAACAAGTGCGAACTTTGCTGCCATCAATGTTTTTAAAGAAGATTTCTGCGGTTCTTAAATCGAAATTCCTATAAACGTTTTTAGAACGATTAACATGCCTATTCACAGTAATAGTCTTAACAGAGTCGCAAATTTTATCGTGACTTGTAACTCTGTCTTAATTTTGTATGCTCATAACATAGTCATAAAAACCAAAATTTTACCCTACGTCTATACCTGATATATTTTTATCATGACAACTAACAAAACGTCGGCAGAACAGATGTCAATTTTTTGTTATTGTTAGTATACATGCGAATACGTTGTTGTTTTTTTGTTATGATAAATCAGAATTTTTTGGCGTCGTGAAGGCAGTTTGTCACTATTCATGCACTATTTCACTTATTTTTCATTAAACTGCTTTTATTTAATTAATACATTCATATTTTGCTTTATTCGTACATTATTTTTTTAAAAATGTTGTAAAAATTTTAGTTTTTGAAAATAAATTGAAACGTCAAACAGTTTGTTTCCGTTTTTTATCAAGACAAATTTGTCTGAGCTTGAGCTCTGACAAAATTGTCAAGACACTGCAATAACACTAATAAATGCAGTCTATACCTGATAAATGTTTATCTTGATAACAATTTGACATTTATCATGATAAAAATTTATCAGGTATAGACTCACTATTATAATAATCATTTTGAGAGCGTTGTTATAATAAATATTATCATAACAATCTTATGATATGAAATGTCAAAAAATATGTAAATAAATAAATTGTGCGTTTGTGTTTATTGAAATAAATTAAAACCAAAATTTTTAATAAAATTTCTGTGAATTTGTGTATCTAAAATTGTTTAATTGAGTTTTTAATTAAAATTTGTTTGAAAAATCATAAATAAAACTACTAATTACGCAAAAACATTGAATTTTAACCCAATGAATATTTGTAGCAAATGAAATCTCTTAACAAAATTAAAAATTCGTTGTCCTGTTGTATGACATGAAGAGAAATTGCGACATTTTAGTTTTCTTGTTCTGCCGACGTTTTCTCTCATGTTATATCAAAGTTAATGTCTCGTGAAGACGCGGTGTTATAGTTAACATTCTATGTTAAGTGAAAAATATGACATTTGATTTTTTTTTAAAGGAAGATTGAAATATTGAAAATATGAAAAACAGTTGTTTTATGAAAAATATTGATTTTGCAGCTAATGAAAATGTTTTTATCTTTGCATAATTTCTGCATGTACACATGTGCACATACACATACATACATAATTTTATCGCGAAAATTAAAAAAATTCGCGAAAATTTTCTAAATTTCGAAATTGCAAAAACTCTAAGGAATGTACAAAATGAGCAAAAATTCGCAAAACTTTAATAACAGCGTAAAGTTAGCAAGTTTTAGTATTGACTAACAATCGGTTGTATTGTGAAAAGGCCAAACACATACAAAAAATTTAATTATTCGCGTAAATGGCGAAAAATTTCTATATTAGAATCAATTCTTAAAATTTGTGATAAATTACTAAGCCTGTAAAGAATGCACAAAATTAAGCCAAATCGCTGAAATTATGAAAATTCTCAAACAGTTACTAACATTGAGAAGATAAAATCGATTAAAAATCCCTAAAACTGGCGAAAGGCAAAAAATTGCTCTTTGTGCAAAAATTAGCACGGACTACCTTCATTAATAAAAATTATATAATCAAACTTATATAAGCTTGTTGGACCTCATCTTTTAACATGTGTTTTCCTTTTTTGCCACAGATTCCATAATAAGGGATGAACTCCCAGCAAAGTTAGGAAGCGCCATGCAAAATATTTTCATATATCATAAAAAACGTACAGCTGATAAGCAGTTGAAACTTTTCCTTGCCAGTCACAACTATTATGATTGTCTTCAGACAAGGTCTTTACCATGATATAAAAAAACAAGGTAGTTTCACTTAAAATTATTTGACAAGAATAGAGATTCTTGAAGTCTAGTTTATATGTAAATATTTAAAATAGCCTTGCCACACATGTAAAAAGGCAAAATATTCCTAAAAATGTTATGCAAATATGTGTAGTATTAATTTTGTGATTATGTACTCGAATTTTGTGCTGATTTCAAATAGAGTCGATGGAAATCTCGTAATCGTATATTGCAAAATTACAATAATTACAAAAAAATAGCTAAAAATGGAAATAATCCCTAAAATTGATTAATCTTCTATTGCGAATATGCCGAAAATTCGTGAAACTTTTTACATACGGAAACAAGTTCCAAAGTTGATTAAAATTGCTAAAACTGTCAAGAATACCAAAAACTCGACAAAATATTCGTTAATAATTGCTGATAATTTCACTATTATTGCATATTAAACAAATATTGCGGAAGTAAAGAAAACGGAAAGTTCCAAAAATCCACAAAAACTTTAAAAAGTGAAAAGAACTTGTAATAATCATGCCTATAACGAAACTTTCGAAAATTCGTAAAAAATCGCAATATTGCCAACAAGCCCTAAAATTAATTAAAACTCGCAAAAAATGTAACGAACATCAATATCTCGGGAAAAATCGCGAAAATTATGACTATTCCCTAAATTTTTAAAGATTATAAAGCGTAGTAAAAACGTAAGAAAGAAAAATCTGGAAAAATTACGCTTGTCGTGAAAATAGCGAAAATTTGCGAAAAATTTTAAAATTTTAAACATGCTATAATTTTTATTAAATATCGCTTAAAGCGTAAAGAACACCAAAAATTCGGTAAAAATCGAGAAAATGGCGAAAATTTGCAACAAAAATTGCTAACAACGGCATAATACCAAATTCGAATATTGTTTAAAACTCGAAATAGGAAACAAACATTCAAATATATTAGAACGCCAAAACTGTTAAAAATAAAAAATATAAAAAAATCCGAAAGAACGCGAAAAAATTGCAATTTCGCGAAAAATTGCTAAATGTGTTGAAAAAATTACTAAAACTGTAAGGAGCAACATAATCTCGTAAAATCAGACAGATCGCGAAAATTCCTCAGAAATTGCTAACATCACGGATATTGCAATTAGCTATCCTATAGACTCCAAAAACTCACAACTCTGAACTCAATTCTTATTTTCTTTTGAAAATTATTAACGTTTAATTTTTTTAATATTAAAAAAATGGGATTTTGTGGAGTAAGAATGGTAGCACGATTTTTAGTTTAAATGTAAGATCTCCTTTCTTGTCAAAAGATAATATGTCAGAAAAAAAGAGAAAGTGGAACTACCTTATATACTTATACCATGGTCTTTACTATTACTATTCAAATTAATACAATTTTATTTTGAGAATCGGAAATTTTTGTCTTTAGTCATAATGTTATGACTATTTTTTCAGTCACAATACTTTCTGTGAATAGGCATGTTAATCTCGTTTTTGAAAAAATGTATAGTTTGATAATGTGGAAAATCAACACCATGCATTACGGACATATGAAGAGGGGAAAAACAATTAGGGAATTCACAATATGTATCTTAAAATTTGGAAATAGGGATATCCTTACAACCAAGATTTCATTGTGAGCAACGATACAAAGCACAGCATATTAAAGTAATAAAAGTAACGACGAAATTTGCCGAATATTTCTCACTATTTACATGTATAGAACACGAACTCAAAATACCAGGGACTGAAACCATGAAAAAAATGGTTCAGTTTCGGGTTCGTGTTAATAAAAAAAAGTTCAGGTTCGGGTTCGGTTCAGTGTTCGGGTTCAAAACCAAAAATTTAAACACGCGCAATTATGTTGTTACATTTACGTTTATACGTTTAAACAATATATTCTTTTTTTAACATAATTAACCTCCATTAACACAAAGCTCAGTTGTGTTGATTTTAACTTTAAGTTTACTAACTTTCAGTTTGCCTAAACTTGGAATTTTAACTGAAAGTTAACAATTTTCGTTAACAATAAAAAAATTGAGTTAACTTGTGTCAACTTTTTTGATTGCCTGAAATAAACTATTTTTGGGAAATGCAAAAACTTTAGCAATTTATGTAAATAATATCATGGTTCAACAGCATCTGAGTACGACCGCTGCACAAGGAAATGCTGCATTCGCCTAAGAAACTTTGAATTTGTTATTTTTTTGAAAATCCATGTTAAATATTTTCAGAATAAAAAAATAATTTATTTTCAAATGTCAATAATTTCTTCAGTTAAGAACTTACAGCCCAATTCACTATGTCGGTTTTACACGTTTTCCGACTAATTTCTGACTGATTTCTTTGTTTTGTATTCGCTAAAGGTGGATTTAGACTATCTGTGTTTTACATCTGACTTGTCAGTTTTGAGACCCTCATGTAACTTTGCGTGTCTGTCAAAATTGTCCATTTGCAGACGATTTTTAATTTTTGCTTTCACACGTACATGTATAATCGCATCTAACATAACCTCTAAGTGACGCCAACACATACTTTTTAACTCAAAACAGCTGATGTCAGATGAAAATAGAAGGCGCTCTAATTGAAAACTTTGTCGCCTGACTTTAGTTCTGTAAATTTCAGGTGGCAATGTTTCAAAAGGTTCACACGACATGTATAGCTTTTGCAGTGGGAAATTTGACAAGTCAGATGTAAAACACAGATAGTATAAAACCACCTTAAATAGTTTAGAACATATTGAGGTCGTTGTCTTTGAAAAATGAAAAATTATTGCGTCCAATAAAATAATTGTTTGAATTTCCACATTAGAATAATTATAAGTTGAACAAAAAATACAGGCCAAATAATTTTTTAAACTATTATGGTTTTTTACTTGGCAGTACTTTATTTCCAATTTCTTCTAGGCATGACAAGAACCCCGAAACTGAAATGAAAAAATAATAACGATTTACTGAATTTCATTAGGGAGTGCTTTCCGTCTATATACGTAACGTTTTATCGAGATACTGAATTGGGCTATTAAAGTCAAAAAGGTTCCAGTTAAATTTAATTGAAACTGAATAGGTAAATCTGCTTTGTGTTAATGAAATTTTATTTACAAAGAATTAAATTTTGAGTTTAGTGTTAACTGCAGGTTCATATTTTTATTGTTAACGGCCCTAAATTTAACTTATTTGGCTTCCAAAAATTTTTTTTTAACTTTGTAACGTACGTACCGCATTGCCATAAGAAAATATACTTAAAATTAGAAATTATTAGAAATACCCAGAACAAGCAAAATGTTTGGCAACCATTCGGCAATTTTAAAAATTGCAAAAAAATAGTCAGCTTTCGGGGTGCTGCCACTTGGTATCAATTTTCCTTGGTCGTTATTTTATTTTGATTTTGTTTTAAATTTTTTTTTGTATGCAAGAAATCTAATGCTTTTTATTATTCTTCTATTAAATATTTCTCAATTTTTATATTTTATAACCCGAACCTTGCTGAATTTTAGGGTTCAACGGGTTCGGGTTCAAAGTCTTCATAAACAGCGAACCTGAACCCGTTTGGGTTCAGGTTCGGGTTCGGTTTCAGTCCCTGCAAAATACACAACAAACAAAACAACAACACAAGCACGTTAGGGTTTGCTACCTCCCAGCAGCTAAAGTTACAACTAGTAACGTTTTGGGACAATCATATTACTAGTTGTAATGGTAGTAGTCAAAAAACAACAGTCATATTACTAATTGTAACAAGAGTAGTAACGTTACAGGTCAAAAAAGAACAATCACATTACTAGTTGTATCGATACTAGTCAAAAAAGCACAATCATATTACGAGTTGTATCGAGACTAGTAACGATACTAGTAAAAAAATTGCAAAATTTTCAGGTATACGATTTTTTATAAAACCAATCGTTAGCTATTAAAAAAATAAGTAGAATGTGGCTCAGTGGGTAGAGTACTTGCCTTAAAGAATGAAGAATGCGTGTTCGTACTCCGGTTGAGCCAAAGTTTTTTTAAGAGTTACAAAACTCTTAATAAAAAAACTAGTAAGCGCACTAGTTTACAATAACTAGGATTCCAACTGGCATATAACTGTATACAAATGAACTAGTTGGTCCCCTATGACAACCCAATGTTAAAATCGATAGTTCGATATATGAAAAAAGGATAGATAGGCAACTAGTCTGAAGCAAAATGCAACTAGTATAGTTCCAACTACATACCAGTTACTTTGTCTGCAGGCCTATCAACAAGCCAAAGAATCACCAACACACTTAAACCACGCACAAATTCTTTATTTAAAATATTGCCGCATTGAAAAAAACATGCTTCTTGGACTTTTAAACTTGTCATCTGGTGGTAAATTTCATTTACAGACAAAACAAAATCAACAAACTTGCCAACCCATAACAAAAGACTAAAATTAAAACTTAGTTATTTTAAGACACATTTTAGAACGCTGTTGTGAATTCCCTAAATATTTTTGTTCGTTTTTAACACATAATGGACAGTCTTAGACAAAAAAAACATGTACATTTGTTTACAATCTATTAAATCATGCTAAAGCAGTTTTCATTTTAAAATTTACGCGTTTATTTAATGAAATATTTTACTATACTTTCAACGAACACGAAAAAAGCATTTTAAATAAGAATGACCCATTGAATTCCAGAGTAATCCCCCGCTGTAAAACAGGACACTTAAAAATGCATAATAGCTTCTCAAAAAAGAAATATAAAATATAAAAATTATTAAAGCAAAACAGTTCAATAAAATATAACAATAATAAAAGGTAGAGTTAGTCGACTGGAACGGAATGTAGCTGCAACGGAACGAAGTTCAAATGGTTATAGTCAACTTAACATATTTGATACGTTTTTACTTTCTTTAATCGTCTTTACGTCTTACGTTACTGCTGGCGCGGATACAAGGGAAGGAAAAAAGGGATATTTCCCCCTCCAAAACGAATAAAATACACCTCATTTCTATGGAGCTCCTAAAAGAATATATACAAAATGGTACGTTTCATTCAAAAGTTCCCCTCCCAACAACTCAAGCTGGATCCGCGCCTGAGTTACTGTTACATTCCATCTATATCCCGTTCCCGTCGTCTAACGGATCCTTAAGCCTTCTATGAAAACAAAACATGAAAACACAAAACAAAAATGTATTTAAGTAGTTTTATAATTCAAAATATTAAGCTAATATTATAAATAGAAAACATTTTTTAGAAATACATACCAAGAAACAAAAAATAAAACTGTAGTTAACGTACTATTATAATATTTGTGTATGAGGATATTATTAATAAATTTAAAAACTTGACGATAATTTGTTCTGTATATGAAAAGATTGTTAAGGTAAGTTGAAAGCAAAAATATAAAAGCGGAGTTCAGTGTTTGATGCAAATGGTCTTACGAAAGTGCGAATGCAAAATATTGTACCTTTTTTAAGAAATTTTTTGGTGTTTTTAACCGACTTCCAAAAAGAAGAAGGTTGTCAATTCGTGTGTATGTTCTTTTTTTACTTTTTTATGTTTGTACACGCATAACTCTGTCATTTGTGAACCGATTTTAAAAATTCTTTTTTTTTGTTGGAAAGTGTTTGCCTGCAGATTGGTCCCATAATTTTTTATTTTTTTTTTTTGAAAATCGGAGGAGGAAATTTGCTCCCCCATGCATAACTCTGTCATTTCTGAACCGATTTTCAAAATTTTTTGTTTGAAAGGGTTTGACAAAAATTGGTTCCAAAATTTGTTTGTCGAAAATCGGAGGGGGAAATTGGCTCCCACCCAATGCATAACTCTGTGATTAGTGAACCGATTTTCAAAATTCTTGTTTTGTCTGAAAGGGTTTTCCAGAAGTTGGTTCCACAATTTTTTTCAGTATTCGGAAGGGAAAGTTCTACCCCCCTCCCAATCCATAACTCTGTCATTTCTGAACAGATTTTCAAAATTCTTTTTTGTTTGAAAGGGCTTGCTAGCAGTTTGTCCCAATAATTCTTTTCGAAAATGGGAGGGGAGAATTTGCTCTACCCCCCTCCGCCCCATCCATTCCATAACTATGTCATTTGTGAACCGATTTTAAAAATTCTTTTTGTTTGAAAGGGTTTGCTAGCAGTTTGGCACAATAATTCTTTTCGAAAATGGGTGGGAAAATGTCCTCCCCCACCGCCACCCCCCTTCATTCCATAACTATGTCATTTGTGAACCGATTTTCAAAATTCTTGTGTTGTTTGCAAGGGTTTGCTAGTAGTTTGGCCCAACAATTCTTTTCGAAAATGGGAGGGGGAAACTTACTACCCCCATACATAACTTTGTCATTTGTGAATTGATTTTCAAAATTGTTTTTTTGTTTGAAAGGGTTTGACTACAGTTTTGTTCCATAGTTTTTTTTCCAAAATCAGTTAGGAAATTTGCTGCAAACTAACTCCCTTGCAGGCTGGTACCATAACTTTTCTCCAAAATCTGTGCGGGATTCCCCTTTCCCCCGAAATATTGATTATCGCATAGCTCCTCCATTTATGGGCCGACTTCCAAAATTCTTTTTTGTTTGGAATGGTTTGCTTAGAGTTTGGTCGCATAACTTTTCTACGAAAATCGGTGGGGCAAGTCTTTCACGCCTCCACCCAAAATATTTATTAGAGTACAATTCCACCATTTGCATACCGATTTTCAAAATTGTTTATATGAAAGGCCATCAAGTATTTCTCTTTGTACTAAAGTCGTTTTTTTTTTGCCAGAATTATGTTGTTGGAGTTCAGACAAAAGCTACGATATTTTGCATTTGCACTTTCGCAAGACCATTTGCATCAAACAATGAACTCCGCTAATGAATTATTTTTATATATAATGTCTGAAATTATTTTATTTAAAATATTCATAATATGTATTCGAAAAATAAAAGGCTATTTTTGTCATAAGCTATGCAATAGATTCGTTTATAAATAATATACTTATCAGTGAAAAGCTAGCATACTTTACGGCTTTGAAAATAAAAGTTGTCAGACTATTATTGCTTCGTACACATTGAACATTTCTGTTGTTGTCATTTGTGGCGTCATATTTCAAGTTAACAACTCAAGGCCGAGACACATAGAATCCGTCATACGTTATACGTCGCCTTTTTCAACTGACAGCTAAGTTAAAATACATGTTTTCTTATGAACTTCATCACATACAGTACTTCTCCGTCAACGCAAAGTACAAAGTTGGCCAACTTTTAACTTTTAACGCACGTTGAGTACTTTGATAACAATTGTTTGATTTGTTCTTTGTTGTGGGTTTGTTTTTCGCTCAAAAATAAAATAATTTAAATTAAAATTTATTCGATTGTATAAAGTTTTGGTGCTTTGTTATAAAAAATAAAGAAATTAAGAAATAAGAATTAAAATAAAGAATTAAAGAAATTAAAATTAATAAATAAATAACAGCTGATTTTCTCTCCGTTAACAAAGTACTCATTGTGCCAACATTATCCGTCATTCCGTTAACGTCAGTTGAAAAAGGCAACGGATGACGTATGACGGATTCTATGTGCCCCGGCCTTCAATGCGACAAAATGACAACATGCTATCATTTTGTTTTTGTGGCTGCAATATTGTCGCATTATTATGACATCGGTAGTGGCAAACGTTGCTGCTAGTACACAATATCATGTTTGCTTGCGATGTCAGAAAATGGCATAGTGTGTACGAAGCATATTTAAAAGTGTTTTCTAGCTGGCGATCTGGTCGACAGAAAAAGGAAAATTGGGGCATTTTTGTTCACCCATTTTTCTTCATCCACTACTCACTATACTGGTGTAAACTCTACTTTCTTAATAACTTATGATATGTGGTTTAATTGTTCAACTTGTTTGCTTCAAGAAGACAAATACTGGCCATTACAAGACCTTATAGAAACTAACACCAATGAAGAGCTCCGTTTAGCAAATCAGGTAACCCTTATTTCAATGCAGACATACGCTGATGTTATTGAGAGAATCAATGAACGAATTTCTCGCTGGGCTAAAATGGTGCGAGTACTAGTTTACTGTTTCAGATTTATGAATAATATTAAAACAAAACTAACGATAGTTTACCTGAAAGCTCAGGAGCTAAAAAGCTGATGCTGAAATTTACAAGTACTACCAATCAGCAAAATTCGCTGAAGTAATTAAGCTACTTAAGAATGGTCGAGATACCTTAACCAATAAAAAATTTCGAAAACTGTCACCGTTCCTCGATTCTAATTTGTTGCTGCGGGTTGGTGGAAGATTAACCATAGCTAACTTAACGTATGATAGCCAGCAGCAAATCATTCTCTATAAAGACAGTCCTATTGTCTACAAGATTGTACGTGACACACATATACAAAATCTTCACGCTGGAATAACTTTGTTAGTTGCTACCCTGCGGCAACAATTTTGGATAATTGGTGCACGAGAAGTTGTTAAAACTGTTACTAAACAGTGTAGAGTTTGTCTTCGATACAGTACACGTCTATAAGAAGAATTTATTGGAGACCTGCCTAAACTTAGGGTCAATGCTGCTTTTCCATTTTACGAAGTCGGATGCGATTATGTTGGCCCAATACTATACAAAGAGCGCTCTGCAAGAAAATCTCCTATTGTGAAAGCATATGTTTAACCTGACCAGACATCCCGCTTTAGACGGGACTATGCCGCTTTTAACAGGTCGATCGCGCCTAAAATTTTTATCCCGCTTTTTCGAGTTTTAAATTTATAGCTCTATTTTTTTAATTATTACCAAAAATATCGAAAATGTTTCAACTCAGCAAAATATATCTCATTGAGTAAAAGGAACTTAAAATTTAAAAAATGCGTTTTTAGACATTGCTTCAAAAACTCAATACTTACAAATTTCTAGTCCAAATATACTTAATTATTCAGGGTTCAGTTCGTTCAATTTAGTTCTTCAATTAAATTGTTGTTATTGAAAAAGGAATTTTAAATGCATGTAATAATTGAAAAGCCAAAGACAAATTCTTGACTGTATAAGGGTCGAACTGAACCAGGGAATGAAATCATGAAAAAAATGGGTTCAAGTTCGGGTTCGGGCTAATCAAAATAAAAAGTTCAGGTTCGGGTTCGGGCTTAAAACCAAAAATTTAAACAGGCGAAATTATTTTGTTTAATAATAAAATATATATGTAAATCAATTTTACATTCACGTTTATACGTTTGAACAATATATTTTTTTTTACTTTAATTAAATTTAACTTATGTAGCTTTCAACTTTGTAACGTAAGTACCGCATTGACATAAGAAAATATACTTCAAATTAGAAATTATTAGAAATACCCAGAACAAGAAAAACAAAAATTTTGCCAGCCATTCGGCACTTAAAAATTGCAAAAAAAAAGTCAGCTGTCGGAGTGCTGCCTTGGTCGTTATTTTATTTTGTTTTTAGTTTTTTTTTGCATGCAAGAAATGTAATGTTTTTTATTATTCTTCTATTAAATATTTCTCTATTTTTTATATTTTTGAACCCGAACCTTGCTGAATTTTTGGGTTCAACGGGCTCAAAGTTTTTATAAACAGCGAACCTGAACCCGTTTGGGTTCAGGTTCGGGTCCGGTTTCAGTCCCTGAACTGAACATCATGATATTTCAAGATTAACCACGTTTATGCCTTTCACAGTGTGATGATGGTGAAGTTAAGCAAGGTACTACGTGAAAATTATTGAGAATTGCAAAAATTAACTTGAACGACTTAAAAACCATAGAGTTCGACTAACATTTATACTTTCAATTTAAATTTTTCTGCACAGAAAAAACGAATTTCATATTCAGTAAAGGAATTTAAACAAATAGTAAATATTTTGTCTACAAGCAAATTTGGAAATGTAGACAAAAATATCTCAACAATTTCATTGAAAAAAACGCGTTTTTTCAGTGAACAAATTGTTTAAATCTATAAAACAATTTGTATAAAAATATTTACAAATTGGAAACAAAACAATTTACTAAATCAAACAAAAACATTTACTCGATTTTATGAAAAATATCAAGCAATATTTTGTCTGAATTTATAAATCAATTAGTTTAAAAATACTAAAAAATATTAAACAAAATAGTTAGCTTAATCAAACAAAAATATTTACTGGAATTTTTGTAATATATCAAAAAAAAATATTGTCTAGATCATCATCATCCATTAAGCATTTATGAAATTCCACTTTGCTAAATGTGTTCAAGTCTGTATGTTTATCTAAAGACTCTAAAAAAAGAATGAGAATTAACGCAATAACATTAACGAATTGATTTACTCAAAAATCTTTAATAAACAATCTTGGTACAATCGCATTCCTTTTCATTGTTGCTGTTATTATTTGTGTGTATGTCGTTATCGGCGTTGTTTTTTTACGACATAGAAAACAGGATTTTCTTGTTGTTTTTTGGTGTTTGTGTTCTAAATAGAAGTCTAACAAAAAATTCATTGATTCAGTAAAGAACATTTACCGAAAATGAATATAGTTATAGTCAAATTGTTGTTTGAAAATTTGTTGAAGATAATTTTTTCTGTGCATTAAAATGAAACGAAAATCCAGAAATAGCCTTCAAAGCCCAAAGTTGAAACTAATTTGGTGCCGATCACATGATACATAAAATGCTTAAGAACCGACAAAATAGAACAATGTTACAAGACAGTTAGTGAAAAAACAGAACTGCTTTTAATCAAAAATATTCTTTTGACTATAAATTGAATTTTATAAAAGATGACTTCGGATTTTTCTACCCATTGACTTACAACTTTCTTAATTTTGTTGGGTCCTAACGACTTCATGTTTCATGTGCTAAAGACAAAATTATTTTTAGGCTTAAAGCAATTTATAAAATTTTTATTTCATAAAAATGATAAATTTAAAAAAAAACATCTAAAAATTAACTTATTTAAATTTTAAGGTCTGTAAATCAATGAATTTCCTAAGAACATATCGTTATCTGAAATGCAAAATTACATAACTACACTGTTTTTAATTTTATAGGGGAGAAAAAATACTAAATAAATGACAGAAGTAAAAAGTCTACATTTTCGTTTTTAGTTCGATTGATTTTTATGAAAACAGTTTAAAAATTTGTAGGGACAAGCGCTTCGATGTAATAAATAATAATTGGAAATGCGACTTTAAACTTTTTGTTAGTTACGTTATTTCGCATTTCAGCGTACGATATGGAACTGTGTGGGAAATACACATTTATAAAAAATCATATATTATCATCAGTGTATTTACAATATCCCGCCCTTGCAAAAGATATTGTATAAAACCCGCTTTTTTTATTATATTTTCTTCAGAATCCTGCTTTTCAAACGTTCTTATCTCGCCTTTGACAAAAACCTTCTGGGCACGTTACATATCGTCAGCTGAAATGCAAAACCACGTAACTAACATTTTTACTATTTTACAGTAGGAACAAAATATATTATATATTGAAAAATAAACGCAATTTGGTAATCAAATATCGCAGATCTACTAAATATAGAACGATTAATTCATTTCTGGATTAAAACTGATAATTTATTGATGTTTCAATGAGTTAAGTTAGTTACGTTCTTTTGAACTGTTGTTTTCTTCAACAAAAACACGTAACTACAATGAAAATTGTTTAAGATTTAAAGAGAATTTGTTTTGCATTCGTAAAATGTAAAACAATTACGAAAGTGTTTCTGTTTTCATTTAATATATTACATTTATTAAATTTATTATATCAGATATTCTCCCAATTTAATTGAAAATAAACATTTATTTATTGAGGGTTAAGCAGTTGAAATTCTCAAATGGTTTCTGAAAATCTGTGCATAAGATGAGAGGTTCGAAAGTTTTCAAAAGTATTTATGATTTGGCAAAGCACCAATGAAATGCATATAGACATTGCTTAACCCTCAACAAAAAAAAATATTTATTTTTTGCGAAATTATAAATGAAAAAAAAATTTGTTATAAAAACTCTAACAGCAACGCAGATGAATAAAATAATAAACTACTTCTCAAATAGAATTTAATTGTTAAGAGTGCCAATCCCCAGAAAGAAATGGGTTAAGTTCCTGAAGGTGTTCATATTTCATGCAAATGCAATTTCAAAGGGTAAAAAGCTTTTAACTTTTCCCCAAATCTTTGCGGAAGTTGCTTGTAATCATCTGTTACGTTCACTTTAAAATAACGTATTTGAGAGGGATCATATGCCATAGATTATACGTAGATAATTATTTAATTTTTTTATCTGTCATATAACAAATTTTATGTTTCTTCTTGCTGTAATTTTCAAATATTTTTTTTATATTTTTTTGACATTTGTGTATTGAAATTTATCAAAGTTTTCAACCGTTTTTTTTTCATTCAACAGCATTGCATTTTTGTTACTATTTGGGACTATTTTTGTTAGTGGCAAATAGAATAAATGCAAAAAATGTTTAGCGAATCAAAATTTTTTCAAAATGATTCTAAATTCATATTTTCATTAATTAGTGCAAAATTAATTGTATATAACAACTAAAAATTCGTGTTTAAAAAATATAAATTTTGTTAAATACTTTTTGTACAACTAAGTATGGTTTTGGTGCTGTGGGGAATATTTTATTTTAAACCAATACTAATACAAAATGTTGTACTACACATTCTTAGACTTAGGTTTTTGACAGCAGACGTAGGTTCCCACCAAAGCAAATGTTCCGATTTCGTAAAGAATTCGTAACGACTGTTCGGTAAAATCTTCCGATTTCGGAAACGAAATCGTAACGATTTTTATATGAAAGGGTTAACACGAATTCGTAACGATATGTAGTTACGAAATCGTAACGATATGTCGGTACGAATTCGCAACGACGTGTAGGTACGAAATCGATACTATATGTCGGTACGAAATCGTAACAATATGTAGGTATGATTTCTTAACGAATTCGTTTAGAGTTTTCTTCAACTTTTTTAATAATTGTTTATATAAAAATTATTTATGTGTAGAGTTTATCTTCCTAGCCGGCCTTTGGCCGGGCTTAAGGATTTTTCCTATATGTATGTCGAATAGTGGCTTCGCTGAGTAAAGATTTCCTATTTATACTGTCTTCGGCCGGGCTAAAAGGTTCTCTTCTCTATGTACATATGTCGAATAGTGGCTTCGCCGAGTAAAGATTTCCTGCATAGACTCTTGTCTATGAAAATTTAGACTCAAAACTGTAATTGGCGAATGAATATTACTTTTAAATTTTGTTCTTTATTTATTATATTTCTTCAAAACCATCTGAAAACTTTTCACCGGTTTTTACTTACTTATAAATCAAATTTGTATACTTTTTTAAAAAGTTTTATTTGCACATACTCACATGAAAGAAATTTGTTCAGACAAACTACCGAAATATCGTAACGAATTCGTTAAGACATTTCGGCTGTATGTCTGATTTTAGACAAACTACCGAAATGTCTTAACGAATTCGTTACGACAAGTCTGACTTCAGAAAAATTCGGAACTTTTGGTTTGGTGGGTTGTTGAAGTTTTAGTTGACTATCTGCGTACCTATGTCATATACTAATACATGAATTGTATTGACAATGAAAACTTCATCAAAATTCATTAAAATTAACAAAGTAAACATTTCAAAAACAAGAATATTCCCTAAAGAAAATTGGTAGCACAAGTTTAAAAAGGGAACATTAGAATTGTTTACAAAGCTATGATAAGATCTATAATGAAAAAGTTCAAAACCTACTATGAATTATTAAAATTCAATGGAAATAAGTATGTGTTAATGATTATTTCCCAGGAACAAGTATGTAGTTACATACTTTTGGTTAAATAGTACGTGCACTTGTAGCTACTTGCAGCTGTCTTCATTTGTCTAGTGACTAAAGCTGTCCACCTGGAACTCGATTCCGATTTAGTGCTCGTTTCCGATTTTAGCTGGTATAGACCGATTTGTCGCACGACGAGGTATATGTGCACGTATACATAGTGACAATGGCACAAATTTTGGGGTGCTGCAAGAAAACTTAATGAAATCCATCAATCTAACAATAAAATGTCAAGCTTCTTGTCATACAAAGGCATACAGTGGCAGTTCGTTCCTCCAAGTGCACCACACTTTGGTGGAGCGTGGGAGTGGACAGTGAAATCCATGAAATATCACCTACGCATAACTCTGGGTCAGGCTAATTTTGAAGAGCTGTCAACTCTCCTAGCCAGAATTGAAGATATTTTAAACTCCAGGCCACTAGTCCAAGCTGATTCTGAAGACGTTCCATATTTATC
Source organism: Panzeria rudis (assembly GCA_956483635.1). NCBI lineage: Eukaryota > Metazoa > Arthropoda > Insecta > Diptera > Tachinidae > Panzeria > Panzeria rudis. The sequence goes on along the minus strand of OY101448.1, from coordinate 85,336,717 downwards.
ACCTGCGCATTTCTTGGTTGGAAGACCTGTCAATGCTTTGCCTTTGTTACAGCAACTGACTCAGCATTTTTGATATCGATGGTCTACTGAGTAGACTGCAACCGAAATTAAAATGGCTAAAAGAGAACCCGAACATGTCAGTTGGTGATATTGTCTTGCTACGTGAAGATAATTTATCTCCTGCCTGCTGGAAACGAGGCCGTCTTATTGAAACCCATAGAAGGTCAGACGGTCTTGTAAGAGTAGCAACTGCTAAGACGGAAAAGTGAATCTGTAAAAGGCCGATTGTCAAGCTGCACCCATTGCCAAACGAATGTAGAACGTCGTTCAAGGTTAGTGGAAATGTTTATCAAAAAATTGTTGCGGGCCTGCTCCAAAAAAAAATGTATGTCCCGAGCAAAAAAAAAATTTTGCGTGGACAGGTCTTAGGAGGAACGGTCGGGAGGAGGACCAAAAATAAAACCTACGGCCTCGAGTCCCTAAACAAAAATTCATAATATAGGGAGGGGCATTAAACAAATAAATGGATTCGCCAAATCCTGCCCGAGTCCCGGCGCATACAACCCCAATGTGTTTGGGGGGTGGATGTTTATTTTTTGTTGGTTAGGTTCGGCCTGAAAAGAAAGAGAATGAAGATTAGTATATTAAATTAAATATATTGAAACGATACGTGGTTACCTATCGTTGTTGTAAAGTCCTTGTTGGGTTTTTCTATCATCTAATTAATAAGTAAGCTGAAATTAAATAAAGAAAACAAAATTAATAAAACCAATTTTATCCATACTTACCACGTGTGTATTCCTGCTCAGGCAACGAAGCCGACCTGGTTTGTCAACCGGCGGCGGCTGAACAAAATTATCCTCGGCGGCGACTGAAAGTCGACTCAAGCCAAAAAAAAGTCGGCTAAGAAACAAAAACTGCGGCGGCGGCTTAATCGGCTGAAATGCGGCATTTAAAACTAAATTTCATATGTATGTAGGAAAATAGTATGCACATATGTATGTAAATCTGACTCTACACCACCTAAAACAGATAAAATCAAAAAGGTAATGGCAAATTCAAGGCGAATCGAAAACAGATGGCGTTATAATTATTTTTTTTTTGCACTGATACTCTCTGGTTTAAGCAAATCTCTAAAAATCTTATTCACATTTCAACAGAAGTGTTTTACTCGAAAATAATAAAAAAAAAAACTAAAAAAAAATTTCAGAGAAATTGTGCCCCCTACTATGCATAATCGGCTCAGACGGTGCTGTCGGCTGAAAAATTTAACCGATGCAAGCCGTATGCATCGGCAGCGGCTCATGGTGTTCAATAATTATCGGTGGCGGCTCGAAGCCGGCTCTCAGCCGATCGGCTTCGTTCCCTGTTCCTGTTGTTGTTCTTCTGTGCCATATGAATGAAATCACGTTTGCACATGTTGGTACGTGTGTGTGGCTTTGTTTACTATTGTTACAACTGAACAAAGTTGTGGGAAGTACGAGTAAAACAGGGTCGGCAAACTCATTCAAAATTCAACTTTTTGCGATTGGCGGTGTGTATGGGAATATTGAAAAATATAAAAATATAGATGCTTGCTACTATTCTGGTAACCGGGTATAATGAAATTCAAATTATATAAGAATATAGGAGAGATCGGGGAACATATAAGAAATATGAAAAAAAATAAAGTCAGAAATATATTTAGGGAAGGATAAATAAAAGTTAATATAAATTACACAATAAATTGTGAATTTAAAGAAAAAGATGGCGAAAATTGAGGGAAAGATTCTGGTTTTTAGTATATAGGAAACATCTAGAATTAAGTAAATAAATTATTAAATAAATACCGTAAAAACCGGGTTGAAGTTGTTCATAAGTAAATTAAATTTTAAATTCTGGGATTGAATTTAGTCAGTGGGAAGAAAGCAAAGTGCGCAGGCCATAAGATCGTGTCAAACGAAAACAAAAATAATAATCGTGAACAGAAATTTAAATTATATTCCGCCACAAAGATTGGAAAAAAAATTTTAAGGAAATCTCGGTGGGAAAAGTATAACATCAAGGGCTAAATCAGCAGATATTTTCGTCCACAGTGAAAAGGAGAAAAATAAAATAATTAAAATTGTGTACCTACGTAAGTAAAAAGAAAACTGGGTATAAAGTGGTGATAGAATTTAAGTAAGTGTTTTGTTATTTATGCAGCTGGAAAAAAACCCTGCAGACGGAGAAGCCCCTATAACGAAAAATTCGAGGAGGTAAATTCTAGGGTGAAGCCAGGTAGGCCGATATTATTCGTTTATGTACATATATCTATAACTAGAAATACGCCTAAACCCTTGTGAGAAAAAAATTATAGCCGCGCAACTGCACTAATTCGTCCAACGAGAAAACCAAAAATTTAAGCGAAACTTTAATAGAAATATACATATATACCAAAATAAAAAAAAAAAAAACAAGAAAAAAAGAGAGAAAAAAAGAAATTTTAAATAATAAAATAGTAATTGTAAAGAACAGGAAATAAATTACATATTGCATGATATATCTAGTGCTAGTTAATTTAAGTTAAGTTAAGGTTATTATTTGTGTTGTTGTGTTAAATCGCTGTAAGAATTTCGTGAGTGTTTAGAGTTTGTTAAGTACATCAGTCCCTCGATAGTCGGATTAAAATATATAAGAAAATATTTATATGAGTATATTTCTTATCTAGGGCACAAATTGATCGCGTGTTAGGATCTGGAGCGTTTTGGCTCTCAAGATTAACTTGTCTCAGGGAGCTCCTTTATTCAGGAAAAAGTAGGTTTCGTTAACCCCGAAGTTGGGATAATTTTTTTTTGAATTTGCGTTCTAGAATAGGCTCAGTTTGAAGCGATAAAATATACTGATATAAATGGAATATATAAGCAAAGAGTTTTTGTTTATATTACAGGGCTGAAGAGTGTTGTGTTTAATATTTTTGTAATTTACGTTTTTTCTTATTTTATATGTATACTTACGGTTTAGTTGTTCTTAAGTATAAAAATAGCCATTTTGTGGAGTATTGTATTTAATAATTATTTATTGAGCAAATAGGATGAATCATTTATTTAAATAAAATTGTTGTTATAACGTTTGCAATATGAAAACATTTGAGTAAGTTTCTTGAAGGGGATTGTTGAGTTCAGACAGGGCGTCGAAAGACGGGTAAAGGGGTCTGTACGTAAGTATGACGTGGATACGGTACGGCCAAGGTAGGGTTAAGGGCGACTGGAGTTTAACATCTAACTCCCTTGTTCCATTATGTTCCAGGTTTTTTTTGTGTTAATAGTTGTGGTTAACTCAGTTGTTGTTTTTTTTATCGTGTTGCGTACCTCGGTCCTTCCTAGGGTTGAGAACACCCCCCATGAGAGGAAGCCGACAAGCTAGTAGGGACATCTGACCGGTACGGGTTGCGTAACAGATATGGCGCCCAATCTAAAAGTAGAAAAGAAATAGGAAAATAAATTAGTGTATAACATCTAGACACAATGCAATAGCCTAATAAGTTTTATCAATAGCTTTACGTATATTTCATCGATTAAAGAGAAGATGAAAGTAAATGTCGTATCCGTTTTAGTATATATCTAAAAAGTCCGCTGTGCGAATAAACTTTTATCTGATCGATTGATCGATGAAATCTACGACCAGTTCAAACGGGGGTATGGGAAGTTCTTAGTTAGTGGAAAAGTTCACTCTAAAGGTACACCAGACCTCGGAAATTGTTTTTTTTTAGTTTCAGCCTGAATTTTTATTTGTGGAGCCGTGCGCTTGAGGTCCGTTGTGTCGATAAGCCGTGCGAACTGGCCTTCTAGAATTATGGAAGCACAAATAAAAATGTCATAGTATAGATTTAGTACATTTTGTTGTAATAATGATTTTGGAACATTGGAATAGCTCTAGTATAGAGAGTCAAAATGAATAGCCGTCGATACCGCCGCTGAGGTCAACAATCCCTACACGATAACCTTCAAAAGTAAATTGTTTCTGAATTATTTTATTCTATTTTATTATAATAAATATTTAGTCATTATTTGTATGGGTGATGCTTTGGTACTCATTCTGATTTATTTGATTATTAATTTATTTATATTATCGTATTTACGTTTTTTTTAGTACGTATTCATGTCTTTTGTGTGATTCATTAAGGGCAAAGCAATTAATTATTTATTCACCTATTTATTTATTCATTAGCCTAGTATCTATTTTTTCTATTTTGAAATACATAGTTATTTTTTTTGTATTTATTATTCCATTATTCGCCATTTATTTATTTAATCGAAATAGGATTGGTAGTAAATAGTTAATAATAGATTTCAATACATATATTATATATTTGCATGCCTTATTATATTCGGTGTCATAATCCCTCCTGATATCGGTAGCATAATATTAGTTAAATTATCCTTCATATTACCAGCATACCCATATTATCTTAAAATCTAAATGGAATATATAAGCAAAGAGTTTTTGTTTATATTACAGGGCTGAAGAGTGTTGTGTTTAATATTTTTGTAATTTACGTTTTTTCTTATTTTATATGTATACTTACGGTTTAGTTGTTCTTAAGTATAAAAATAGCCATTTTGTGGAGTATTGTATTTAATAATTATTTATTGAGCAAATAGGATGAATCATTTATTTAAATAAAATTGTTGTTATAACGTTTGCAATATGAAAACATTTGAGTAAGTTTCTTGAAGGGGATTGTTGAGTTCAGACAGGGCGTCGAAAGACGGGTAAAGGGGTCTGTACGTAAGTATGACGTGGATACGGTACGGCCAAGGTAGGGTTAAGGGCGACTGGAGTTTAACATCTAACTCCCTTGTTCCATTATGTTCCAGGTTTTTTTTGTGTTAATAGTTGTGGTTAACTCAGTTGTTGTTTTTTTTATCGTGTTGCGTACCTCGGTCCTTCCTAGGGTTGAGAACACCCCCCATGAGAGGAAGCCGACAAGCTAGTAGGGACATCTGACCGGTACGGGTTGCGTAACAGATATGGCGCCCAATCTAAAAGTAGAAAAGAAAAAGGAAAATAAATTAGTGTATAACATCTAGACACAATGCAATAGCCTAATAAGTTTTATCAATAGCTTTACGTATATTTCATCGATTAAAGAGAAGATGAAAGTAAATGTCGTATCCGTTTTAGTATATATCTAAAAAGTCCGCTGTGCGAATAAACTTTTATCTGATCGATTGATCGATGAAATCTACGACCAGTTCAAATGGGGGTATGGGAAGTTCTTAGTTAGTGGAAAAGTTCACTCTAAAGGTACACCAGACCTCGGAAATTGTTTTTTTTAGTTTCAGCCTGAATTTTTATTTGTGGAGCAGTAGTAGGGTGGGGCGATATCCGGTCAAGCCGTGCGCTTGAGGTCCGTTGTGTCGATAAGCCGTGCGAACTGGCCTTCTAGAATTATGGAAGCACAAATAAAAATGTCATAGTATAAATTTAGTACATTTTGTTGTAATAATGATTTTGGAACATTGGAATAGCTCTAGTATAGAGAGTCAAAATGAATAGCCGTCGATACCGCCGCTGAGGTCAACAATCCCTACACGATAACCTTCAAAAGTAAATTGTTTCTGAATTATTTTATTCTATTTTATTATAATAAATATTTAGTCATTATTTGTATGGGTGATGCTTTGGTACTCATTCTGATTTATTTGATTATTAATTTATTTATATTATCGTATTTACGTTTTTTTTAGTACGTATTCATGTCTTTTGTGTGATTCATTAAGGGCAAAGCAATTAATTATTTATTCACCTATTTATTTATTCATTAGCCTAGTATCTATTTTTTCTATTTTGAAATACATAGTTATTTTTTTTTTGTATTTATTATTCCATTATTCGCCATTTATTTATTTAATCGAAATAGGATTGGTAGTAAATAGTTAATAATAGATTTCAATACATATATTATATATTTGCATGCCTTATTATATTCGGTGTCATAATCCCTCCTGATATCGGTAGCATAATATTAGTTAAATTATCCTTCATATTACCAGCATACCTATATTATCTTAAAATCTATATTCGTGCGTCATTCAAAGTTGGTTCGGAAAGTTTGCGTACAGTGTGTGTCACGCGTCTGTTCGGTTTTTGTTATATAGTTCAGGGTGTTGAGCTATGAGTAGGGAGCTCAAACAGAAAAATCAGAAGAGACGTTTAGATCTATCTAACTTAAATAATACACTAGAGGTACAACCGAAACAACGAAAATATACATACAAAAGATCAAAAATGGCTACCGGTAACGACGGAAATATTAGAGATATGTCAGGGTCAATTACCAGATCGCAAGTCCCGAAGACGACCCCACCGACGTCTACTATCGCATCGAATCACAGTCAAGGTTCATCTGCGGGTGTGCGAACTCCCACTATTACGTCTGAGGTGAGAAATTTAGTCGTAGATGAAACTTTAAACGTGCAGCGAGCGTTAGACGATAGAGTCAAACAAATGGTAAATAGCGAAATGAGTGAGGTCAGAAAATCTGTAGAAGAGCTGACCAAAATAGTTAAACAATTGTCTGAAAGTGGTTCTAGAACCCAGGGTTCAGCAAATTCTGAACAATCCGCACAGAATCGGGCAGTTGAAAATAATAATAGTAGCTGGAACAGAACGAATGAATTTTCGGGTAATAATAGGCTTACTAGTCAGAACAGATCGCTAGAATTCGTAAATAATCTAACATTCCCTAGGCCTTTTGGAAATAATGAGGCCCCATTGCCAACAGGTAGCAACCCACAAAATCACAGTTTAGAGGGTGACCCGATAATTGATAACAGGGGCACTCCCGCTAGTGGTACTATTTCTGAAAATGTAAATCGAAATATAGGTAAAATTAACATTCAGGTCGATAAGTGGGGCATAGTGTTTGATGGGAACAATTCTCGTATGACTGTGGAAGATTTTATCTTCAGAATAGAACACCTCCAAGCCCATTATGCGATAAGCTGGGAGGAGATATTAAGAGATTTTCATCTACTTGTTACCGGTTCAGCTAAAGACTGGTACTGGCTGCTAGTCCGCACCCGTCGTAACCTACAATGGCCAATGTTGAAAAATGAGTTATTAAGCCAATATCAAACAAATATTTCTAATTTCGAGATCATGAGAGATTTAGTCGAGCGAAAACAACAGGCAAACGAATCGTTAGATTCATTCTTTCACCACATGTGTAAGCTCCGCTCTCGATTATTACAATCTATATCCAAATATGACATGATAAAAATATTGAAAAGAAATGTCAAGGAAAGTGTGGCAAAAATTGTATATCCAATTCCGGTATCGTCTGTAGAGCAATTGAGAATTGAGTGCCTGGAGGCTGAACGTAATTTCCCAAAGCGAGAAACAAGAAACTTTGGCCCCCCACAACGCCCAGTACGTGCAGTGAACGAGGCTTATGTTCAAGAGTTTGAGAATATCGAAATGTCAGATGACGAATTAGCTGCCATCAAAATTAGCCAACATAAGCAGCAACTGGTCTGTTGGAATTGCAAAATTCAGGGGCATGGCTTTCGTGATTGCAATTCTACAGAGCGAACATTATTTTGTTACCGATGCGGCAAGCCAAATGTTATAGCTCCGAAATGTCCTGATTGCCAACAGGGAAACCGCTCGAGGAACGTGGGATCGTCGGGGGAACTACGTCCGTCGAAAAACCCCAGGGAAAACAAATAAACAAAAATTTCGAAATTAAGAATACATTCAGTTTAAAACCAATAAAGGATATGGCCAATTATATGCCGCAAATGCGACATGGCATACCATTAGAGATGAGGCAACAATATTATAATTATGTACGGTCCAAAATTTTTAATCCCGAGAAAAAGCCAAAATCAGTATCTAAACGTATCCTCAGAATCAGGGAAAAGTACAAAAAAAGGCGCATAGCAAAAAAATTAATGATAGAATCAGTAAATAGAGCAGGGAATTATAAAACAGATCCTAGAGTGTATGCAGATGTGGAAATGGAAAGCAAATTAATGTCAGGTTTGCTAGATAGCGGTGCATCCGTTAGTATTTTAGGTAAAGGGTGTAGAGAAGTAGTAGAAGAGTTAGGGTTAAAAATATATCCGATATTCACCAATGTAAAGACCGCCAGTGGTCAACATCATAGGATATTGGGTAAAATAAAAGCATCTATTAGGTACAAGGATCAAAAAAATTATATATTTCTGTATCTTTGTCCCGACTTAGAACAATCTTTGTATTTAGGCATAGATTTTTGGCGTAGTTTTAATTTAGCACCAGATGTTGTTAGTGCAGAGGAAATTGAGTTAGGTAAGGCCCTACAAGATTTTGCTAGTGATAAAGTAGACCACAAATTAGAACCGCATATACTAAACAGCGAACAAAAACGTAAGCTGGATGAAGTCATAGGCAAATTCGATACTTTTGAAACAAATGGATTAGGTAAAACCACATTAGAAAAGCATGTTATTAAGTTAGTAGATGGTGCAGAGCCGATAAAAGATAAATACTACCCAATATCACCAGCTGTGCAGGAAATAACCTATAAAGAGATAGACAAAATGCTAGAATTAAACGTAATAGAACTTAGCGACAGCCCTTGGAGTAACCGAACTACTATAGTAAGAAAGCCAGGAAAGAATAGATTTTGCTTAGATGCTCGAAAGCTAAACAAATTAACAATTAAAGATGCATACCCCTTGCAAAATATCGATGGCACTTTGAGTAGAATCGACGAAACGTATTTTATTAGTAGCGTCGATTTAAAATACGCGTTTTGGCAAATCGAATTGGATAAAGAGAGTAGGCCGTATACCGCCTTTACTGTTGCTGGAAGGCCGCTATACCAATTCCGTGTCATGCCATTTGGCCTCTGCAACGCGGCTCAACGCTTGTGCAGGTTGATGGATAAAGTCATCCCCCAACACCTTAAAGATAACGTCTTCGTCTACCTAGACGACCTATTAATAATATCCGATGAGTTCGAAAAACATTTATGGTTACTAGAGGAGGTGGCGAAATGCTTGAAAAAAGCTAATTTAACAATTGGTCTGAGCAAGTCTCAATTCTGTTTCCAACGTCTCAAATATTTAGGTTTCATAGTAGGTGGTGGTATGTTGAAAACCGACCCTGATAAGGTGCAGGCTATAAAAGAAATAAAAGTGCCCAAATCAGCGCGGGAAGTTCGAAGTTTTTTAGGTACGGCCGGCTGGTACCGCCGCTTTATTAAAAATTTTTCTGTTATATCAGCCCCATTGACAGACACACTCAAAAAGTCTACCAAGTTCAGTGTCACGCCTGAAGCAATAATAGCCTTTGAAAATTTGAAAAAAGCCCTAACATCAGCCCCAGTCCTTCGCCATGCAGATTTTACGAAAAGATTTTATATACAATGCGACAAGCTAGTAGGGACATCTGACCGGTTCGGGTTGCGTAACAAAATCTTATTTTTATTATACTTTGTTTAATATATTAATTTCTTATGTATTTGCTTTTTACTTCATTTGTTTACTTAAAAGACAAATTAACGGTATAATCATACGATATTAATTTAAAGTAGACTACATACATAAATACCAGTTCAATAAATCATTATCTAACGGCGATTTCTTTTCTGGAAAAATATGTTACATTGTATATATGTAACACTTTTTAGATGTTACCCATAATCTTGCCGAGTGCTACATTTTGCATACGTTCAATCGAACAAAATTTGCTGCCTGTATTTACAACTCTTACACTTTAACATAAGTCAAGGCGAATTGATACCAAATGAGCATCAGCTGACTTTACCAAAGTGTGAAACTCTATGTAAAAAAACTAAACAACAACTTTTTATGTATGATTTAATATGACAGATTGGTAAAGTCCAGTTGTTGTTGCACTAATAAGGCCACTTGGTATTAATACGCTTTGAACATAAGTTATATATAGCGTTTCCAATATTGAGTCTCTTTATTTCATAGCTGGCAATTTTTAAAGCCATTTGTAAAAAATGTAAAAAATAGCAATATGAACACCTTAAATAAAAGTGAGGGTAAAATATGCTACATATTTGCATGTTTTTCATGTAACATTCAAGCGCTAAAGAAATAAGGAGCTTCATAATTCGCTTTAAAATATGAGCTTGTTTACAAGCTGATTTCATATTGTCACAACGCTGCAGGTTTTGAAGCGAGAAAAGTATTTGCTTTTTACTTATACATACAAAAGCTTCGTACACGACCTATACAAAAAAGCTGATTTTACAGTACTGATCCAAAGCAGGTTTTTAAGCGAGAATGAAGAGTAAGTTTATTTGAGTTTCTTGGTGCCGTTTTGCAACAGTGTTTTTGGTCGAGTGATTGGTACGTGGGACTTCGAACCTGAAGGTTCTTAGTTCGATACCAATTGAAGGTTAAATAACAAACATTGAGCAAAAATATGAGATTAATAAAAATAAATAAAGAAAAAAAATAAGAAAAATTCAAAATGGCGTTAACGACGCTAATCCACATCGAACCATTTTTTTCATATATTTTCAGTTCTAGTGCTGAAAATGTTGATGATTTTCAGCGCTTCAAAAGCGCTTTTGTGAGCAAAAATGTAGTACTCCAGTCCGGGAACTCGCCATACAAAAATCAGAAGCGATATCAGCAGGTTTGTCGGCGCTACTTTTATTCCATAATAGTAGAAACCTGCTTTATTGGAAGCAACTTTTTTACTGGGATATTCACAAAAGAACTTGAAATTTGTTTCCCACAGTTGTAACGCTGAGGCATAATTGAGGTTCTATGCCGTTAATGTACCGAATTATCTCATCCTTTAGCTCTTGAATTGTTGCTGGCTTATCGACGTCTTTCAAATCTTTCAAATAACCCCAAAGAAAGAAGTCCAACGGTGTCAAATGACATGATCTTGACGGCCAATTGACATCGCCACCACGTGAGATATTGAACTTGTCGCGCAAAAGAGCCATTGTTTCGTTAGCTGTGTGGCAAGTGTCACCTTCCTGTTGAAACCACATATCGTTCACATCCATATCTTCCAATTCGGGCCATAAAAAATTCGTTATCATCTCACGATAGCGAACACCATTCACAGTAACTGCCTGACCGGCCTCATTTTGGAAAAAATACTGCCCGATGATGCCGCGAGCCGAGTACGAGCTGTACGAGCATGCACTGGTGTTTTCACATCTCCTACAGACACAGTTTGCACAAATTTTTGCACGATTTTTCCGATTGTACGCACATTTTGACGATTAAATGTACCGAAAAAATCACGAAGTGCAGGATATGCATTTTGATTTGAACGCCCATTTTCATAATAAGCCTGAATAACTTTAACGCGTTGCTCGATTGTGTATCTTTCCATTGTTCAAATTGAAATAGTCCGAAATTGAGAAATGTCAAATGAAATGCAGAAAAAAACTTGAAGTTTTGGTGTGGTTCGCATTCAACATCGGCCCTTAAAATTTAACCACCCTATAGTTTTTGTACAAACGAACACAAAAATGTAGAATATGTAACATATATGCAACATATTTATCAGAAAAGAAATCGCCATAAGTTAACATGAACAAAATCACATCTTGTTTGTACTTAGACAAATGTCATTGAAATCGTTGAAACGTTTTATAGCATTACGAAAAAATTTAATATGCAGAAGACACCACATAACAACATTTTTTCGATTGTGTTGCAAAAAGTATTTAAAAAAGTTTAGGGTGGAGCGATAATGTATAACCAAAAAAAATTTTTTTTCAACGGCTTAGCGATATAAAGTTGCCTATACGTTATAATCTTTGGCTTATATTGAATATAAATATTTTTCTGTATTGTTAGGTGTACTAGAAAGTGAAATACATAATAACAACTTAAGAATCAAATAGCTAAGTCTTTTTTTTTACTTCTTTTTATTTGTTAAAGATGTTACATTTTGTCATTTAACAGACTTAAAGAAACAAGATAGAAATCATTATGGTATCCTAGATTAAATATTACATTGTTTTGTTTGTGTACAAATTATGCATTTTTTGACGCTATAGTTGTAGTCCCTAATGAAACGGTCTCGTTTATTTCCTCCACAAACTGAACTTGAATCTTTTGTTACCACTTTGATGCAGCGCTCTACGGTTTGAATGTGGCATGGAAACCTATAATTTTCTGTCATCTGCCGAGACCTCTTCATCAGTTATATTTAAAGTCAGAGGTGGCTCAGCCGCTACGCCATAATGTCGGTATAATCTTCAGCATCGAAATTAAATGTAGGCACTTTAAACGTTCGAAGTCCTGGAGCATTCTTAGTTCATGTTTTTAAAATTCGTCGATATACCTGGGGCCGAATTACCGCATACGTGATCGAGTGAAATTGTTCGAAAATTTTCTTTTTGGGATTACGGCATACGATAATCGAATTGCTGCTGTTTAAATTCCACTCGTTACCACTAGAGCGATCGAATACAATATTTTCTTTTATTGTGTTTGTTTTGCTAAAAAGCATGGAACATTACCTATAAACCTTATTACAGTTGGCCAATCGATTTGGTTGTTGTACTAGCTGCTAGAAACACAAAAATTTTCTTTAATGTATTACAAACTTTTAGTCGATTCAACAGCCGCTATAATATAAACTTGGTACACTTTTTAAACATTTCCATACGTTAGCTATCGAATGCGGTAATCCATCCATTCGATACGTGACGAAAATTTATTTGATACGAAAGCCGACTCGATAAGGAATGCGGTAACTCGGCCCCTGGAGCCGAATTACCGCATACGTGATCGAGTAAAATTGTTCGAAAATTTTCTTTTTGGGATTATGGCATACGACAATCGAGTAGCTGCTGTTTAAATTCCACTCGTTAGCACTAGAGCGATCGAATACAATATTTTCTTATTTTTTATTTGCTAATGTTACAAATACAATTACAAATTATATCATAATTTAATTTAAACGAGAATAGTAACAAAGACCTTCACTCGTTGTAGTGAAACAGACCAGAGTCTATGGTGGGAATCGAACCCACAACCTCCACACTGATAAGCTAGCACACTACGCACCAGCCTACCGAGGCACCCTAAATATTTTCTTTTATTGTGTTTGTTTTGCAAAAAAATAAACATGGAACATTACCTATAAACCTTATTACAGTTGGCCACAGTGTTGCCAGAAAAGTTTTGCCTTATGTCCCCAAGCTTAAAAATGTTGTCCCCAAAAATCCCCATTTCAAAAGTAAAAATCCCCAATTTTGTCCCCAAAATATTTTTTATTATAAGCACTATCATTCAATATAAATAAAATTTTTAAGTCCTCTGCGTATTTTATTACGTCTAAATAATAGTATTATTTTGAACCTAATGTTTACATAACATGTAATATGCATATTATGCATTTCTAATTAAAAGCAAATTATAAGTATTTTATTCCACTGTATAGTAAAACTAACAACTTTTAATACTTTGAAAATTGTTATATTTATCATATATTTATCATATTAAGAGAGTTATAACAGAGGGTACCAAATTATAACAGATATTCTTAATATATTAAGAGAAAGTGATGTTGACGATTCTCTTTTTTTCCGATTTGTAAAAAAGCTTTTATTTTATTTATAAATAGAATTGCCAGATTGCCCGCAATTGAACACAAAGAAATCCCCACAGCAATGAAGTTATATTACAAAATCAATTTCGGTACAGCTAATTGAAAAATTAAAAAGAAGAAAACATTTTATTTGGTTGTATTTTCTAGTTCAGATATCGCAGTGGAAAATTCAGAAATACGTTTAATGAATATTAACTTAATCCCTATATCTGGTATCTGGTGCATGAAAGTCACTAAAGAATTCAATAATAGTTGAAAATTAAATTGTGTTCTCACTAAAACTCGGTGAAAAATCATCTGTAATATAACAAAGGAAAAATAAATAAAAACAATTTTTTTTGTTATCAGTCACTAAATCCCAGTGACCATTTTTATGGAAAACAAATTTTTAAAATTCTTATTGGCTCATATACTCACTAAATCCCAGCCACCACTTCAAAATAAAATTCAAAATAGTTCATATTGGAAGTCACTAAATCCCAGTGACCAGTTTTATGGAAAAAGAAAATAGTATGTTACACTCTCTAATTACCACCTCCAATTAAAGTTAGAAATTTGTTACTGCCTTAAGTCACTAAATCCCAGTGACCATTTTATCCATAAAGCAATTTTTTTATTGGATTAGAACTCACTAATTCCCAATGAGTACTTCTGAATAAAGTTAAAATTTTTTTATTGATTTAGAAGTCTCTTAATCCCAGTGACAGGTTTTATGAAAGCATATAAGTATTTTGGTTTAACCCGCACTACTTCCCAATGAACACATCTGAATAAAGAATAAAAATTTGTATATTGATTTAGAAGTCACTTAATCCCAGTGACCGGTTTTATGAAAACATAAAAGTTTAACACTCACTACTTCCCAGTGAACACCTCTGAATTAAGTTGGCAAATTTTTTATTGGTTTAAAAGTCACTTAATCCCAGTGAACATTTCTATGAAAACATAAAATTACTTTTATGTTTTTTTATTGTGTTTCACGTTTGGCTATTTATGGTCAGATTTCTTGATTCTTAGGATGCAAATAAAACCAATTTATTTCATCTTTTTTCTCAACGTTTCGTCAGCTTTTTTCCGACGTCTTCAGGAGAATTTTTATTTTTAAATTCTGGCAACAAATTACAAGTTTTTTATTATTTTTGGTCATATTTTTGTAATATTAATTTTTATGTTTGACTTACGATCTTCAGTTACATTATTGAATAAATTATAAAACTGGACAGCACGAACAATTAATTGTATAATTTAAATAATAAAAATTAATGTAAAATATCACAGGCAAACTTAAAACTAATATCACAGAACTTCACTTGTCAAGTTATTGCAATTGAATATTGCAGTTTGGTGCTGTCTTTGTCTTCTTTTGTATTGATCGATTTTTTAATACGTTGCTGTATTCGTAGGCTTTCTAGTGTATATCTTTTATTCGCTCTCTTTTCTCTATCTAATATTTTGACCCCCTTAAAATCTATTTTATGTCCCGTTTCTTTCACATGTTGGGCTAGAGCTGTTGTCTCTTTTCCTTTGTTTATGTCTGCTTCATGTTCTGATACTCTAGTTCCGAGTTTTCGTTTTGTTGTTCCCACTAGAGTAACTCCTTGTTTCGGATGTTCCCCTACAAAATCCCTTGCCGAAAGCAGCCTTGCACATGTCACAGTTCCACCCTGTGACACTGATATATTTTACGGTGGCTACGAAGAATGGCCGTCCTTCCGTGACATGTTCACTGCCGTATACATTGACAACCCTAGAATACCCCCTGTACAGAAGTTATACCATCTGCGACTCAAAGTTCAAGGTCAAGCAGGTAGCATAATAAAAAAAAATACAAATTGTGTGCGAATAATTGCTCTCTTGCATGGGAATCTCTAAAAGACAGGTACTAAAATCAAAGAATTCTGGTGGAAAACCAGATAACGATTTTGCTTAATCTCCCCCCAGTCACATTTGAATGCAGTGAATCTCTTCAAAACCTGCAATGCACAATCAATGACTGTCTTTCCGCTATTAAATCACAAAATGTTCCGATTGGGGAATGGGACCCATTTATTGTGATTTTATGTTCTAGTAAGCTTCCAAGAGAAACCTTATCCCTATGGGAACAATCTCTTGAGTCCCATAGAACATTGGTTAAATGGGAACAAATGGATAAGTTCCTGTCTCTTAGGTGTGAAGTGGTTGAACGGTTGGAATCTCAAATCTGGGAATCACAACCCAATATTCCAAGAATGCACCAGAATGAACACTTACAAATCTGATAGCACCCAATATCCATGCAAGGTTTGCCAGGCTAATCACTCGCTAAAAAATTATTCGCAATTTTTAAGTTTAGATCCTCAGACTCGGAATAAGTTCGTCTCGAATAATGGGATATGTATAAATTGCTTAGCCTACTCCCATCTAAGAAAAGACTGCCCAAGTAAATTCGCTTGTTCACATTGCAAGATGAATCAGCACTCTTTACTTCATTTCTTTAAAACCTCACCCTACAATTCAAACTTAAATTAGCCTAGAAGTATGAAACCCGAATCCTCAGCACAAGCCAAAGAAAGAAAACCTTGGACAGCGTCTACTAATATGCTCGTCACTGAAAATAAAACTCTTAGCGAAAACACATTGCTTCCAACAGCAATATTAGAAATTTACAATCAAGGGGAAAAGTTTAAAGCACGTGCATTTTTGGATCAGGGGTCGGAAAAGACTTGTTTCCAAAAAACTCCAACAGCAACTCATGCTACCAATCGAGCCAAAAGCTTTTGAAATTTATGGAATTGGAGGTGAAGCAATAGCTCAATCTAGTGCAATATGTAAATTCACTATCTACTCTGAAAAGCCCCACAAGTATGTTGAGGTGTCAGCAATAGTCATTCCTAAGATCAGCAGAATGTTGCCTAGCTTTTTGCCTTCGAAAACTGACATTCCCCATGCAGCATTAAAAAACATGGAACTCGCTGATCCCAGTTTTCACTTGCCAGGGCACGTTAATCTGCTAATTGGCAGCAATGTGCTCCCACAAATTTTCTTGGAAGGAGTTCGGAATATTTCTCAGTTCCTTATGGCTCAATATTCTATTTTCGGTTGGGTTATCAGTTGTTCTATCAACAGTGAATACATTTCGTCGTTCACGATTGGAGCTCGCGAGATAACATCTGACTCGATTGGTGATCAATTAAGAAAGTTCTGGGAACAAGAGGAAATATGTAACCAACGCCCGATCTCGAAAGAAGACGAATATTGTGAGGATCTCTACCAAAAAACTACTTTTTGTAACGCTGAAGGTCGTTATGTAGTAAAATTGCCATTCAAAACAGAATTTCCCAAGGAACTATTTCTAGGAGCATCTCGGTCGGCAGCAAATGCACAATACTTGCAAATGGAACGATCTTTGGATAAAACACCCGAACTGGCAGAAGCGTATAAGAAAGTCTTGGAGGAGTATCTGACACTGAATCATATGGAGCCCACAGTTTCATGGGAAAATCCCTCCGGTTACGGATTTACTTCATTTTACTTACCACATCACGCGGTAGTTAAACCCGAAAGTAGATGCACGAAGGTCAGAGTTGTCTTTAATGCTTCGAAACGATCAAGTTCAGCTTTGTCTCTCAACGATGTCTTACACGTAGGCCCCACTCTGCAAGCTGATTTAATGACACTTATTTTAAGCTGGCGCCTTTATAAATACGTTTTCAATGGTGATATAGAGAAGATGTATCGACAAATTCTCGTTCACAAGCAAGATGCTCAACTTCAGCAAATACTCTTTCGCCGAAATCAAAATGGCCCCATTGAAGATTTTGCATTAAAAACGGTGGCTTTCGGAGTAAATTGTGCTCCCTAATTAGCCATAAGAACTCTTATTCAACTAGCCCGTGACTCTGAAAAATCCCACCCCGAGGCAGCTCGCATTCTCACTAAAGAAACATATGTAGACGACATACTGTCAGGCTCCCACGATGTACAATCAGCAGTTGAGTCGTTATCTCAAGTTATATCAGTACGTAGATCGGCAGGGTTTCCCTTAAAAAAGATAACCTCCAATTGCCCGGAAGTTATAACGTCAGTTCCAAAGGAAGATCTGTTAGACTCAGATTTTCTAAAATTCACTGAGACTAGCGCAACCAAGACCCTTGGCATACAATGGAACGCGTTAGCCGATAGTTTCTCATATATAATTGAACCCACTAGGCCCTCTGATAATATCACAAAAAGACAGATTCTCTCTCAAGTAGCAAAACTGTTCGACCCGGCTGGCTGGATTTCTCCCATTGTAATTCAAGCCAAAATCATACTTCAGCAGCTCTGGTTAGAAGGAACTGGCTGGGATGAGAGGGTTAAGCCAAACACGTTAGTGCAATGGAACATGTTTGTTGAAAAGCTTCCTATAATCTCCAATGTAACGATACCCAGATGGATTAATTATTCTCCCACGTGTCAAATACAAATTCACGGTTTCTGCGATGCCTCGGAAAGAGCTTACTGCGCAGCGGTATACTTCCGAACTCAAACCGATACGACGATCGTTTCCCATCTCTTCGTGACAAAGACAAAAGTTGCTCCTATAGACCCAGTTAGTCTTCCCCGGCTAGAACTTTGTGGAGCGGTGCTTCTATCAAAATTAATTACACAAATTGATATCCCCCCACCACATTGCAAGTATGAAGTGTTTCTATGGAGTGACTCTGCGATTGTCCTAGGTTAGTTAAACAAACCACCAAATACATGGAAAACGGGCCCATTGTAACCCTGGATACCCCCGAAAAAAAGATAAAAACCTTTCACTTATTAACAAATAACGTACACGACACAAGTCAAAATTATCCAAATGAAGACCTGTTGAATCGATTTTCAAAATGGGATAAAGCCATCAGAGTAATAACTTACGTGATTCGGTTTTTTAATCTCGTCAACGAACGACGTAAAGACCACGCAAAACCATATCTATTCCTCTTATCTGCAAAGGAAAAACTCTCTCCAGCTGAAGCAGCAAAATCTCTAATAAAGAAAGTTCGGCAAATCGAGTATAAAGAATTTTCAAAGACAAAGGATAAATTAATTATTCTCACTCAACGTACATACTATACGGAAGAGCTCGATTCTCTGATAGCATCAAAAAGAGTGGGCCGGAAAAGCTCGCTGCTTCCCTTAGACCCATATTTAGATACCAAAGGCGTTTTACGAGCTAACGGCCGATTATCCAACTCTGACCTCCCATATAAAGAACGTCATCCTGTAATTATTCCCGTTCAATCACCCTTTTGCAAACTATTCATTGATTTTGTGCATACTCTTCTAATGCATGCAGAAACCAATTTGATGCTGAGAACTATAAGGGGAAAATATTTTATATCACGTTTGAGATCTGCTATTCGATTATCCATTAGAAAGTGTGTAACTTGTACCCGTTACAGACAAAAAGTAAAATCTCAAATAATGGGATCTCTTCCAACAGAAAGGAGCTCTTTTTCATTACCCTTTACTGTTACAGGATTAGACTTTGCTGGTCCCTTTTCAATAAAAACGTCATTGGTACGAAATGCTCCCTACCACAAGGGATACGTATGTCTATTCGTTTGCTTTTGTACAAAAGCGATTCACCTGGAACTATGTTCCGATTTGACAACAAATTCGTTTCTCGCAGCCTTCACTAGGTTCGTTGGCCGTAGAGGTTTGCCGAGAAAGATAATGTCGGATAACGGAACGAGTTTTGTCGGTGCTGAA